>JAPZDV010000012.1:3282280-3329771 GCA_029814665.1 Acanthurus lineatus | reverse complement strand
CAGAAAAGGGACTTTTAAACGGAAAGTTTAGCTTTAAAGTTTTGCCCGATGGTTCTCTGGTCAAAACAAAAGTAATTCGTATTCATTGTAAATGTAAAAGGGCAGGGTAAAACATTCGCAATTAATTTGCGATTAATCACACATTAACTCAGGACACCAATGCGATTAATCGCGATTAAAAATTTTAATAGACTGACAACCCTAGTTTTTTTTTGATTCTCAAACTGGCTTGGACAGTCATCTGTTTGCAAAAGTGGAATGCTGAGAGGCCTCGCTACCCCAGGGATGAACAGATTCGTGATAAAAGCTCCCCTGAAATCAAAACGGGCACTTGCAACCTTTGATGTGAGAGGAGGTTTAGATGGTCTTGACAGAAGACCTTGGGGTGTCTCGATTTGCCATCTGCTTGTGTTTATGTTTTTTTTTCACGTTATTTTTTCAGGGTAAAACACATGATATATCTGAGCCACTCTCACGTCTCCGTTGGACCCCGGCAGTGTGGGTATAGGTAGCTACCGATGGCTTGTTTGTTGAGCTGACAGTATACAGTATCATTGGCTTAATGATGCCTTTGTTAAATAAATACATTTATCTCTTCACATCCACTGCATCTCCAGTATTTGACCAAGCACAACTAATTAAGATTTAAGTGTTTAAATTTTTTCTTTTTCTTTAAATGTTTTAACATTACATCATGTGCTCCTGTGTTGAAGCTGTGGGTGTTTTTATTCACTGTCGGGTATTTTTTATTGGAAAGCCTTTAGTTTAAATCCAAAAGAAAGTGAAAAGGGGTGAACTTTGCTCCAGGATGCTCAGATTTTAGTGGGTCCCTGCTGCTGCTTGGCAAAACAAAGTAAGACTCAGCTCCCTCTGGACAAGTCAACTGTAGTGCAGCGCAGTTAAACAGCTGTTTCAAGTAAAAAAGCTGAAAACAAAGATGTTCATCTCAGTTTGCATCACAGGTGAGAGTCTGTCTCATCCAACACCACACACACACACAAACACACACACTAAACATATAATCTACAAAAATTCCCTAAGTGTTATATCTTTAATTATTGCGGTTGATGGTGTCAAATACTGCTACTACCACTAATCTGACTTCTACTACAGCTAATTATAGTAATATATAATAAAGTATTATTCATATAATAATAGCAGAATAAATACTATTATTTAACTAATGTTTTGAAAATCTCAAAAAAATCGTGTTGGTGCAGTAAAAGCTGCATTAATACTTAAATGTCTGATTTATCTCTGCACCTAAAATAATTACAGATCAATCTTGCTGTAAAATGTAGCCTGGCAGTTTTGACGGTTGGTCTAAGGAAATCTCCAGACCAACATCCCATAAATTTCTTTTTATAATTCTTTATTATTGCAGCTGTTGCCCTCAGTAACTCTCTCAGAGTCGCACATTTGAGCTGCACATGCTGACAAAGAATTTTCTTCCTGAGTATCCCAAGGACTTTGTTAATATGTCATTAAAATGATGACAATGATATTCGGGTGATGCAATTAAGCCATAACAATGATATAGCATGACATAGTTGCAGGTTTTTTGTTATTTATTGTTTTATGTTATGGCATCCAAGTGTGCAGCCAGCTGGAAGTCAGCAGGAAGACAGCTGGGTAGGTTTTAAGGCACTTTAAGCACTTAGATTCTTGTCAAGTGGAGTAAAATTTAAGGCAAAGGATCTAGAGAGGTCAACTAGCAAAGTGTGTATAGAAGTGTGTCCACATGGCTGCCCAAACCAGTGTGAAAGAGGCAGAAAAGCTAGTTTTTCCTCTCACATCAGATGCACATTTCTGCTGATGTTAAACTGATGCTGAATACAGCAACCTGGTTCCCATCAATTTAAAATCATCATTTTGACTTATGTTGCTGTAAAAATTTCACAGATCATCAGATCAAAATTCTGCACAAGAAGAAAAAACACCTTCTGCAACACTGCTCACCCATCAACTTGACGAAGGAGATTAAAGGATGAAAGATACAACTCAAGGCATCCAAACCAGAAGCATGTGTGGATGCAGCACTCTAGTTGTTCAGGATACTTGCCAAAGAGCCCAGGTGATGCTTCGGTCTGGTTCCAGCCATCTGAACAACATGCTGAGTGCACACAGAAAAGACTACAGAGAGCCACGGAGATTCTTAATATGCCTTATTTTATATTCTTCTGAATATTACTACTGCTGTGTCTCGTATTTCATGTTGAGTTTATGAGCCAACTGTTTGTGCATTGTGTGCCTTCGTTGAGACAAAGCCCAGAGTTGGACCGATCTCAAAGACTTGGAGTTTGAATATCCCTCAAAAGCTTTCAAATGGTTCCATGTTCATGAGGCTGAAGGGTTTTTTTTGTTTGTTTTTTTTTGCAGTTGTTCAAGAGCTGAGGAGCAAAAGCTCTGCTCCCTGTGGGCGTAAACATCTTTCACGTTATCCTCTAACAGTATGTTTGTGAGCATTATTCATATTTTCACATATACTAAGTTATTGTGACATGACCTTAAATCAAGCGCTGTTACTCTACTGTTGAATATGGTTCATTTTTTGAAGGCTTATTGCAAGAAATGTGTACAAAAACATGCATATGGTATTATACCCACACAAGTCTACAACACTACGATTTCATGCATAAACCATTGCATCAGAACCAGTGCGAACAGACCAGTATTCTGACCTCATCTCAACCAATCAGGTGACCGTGGAGAATAGAAAAAATATATATTTTACAGAAGTCTAAAGCTTCTTCTTCCTTCCCATATCTCTCCTCTGCTGCTACCTCATCAACCTGGCTTCACAAGACACGAGGGGAGATGATTGAAATAAACGTGATGGGGTTTTGATATGATAATAAATTATATAAATGCATTGAAGTAATCATGTTACTTCATGGTAACTGACTCCCTGCAAACCTCTTTGACTTCGCTCTCAGCCTACTAACTTCCCTGTCGCACGCCTGCTCCTCTCGCTGCTGTTTTGCAGCCGTCGAAGCAAACATATTTCATATTCTAGTTTGCTGTGGTATTGCTGTGGTATTGGTGTTCTAAAAGTGTGGCATTTCTGCACCTTGCTTCTTTTGTTTTTGCTTGTACTTCCTTGATAATCCAAGGAGCTCCACTACAGATGTTTGGATCTGAGTCTAAGCTTCTGATCCAAGAAATACAGAAGACAAACGAGGAGGCATGAGGCTCACCAAGTAAGATCTGTGATCATGTCAGCCTACAGCAGTGCTTTTAAAATGTTGGGGGGGATGCGTGAAATGCCAGGGGGGGGCGCGTGTGACCCCGGGGAACATGCATGCGAAACTACCGTTTGCTTTTTCATTGCCGTACCATTGCGCTTTCACGCTGCTGTGTCTTGGGTGATCCCTGTTTTCAAAAGTCATGAGGGGTTAAAATTTATTCATTCTTGCTTTTAAAGTGAAAATGATAAATGATGGGAAATAGGTGAGCTCCAAAGGCACGTCGAATCGATCGTGTTTTGAATTAGCTGCGGCGCATTAAGCAAAGGCGAAAGGTGAAAGCAAGAATTTTCTGCGTACTTGTAACAAGTTACAAGTTTTTTCTTCTTCCTGGGGGGGCTCAACAGAAAACAAATGAGAAGCACTGGCTTAAAGAAAAATGAACCACTGGACACCTGGTTTATTTTTATAAGATAGTTGTCAACCCTATTTTAGCCCTTTTTATTTTGAAGTGCTAACGACCTGCCTAATGGTGCTTGGCTCACTTGCAAAATGCCCAGTATGCCGGATTACCAGTCAACCACCGCTCGTATTCTTAAACATTTCCAGAAGAAGCCTCTGCGCCAAAAAAGGCTCTTTTCCAGTACATGTTGTTTGTAATGATGGTTTTGCAAATAGAATTAGGTCGATAAAAACGTGATAACTGCATCCTCGATTGGGTTGCACAACTTGGGAAGCAAAAGACTGGTTCCTTGTGAAAGGGAGACCCTGAAGTCTGTGACCATGTTTACGACATTGAATTTTTCTTCAAAAACGAATGGAGTTAATTAATCAATCATTAGTTCAAGTTATCCGCATTAATAGTACAAAATTTTACAGCTCAAAAATCATAAAAACACAACAAAAAGATCTTTTTATTTTTGAAAACTACTTTGCTCTGAGATGTTTTTTTCTGCAATTTAAAGCTCCTGTTACAAAAAAGCAAAATCTTGTTCAGCACATACACACTGCTACAAGTTTGTTAAAAAAAAAGAAAAAACAACAAACAATAATATAAAATAATAATGTAAAATCGCAAATGTAATAATGTAATAATGTAAAATCGCAAAAATATTCTAAAACGTAAACAGAAAGATTAAATTAACTATAATCTAAAATGACTGGAGCATTTGTTTATTATAATATTCCCTGGATTCAAATACAATGGACATTAGATTTAAGTTTCAAACAGCCCTTCTTTTCCTTTTCTATGTGGTTTGTGGTTGTCTGTTATTTTCAATCTAGTTATTTTTCAATGTCTGTATCAGGAGATTGAGGTTGAGATTTTGCATATGGGGAATGTGTGTTTCTTAATCTATGTGTAATTATTAAAAGCACATTACCTTACAGGCTTACATCTTTAATTTGTAATGTTTCAGTAGGAGCAGCTTATGACATTCAACACATTCTTCCACAAAGGACGAAAATAATAGTGATTGTTGCCTCACATCTCTGTGTGATATCCAGTTCTTTAATTTTTTTAGGTCCTGCTCAAAAGACCTTAAGTCTTGTAAGAAAAAAAGGTTTGGGCTTACTGTGGTCTGCAAAATGCTGCAAATTTTTCCACAATTTCTCTCCTTTTTTCAAGTAGAATTATATCTTGTTATTGTCCCAGATCTTTTTCCCACATCCTTCATATGATTTGGATGTGTTGCAGTAATCTGTTTCCAATTCAGTTAGCTCCATCTTCGTGCCTTCAGGCGGACAAGTGATACCATAATATGTTCCACACCGTTTTTTACTGTTGGAGTTTATAGGTCCTTGAACTGCCCACAAAGGATAAAAGTCCGTATGACAATGTTTAATTTTTGATAAGATCTGTAGGAAATTGCCCTCATAAATTGATGTTTGCAACTGGAGAACATATGAGCTAATGATGTCAGTAAAAGGACACAGCTTTCATATGAAAACTGTTTTTTCTTGAAGTGTCTTACTGAGTGTTTGTTGGGGCGGATGTAAAGAATGTATGGATGGATGGACGTTGAATTATGGGAGATTATGTCTCACACACATTTAAGCTCTATGAATTTGTTCACCGTCTGCTTCACACACCAAACGGATATGAGCTTCACATGCAGAGTGACGAAGTTTCTCAAAGATGTTTGATGTTTGTCTTTTATTGGAGAGATTTCGCAAATGTGTCATGTCCTTGTAAAGGGTTGAGTGAATATGTCACCATCTTACCACCTCTGCGCTATTTATTTATTCTTCTTTCACTGGGTTTCTGTGTTTATCGTGCCTCTGTGTCTCCTGTGGTTTTCCTTTGTTTGTTTGTGGACCTGCAGGCTCGGCTTCTCCTTTCACACCTGCTCACCTTCACCCATTCAAACTGCTTCCACACGCTGATCTTTTTCCGATTATAGTGTCCCTGATGCCTCTTAGGTCGACTCTAGCTTTAGTGTGAGAGCATGAGAATCAGCTGGATTGTCTAATTATTTGCAGCATGCAGAGAGAGACAAGCCTTTTTTATGTTGAGCAGTAAACAAGGTTGTTTTGAAGTCAGTAGGTCGTCATCCTCGTAGTATTCACCCATAGTAAATATTGCAGCCACATTTCCCTTGATCATTTCAATCTGCCTGCCTAATTCTGTGTATTTTAATGGGTATGTTTTATTACAAAATTTGTGGAATTTTAAATTTAGGTGTATTAATTTAACCAGGTTATGGGAGCATGCTTCCAGAACTTGTATTATTTGTTTGAATAATTTTAAAAACAAAAGTGGGACGGTTTCAAGTTTTCTTAGCTGTTGAAGCAACAAAGCAGTAAGACGGTGCTCCTTTGCTAAAAAATGTAAAATAGTAGTAAACAGGGGCCCTGATGAAGGCAGTGTGTGACTTAATTTTATCAGTTCCATCATGAACTAGCCTGTTAAATAAAGCTTTTTATCATTAGAAGAGTGCTTTGGTTTAACACCTGTTTTCTATTAGTTTTAAAACATCCCCCCATTAAAGATCTGAATTTCTCCGAGACAGTGTATCCTCAGTGTTACGACCCAGTTTGAAACGTTCAAAGGCAAAGTTTTAAAAGATTATTCATATGGAGGACAGTAATCGGAAACGACTAAACGACTGATTTGTGTGCAGAGTCAGAAATGTCAGAAATGCATGATAATAAAACTCCTTCACACAAAGAGACTTTCTGCTCCCCACATCCTCTTGACATCCTGCTATAGTCCTTTTAACTGACCGCTCATTTTTTATTATCAGCTCAAAATTTTATTGTCCAAATTTAACAGACTTACAGGCCTAACAAGTTTGGATTAAGTGGAGTGATGATTTTAATCCACAATTTTCTTAGAAAACTCAGATGTAAACCTGTGTGAAACCAGGTGCTATGGAGCATTGTAAGCCTTTTATTGCTACAGTAGGTTCCTTAACAATTTTTTTTCGGTTTCCCTCCGTTGTCTATACCTGCACAATAATACCGTTTTATTTCTGAATTCATAGTTTTCTAGTTTTTTGTTTTACAGAAAGAATTCTTGCAATTATCGGTTCCAAATCTCATTCCTTCAGAAACTCTTGTCCGATGAGTCAAATGTTTTCCTTTTTCTTTCTAATTTATTGTTATGTCTGAACAATGTAGTCTTTGATGTGGAGAGAAAACATAAAACTTGTTCTGCTTGCAAGAAGTTCAGGATTAGAAGCGAAAGCTACAAGCTGGTGATCTTAAATGATTAAAGTAACTTTTTGTTTGTTCTCTTTTTGTTGTCTATCGTAGGAAGAAAAAAATCACAACCATGGTTTGTTGACTTAAGTATTTCCTGTAATGTACTTTTACAAAGATGTGAAATACATGTGGTGTATTGGTAGTTAGAAAAGCAATTTTGAAATTTGGGTAAGGGTTAAGGTTGGGTTTATAAAATTGATATGTATTGCATTTAAGATTAAGATTAAGATTAAGAAGTGCTTTATTGTCATTATAGTTTTGCAACGAAATTTGCCTTCCAGTTACATCCCGTCCGAGACAGGAGCGGGAGAACTGTGGGTCGCCACAATACATCGCCCCGTTTACAAAAAACAACAACAACACAATAGCCTTAGAATTTATATATTTTACTGCCAAAAGTAATTTAAAATCTATAAAGAAAACCTCTATTGATTCCCCAAAAAGGAAAATGTTGGCATAAACAGTTCTTTCATTTGGTGTGCATTAAGTTCAACAGTCTGTTATATAAGCTGTGTTTAAAAGTTCTTTATGAGTTAAGTTGATTTAAACAAAGACAGCTGCTTTTTAACAATCTGCCAAATGCTGGACCCATCACGAAAGATTTGGAATTCAAATTTGAAATAAAACACTTGTCCAGCCAAATTCAATGCAGTTGTTTTTTAAGCAGCCTTTTTTTTTTTTTTAGGATTTGTCTTCTGAACAAAAGGCAAACTCTGCCCACAACTAATGAGTCAATGAATTACCTCATTTCACAGCTCGCATTGAGCCTTCACAGACAAACTGCACCACACTCACCTCACCATTGTTTAAAGGGTTCCTTCATATATGTGTCCATGATGTGAAAGATATGGCTGAGTGTCCTACATCTACACAAACAATAAAAAAAAGTTAGATATTTATTTTAATAGTCACACCTGCACTTTATCTGGCTTCCTTTGCATGACTGGAAGTCTTCGTAGCCAATAAACAACTGTGTATCTTAAGCCAGAGGATGACCTGCTTTTATAGGTGTTTGGGTGTGCACGACAGCTGCCTCGGGCATCCTGGGTCTGTTGGTCCTGCTATGCAAGCAGGAGTTCTGCAGAATAATGTGCTTGTAGCTGGTGAAAGCAATGATTTCTGCAAGTTTTCAAAGTGTAGTTGCTGGATCATCATCAGCACCGGACTAACATCGTTTGTGACACGTCCACATTAGGCATTTATGATGACCTGGAACTTCAGCAAAGAGTGGATATTAAAGTTCTGGCTGTCAACAGGGTTGCAACAACTTGGGGATAAGAGATGTGTCTTTGGCTACAAGTCCGAAACCAAAGAGCAGCCTTCACACTAAAAAACCCTGCAGTCTCCAAGAACAGTCTCTGAAATTTGAGACTGACCTGGAATAAACCTTAAACTGAGTTCATGAAATGGTACATGTTCTAAACATGAACATTTACTATTTCATCAGGTAGTGCAATACTAGAACTACTTTAATTTCCCTACATGCATTTAGAAATACTTTGTGTAAAAAATTCCAAAAAACACAGCGTATTCAAGTTTATTTCAGCATTTTTAATCTCTTTCTGATATATACTTTAAAATAGCAGCGTTCATGCAGTAAAGAAATTATACTTTTGTTGTAATAATAAATACATTACAGTAAAAATAGTGAGAAATATTTAAATGCGGTCATAAGTAATATTCCAAATGAAATGTTTTAGTTGTTTCGTAAAAATAAACACATTGAAAAAAAAGAAAATAACCACTAAGAGAAATGAAACAAAATGAACTATTATGAACACAGGGTAACTGAAGCCTTTTTTAAAAAATACATTTGTAAATAAAGTCTGAAGAAAAAATTTTCTAGGATTTAGAATTTTTTTTCACTTATTTCAGACTCAACAGGGCTGTTTGTTGGACCAACTCCCTTGTTCGTGCCCACCAGAAGTTGTTTTCATCTAAATTTCACAAAGTCGTCAACTGCAGTGTCAGATATAACACCTGATAACCAAGAACTTCAAATTAGAAAGCCATGTTTTGAAAGTGTGTGTTTTGTAATCAGTACCAGTCATAACCTAAGAACTTTGATCTCCTGAGAGGAAAATTTTACAGCAAAAAAAAAGTCCATTTGTAAACGTAGTTTCATTTACATGGTGGGATATCTAAGAAAAATCTGCTTAGATTTCTTTAACTACCACTACAACACAGTCCGATGTATTGTGCAGAAAATTAACATTGAGACATTTTGTTTTCCTCTGTTTTGGAATATTTACACTGTAACTGTCCAAGATTTTGAAGGTTAGAGAAGAGAAATCAGAGAACAGATAAGAAATGCAGATAGATTTTTTTTTCATATAATAACTTCAGAATTGAAAAATAACTGATGACAACTCTGGAAAAAATGACACACATAAAAAAATTATTGCAAAATTTACTTTAGAGATTGTAATAAGCAAGTGGATTGTACAACAAAAACAGCCAGGAAAAAAAGGTCCAAAAACTGAATACTTGGGACAAGATAAAATTTCAACACGCTTCTTTGTAATGACATCCTCCTGCACTCGGCCTTGGCAGTAAAATAAAGAAGTATTGATCAGAGTGACCACAAACTTTATGAGAGCAGCACTACAGCTTACAGTCTGGTTTCAGCTGGAGCTACTAAACTACAGAACATGAAACGGATCATTTATCAGCCTAACAGGAGACTGTAATATGTGTAATGTGACCATCATGTTTTATCATATTTCATGACTATTTAGTTGTGTTGTACTAAATACACTGACTCAGCTGTGAGAGAACTCTAACTGTTAATTCAATCAAAAACGAACAAAATACAGCAGACAAGGAAACAAATGATAAATCAGAAAAAAGTAAGAAATCATCAAATTTTTTAAACCAGGGATAGTCTGTGATAACCCTAATATCTCATATATTTGAGCATATTTAATCAAAATGAGACACTGACTGAGTGGAGAATTAAAGTTTCCATTGTGTGTCGAGATGTTTGGTGGAAGTCAACTCTTGAGCTTGAGAAATCTTCAACGCAGCTTGAGAATTCTTCAAATGTCACGTACGACTTGAATGCCAACAGTATAAAGCTGCAGCATTTTAGTTTTAATGACAGTGAAATTTCATTTGAAGAGAGAACAACAAACTAGAGATAAATGCAACCTGATGTATTCGTCGTCGTCGTCTCACAGAAAGAAAATTCCTCGCCTGGTTGGGTTTCTCCTGGTGCTCTGACTCTTTCCCACAGCCCAAAGTCATGCAGGTTTCTGGTAACTCAAAATTGTCTGCAGGTGTAAGTTTGCATGTTTGTCTTTATATGTCATCCCCCGTAATGAACTAGTGACCATCCAATATCACTAAGGATCAGCAATCTCCTTTGACCTTGACACTGGATCCCTCTAGAAACTCCTGGAAGAGATGACGTCATCATCATCATCGCTGTCGGACGAGCAGACGTGACCAACTATTGTCCATTTTCTCATAAAGAGTTGACTTGTATTTCTTTCGGTTACTCAAAACAGAAAAAAACACAAATGTTGATAACTTCAAAATTCTGACATAATCACTCGAACAGCTACATGTCCATGTGACAAGAACTTTATAACGCATCTCGTTTTATTTGTTTAAATGCCTTATGTGAAAAGAGTCATTACACTCAGCACAGTCAGACTGAGTGATGCAGGTCTTTCATGGAGGAAAAGGTTGATGTTTAATCAAGCCGATTTAGAAAACAGCACAAAAGAAAAAGAAGAAAAAGGACGCAGACAATCCTGGTAATACCATTGCACAATAAATGTTTTTTTTCTTCAACAGAATGACTGATTGCAATGTGAAGTGCATGTTTGCACAGGCTTTGACCGACTACAATCCATGCCATATTAGAGTTCACACTAAAATGCACTGCAGAAAAGAAAACATGTCATTTAATTATTGTGAAGTAACATAAGGTCATATTATTGAGTCCAGTTGCCATCGATTTATTTGCCCAGAATAACCATGACCTGGATGAATGAGAACATTCACACATAAGATCATGGGATTTGTTGTAGCTGACTGACTCAGGTAGAAATAATCATGCATAAAGTAAAAAAATTAAAGTTTCCATCATGTTTGCTGACTTGATACCTTACTCTATGTTAAAATATATGGCAAAGATATAGTCGTTTTAAAAAAAATTTAAAGTTGGAAATGTTTCATATTGTAATTTTAAGCAGAGGACTGTAAAAAATTATTGTTGCCAGACCAGGTTGGGTCTGGTCATAAACACAGATTACAGTTTTAGACAGATTTTATTAATTAAAGAATTGCTCTTGTTTGGTAACTTTTCCTGCCTCTCCTCTTCTTCTCTAGATTCCTCTCCTGGATCCACAATCAGCTGTCATGGATTTGACTGCCTTCCTTCGCAAGCAGAGCCTGCTGTGTGTGTGTGTGTGTTTTGGTATTTGTGTGTTTTCCTCTTGCTATGTCACTGCCTGTGTTTCCTTACAGGTGGGTGGTGGTTCAAGTTATTCAGTTTAACTGGAAGCACCTGTTTGGTCTCATAGGGGATTTTAAGACTTGAGCTGTATTTGAAATCGTCTATTCCAATAGTACATCAAGATTTGGAAAAAATGCATTATAATGCATTTTATGCAAGATATAGTAACATTGCAGTTTGCCAAAATACTTGAAAATCTTCAGCTTGTGTCCAACAAGTGCTGCTATTTACTTGCCAAAACTGAGAGCAGCTAAGCTCGGCTTTAGGAACTTCAGAAACATGCCCCTAAATAAAAAAACTTGGGAAACATCTAACTACCAGCTTTGAATTACTCAGACCCTTTGAGCAGATGTGGTTTGGCTTTCAAATTGTGTTAGCATGCTGTTAACTGAAACAAGCCAAGACCGACACGGGGCACGAAGCTTTGATGCTCACTCGGAAAAGTTTTGGAGCTGGTTTAATACGAGGCCCAGTCATTAGACAAATGATTGTGGCAAAGCGTGGTCAGACTACTAAGAGGCAAGAGTGCCTGCATTACATTATGGCTGCCGTTACTTTTTTGTGATTGCTCATGAGGAAAAGGATGGCCATCTTGAACAGCTTGCAGTTTGCCTTTGCTATGATAAATCGAAAAAACTATCTAAATTCCTTGAATCTTTCAAACTCAAGGGTGTCGATGCATCATCAATCACAGATGAACCCGAACATTTGCAGTCCAATGGAAACAATGGACTAAGTCGTCTTTTATGTGTGGTTTAAACGTATGATGGAGCATGGGTTTGGAGCGATCCAGCCGGTGAAGTGTGGGCTTGTTGCCATGGGAAACATCCTAAAACACCGTCTGTGCATCGCTACAGTCATAAGCTAAACTTTGTGCACTGCCACACTTGCCAGAGGCCACCTATCTCCTTGAAAGCTCAGTTCTTCAGGATTTCTCCTGTGAGTCATAAGACGTTTACTGATGTGCAAAAAAGATGTCGGCCTGGCAGAGAATGAAACTGCTCAGCTGTTTAAATCCTGATGAACAGGCCAGTTGCATTCAGCATTTAACTGCATGCTGTTACTGTCGATCGGCAGCCTTAATGTTTTGGAAGAGATAGCAACAACTGCAGCCGTTGTGCTTTTGTCAAAACTCTGCAGATTTCCCAGCATTTGTGATGTTCAGGAGCATGGAGTCTACAACAATACCTTTAAGAGAAGGATTCAGACTTGGCATGAACTCACATGAGCCCTTGTGCTTTAAGAGGCCTCCAACATACAAGTGTCCAATCACCTCTGCTTGCACCTGTGAGCAGTTTGGATCTCTGACAGACAGTTGGCCTGCCATTTCTCTTTTGCCTCCATAAAGATGTTCTCTACCATTTCTTCATGCTGCTTTGATTTTAGTGTCTCAGAGACAGATGTTTTGTGCTCTAAAGCAGCTTACCCCAACCTTTTTTACGCCACAGACCGGTTTCATGTAAGACAGTATTTTCACGGACCAGACTTTAAGGTGTGGGGGATGAATACATTGAAATAAAATGATACGACTGACATAAAAACAAATATAAGTGCATAAAAATAAAAATCACCGTTACATTGGGTTAGTGGGAGCCCTGGGCTTGTTTCTCCACAACGAGCCGGTCCCATCTAGGGCTGATGGGTTTTTCTGTGTTTACCGAATGACAAACGGACCAGTAACGGTCCGCTGCTCGGGGGTTGGGAACCGCTGCTCTAAAGGATACAGAAATACAGAAAATTGCTTTGCACATGTATATGAGAAATCTGTTTATGAAAAGAAACAGTTTATAAGGCAACATTATATGGAGAGGCGGTACTGCTGCACTATACCAGCCAACAAGTCTAATGGGATTTAGAGATGCGAATGGAAAGACCGGATCTTGTCTCCCCGAAACAAAGTGTCCCCATAATTTATCTCTCTACAGTTAGGTCCTCCTGTTATGTTTTTTTTTTTTAAACATCATTGTGAAATCCTTTGCTCCGCTCTCATCACGTTTTAAGATGACAGGATTTTAAACATTAGTCATGTTTAAAATACTGATCCCCCTCTTTGCTAATGCTGCCAATATGCAACTGAACCTTACAGATGATTGTTTTTATATTTTTTAATCTGTTATTTTTCCATATAAAGTTTAATGACTGACAACATTTCAATCTGAGAGAGTCAGTCAATACGGAGGCAACTCTTCTGAGCCGGAGAGGAACGAATTTACGTGGTCTCCGGAGTATGGGTGACAATTAACACAAAAACTGACAATATGCTGCAACAATGGCACATAGTTATTAAAAAAGACCACAAAATAAATTTATGTTTCATTTTCCTAATCTTACATGAGAGAAGAGATTTTTAAAGACAACCAGATTAAGTGCAAAAATTCTAATGTCAACAAAGTCTTGTATACACTGGAACAAAGTGATTATACGTACGAAAAAAAAGTGATGTCCAACAGAACACTCTTTCAACACACAGCAACTAGTTATTTTTTTATTGCTTTTTAAGCAGAGGCACACTACCTCTCTTATAATGAGGAGCACCTCCCTGACATATGAAGAATTTATTACACTTTAATGAAATGAAACCAGGTGACTCTGTGCTTAGCCTCATTCAAGCTGTTCAAACATTACGGTCCAACTGATGGCTAACAGCACTTACGTTAGCAAGTTAGACAAAGAAGCATGAATGTCAAGTTGACTCTTTAATTAAATGTAACATTAGCACTCATTGGAGCTGAACTCATTACATTACACACTTTTCCATTGACGGTTCTCTTACATTTACTGATAAATACAACATCGTGGTGCACAAAGCAGGACTCTGATTCCTGTTAAAAAAATAAAGAGTGTGGACGTGCTGACAGCCAGTGTTTTGAGATGCATAGCTGGTAGAGTTACATTAGCTAAAATTACAATACAGATCCACAGCTAAACCCCCTGTGGAGTCAAGCAGTGGAAATACAGACACACTGCGGTCACATATACTTGAGCCTGTTAACAGGAATCAAACACTCTGTTACCACATATAATCTACAGTTGTGAGGTCTCTCTCACATGTTATCCTTTGTTTTTGCCACAACATCAGTGTCGAAACCAGAGACGTCTGTAAGTGCTCCCTGTTGTTTGGCGCAAAACATGGATTTTCAGTTCAAAGAGTCAAGCCACTTACTGTCACAACCGTTTTTTTAAAAATGATTAAAAACACATTTCTCACTCAGAATTATTTTAAGGCAAAAGTCAAATTAAAAATGTCTGTTAATCACACAGCCCAGGTGGCATTTATAGACGGTATATCCTAGAAGAAAAATAGAAAAGGAGATAAACAGGATTCTGTAATAATAATCTGAAAAAAGGTGTTTGTGTTAAAGCCGTTAAAGACTGCATTGCCTACAGTTACAGTTTTTATTAATAGAACAGATGGTCTGAATGATGTGTAATCCTTATAAAGCCAGCACCTTCACCCACATCACATTATTTTTCCAAAGTTATTACTTAAGATAAATCTCATTTAGAGCTAAAAGAATCTAATGAGACCACACGGTCTTATCTAAAAACTGGTTTACACAAAGGATGTCATGGGGAACAGGAACAACAAGTGAATTAGTAATAAGGAGGTATTATCCCTTGTATGGAAACTGGGGCACCGTCCAAAATTAAAATGATTACATACATGATGATCACATAAATGAACTTAACCTCCATGTTATATGAAAAACCTCTGGTGGCCCTGCAAACGAGCCACAAACCTCCAGTTCACTACTTCCTCCTGTGACATTAACAAGAAACACTGGAAACTGTCCAAGTCCATTCTCTTAAGCTCCGGGCTGCTTTGTCTTGGAATGCTGTGTTGTTAATTAATAGGAAAATAAACATAATTAAAATTTGAGTAGTTTTATACTAAATATTTTTTCTCTTCAAACAAGATGATAGTTTAGGACATTAAAAGCACCGCTGTGGCTTGGTTTCCTACAGCCTCAGAGAGCTGCAAGCTGTTTTCATTCACCTCCCATCAAACTGAGGTAGCTTTAAATCTGTAAAACTACAACAACGGGGTTTATGATACTGGCGACTGTAACAATCTCCCATCATGGTGTATGTGTGAAAAGGAAGTACCTGTTTAGATCATGACTGACAAAAAAATGAATGAAATGACTCTATGAAAGTCATTTTGATTGCTGTTTTCTATAGTTTTTGATACCATCCATGTTCTGCTAATGAACCTTAAATATTGAGTCCAAAAAAATGCTTTTGGTGAATGTGCTTTAGAGTTGTGGAGACAACTCAATAAAAAAGTTATGATGTCAGCCACAACCAATAAAATGAAACATTATGTTTTATGGGGGAGAATTTACATTTCAAATGGATCGTGTCTGACAAACCATCAATAGTTTCATTTCTCTCTTGTGCTGCAACACTTTAAATTGTGTTATAAATAGCAATTAAAATATAAACTCTGTCGCAAGGCTACTGAGAAAGAGTGGTTGCTGGTTGCTCTTAGTCTCTTGGCCCAGATTTTTGGCTATTTAGACTAGTAGTTTCTCTTAGATTTGCCATCGAATATGTGCAGTAACATCAGGCCAAGCAGATTTGATGCTCACGAATGAGTCAAAAATTAAATATCAGCAGCTTTGCTTCCAAGAAAACATAAATCACCTCTCATTTGGAGTACGCTTCAGTCTGCAAATGCATCACCAGCAGGGTTCATATGTCCGCATGAACTCTCAAAGTGACGAACATGCTTTGAGCTACATTAACATCAATACCCTTAAAAAGGAAAAAGAACCCAACTGGCTCTTAAAAACTGATCCATATGTTCTGAAAAAGTTGACCCATACAGAGAAAAGCATTGCATCTGGTATTTTAGAGTGGATTTGTAATGTGGGCTGATCCAAAATATGCTTGGCATGCTGATATGAGTTAAGCAGTAAAAGCAAAAACAACTACAAAAGCTCACAGACAGTAAGTCAGTGCAATAAAAACAAAGCATAAACATGTCAGGTGCATCTGGAAAAAGGAGACATCCAAAGTAAAGGTCAAACTAGAACAAAATATCCTCGCTGCTTATGGAATTAGTCTTGACCTTAGAAGTATTTCATCCTGAAAATGAACAAAAATCTATTCATTTTTGACTTTTTTTTGCTCTAATATATAATGTGAAGGGTAATTCAGCTGCTGCCTGTCTGGTCGTCTTTCAAGAGCAGAAAACATTTGGTTCTTCAAGTGCAAAGAACATTTAGCAAGGAAACAAAGGTGTGTCATGCGAGACAAAATAAAACAACTATGCTAGAATAACGGCTGAGGAAAGGTAAACTCACCTTTGCTTTTTAAAAATAAAGCAAATATAATTTTTATTTTTATAGCAAAATTGCACACTCAGGTTCTCGTTTTTTGATCCCCCTTCTTCATGACTCAGTTGGAGATGCTCAGAGAAAAGAAACACAGACCAAGTTAGCAAGTTTTAGCCAAACACTCCATTTGAACAGTTCGTCACAGAACCACATTTGACATAAAGACAGATGTGAATTTTGATGCAACCCAAAGTCTACCTGCCAGCAGTTGCTTTTTCAAAGACAGCACTTAAAGTTGAAACCCTAGTGGGACATTTGTCAAGATGATAGATGTCCTTGAGGCTTTTTTCACCCAACGAGACATAAAACCTAGGTTCAAAGTGTTACTGTGAAAGATTTGACTTTCTCTAAAGCAGAGCTCAAACTAACATTTTTATTTTTATTACAATGTGCCTCAGACCCTGACAGGTTTTATTAGAAGTTAGCATTGGTGGAGGTGCTGAAGGGAGAGCTTTCATCATTGCAGAACCACTGATGGAGGTTGTGGGTCAGGGCAGGGAGTCTTAGTTTGCCTTGAGAAGAGGCCTGAGCCTGATCTCGAAATGCTTTCTGCTGTTTCGTCTCTTCGTCTCTTCGTCTCTACAATCTATGATGGCTTCCCCTTTCTCCCAAGCTCAGCTCTGTTTGTCTGCACCCTGCTGATAATCACCTGAAATTGCAACCATGTAAAGAACTGACCTCCGTGTCCAACCGGCACTTGAAGCCTGTTTGAATGGGGGCACCTCACATGCATGTCACATCAGTGGGTTTGTTGCCCCTCTTAGCTTTGCCTTCCCCTGCTTTTTGCCTGTTGTGATGGATTGCATCAGCAGCTGGAATCAATTTGGTCCATGAATGACTGAGTAGAGACGCTTTGTTTCAGACTTAGCTATTTTCTAATGTACAAGTGAGTGATTTTGACCCTTCCCCCGGCAGCCGATGTAGCCACATATCCCTTTGGTGCAGTGTGAAGAAGTAATTTAAGCCAAACCCTTTGTGGGCTGTTTCTAGGAAGCTTATCCCATCTGTTTTTCAGGGAGCTCTGTGTTATATCATCTCACCAAGCTTTGAAGGAGCTGTCAGGTCAGTACTGGGATTTTCTCACAACAGCGACAAAGATAGAGATGATGTTTCCGACTGCTTTTTGTACAAAGAGACTTTGTGACTTGGAGCTTAGACCCTCATTTTTTGTCTACATCAAATATTTCGTCCAGCTGCCTCAGGAGCCTTGATGTACGCTGAGCTGCTAGCTGGATGGTTGTGATGTAGCTAATAAGTGGTGAGAGTTTTAAACTTCAATTTGCAACGCCATTGGGCACCTACGTGGGACTAATGTGAGTGTAGTTACTGATTTGGAAAAAACTTGGTGATAATTCTCAGCAGAATGCCACATAGTAACACCCATTACGAAAGGTAATTTGATCCATTGTTTATATAAAAACTATCCATTAGAGCGGCTTTAGAAAATAGATTCCATCCTCAACAAGAAGTTAAGTTCAAAGGAAATCACTTAAAAATGAATAAAAACACATTTATACATTTTCTCATGGATGTGGCAATAATGGACACATGTTTGATGAATGTACTGTTTATCAGACTGCGCAAGTCTCAAGAATTGGATTGTAAAACTAACAGGCGATGAGTGGAGGAAAGTGGAGGCCTGCGGATCAAAATACAACTTTATTAACAGATTTTTGTGAAACTGAATCATGTTTTCTGTTAAAAAATATTTTCTGGTTGTCCTCTGGCTGCTCTGCTTCAAAACTCTGGACGATTTACAGACTTTCCTGTTAGACAGATAACTTTACTTGTGCTAAAATAGCTGCAGCTAATAGTCCGGTTCGGTGACCCTTTACCTCGCCTCTGTTCCGGTCTGAACCATCATGTCTTCACTGTCAGCATCATGGGAAGTGAGGCCAGAGGCCAGCTTAATAAACAGCAGTGTCTACTTAGTAGATTGCAACTGTAGCACAACGGTCAAGTGCTAAATCTCCTTTACGATCTAAGAGCCGAGTGCTTGGGGGGGTCAAAGGTCAAACCTGGAAGATGCCCCCATGTGGCTTGACCTACCTTTCTTTTCAGAAAGACCTAAGAGCATCAGACTTAGGATCTGAATATTCCAGAGGTTTTTCTCCATCAGTTACTTCTTCCAGCCTGTTAGCTAAAATTAGACTTCAGGACACGAATCAGGCTGACAGTAGCGGTTCTGTCACTGGCATCTTTTTATCCTTTAATGATCCTGAACATGAATATAAATTGTATGAATATAATCAGCAAACTATTATTAGGTGATCAGTCTATTAAATTTTAGAAAAAAAACAAAAAAATATGATCAAATTACTTACATCCTCCAAAATGTAGCTGCACATGAGGGAAACCAAACGGAACCTACCTCATGCAAATAATAACTTCAATGGCAAAGTGAATTTTGCTTTCATACAAGCAGGGCAAATAAAATGCCCCACTTTCCTAATTGCTTATATAATTTCCTATTTGTCCGGATTTAAATAAAACTCAACATGGTAGCCCAAGCTAGGATTTTTTTTTTTGTTGAAATCAAAGAACAACTGTAGGCCACAAAAGGACTTTTTTTCCAAAGATTATTCACAAAAGAATATGAAATCCTGCCAAAAATGTCACGGCACACTGCTTCATGCTAGAATGAATGAATGCAGAGGGTGGGATTAGTCACCTTTGATCCTGAGACCCTGATAAGATCAAGATCAGAGATCAGGAGACTGTGGACAGAAACGGAGCTCATAAGGGATTTGCTATTTCAACTGCTTGTAAACAGACGTATGTTTCGTGGATTCCCCTTCTCATGCTTAATCATGATACTATTCTATAACTAATGAACCCATTTCTGTAGAATAATCCAAACAGGACATCTTTCCCAGTCTTTTGTTTTGAACTTGTGCTGCTGACTTCAGATTCAGAATAAGCATATAGATAGATAGATAGATAGATAGATAGATAGATAGATAGATAGATAGATAGATAGATAGATAGATAGAAAACAAATGATTACATTCAGTTATACTTACATTTTACAGCATCTGAACGTATTTAGAGTGCGACTTAAGTACGGCCTCACAGAGCCACTAGTTTGGCTTTTGAATTGTACTGAATCATTTTTGTTACCTTTCCAGTAAGAATATATCAAACACCTTTTAAGAATTAGACTTATGGTCCTTTTACACCAAGCACGTATTTTTGTCTGAAAAAAATGGCACGAAGATTCGTTTGGACAGATTATGTGGGTTCTTATGAAAAAATGCACATTGCTGTGGATCACTCATGCTGGTGAAAAAAATATTTGGATGGACTTTTGGCTCAGTGAGATTCTGCCTGCAGAAATATACGTTGGACCAATGAAATCCTTTATTTCAGCTGATGTCACTACATGGAATGATTGAATGTGAAGCTGATGATGTAACTGATATTAATACCTATATATATATTGCAAATATGTATTTCGCTTACGAATATATATTTATATATTTGGTTGGAAAGGAGCTAGTGTTAGCCACAACAGCGTTAGCTAATGTTAGCTTAGTCATACGTTTTTTCTTAGTCACCTTATTTTCTTCTATGGTATAAAAAAAAAAGCCATATGCTACTGCTAAAGAAATGAACAGAAGTTGATTGACTTAAACTTGATTTTTAGGGTCGTGTTACAATGAAATGATGGTGTAAAATGTATTTTTATACATCACTTTATACTCATTGCTGCTAAAGTAAGGAGGCTGTGGAGAAACCTCCTGGCCGAAAATGGAAAACCGCACTCCGGATCCGGTTTGAATCCGGAAAAAATGCACACAGCGAACATGACTAGAAGCAACTAAGGTATATCAAGAAAGAGTAGATTTAGAAAAACGATTATTAAAGTGTGAAGTCACAAAATAAACTTTTACTGGCAGAACTAACGTGAGAATGCGCTGTGGCCTTTCATTCAGCCTTAGATATTGGCCACAGGAATTACACCTACATGAAACACTTTATGGAAAGATCTGGTTCACATTTTTCAGCCCATCATCTGCATAATTTGACCTTTCCAACCCCTCCACTGCTGCAGTGGCCCCGCCTCCGACACAAACCTCTGGGTATGTCTTCATTACCAGCAGCAAGGCAAAGTACTTCTACTTAAGCAGGATAAAAGAAGACACAAAGGAGAGGGGAATAATAGGAGGCTTGGAAAAATATAAAACTTAAACAGAGAGAGAGAAAGAGAAGCAACAAAATTATAAGAGACCGTCTTACAGAACAAGCATCAAATTAGAGATAAAGTGTGGAGAGAGGGAAGGAGAGTCAAGCAGAGTGGTGGCTTTTGGACCAAGGAAGCAGAGAAATAAGGACAAATAGGAAGAAAGCAAAAGAAGGAAAAAACAAGAATAGAGAGCAGCACAACGGAGGAGCTAAAGACACCGATAAAAACTGAGAACGTGACTGACTGACTGACTGACAGCTGGTCTGGGGACTACAGGTGGGTCTAAGAGAAATTTTGATTTTATCTTGTCATGTTCAAAGAGCTTCAGGACATCGAGTGAGAGATAGCAACGCACGCAGAGGAAGGTCGATGTAGGCATCTTAGGCTTATTCACATAGTGCATTTATGCAAAATGTACCACTTTTATGACCTTAAGCGTAAATCATCAGGCAGGAAAAAGCTGAATTAAGTGGGAATCATGCTTCTTAAAGGATTTCCTCATCTGTGACCTGTAAAGTGCGGTTGGCACAATTTACTTTACATGCATAAAATCAAAATCCTGGACCAATAAAAGAATAAAAACTAATTTTTTACTGATAGGCTGGTTTATTGCCAGTGTGTCCGATGTTTGGATCGATGTTTCGACCCTGCTTGATTAGTGAGGGGAAACTGGCGGTCGATCAGGTTGTAATTTTTTTTTTAAGTTTTTACCTACACTGTAAACACCTGTTGGAGCTCATTACTTTCTCGGCAAAATGTGTATTAATGTCAGGAAACCTCGTACTTGTTTTTTAATTCCGTTCAAAGCGAAGCTCCAACAATGTCTGGGCTCCATCTATCAACAACAATGAACAATAATACGATCCTCGTCAAAAACCAATAAAAGAAGGGATAAAAAGCCTCCTGCTCTCATAAAAAGTCAGTTTAAAAGACTCTGCAGAGTTTTAGCAATAACAGCAGTTTCTTTGTTATTCACAGCAGACTTCTGTAGGGGATATGATCCTGCTTTAAGTTCTGGACAAAAACCAAGGCTGCACTAAAAAAATTTAACTCTTGCGATACTTCCGTATTTTATACGAAACTTGAGTCGTTAGCGCTCTTTGCAATCACAAAATTACATGACATGTATTTAATATTCAATATTGTGTTAAAATGTACTTTTAATAGCACAAATATGATTATGATTTATTTTAAAATGGTCAGTTGTTCAAGTTTTTTATGACCCGTTATCGCCATGAAAAAGGCAGTCAAAAGATTTATTATTTATAGATTTTTTATGAGCTTTTCAATAAAGTTTTACAGACGCATCTTGGTGATGTTGCAGAGTTGCCATAATGACGGAAGTATCTCCAAATATGCTCATGACAAAAAAGAGGTAAATGAAAATCACTTAGCTTTAACATGAACACGTGCGCACTTTGTAAAGCTTATTGTTTGATTTCTTCAAGCTGATTTGACTCTTGATTAAACGAGAAAATATTTTCCAGTACAGAGCAACAGTTTTACATCATGCTCATAATCATCTAAGAATGAATTCGTCACTAGTCTTAACATTTAACCTCGATTAATACTCAACCTGTACCAAAAACATTATACGATTTGACATTTCTTGAGCATTTCATTTAATGCATAATGTTACAGTCGTTGTGCATTTTTTATAACTTGTGTGAATTTGTCCATAATAATTGAAAATAACAATATTAGAGTATCAGCGACGTCCTGACACGTTAAAGTAAAATAAATAAATCACCAAGCTGCATCACCCAGTAGTTTATCCTCTGCTAACATACTCAGATGACCCAAAAATGTGATTTTTTGAACATTGCTTTTTTCACATCTTAATTTATTCTTGGTAACATCCCAGACTGGACAGAAGACGCAGCTGGGGATTCATAAACACTCACAGATATTTCTCTATTGACGAGATGTTGATAGCACAGTATGAGGAAGACAAAAACTACAGATACATGACAAATAAATATTTTGCAGGGAAACAAGAGAACAATTTGATTTTGGATGTTGCGCAGTGTGTTGATAAGATACTTTTGTGTCTGTTTGTGTATCACTGTCCGTCTGTTGGATAAATGGATGAAAGCACGGGCACTGAAGGAGTGTATAGCATAGAAAAAAAAGATACTCAAACATATGTTTAAAATTTTTGTTCTCTTGCCGATTCCAATACAAAAAGTGCAATGATGTAAAACACTTGCTCAAAAGTGGGTATTTTGCTGCAGGAAATAGGAAAAGGAGCCGGTCTGTCGTAGTAGTTGTAGTGACTTGGTTCTGCACTAAGCATGTTGTGAAGCCCATTCTGCATCATCTTAAACATCTGGCAGTGAAGCTGTTTTCTGTTTTCTGTGGCAAACTGAGCTTGAGGTAAGTGATGGTGTTCATGTCTTTGTAGTTTATTATCTATCTGATATCTTTTCAATG
The DNA here is from genome assembly GCA_029814665.1 of Acanthurus lineatus. NCBI lineage: Eukaryota > Metazoa > Chordata > Actinopteri > Acanthuriformes > Acanthuridae > Acanthurus > Acanthurus lineatus. Next base: position 3,306,455 of record JAPZDV010000012.1, on the reverse strand, counting down.
GACAGAAAGAGCTGATTCGAAAGCCTGTTATCTGTACATGTGCCTGAAGGAAAATGCCCCAGGAGCCAAGGTTTGCTTTGGATCCTCCATCCCCCCTACTGAAAACTTGTCTGAGCCACACTGTCGCATAAAAAGACGTGTTCCTTTATTACAATAAACCAACAAACTGTAACTCTTACCGCAGAGCCAAATGTGGGTTAATCCACATCTTAATATAGTCCCCAAAAAATGGACTGTTTACTACTCTTTGAGTAAAGTTTGCTTAAAAAAAGAATAGCCACAACCTGTTTGAGATAATTACTGAGCATTTTTTTTAAATAAAACTTAACAGTTTTGAACCATGTTTGAGAGTTGCATCTTCAGTAAGAATCAGTTACTTGTTGCTAACAGGCCAGTTTCATTCGAAACAAGTGACTGATTCATTGGTTCACTGCTTTTATATACATGGCCATTTACAGGGTTTAAAGAGTCGTTAGTAAAATTAAGTGTCAGAACCTTTTATCCCACCTTTTACAATGGCCAGATACATTGAAAATATGGTTAATAGACGCTTCAATGAAAAGAATTTGTAACAATGGTTGTATGAAATCAAGTAAGAACAGCAGAAAAAAAATCATCTCTCCAGCTACAATAACTCTATTTGTCTCTGTATCTTCTTTTCTTTTGGTTTCATTCATCGCCATTGTGGCTTCTGTCAATCTATCAATATTCTGTCAATCTATGTCAAACTATCAATAATAAAAAGTAAACTGACAGTTAATTAAACTAAGTGAAATAGTTAATAGTTCATTCAATGTTGATGATTAATAAAATAAAATCTAACATTACTAAGTACTACCTCAGTAGTAATGCCATAAATTATTATTCTATCATTAGTTTTTGTTATATAGCATAATTTGTATATTATTTGCATTTAATATAAGAAGGAGACAATGATAACATTCTCCTTAGTTTAGTAAATAGTTTATTACCTGTAAGATAAACATCAAAAACATGCCAAAAACAAATGGAGGAAGGCACCATGTAACACTTTGTTTAACTAAAGATTAAAGTTACTTATTAAATGATCAATAATTACTTTGTAAAATGTCATTAACATTATTTTTCTTGATTGTTACTAGTTTGAGAGGCATACATAATTGGCTTGTAAAATTGTAACTCATATTCGTAATATTTTGTCAATGATTGATAAATACTGTTCAGTCAAAGGTCATGAAGTGTTCACAAACAGCAGCTCAATGGCTCTAATAAAGTTGCAAAAGTTGTTTTTAATAATTTGTGAAAGGGAACTAAATACTTGGCAAAGTGGAGTCGAGTAATAGTGTCTATTAATATACTGACTTATTGTGGTTACTTGAGTCTGCCAATAAGTGAAAAAGTGAAGTAAATTGGCTGCCAGCATGGCCTCAGCTATGTTGACTTTTCTTGATGTTTAACCCAGATCACATAAATTCGAATAAGAGGAATGCAGCTGGAATTAAGAGCTGTTACAGTTTCCTAAGAAAACAGTTAAAAATATAAACTAACACATTAAAAATTGACCATCAAAACCATTTTTAGAACCGAATTAACTTCAGTTTATTTAACCATCAATTTAACATTTGTTAATGATTATTATTATTTTAAGTGTTACTCTTTTTTCTGGTTGGTACTTACTACATACTTTACACGCTGAGACAAAAAAGAAAAAGACATAAATCTTGCAGACTTCCTCTTGATATTTGTCAGCACTGCTATCTTAGGTGTGCAAGGAAAGAGATATGACCTGTGTAACATTTCCTAGAAAGATAAGATGAATACCCTCAGTTTCTGCTCTATTTTTAAACGTTTGTCCAGCTTGGATTGCCTTGCTGTGTGTTTGGAGTGAATTAGTCTCAGTTTCATAGAGTAGGATAGCATGTGTGAAACAAACCAACCATGATGCTGTTGAAGTCCCGGATGGGATCTTAAGTTGCATGACAGCAGCAGTTAAAGTTATTTGCAGAAGAAGGACACATCAGATGAAACTGATATGTAATTTATCAAATGTAAGAAACCAAAGGACTTACAGAAAGCAAACTGCTCCTTCCCAAACAATTTGAATTATCAGAATAATTTTTCGTCAACCTCTGAAACCACTAAGAGATGAAAGTGCTGTGTAGTGTTGAGAAGCCTCAGATGTCAAAAAAAAGATCTGCCACTGAAATTAAAACTGCTGTCATGTTGATTTATCCTTCTGAAGTTATCTCTGAAAGCAATCTCATCTTTCCTTTAAAACTGTCTCACTGACAGACGGAGAAAAACCTTTTAGATCTTAAATTTACATTTTTCTACGTCTAAAGAAAAAGTAAAATGTGTAATCAGACTTGACGTTTGACCTTTTCACCAGCAGGGTTGTACTGTGGTTTGTGGTTTGGGGCATTTGTAGTTTTACTGATTTTCATGTTAGTAAGGCCTGATTTAAGGCAGAAGAGTCCTTACAAAGTAGCTATAAAATATACTTATGATACATATATAAGTTTTTATAATATACTTGAGACTTTATAACCATTGCTGTCTGGCAAATTAGATGTCTTTTATGAGAAACAGATTTATTGCAATAAAAAATCCAGATAATTGACACAATAGAGATGCAGAATATAAAAAAAAGCAAGCAAGCAGGGTACCCTTAAAAGTCAATAAAATCTTAATGAAATGCAATAAATTGAAATAAATAAACTTATTTAACTGGTTGTGGTTTTTATCCATTTTAACTTTGAGTTGCCTTTATGTGCCTATATTTCAACATTCAACATTTTACACAGCACACTCGAACAAAAACACTATAAATCTACAATATGGGGTAAAAAGACAATAAACCTGAGAGTGCTGATGGTTCATAGCACAAAGTTCAATTACATGAACATATTAAATAATGAAAAAAAAAATCTAAGTATAATATATTTTGATTTGATTGGAATTCAAATGTGTGTGTTTTTTTCTTTCATGCAGCATTGGTTCAAAGAACAGAAACAATATGAGTCTTTTAATTTTGTCCAGAACCTCTTGTTCAAGAAGATAGAGAGCCACTGCACATTTTTTTCACAACCTGGTGTAAAAGTGGATCGCAGCTCTGTTTCAAAAACCCAAATTATATCAACTTTAGCTAAAAGAAGTATGTAAATATTGCAAAAAAAGACTTTAAATTCCTGAACAGGGATTTTAAAGCCCCCCCACTTTAGATTTTTTAACTTAGCCTGAAACTTCTACAGCAGCGATTCTCAACCGGTGGGTTGCGACCCACGTTCCGGGCGGGTCGTGGACAGCTTGTAAAAAAATAATTAAATTTTAAAAAATTAAAAATTAAAAATAATAATGCTCATCTGATTTTGTACTCGTCTTTTATCTTAAAAAAAAAAGAGACAGAGAGAGGCACGTGTCAGACACGCGCAGCATTCTCTGTTTAAATTTGTGATGATGTTCGGAGGCAAGATGGCGAAACGCAAATGTAACACGGAGTATTCGAAATGTGGATTTTGGAAAAATTGCTCTTAAATTCACTTTGCATGCATATTTATGTTTAAATGTGTTTTTGAAGGCTATTTTTCAAAAATAAATTTGTTTGGTTTGTATTCTATAAAAGTGGGTCACGACTTAATGACCATGGGAAAATGTGGGTTTCGGGCTGAGACCAGTTGAGAACCTGTTCTACAGAGTCTCTGTGCAACTTCAGGATTCTGGTTACTGACACATTTATAGTTTCTGAATGTTGTTTAATCGTGCCTGTTGTGACTTAATGAGTAATTCAGCCAATAAAATGCAATGTTCCATTAACTAAAACTGAAATACATGTAAGCATCAAATCAAATTATTATGTATTAAGGGTTCAAGGTTATAAACAAACACGTAAGCTTCAGCAGCTCAGCAGCTCTGACAAACCTCTTTCAGCTCCTCTTTTTGTTTAGTTGTTTTTGGCACATTTAAGTCACATTTCAGACGAGATTCAATATTTTGCCAGCTGTTATAAACAAAATGCGCTGACAAAAAACTCGACCGACAGTAATGAGAATAACACATGGAGCCGTGTTTCAGCAAAAACATGAGGTTTTTGGAGTGAAAAATGTTGCACAAGGGATTTATAAACTTTTTAAGGGCGTTTCTACAACTTAGTTGTATTTGGACATGAAACTGTGTTGTTGCTGGAATCCATCACAGCTGCTGTAAATCTGAGCAGCCTGCCGCTGACGTCCTCTGTGACCGAGGGAGATGTAAACATTCGGGTGAGTGCTGGAAATTTATAATATGAAAAAGAAAAGCTTTTTGCTCTAATGATTCTTAAATAAGAAAAGCTTTGTTCTTAAACTGACCCCTCACTTTTATTTAATCTGCTAGACACCCTAGTACACTCTAGTATCAGATAGTTTCTGACAGACAAAAAAGTTCAATACCAATTTATTTTATTTACTTTTTTCCCATCTGCACTGAGGGGTACCCGGTAACCTTGATCCGTATGTTATTGATGGGTGAAACTGGAGGCAAAATTCTAATAACAACTGCGGATTTTGATTCAGCTTGACTCATATCTTTACAAATCTGGATTTCATCTGGTGGGCTTAAAGAGCAGTCACTGTTCGGAGAGCAAATCAGACTGACCCCGTGAAGCTGTTGCAGGAAACAAAAGTGATCGTCAAGAATAACTCCTGCTTTTCAAAGAACCGACTGAAGGCCTTTTCTCGTTGTGAGCATATGAGCATTTTGTCAGAAATGAGATTTGCTGTAGGGAAAATGGCTTGAACTTAATAAGCGTGAACTTTCTTTGAAAAGTATTCATATTTATGTTTGGTAAAAACATTTTTAAAAAGACCTGATAATGTGTTAAAAACTTTGTATTTTGTGTTTTGTTTCTATAGTGAATGAGACAAATTATCATCTGCCATCAATATTTTACTTTTGAATCAAATGTAGATTTTTTTGCACATCAGTTTTTCTGGTTTAAGTAAATACAGTGGTTATAACAAATCATCATTAAATCATTAAAATTTCCACTGAAAAAAGTTAAAAGTAAACTGATATCACAATTTCATATCGTAGTTGAATCTTTTTCTAATAAAATTTCCGGTGCTTTTGATAAAAAAAAAAAGTTATTGATTCACTCTTTAAAACCAAATGAGAAAACACAAAGGAAATCAAGCGTGGAAGTGAAGCAATCAACCTCTGCAACAGAGGAGATCATTTTTTGAAAAAAAACCCTCTATACAACTATATACATTTACTGCCAACTTCAAGTGTGATGACAATTACTACAAAATTATTTCAAAATAAGAACCAGGCAGCTGTAAGTGCTCTAATGTTATTCTTTCTCCAGTTTCACTACAGTTTGCTCAGAAATGTTTCCTCAGAAAATATTATTATAAATTTGTAAGAGCATGTGTGTGTGTGTGTGTGTGTGTGTGTGTCCATAACAAAGTAAAGAGATCCTATGATTAATTCTTCCAACTGGTCTCAGGTCAGAGTGTGTGGTGAGTTAAAGTTTAAATTTCCAGTTTTTAAATCAATTAGCCACAATTCTACACTAACTTCACAAAAGTACTTTTTTAAAATTATTTGTGTTTTACAGATGATGTTTGGCAACTCACTTATTGGCATGTTTGTATGGTCAGTAATAGTATTAGCATGCACCAGTATGAAAACTGCTGTTTAATGGCAATAGCCAGTTATGTAGACACACATCTGCTGAAACTGTTACCATATGTTTGGCCTCTTGGCTGCCAAAATCTATATTCACATACTTTCTTCACTGTACTCTTATAAAAGCCCACCTAATCTAATTAAGCAGACCACAGCTGTAACACCGTTTACACTCACACATAATCAGGGCTAACGCTTCCCAGCACACAAATAATCAGCTGATTGCAAGTCATTTGTGCAATCACTAATGCCATTAAGACCCTTTGACTAACACAAAACATGGCTCTGTTTTTTGTCTCAGTGTGTGAGTCATATATATGTGTTAAATAGTTATGGGATATACTTGAAACTCCAGTCACATCTGAAAAAATGCTGATTTATGAGTAAGAAAAAAATATACCTAAAAAATGATTACATTCATAATAATTACCCAAATGATACATTTAAATTAGTGCTGTCAAAGTTAATGTGTTAATTTTGGAGATTATTTTAAAAATTTAACGCATTTAAAAAAAATAACGTAATTAGCGCTGTTTTGTTTGCTTTCGGTGGCGCCTGACCCATAACCTTTTGGTCACGTGTGCCGGCACACCAGGCAACCCGAGCCATCCTGGCTCAAAAATGTATGGCGCAAAAATGGATAACGACGGACTTTAAGGCGGAAAGTTTCATTTTAAAAAGCCATTAAATTAGCCTTTGAATTTAAATATACTTTCTTTGTGTTGATTCTACATTAATTTCATGATTTTTCATATATTCATATCTGCTATAGTCTTAAGTAGAAAAAATGCGATTAATCGCAATTAATTACAGAAAATTGTGCAATTAGTTAATTTTTTTAATCGATTGACAGCCCTGATTTAAATACATCATAGACTTTAAAGACACTTATTTTCTAGTTGAGACTAAATTCATACATCTCAACTCTCCCGGAAGTTTCGTGGTTCTCCCGCATATTGATAGCAGCTCCCGCACACCCGCAAATGAGATAAATTCTCCTGGAATCTAGAGTGAGCGAGCAAGAGTGCACGCTAGAGTGACTGTGTGTGTGTTATTGATTATGTGGCATGCGCATGAGAGTGAACAAGAGCGTGTGGGTGTGTCTACGTGACCGTCCATGCAGAGAAAGTGTCCTGATTGCTCTGTCTTGCTTAGTAGACCAATGTAGTCATTAGACATATTTGTGTTCGTAAAAATAGTCTGAAAAAAGGGTTTTGTTCTGTTCATGTGATTTTAGTTATTGGTTTTTTTTCTATCAATTAACAATTAAAGTAATTTTCCATCGTGACAACCTGTTTTTCCTTTGATATGTGTTAACAAAAATTATGATTATCCTTTTAAAAAAGTAATTCTACTAAATTCCAAGTTGCGCTAAACAGAGAGACTATTTTCCTCTAATAGAACTCAGTCATTTTTAAATCTTTGGCATTATGTCAATGATGTGTCACGGTCAGTACATTAAAAAGTACTGCAGCATATGAAAAAAATGTGTGTTGACTGCTGATTTACACACACACAGTCTTCAGCCAGTTCTACACAACTGCCACAGCTCAAAGCAGCAGATGTAGTTTCACATGAGAAACTACGAATTTTTTTACTTTTCTGTCCATGCACTTTTTCCACAGCTGTAACCTGCTAACTATTGCCCAAAGTAGCAGCAACCAAAACAGTGCCACACTTCAAGGGTATTTTAGATAATCAGGAACGTTAGTAACTGTCTGTTTCTGAGTGTTGGTTAAGGTCTTTCCTGGCTTTGGGCTTTGCTGCATTTTGCTTGAATATTTGGAATATCAACCCTCACTTTATCCTACATCCAAAGTTCATGACGCAAGAATTTGGATGGCTTTACCTGGTGTACTGAAGCATTTATCTGATTTTTTTTTATTTTTTAAACAGATTGTGCATGCTTTTCATACAGTTCTGACTATGTCCTATTGGAGAGCTTTGTTGCTTTAACTTGCACATATGCAAAACATTTCTGTTATCAGTGAACCAGCTTCAGTTGATTATTAAAATGGCTGCGCTCTGTTGCAGGAGTGCATTTGCTAACGCGTTGCATCGGGTCGTACGTCATCTTTTCTCTCAAACCTGTTTGAACAAAAATGACATCTAAGTCAGGATTAAAGAGAAACATTGGAAACTGAAGAACTAAACCCTTAGCAGGATCTCCTCAGTCACATAAACAGATTAAACATCCCAGCGATCTGGGAAATCTGGTGATTTGCAGGCAAAAAGATAAAAGACTAAACCTTGATCTACCATTCACGTGTTATGATTTCATGCTTAAACTGATAAAATTCTTCAGTGATATGATGATATTTTCTTCTCTCTGCTGTTTTACCGCCTGCATCTCATGTAGACAGCAGGATGTAGAGCGTCTCCACCTCTGGCTTATATTTTATCCACCCATCTGTACATGTTCTTGTTGCTTCTTGACGTTCTCGACGAAGTTTCTTATGAAAAGAAGCCATTCTGGTCCCTCAAAAGTTTAAAGTTGAAACAGCTGCATCGTAGGAGATCTACCAAGGTGAATTTAGATGCTTGTGTGACATTCTTTCTTGATGCTTCCATTGCCTTCATAGAGGTTCTACTTTACCGAATACCTGTTATTTTTGAATACTTAAACACCCTGCAGGCCTCAGTGGTGCTGTGAAGAGTTTTGTTGTTTCCTGTTGTCTTTTCCTGTTTCTGAAAGGAGATTGGCTGTGGTTGGCTTCTTGTTAGTTAAAATTCAATCCAAAGCTGTCATGGATGAAAAGTGAATCAAAACGGTAAATCCTTTAAGCACATAATTACATGGTCCATAGTGTGTCTCAGCACTCTTCCACTTTTAAGGGGGATTTTGTCTAATTTGTGATGTCATATGCCACCGGAGAACTCCATTTGTCATCCCTCCAACATTTTCCAAATTTAAAAGGAATAAAAAATGACTGTTCTTTGGTCAGTGAATGCATCTAGCATCTTTTTTTGTGTTTTTGAGTATCACTGATGCTATATACTCGATTATGCAACCGCTCAGTAACCATCACATGTACACTTCACACATACGTTACAGAGAAAACGTTATTTATCTACTCTCTGTTTACCATCTATTATACTGTCAACTGTCATGCTGTATCTCTGATTGGTAGTTACAAAATACAGTCTGCTGAGTTTGTCTGGCATGATGTTCAGTATGATACCACATATTTTTGTAGTTTGTTTGGGATTGTGCAAATACAATAAAAATAGGATGGTGGTTTGGTTGTCTCCCTCAAGTGTCTAAGTCAATTTATCAAACCAAAATGCAGGCAGTAACCTAAAATACAAGTACAATAACATATTTACAGTTTTTGACTGATGATTAATTTAAATTTGTGACTTGGTCAAGGCTGTAAAATACACTTTTTTAGAATTTATAGACACAAATTTAGCCGAAAATTTCTCAGGCTGACCAATGCTGTTGCCTAACACACACATAAGTTTTGAATTTTTTTCCCACCTTCTGGAGACACACTCCAAAAAAAGATTGCTTCAATAACATTCTGCTTTAATAAAACAATATGTGACAGGATTTAACAGCTAAACATTAGATAAAGTTACAAATTGAGAAATATTAAATAAAAGTCTGGATAAAGATCACTGGAACTTAATTCAGAGAAAAGAAACAAGACATGGAGACTGAGTAGACTGGCCGGTGTTCTAACAGTCTCAAAAAGCAGAAAAACTGAAAGGAAAATAATAACATACAGACTGGCTCAACCTTTGTTTTTCTGAAGGAAATCCTACCCAGAGACTCTTGCTACCCTTCCCACTGAGCTAAAGCCTTGTGCTTATCTCCATCATCTTCTGTCCAAATGACAAAACGGAAGAAAAAGTAAAGTTCTGTGTAAAAAATAGTGCATGAAGGTCAAGCAAGATTCTCCAGATGTTCTTCTCACCAGCAACTTACTCCAGCTTCTCCTGGAGGATTCTTAGGTGCACCAAAGATGACATAGATAATCTCTTCAGCCTCTTCTGGGTCTTTGTTGAGATTTTTCCTCCAGTTGCCTAGAAAACCTCAAAAGGAACGTGCCCAGGAAGCAGCCTTATCAGATGCATGAAACTGCTTCAACTTACTCTTTTTTGACGCCCGAGTTCCCTCCAGATGTTTTAGTTCTTTACTCTGTGTGAGGGTGAGCCCAGTCACATAACACAGGAAACTCATTTTGGCTGTTTGCATTGGCAGTCTCATTCTTGTGGTCTTGCCTTGGGTGAGGGTTGGAATCACAGATCTTAATCAGTAAAGGAAAAAAAAAGGGTTGTTTACTGAGAAAGAGAGTAACAGGAGGACGGGTGCAAGGGCTTAATGTTGATCTTTTTTGCATTCATTAAATGGAGGAATATGATGCTACTGCCAGCGTCGTTGCATTTTTTAGTTTGGCTTTTCTGTTTAGACTATGTCAGATTGTTTTTGGGTCCTTTTAGAAATGGGTTTCTTATTAAAAACAAAACTCATCTCTGCAAGTTGGGTTTTGTCAGTTCACCTGGTGATCTTCACTCACATCGAAGTCTGCAGTTGTCCCAGCACAAGGAAACGAAAGCAGAAAGGTACTACAGTTTTAGCAGCTGCACCCAAGGACAAGATCAGTGTCAGTGTCAGGATATCTGAGGTAGAGCTGCAGGCTGCAATACTGTTGATGATGTAGCAACATTGTTAGACAACAAACAAGGGTTTTCCTGACACTAGTTTCATAAATGTCTCCAGCGATGCCTCAAAATGCTGGATCAGGTAAAAGTTTGTGTCTATGTGCCGGTCTGACACTACTTGATTTTTTTTATCTCAAACACAATGCCACTAATTAACAACTGCCTCCAGTGAAACTTGAGATGCATTGTGTGAGTTTTTTTAAATAAGTATCAGGGCCTGGTTTGCGTTTAAACTCAACACCACCCGACATTTATTAGGTGGATTTCAGCTACACATATTGTAAGAATTCAAAAAGACAGACTGTTGTTGTAAAACTGCTTCCAAATTCCAGGCAAACAAGAGGTTGTTGTACTGCTGAGAAGACGAGCAGAGAGACATTTAGGTAACTCAGAGAAATAGTGACATTCAGTTAAAATATACTTTCTAATAATGTCCAATTCATTCACAGAAAAGACGGGATCTTTTTCTGTTCATCTGCCGAAAGGCAGTCTTAATTAAGACCAAGTACATAAACTTCACATAAAACAAAAGGGAACATTTGGAGATGTGTTGTCCACTAGGTCATGAAGAATATGACGCTTGACTTTGGCTGTTGTGTGTTTTCATTCATGTTTTCTCATGCAAACATGCAGAAAAACTATTCTAAGCATCCACCGTTGTTACTTGTGTTTCAGAGAAAGATGCATGCCTTCCTGTTGCTCGGCTGCTTCTTCCTCGCTGTGACAGAGTATCTCTTTGGCTCTGCCCACATGATTCCTGATGACAGACTCTCCACCAATCACGTATCCAGTGCTCTGTCTCAAAGCCTTGAGGTGATTCCACCTCCTGTACTTATTGTAGGTAAGTTTGCAAGTTTAGAGTTTTCGCTTTATTTGGAAAATCACAATTTCAATGTCTCCAGTTTAAACAGTGTATTCAGAATGCTGCATGTTTAATGTCTCCGGTCGTGTTTTTCTTTGTGTTTCATTCTAGTGTTTCCTGAAAAGATGCAAATGCACAACTGAAAGTCACAGACATGAATAACTGGTTGCTGCTCCTAAGAAATACAAGACTGTTTTTTCTAAACATGTCCAATGAACACACACAATGCAATAGAGTTTGTGTGTTGACCAGAGAAACTAAGTTGTGGCAGCTGAAACTGTAGAGTTGTTAATGTTAATCTGCAGCATGAACACTGGACACTGTGTCCTCTCTGCACTCTGGGACAGGTTTGCAGGAACAGACTCTTCTTATTCTGATTTTACAGAAGTGTATTATCTTTATCAGTTCAGTGCCGTTTATCAGCATATATGCTGATGACACTGTTCTCGCTTTGAAAGATTAAGATGCATCTTTGTATTCTGATGTTTTTTTTCAGAGTTGCCTCGTTCGACAAAGAAGAACAAGAAGACAAAGAAACAAAAAAGGTATCTGACCAAAAAAATGATGTATTTTTTGAAAGTTATTAGACAAAATAAACCAATATGCTCGTTGAGGAGCTTTGCAGAATGTAACTTTTGCCAGTTAAAGCTTAATTTATGTTTTTGAACAAAACTTTGAATGTCCACATATTATATCAAGACAAAAAAGGGGGGGCTGTGTCACTTGCGCTAGTTTAGCAATGGACCTTTCCTACTCCCTTTTTATAAATTTCCAGCTGCTTCTCATGATGCAGTTCATGAGTGTGACTATGAGATGCTGTTGATAGCTAAAAGCTTTGTTGGAAATGTGTGACAAGATCATCCCAAACAGAAAATCTCCTAATCTCTCACAATCCAGCTAAAAAGCATTTTAACTCAAAACACATCTTTTCCATACTCGTGCTTCCTCTGATGTCACTTAATGTGGACAAATGTGTACCTTTGTCTTGTTTGCGTCATGTCATTTTTTTTTTTGAATGAGCTTCTGTAATGTAACTGTCATCTCTCTCTCTTTTTCTTGCAGAATAAATTTGGTGCAAAGAAGCGCCCTCCGCCTCCCGCTAACTGCATTCAAACGGGGGGAAGCTGTAAGTCCTCCGGCAGTGTGTGCTGTGACGCCTGTGCTTTCTGCCAGTGTCGGCTCTTCAGAACTGTCTGTTACTGCCGAATGGGCAACCCTCGGTGCTGAACGGCAGCCGCAGCCCAAACACAGTCCTGAGCAAACAGAGCAAGACATCATGCTGAAGCAAACTATGCAAAATGACCACATGGAGCGCTGACTTATCTCTCTAGTCCTTGGTTTGTAACTTTACCTACAATTCACTGCATGAAAGCACTTTATATCACTGAGGACTGCACCGGATTGAACCTTCCTAAAACCAAACAGGATGTGTTGCTCAGAGCACTGCAATGAAACTCACAACTATAAGCTTTTACAAACACATAGTTAATGTTTGCTCAAACAGTTTTTACAAATTGTATCCTTTTTAACTCATTTTAACACATACTTTTACCCTCATAGATATTAGATATTTTTTTAAGCCTCATACTTATAAAGTCATTGTTGTAACAATGTTAATGTTTTATTTTGTGTGTAGACCAAAATGCCGGCATTGTGAATTTCACGTATCTTATAGCTATTAACTGGAATTCCCTCTAAAAGTAATATGAATCTTTAAATATTTAAAGGATAAATCATAGAAATTTTTTTTAAAATCTCAAAACATTTACTTTAATGCAAAAACAGACAAAGTAATTTCCTAAAACAACTGGGCATTTAGTTGTTGGCAAATTTATTTATTATTTATTTAGAAGTTGTTCAGCTGGAGGTGTGTGACTCCAGTGTGTTTGAAGTTTATCCAGAGGCATTTTCTCTTTATACCTCTTTACCAGTCGTTATCTTTAACAATCAGAGTGTTGGCTTTGTTATCAACTGTGTTATGTTACTGAGGCCAATAAATTCAGCTCATGTCTTCATTTATGAATCATTGCTTGACTGTTGAGCAGATAGCAAACATATTTACTGGGACCTTCAGATTTATTTACAATAAATCAGTGCTATATCATAAGAAACACATGGATTTTCAGATTATCATTGAGAGAGATGACTATGTTCACTTTGATAAGCTAAAGTGTTGCCTCATGATGATTGTTTGCATTTTAGTGTGTGCAGTTTCAATCTGAAGAAGGAAAAAACACTCATCCTTTGACGATCAACACTAAAGCTGCTTCGGCAGCTGCTTAGCACCAACAGACAGGCTATTACTTAAGAGATTGGTTGAGAGAACGAATGCACTTTTGTTTGCTTTGAACCTTCTGCCAAATGAATTTAATTGTAATGCTTATAAATAAAGGTCAGAAAAGTGTTTAAAAAGCCACTTGAGATTATTTTTAAATGTATAAAAAACTGCCCTTGTCAATGAAGTTTTATGAAGTCACTCGAGGTGTATATGGTGTTCAGATTTGGATAAAGTTTGGTTTCATTCTTTTGTTGAAGTTCTTTTTTAAACTAGGAACCACATTTTAGCTACTTAATTAGCGTTTGATGATATTACTTTAATGCCAATGCTTTCCTGCCTGTTTTTGTAGTTTATCCCAGCTGTATTTTTTATGTACATATGTCTGGTACATTTTTTTTCTTCCAAAAAATACATTTTGCTACACAATGATTGTTAATCACAGAGACATGTTTTACTGAAATGCAATGCAAGAGCCAATCAGGAGTGAGGGCTACAATGTTCGGTTTTGCAGATGCATGCAGGCTTTTGAATAAAACTTTGTAATAGTTTGTACATTTGTCCGTCTTTTAGTTTTTATTTGCTGACAACAGCTTCAACATTCTTAACAACTATAACTGGTGGCTTTTGTTGAATAAAAGTTGCTGTTGTTAATTCACAATTATTATGTAAGTGGAATCATTCATTATTTTGTCATGTCCTTTGTTTTATTTTTATGACAATCTCTGCTCAAAATTGTTTCCTGGCTGGTAGTTTCGTGAAGCTGGAGTTGTTTCAGGCTTTTACTCCTGCAAAGTATTAAAAAGGCAAAACCTTTTTTTCCAAACGGGATGCACCACAGCTTTACATTTGGCAGTCACTTGACATTCAGTTTTTTGTTTGTTTACCATGAAAATTAAGTAACAGAGCCATTTGCTAACAACGAAGCAGCAACAACAAGGCGCTCCTTCCCAAACCAGTCTTTAGCTCTTTAAGCACAACACTCGCCCACAGAGCATTTTTTCGGTCCCAACGCAGTCATGCGGTTTCACAAACTCCGCCAAAGAGCTTTAACATTATTCAAATTCATTTTTCTTGCAACTCCTCAAGTTGAGCATATTTGGAACTGTGATGTTGCTAAAAGTTGTCCTTTTATAAACACATCTCCACTAACTACCTTTGACACACTGGAGATTTTTTTTTTTGGTTTGTATTTTTAGGTTGCCTCGCTGGCAGCATGTAGTGGAAATATTTTCACCCATACTTTGGTCAAATATGAGAACTTATTCAGCAAACAAAAGCTTTGCCTTTTTAACATACCTGATTCAGAGTGACTGATGGCAGCTCTGCAACATTCCTTCAGCTCTTCCTTAAGAGAGCTCAAAGGAATATGGTTTGGCAAGAAACTTGACAGATTTAAAGGGATTGTGGCAGACGGATGGATGACAGACATACTTTAAGAAGGATGGGTGGAGGACACTGAAGTATTGATGGAGAACAAACCAAAACAAATAAACCCTGGCTCTGCCACCTCCTGAATGCAACAACTTAAGACTATTAAAGGTGCAGTGTCTAGGATTGAGGGTGATCTATTGGAAAAATACGGCCAAAAAAATGGAGTATAAAATGAAAATAAGAATCGTTGCATTTTTATTACCTTATAATAAGCCTTTTTCTTCTAAAGATGAAGCAAGTCCTTCCCTTTCAATGAATCTCTTAAAGGCTTTTCATGAGTATACTGTTGCAGTTATGACCTTTGCTGCATAAATGCAGTCTGCAGCTGGAGAAGTTGCAGCTGGAGAAAAGCTGTTACCACAATTTGACCTCTTTTGTGCACTTTCTGTCCACCAGATGATGTGACACTACTTAACCAGTTAGTATTGGATTTGAGTTAATGCACTTCAAATACTTAAAAAAAATTGAAGTATTCAAAAAAAGGGGGGGAAAAGAATTCAGTTCATTAACTTTTTATTTATTAACCATTTTTTATGACCTGTAAAAATTGTGTCTAACCTCACTCTTCTAGCGCAGCAGCAGTCAGAAGCGATAAATGAAAAAGCCTTTGCAGAGAACATGTGCGCTCCCACTGCAGTAATGAAAGCAGCCTGTTTTCTAAGAAGACTTCCCTGTGAGAGGAAGAGTCAAACCGCAGGTCTGATCCTGATGTACTTTTCCAAAAACAAGCACAGTTCATGTTTGAAGCTCTAGGTGATGATGCGTTTAGGTGTTGTGAGACACAAATGGTGCACAATGAAGTTCTCAGCAGAGCGGAGTAAGCTGCGACACTGACCTTTATAATATGAACCATAAGATTCCCAAAGTCAAAGCTGAATCCATTAGAGTCAAACTTTAACATCTCACTTAAGGTTTGTGTGAGATTGTGCAGAAGCAGTAACACATCACACACAGGGGACTGACTGTCTCTGTGCACAGTTGTTTTTCATATTTTCTCTCCTTCTCTTTTCACACTTCCAACAAAAGCTGATGACTGTTTGAGTTTCACTTTCTGTTACAATCAATAAGGAGAACCCAAACGCAGAGCACAGACTCAAAAAGAAAGTGGCAAAATGGGGTTTTATTTCAAGGATAATGGTTGGAGGGGAAAAATCCGGGAGACGCAGGCAGAAGGGAGTGGGTAGATGGCAGGCAAGCAAAACAAGGTCGGAGGGGTTTGGCTAGCTGGAAGCGTGGCAGAGGGACAGGAAGGGGTCGTGACACTTTCATTTTAGCCAAATATCCTTTTTGCCATGACTCCATTTATTCCTGCTCTCCATTCACCTCCAGTCCTCTTCACATTCAGCATCCAAAGAGCCTTTGACCCTCATCAAACCTTCATCACTGCTCTTCTTTCCTTCATCAACATCAGTCTCTAGACTCCATCAGTTGGTTGCTTTGCACAACCAGCGGCTCATATCTACTAAAGACGATGTCACTGGGAAGTTGACACGCCTAATATTTACTGAATTTACTGTCAGAAACATTAAGTAAATCATTAAGTATCTTTTTCAATGGCGTCTTTATAGGACAGAAATGTGAGAGAATATTGTGACTGATATAATTTCAATTTGTATTCAGTCAACACTGATTGTTAAAAGTGAGAAAATATAAAAACGTAATGAAACGTCTTGGGAGCAGAACGTGGAGGAGTCTGACATGACCTGAAATATTGAGTAAAATGTCCAATGTAAAGCATGAGGAGTTGGTTTTTCTGTAAGTCTTTGTGGTTGAGTCAAATATCTTACAAAGTACCAGATGTGCTGAAAATGACCCTCTGGCAAACTGCAAGCGACCTATTTGTTGTGACTTTACATGAAAGTATTATTACGGCTAATTATGTCTTAATACTTTCTGTGTTACATAGATGTTCTGAGCTCCAGGAGAGAGGCCCTTTGTTGAAGTTGGACCAGTCTTGTGTGGGAAAAACCTTTATGAAGAGAATACAGTGACTGGAGCGATAAAGGTTTATGATAAAGGTTACATATGATTCTGGAAGACTGCGGAGTTCACACCATTTGAACAAATATTTAAACAAGACTGAACTTTAGCTGCCATGTGAAAAGGTTACAGAGGTTTAGACTTATGTTCGCGAAAGCATGGAGGAAATTTCTGTTAACTTAATGAAATTTTGGTTTGCAAGCAGCATTTATTGCACACTTTGCAGCTGGCATGGACCTCTGGGATTATCTTGCTAGTAAAGGAGAGTTTACTCCCAAACACGGATCAGATAACAGAGCTCAGACAAAATAAATGAGGTGATCCTGCACAGAAACGTTCCCAACGTAACAACAGTGGTTATAATTGTGTTTTTTATATTAAATATATTTGAAGGAATGCTAAAGTGGCATTTTAGTAACTTTAATTGATGCAACAAATGAGTAGCAGCTTTGATGTTTTGGATCTTGGTACCTTAAAGAGTTTTTCCCATTAAGGCTGTAAGACTCCAAAGTAAACTGTCTTTCTCTTCACTCCTGTCTTTCAGCCTTGGCCAATTTGTTTTAAATCAATTAAAAGAATATATAAAATTACTTGTACTACAGCTTCTTGCATGTTTTTTCTGCACGTCTCTTCATCTTAAGCCTTGTCTTGCTCTTAAAATATGACAATAGCCACAGTATTGCCACGCTTCTCCAATAAACGACAGTGCTAAGTTTTATTTTCCCTGATTAAGATTTATTGTGGGTCTTACTGTCAACTTACATAAAAGGTTGAAAACGTTCTGTGAATGAGGTAAGAAGGTTCAGAGGGTCATTTTTAAGTGCACACAGTTGTTAACATTGAGTAGAAAACAGGCCTCAGAGTTGAAATACTTCAGAGCCAATATGTTGCAAAAAGGACCACAAATAAACATCTAAAGCACACTAAACTCACACACTCAGCAGGTCTGAGAGGAAGACATCTTTAAGACATTTGGCCTCAGTCCTAAGAGCTGCACATTTTTATTAAGAAGATTTAAGGAAGCTTAGAACAGAAATGTGTTAAGGATAACACTTTTTATCATGCGTTTACAAGTCTGGAGTGTTTTAGTTTTGGTTTTCCTGCTTTTGGTTAGAAAAAAAACCACAGTTAGCTTGTGTTCTTCTTTAAACCATGACAAGAATCTGTGGTAGATCAGGACACTGGGAGCCTGTTCAAACAGAAAAATTGTTTTCTTACCTCATCAAGAAGGAAAAAAATATCAACTTTGACAGTGAAACACTGAGATGGATGATTTGTCAAACCCGTAATGATAATATGGAACTCGCCGATGAGCTCTTTCATATCCATAATGACAGTTTATTGTTGGTTTGCAATCCAATGTGCCTGCTCAACAAGGCATGCAGAACAAATTCTCCCTGCTCAGCTCTGACCTTTTGACTTTGAGTAACAGTCACCAGAGCATACATAAGAGCATACATAAGGAGATAATTATGGCATAAAAATACAACAATGATATAACCTGTCATTGCATCGTACAGTGCTGTTTTTCTGGCATATGAATGTGAATCTGTACTGACTTTTCGAAGTTAACAGCCTACAACACAGACTGCAGGAGTCAGACCATGACCGACTTTGTCATGTGTATTTCTCTAATCTGATGCAAACTCTCCTGTAAGGTGGATTAAGTCCCAAACTCACTATGAAGAGCAGTAGATGCAAATAGTCTGAGCCAGCAGTCTGAAGTTAAAGAGAATTATTATGGCAAAGACATTCAAATAACGCTTTAGTAATGCTATCGTCACATAAACACTTTGCTTTTTTTAAAAAAGGTATTTTAAAGAAAAAAAATCTATCTTCTATCTCCTGTTATGTCCCAATTTGCTGTGTAAAAATAAATCAGCAGCCTGCTAGTGTTAGCTAGTGTTAGCCTGTCAAATAACACGTTGATTCATTTCCTGTGCGACTGGACTTTTCACATGACTTGGGGATGTTGGTGAAGGAAGTTACAGCAAAAATGAACACAACATTTTGTCAGCAAAACTACTGATGAGATTTGTCTAAGTTCTAAGTTCAACACATAAAAACGGCTTTTTTTTTTACTGTAACATTCAACATGTTCCCAGATCATCAGGCCTGGTATAAAGTTAAAGGGGCCATATGCAACATTTTAGCTAAAACATTTTCCAATAAAGAGGTCAAATCAAGACTGTGTCCTGTATGTAGAGGGTTGATGTTAAGGATGTTGTTATTGAACTGTACCAACAGCAGGGGTTGAAACTGGGCCGCCTTGATGGAAACCAATTAAAAAACAAGATAAACAATCAGTCACATGGTAAATTTACTGGTAGATGGGACCATTTTCTAGCCTAATTTCTAAATCTAATTTATAAGAATTTTGATGAACTGTACTGTAATTGGTGCTGAAATGTTACATAAAGTTATTTTAAGTTTGTTACATGTATCAGGTTTTCTTAATGTCGTAGCCATTTTGAACTTTTAGTCACCACAAATTGATGTTGGGATTATTTCCAAACCAAAGACATGATGAAACTACTTAGGTTGGCTTAGATTTTGGCTTGGTGTTATAAGTTGGTAAAGAGAGAATGATATTTTGGATTAACATTCATGCTTTGTTGCCAGAAATATGGTTGGTAATTGTCCTTAGATCTCCCTGTTAGCACCCCAGTTCGGTGGCCACAAAAATGACTGGAAATTATCTGTCAACATGTCGTTTAAAACAACCACTTTTATTGTCAGGAACACTGCTTGAAATTATCCATGATTATCTACAAAAACACCCATTTACAAAAAATTGCTGTAAATTGTTTTGTGACTCCCAAAAATTACTGTCAACCCTAATGTCTTCTTGAATAATTGTCAGCTGTTTTGCAGCCTTTTCTTTTCCACCAAATTTAGCTCGTAAAGATCTACATGTCATCAGAACTGTGCCATGTTGAAATGAATGTTTTAAACATTAGCACGTCACATGTAATCTGAAAACAATTTTCGTGGTATGAAGCTGAATGACTGCACTGATGAGTTAATGGAAAACATCTTTTTTTCATACCATTTTTTTCATTTGGCCACCGCTGTTTAACTGTTAAAACCTTTAAAAAGTTTCTGTAAAATCATGGTGTTCATGTTATGCTGAACCCTCCACTTTCATTTCACATTTTTCACACTTTTTTACGTTTAAAGAAAGCTCTTCTTCATCCAACCTTGGCCAAGTTTTGATGCCAGATTTATCAATTATCAGCCTTCCACTGTCAAATGCTGCTCATGCATCATTCTGCAATGCCAAGGTTAAGCTCAAGCAGCAAGTAACACATTTTTTGTATGAATGGAGATATATAAATGGGGCAGAAATCATAAAAATGTGCACAACTGAAATATTACAGTATGGACATTATAATTCACTTTGTCAGGTTCATCAGAGCCAAAACTCAGCTTAAGTTTACAACAATCACACTGTCACTTCCATCTCTGTCTGCGTAATTTGCTGCCAAAGTTCTTAAAGTCTGCTGAAGTTCTATTTAAACTTAAATTTGGCTTAATTTGTCCTTATTTCTTTGCTTGTTTTACGCAAAATACATGCATGTTTTTGATGGATTTCTGTGGGTGTCTTAGGCTTTTTTGTTTATTTGTTTGTTTTGTTGTTAAACTTGCAAGATAAAATTTTTAGAGCAAATTTCCAAGTTTTACATTGTAGGATGACATGTTTTGTATGAACATGAATACAAAACACACAACCACATCATCCTGCTGCCAGGAAGACTCACCAGAGTACTAAAGGTAAATTCATTTGCTGCTGAAAAATCCACAAAAACAATAATTTCTCCCTGTTTGAGTAACATTATGACTTAGACATGAAAAAAAAAACTTTTTATTTGTTAATTATTTTTAAAGGTCCAGGTTTCAGTAGGAAACAACCGTCTTGAGCCACAAACTCACAGAGAAATTGGAGAATATTTAAAGACAAACTAATACACTGGTAGCTTTGGTCTTTTCATTGGATTTATTTATTATTATATTATTATATATGTGTGAGATGAGATTTATCTACTGGCTTCTTAATGGACACTCAGGGGGATTTCAGGTTTGAGTTGATCTCTGCAGCAAAGCCCTTCCTGTCAGCATTTTAGTCATACAAGAATATTTTTGCAGGGAAGCAACGATGTGTTTTATTAAGAATCCAACCCTCTTTAAGCTCTCTTCTGTTACTGTACTCTAGTTTTAACAAGTCTTTAAACTATCAGGAATACCAATTTAACAGGGACTCCAGCAGCTAGGTATTGCACTTTCATAAAAATTTGTGGAATGATGTTGCTCAGCAAAAGCATGTGTCTCGTGAAAACCCCTGTGTTTGCAGGTAATACAGGACTCAGAGGAAGCAGTGAAAAAGCTTTGCATTGTATGTGTTTTTGCATATTTCAGCACCATGGACAGAGAGAGGAGGTCAACTTCTGTTTGAATAAGGAAATGTATTTAATTGCTTGCTCATTTCTACCAGAGGGTTTACAAAATACAAATATATATTATATATTATAATATATATTTTATAATATAAAAAAAAACACAAAAAGGAAAATTTACTGCAGTTTTAAAGTGCAAGGACTCTATTTATAATAAAGTAAATATTGAAAATTTATTTAAAAATCTCTATGTTAATTTGTTTGTAGTACTAAGGTTATCGACAATAACTGACTCATGTCTACACTAGCTTCTACACTGCTGTCTCTTTTTTCAAAAAAACAAAAAAAAACCAAAATCAGCAAAAGAGAATACATCTTTTCTGTTTTATATAGGAAGTAATTTAGGTGCATATACTCACATAAGCAGGTCAGTATATTTGCAAATTAATTAAGAGAGTATTGATATTGAAGCCACAGATTAAAGGAACTCGTGGACGTGATAACAGCTATATTTTCAAACACAATGCAAACAAAGCAGCCTGAATGCAGACAAGACTGTGCAGACATCTCATAGAAATGTCAATGAAGGCTCAAGTTTGGGATTAATTAGCTATTTTTCAAGCTGTTCACAGTCTTTGAAAATACATTGCTGCCACTGATTGCGAACTAAACACACCGATATAACTAAAGAAGGGCAGCTGCTTCTTTAGAACTTCAACTCCATACCATGCAAACTCTACACTCTGCATTCTGTTGTTTAAAAGTAAGAAAAACAAGAAAAAAATTATCTATGTTTCTATGAAAAAAAGTTTGCCTGAAGCCACAACAACCTGAGCTGTCTAAACAAAAGCTGTGCAGTGTACATAAACATTTACAGTTTAGTGAACAAAACAAATGAAATGATCCATCTGTAACACAGATTTAATCTCTCTGAAATGTGTCTAACATAAACTTTGTGGTTTCAAGCTTTCTGATTTACAGAAAAGTGGAAATGAGCAGATTTAATTGTTTTGGGGGGGAAAGAGCAGACTGACATGACAGATTTACACATGTTGCACAGGTTTTCAGAGATCTGATATCTGAAAAATGACATTGTTCAGTTGCATAGAACCACTTAGGCTAAAGCTGAAGAATGAATTGCATAAAATCATCATAAGGATTTCCTAAGGATGTTGCAACTCTTTGATCGCTAAGTGTTGCCCTCAGCTCTTAAAGTATTTCCTCATGTGTTTTATAAACGTCCTTTTTTCACCATTTTCCTCATAAATTTCACAGGACCATGAACAATTTCTAAAAGGATTGAAGGGATACAAAGACTTAAATGGCAGAAAAAACCCACTGGAGGCTATGATTAAGAGTATAGATTTAATTTAGCGTGCTTGCCAAATGTCAAGAAAACTCATTAATTAATGTCAGCTAAATAGTCTAAAGCTCATCTCCTTTCTTCTCATCTGTATTTCAGAGATTCCTCACACTGATTTTGCAATATGTTTCTTGCTACATTTTCTGCTTGCTAATATTTGTCATGCCTGGGTTAAATTTTCTTTAATTGATTTGTTTGTGCTATCTGGGAGGAAAACATTTATTTCTGTTAAGCTTGGGGCTCTTCATTTGTTTTAATTCTCTTTGTTGTCAATTTGAAAGAAACCAGTTAACACTGATGGTAATGCTTATGATGTGAGTGAAACACAATCATGGCAACTGAAGCCTGTAAAAGCTTTGGGGTAAAACAATAAAGAAAAGAACCCAAATGCACCTTTAACTCAAGAAATATTTTACACTTGAGAAACATTTTAAATCTGAAACTTGAAATCGTTGCAGTTCATCTAATTATGACTTTTGTACTATGGAAATTGTAATCTGGAGTCTCTTACAGTCTTTAGCATATTGAAAATTACAGTTTTAACATAAATGTTTTTGCCACAATTAATTTTTATTATGTTTGTGCACAAAGGAAATCTTGTTAAACTTTGTACTTAATGTCTTTGAAATCCAATAATCAAGTCATTTTCTGCATCCATGATTACCTGTGCGGTTCTGATCAAATGCAGGTATTGAAGAATAATGAGAGGTTAGTTGTTTTAAATGGCATAAAAGTGCAATAAAATGAATAAGAAACACATACAGAGGTATGTTTGATGGACACTAAAAACTTAACATATTACTATGTTAACATATTATTAAATGATGGTTTTGGATCAAAAAAGGCTTCAGACGACGGTCACAAGTTCCAACGTTTGAATTTTATTATTTACATGTGTTGTGAAGGCCTCTGGCACCCTCTCAGTCCAGATAGAGCATCATTGCCCTCATTGCACAGAACACACAAATCATTAAAAATAACAGCCAAGACTATTCAACATCAGCATGTAGAAATCCAACAGGAACAAGGGCGGAAAAACAGGGAAGAGTTGAAGAAGGGAAAGGAAAAGAGGAAAGGGAGAAACAGGTGGATCGGAGGAAGAAAAGGAAGAAGAAGAAGAAGAAAGAGAGGAAGCTTATGTTTTCCTCTGAAGGTAAACAAGAGCTCAGATTAGTTTGAAAAAAAAAAGCAAATTCATCTACCTGAGCTCCGTATGTGGGAGTAAAATAAATATTGGTTAAAGAATAAACCAAATCTTATCATCTGCCGTAATTCAGTTTTATCCATTAAACACACCGTAGCTTCCGGTTCTTACAGCAGGATGCAACACATTTTAATTCAAACTGATAAACCTGGCAGGTCTGATTATACGTGGGATTATAACAAGTATATACAAGAATGTTAAATGTACAATACAGGTAATGTGATTGTGAACTTAATAACGTCATACACTAAAATTTTGTAAATATGTTCTTGACAGTGTTAATTTTGACAGCAAATTCTGATTTAGTCTTAGTCTTTTGAATAACACACCATTTAGTTTTAGTCATATT
>JAPZDV010000012.1:3254404-3282180 GCA_029814665.1 Acanthurus lineatus | reverse complement strand
AAAAGGCAACATGTGTTTGTAGTTCAAAATAATGACTGTTTGTGAGGAAATATTCTTCCCTCACACCTGCATGTCAAGTCTGCATGTTAAAGTCTGTCATTCCAAACTAAAACCAAAGTTTTTAACCATTTTTTAACTTTTAACTGTAATATGGCCTCATCTGTAGTGCAGAGGTTGAGAAATTCAACTTTAAGAGTGCAATCAAACACCATGTTTATTAGTTTGGTCAGCGACCTCTATCTGATGATGATTTACTGTGGATAACAAGAGTTTGTAATATTTATTAAAGTTCTTAATTTCAAAATTATTTTCAAGGTCTTTCCCACTTTTTCACGATGTGCAACTGTAACAGCCGAGTTTAATCTTGTGTGTGTGTTTTTCATTGGTGGAACTACTAAATATATAGTTTGTGGAGCTATAGAAGTTATTATAGGCATTATTTAAAATTTTTGGCATGTTTGTCAGTTGTGCTGTTGTAATTGCAGGGTATGAGTTGAAATATTTCTAATTCCTCTGTAGTTGCTATCAAATTATTTTTAGAAATAATTGTAAAACCAAAAAAAAAAAAAAAAAGCACTTGGTTTTAATTTAAATGTCAGAAAAATTTGCTGTAAGGAGGTCGGCCATAACTAACTGTGCCTCAGTATGTTGCCTCTTCAGCTACTTTAAGTCCTGGAAAGCAGCTGATGATGAGCTGATCTCTGGCTTTTCCAAATGTTGCTGCTGTCATTGGCAGATCTCTTCTGTCTGTGTGTGTGTGTGTTCTGGTGTGTGTGTGAACATATAACTTGTTGGTTTAATATGCACTTTGATGGCACCCCACTGTTTTACTATCTCTTTGCAGCTGTGAAACAGCATCAAGTCTTTTAGCTTATGTAGTTTTCCCCTTGTGTGTGTGTGTGTGTGTGGTTGTGTGTTACTGTGTGTAACTTATTGATTTATTTCTATGTTCTGGCAGCTCCTTGCTGTTTTCACTGTTGTGAGGGAGTGTGTGTGTGTTGCACCCTGCTGTTTGATGTTAGTCCTGTGCTGTTATCCAGTTATCTGTCTGTCTGTCTGTCTGCTTCTTCCTCCACAGTCCAGAAAAGCTAAAAAACAAAAACCAAACAAAAAAGAAAACAGATCATTAACCAGTTACAAATGAAGATTGCACACAGATTGCACATTTCTGTTGTACTTAAAAAAATGTGGAAAGCAGCTAGGAATGATAACCAGCAACAAAGAAAAAGCGTCACAACTCTATCCACTGCAGGACAGTTCGAGCTCAGAGCAGATGTTCAGGCACAGAAAACATTCTTGTGAAGAACAAGTTCCAAGTCTGTCCTCAAGCAGCAGTCAGTGCTCTTCTTTGACATTTATTCATTCAAGCTTTCTTTACACTCAAGAAAGTGTTGAGATAATCCATGTTTACCATGAAATGAAGCATATTACTAATAAAGAATGAAAGAAGTGACCAGCTGCTGTTTATTCAAAGTTAAACTAATCTCTTTACAGACAGACAATGTGAAGTGATCGACCTTAACCTTAGAAAGAACTGAGAAAAAGTTATTAAATGTGTAACTTAACAAAAACTTGGCAGGATTTAATTAAGAGCTGTGATTTATCTTTCCTTAGCTCCCCACTGATGTGCATCTGTTTCTCAGTCATCTGACAGCAGCCCAAAAGGAATTTCTCCCAAAGGAACAGAGCTTTGCTTCTATCCACTGACATGAGAGGATCAAAGTTCATTGTATCTCAGAGGTTTGATTTATTTTTCACATTTTGCTTTTTTAAAAGCTCTCAGATTGTTTATGACTTAGGGAAAGTCTTGATAAAACGGTCCAAAAACAACTCAATGTCCAGATTTTCAGTTATGAGATGACTATCACTGTGAAAAAGATCAACTGATGAGTCTTTTCATTAAAGTTAAAGTGACTATAATATGCTAATGCAGTTTCTTTAAATGAATGCTCCTGATTCAGGCCCCCAGGCGGTAATCATTCATTCCAAGAAAAAATATGCACAGAAACACTGTAATCGCTCCCGTTTAAAAAGATCATATTATAATGTTGAGTTCAGAGGGTTTTTTTAAGGTATGATAGGCTAAATGTAACTGTGACTGATTATTACTGCAAGAGATCTCTTAAAACTTACTAGACAAGTACCTTTTTGCAGAAAAACTAGAGACTAAAACTACCAGATCATGAGTGAAAACTGAAAGAAGCCTGCATATACCAAGTACAACGATACATCAGCATGAGGTTTCTGTCTGCTCTGAATTTAGTGAAAGCTTTCACTGCAGCGTCAGAGTCCCAAAAAATCCTTGTAATTATAATTAAGTAAGATCCAAGACATCTGGGTCTGACTTGGAAACATAAATCACAACTTCATTATGTCCTTCCTCATACTGGAGCCAATATCCAATGAAGAAATCATGACTCTTTTGTGGATCTGACGGTGTGTTTAGACTAAACAGTGACAGGGTCAGAACAGCAGGGAGACACCCAGGGGTAATTTAGATTAAAAAAAATTTTAAATTAATGCTCTTAATCCTCATTAAGTTCAGTTTAGGTGGATGACAGTAAATATATGAGTGTGGCTGATGATAAAGTCCTGGCTTTGATAGATTTTAGTATTTAAAGTTAAAACACATTGTTGGCTGGTAGCCTTTTGTTTTTTTCCAATGAAATGTCAGGAGAAGCATACGGAGAGTTTGTTCCAGGACGCAATGAAACTGTCCACAAAAGAGACAAGATGATCCAAGCTCATATTAATGATCTTTGTTTTCTTCATGGTGGCAGAGGCTGAGCTGAGCATGACCCCCACCGACATGGAGTCCAGCGGCGAAGATGAGAGCTGAAACTGAGAGTTGAGACATAACAAGGCCATAAAATCTCTTTGACAGCTTGAGAACATGTGTCGGACTGGGAAAAGCAGAGTAAGGTGGATAAAGATGAGCTAGAATGTCTCTGCAGGCAGAGGAGGATTGCGATGGGGTAGAGCCGGCTGAAACCTTTGGCTTTGCCCCCATTTATACCCAGGCTTCTTCTGGCAGTGGCAATGGAAGCACCGGGCAAAGTATGAAGGGGGCAGTTTCTCTTTCTTGGTAACAGAAAAAGCAGTGGCAAAAGTTTGACACAACACACTGAGACTCACAATGGGAGTCTGCAGCAGCTGTCAAGTAGGTTGAGATCTGCCAAAAAGCAAAGACTGGGAAGTGCAAGGGGAAAACGACTTAAACAAAATGTGGTTACACCAAACTGAGGCCATGAAGAGAATAAGGCAATGCTAAACTCGCTCTAGCACTCATATCAAAAATGGAAGCATCTCGGTAAAAATGTGTTTGTGTAAGCAAAGCACAGCTTTGTGGAAATGTGTGTCCCAGAAGGAGAAAGTGCCATTAAAATGCCTGTAAAGTTTCTGTGGTTCAAAATATGGTAAAAGAAAAGTAAAATACTGATAGAGATACAGTCAGACATTGTGTGTGAACAGAATAAATGACAAAATAGAGTTGGAAAAAAATGAAACAAACAAAAAAGACAGATTAAAAATGAAAAAATGCAGCTTCTTGCAGCTTGTCAGCATGCAAATGTTAACACTTTGTGTAAAAGGACAATCTTTAGGAGCTGCAAGAATGACCAAAGGCTGTTTTTCTTTATTTCCAACCTAAATTTTTGTCTCATTATCTAATTTCCCTATACTCAGAAATTAATGCTTTAAAAAGGCTACGCTTTAAAATATTTGTGGACTTTTATGCAAAAACACAAGGGAAAAAATTTATTGCAGCACTTAAAATTGCTATTATTTCTGAGCCGGTTAACAGGACAGAACATGGAGCCAAAGATGAAGTGACTCTGCAGTGAAGCCAAGAAAGAAGAGTGGAAAACAGACGACAAAAAGAGCGAACAAAGCAGAAATCTATACGGGCTGTTTACTGAGAAGTGAGGAGACTGTTGGTTCATGTGACCTTTGGTGCTTTTTAATGCCTCGTTATGAATCACAAAAGTATTTACTGACTTGTAATATTTTTTTTCATGGCAGGCTCTTTCTGTAGGTTGATTTTCTGATCCCAAAAAACTAAGTCAGTTTGAAACAGGAACCAGTGCAGATGCTTCATCACTTTATAAAATGGTAATGAGAAAGTTGCTGCTGTTTCCTTCCTCCAAAGTGCCTTTGGTTGCTAATTTAAAGGAAACATGGAGAGAAAATCTTTCTTTTACACTACCTTAATATTTTTTTAAAGATATGTCTTGATTACATATAAGTCATGTTTCAAGAAGCATCTAAATGATTGTATTTCAGCGCTCAGCAGGTTCTCATGACATGCTGAGAGGAAATCTTCAACCTAACCTCATCCTCTGCTGATTGATCAGTTTTCACAAAGCTCGACAGACACATGAAACTACCAGGTTGCTACCAGTTCTTGGCATTATTTCAAGTTAAAGTCATGACAGAGAAGTGCATCTTGAGAGTTTGCTCTTGTTACATGAAGTTCTGTGGGCCCCTTTTGCTGGAAAGACCTTGAATTAAAAGCAGGCAGTGTGCTCAGTGAGGAGGTTCATTAGAGAGTCAGCTTTCACCATACATGATTTAGAGGGAGGGATTTGGAAAAAGAAGACTGTGAACATCAGGGTTTGTGAAAGAGCAGCAGAAATCCCTGCTTTTAAGATTCAGTATCTAAATCCATCATCAGGATCAAGTAGAGTTTTAAGGGATCGGCCATGGTTTCCCAAGCTCTGTGCAAGCAACATGAGTCGGCTAAACACGTTATGTAGTTGTGTTACTCTGCCTTTTTCTCAAGCCTGAGCTCTTCTGAGGAACACACTGATATTTTAATCTTTATTTTTTTAGATTTTTATTGTGATTTCATAAGAAATTATTTATTTGGCCTTTATAATCATCCCTTTTATACCACAAAGGGCCCTCGTAACATTGCAAAAACCTGCCACACTTTGTCTCAAAAAGATGCAGAAAAACTAGTCCATGCATTTGTTACTTGCAGGCTGGACAGCTGCACTGCCTTGTTGTCAGGCTGCCCCAGCAAGTCCTTACAGACAGTGTGGTTTATATAGAATACTGCAGCACAAGAATTTGGTTTAAAAAATCATATTTCTCATTAG
The DNA here is from genome assembly GCA_029814665.1 of Acanthurus lineatus. Classification (NCBI taxonomy): domain Eukaryota; kingdom Metazoa; phylum Chordata; class Actinopteri; order Acanthuriformes; family Acanthuridae; genus Acanthurus; species Acanthurus lineatus. Next base: position 3,277,081 of record JAPZDV010000012.1, on the reverse strand, counting down.
CTTCTCAGTGCTGAATGAAATGAAATCCAGTTTGGAGCTCAGAATCCCTCTCCTCACTTATAAAGTGCTTGATAGTCAGGCTCAATTGTATCTTTACAAACACATGTCCGCATTTTCTTGCTGACAAAGCCATGTGCTTTCTCTTTATTACCAATAAAATATTTTTTTGGCCATCAGTAAAACTGAGGGATTGACTCCCTTCCTCAACAAGCTCAGCTTTAAAGGCTAATTTCACAGTTAAAGACATTTTCTGCTCTTGAAATAAAATCAGTAAAATACAAATATGGTAACAGATTCAGATAAATCTTATGCTAACAATCTAAGGGCTCCCATGGGCTACCCACCCCCACAAAAGAGCTCGCTCCACTCCAACATGGTATGTTCAGTCAAGGGCAATTTCTTTCATTTCAAAGAGGGAGCAGGATCAGTTTGCTTGTGTTTCTTCAAGGCCCATTTGTCTTATTTATACAAGACAGATAATTTCATAATGTTTTTATTTTTTGGTGGTTTATATTTTATTACTCTTTTCAATCTTGTGATCATTGTAATAATTCCCTAGTGCACCCCATTTTTTTCTGTACATCACTTGAACTCTGGGTTGCTCTTTGTTTCTCCATATGTTGTTTGTTATAATTTTTCTTCACTAAGTTCAAGAGCTGGAGGTTGAAAAAGGAGCCGGAGGTTGAGCGAATGGGTGTGATAAGGAAGTCAATTCTGGTGTTCATTACATTTATTGTATTTTTTTTCAAATTCAATAAAGAGATCTATCAAAAACAGAAACATTGAATAAAATGGGAAGTTGGTTTGTTTTTGGAAAAAAAAATTACCTTTCTTATCTAATTTACAGATTAAACCAAATAATGCACAGGTTGTGTATGGCTTTATTTCTTTGTAATTGCATTACTACAAATTTCAAAGGGACTTTGACTTTAGTTTTCCATATGTTTGGATCAAAACCATCTCGCTATGAAGCCTTTTCTATACACGCATGCTGCCTCGGCTGGACTCTGTCTGGGTCGGCGAGTCAGTCCAAAGCACCGGGGATTTCATCTGCGATGAACCTGGGCTACCCACATTAAGGTGTGTCTAAGAGTTAACAGATGACCTGCTGGACTGGAGTCGTTGTTATTTTTGCTAAAGCAGGAAGTTATTAATCTTTTGAAGTTGAGCTCTGTTAGAGATGCAGGAGCCTTTTTTCTTTTTTGAACATCTCACTCTCTGTTTTATCGAAAAACAGCTGCACGCAAAGCTGAACTAATATTGTGATAAACACATTTAATTTTGCAAGGTTTCAAATAACTTTTGGGCAAATAGAATGTCAAAATATGGATGAAAATAACTACAGATTTCCATTTAGTGCAATGGTCCATGCTTTGGTTTCAAAATTACTTCTTTAAATACACATGAAATTCAAATTAAAAGTATAAATTAAAGTGTTTTTCTTATGTTTATGCACAATAAAATAAAATACTTTGTAACTGTGGATAGAGAGAATGCCATGACATCTGTTTCTGTTTTTTTTCACTGAGGGAAGTTATTAAACTAATTTAATAACTTTAAAAAATTCAAAAATCTTTGCAATAATGGAATAACAGCACTAATACACTCCCTTATTGACAAAATGCCATTCAGGTTCAAAAAGAAAACCGTGGTCACTTGGTGTTACAAATATATTTTCATAAAACATAACAATATTATATAAATGACTTATTTTTATTACAATATATCAAAAAACATGTTGTCAAAGTCCATTTAACTTCAGTGACTTTTCTTCCTATAAAAACTTCTTGCTGACAAATGTGTAAATCCTTGTGGTTCAAAGGATTTAAAAGATTTAAAATGATTCATTGGTATTTGAGAGGCTGTGTTGTGATCCTCAAGAATGTCATTTAATACGTATTCAGATCATTGTTGCTTTAATAAATCCTTACAAGATTTTGTTGTACACAAACAGTTGTTACACAGTAAAAACATTTTACTACAGCTACATTTTTTGTACTCATAAAATATCAAAATTAAAGAGGATATATCCCCATGATTAGAAAAAAAGACAAAATCTTGAGCTTTATGAGAATTTTAGGTCTTTTCTTTGCCACATACAATGCCAGGAAAGGACTTCACAATAATCTCAATCTGGCAAAGAACTTGACCTTGTGATTTACACTAAAAGCTCAATAAGCTAATTACAGTTATGACGATGGGTCCAATAAAAGCAGCAGGACTGCTCAGTGATCAGACGGAAAGGTCATGAGACTTCAGAGACGAAGGAAAAAATAATTCACTACAGGGAGCAATATGAGCTTGTTTAAATTTTGAATGTCACGATCAAGTTCATGAGCTGGACTTGAATCAACATTTTGGGGGAGCTTGGTATGCTGTGCATTTCTTCCAAAAGCAGCTGATGAAGTCCTGGTTTAAACACTGAGGGGCCCCCTTTCACCCAAAGCTGTGTTTATAATTATGGCAGTCGATGTGGGCGGCGGAGGGGTCGATTACAAAAATATACCTCCATGCTTGTGTTTCAGACGAGGTTCGTTTAGTCCGTGAATTTCCTGCCAATTACATGGAACCAGACACTTTATTGGCCTTTAGATGTTGGAAAACAGAATAAAATCCCTCTGAAAATCACATTCAGTGTTTCGTGTTATCGAGGTCATTATGAAGTTTGTAACTGGATAGAGTTTGAATGCACTTCGGTCTCTGCTGTGTGTTTTTAATCGAGCAGAGTTTGTGGTGCTGATTTGTTTTCTAAAAAATGAAGTTTTTGAAAAATGGGCTGTTGAGTGATAAAAGTAATGAACTGATATATTTTTAAAACTAAATTTACGATGGCATGATAATCATAAGATGAAAATCATAAGAGAACATTTTTGCTGTGAGTAAAAACAGCATAGTAAATCTGTTTCAGCAGTAAAGTCAAGAGGGATGTGTGTGTTTTGTCTTCAGCCTCAAGCTGCTAATTTAAATTTTCTAAATTGTTTTAATTTTCCATCTTAATTCTTATTTCTTACTTTTTTAACTACAGGGACCAAGATAAAAATAAAAATAAAATAAAATAGAGGAAAACAACTCATTTATGTTGTAAAAGATGAGAAAATATTAGAAGTAATGACAACGGAAAGGAAATACTGGAAACAAGAGGAATCTGAAGAATGAAAAAGTTCCTTTCTTTTATGTAAAAATGCACACAGCCGTGCACTAAATAAGAAGTAAACAGAAGAGATATAGAGCAACAACACCACAAGCCACCTGCGGCACAGAGTTTAACACACTTTTCACATCACACTTTATGGCACTGTTGTAAAATGTTGTAAATGGTGAAAGAGATAAGTCGTGCCCGAACTTTTTGGTCTTAACTTGTTTTTGGATTCTCTTCAGACTATATTATTCTGCTGCTTATCTAACCGTCTAAATCTGAACCATCTCCAAATTATATATTTATATTATTTATTTCTTTTTCCCAACCAGCTCCTCCTGCCTGACCTCCGTGTCCGTCTTTATGTTGCTGCTGTTTGCAGGACCTGCCATGTGTGTGTGTGTGTGTGAGACAGCTTAGATAGAGAGAGGTGGGGCGGCTCCACGGAAGAAACGTATCAATTTTCTCTACAGAAGAAACGTATAAAGTTTTTTTTAAGCTATATTGGTATAAATGATATGTCCCATCCCATATGTCGTTTGAAAATATATTAATATACCTTAAAAACTCAGCCCTGATTGGTACCAAAATGAGGGGCAGTGATGGTCTGTGGGCTTAAGAAACATTTGAATCCCTGGCCTGGCAGTATAAATGCTGATAGGTGAAATGAGGGAGCAACACTGCCATCATTACGGCCTCTTGCTGCTTCTGTGGAGCTGCTCAGTGACCTGCTGGTCGATGGGACAACTTTATTGTCAGTGTGTGTCGAGTAAGTGTGTTTAAGTGTGATCAAGGCGTGCAGAAAGCCTGGCTCTGTGCAACACATTCCTGATATATCTCTACTTACTCGCCTTATCAAAGTCTCAAAAAATTGAATATGACTGATTTGGCATTTGTTTGTTAGCCTCCTAATCCCTGAAGTCAGGTTCAAATTAGCAGAAGTCAGGAGGGATTTTTATCCTGATTCGTTCCTTCAAAGCGTTTCACACAATGATGAGGCTGTCCCAGGATTTTCTCAGATCTGTTTCACAACATCTGGACAGAGAGTCGCTGCTTTGTAACTGAGTCATTGTCATGTTGGACAGAAAAAGATGCTGCGAAAAACAACATATAAATCTGTTTTTTTTCACTATAAGACTTCACAAGCAGATCGCGTTCCAATCGAGCAGATCTTACTTTATCGGGTGAGAAATTTTAACCCCAGTAAACTTAAGCGACGGCCTAGGTGTCTCCGTTTTTTACATGGCGGCTGCTTAAAGTTAGCATGTTATGGGTTTTCTGTGCAACTGAGATGGAAGAAAAAATTTAAATCTTGCAGAAAGATCTCACAGTTTCAAGTGTGTTTGGAATTTTTAGGGCAAATAAAAAATGCTAAACATCTTCTTGCTTGTAGGATACAACTCAGCTGGAGAGAGAAACACTCACCTTTCATGGTTGAATGGAGTCCATCTCTGATAATAGAAGACTGCTCTCCTGAATAAAACAACAGCAGAAAAGACTTAAGTCAGAACACGCACTCACACACATATACTGGAAGTTTTGACCTCAGATTATGGTAATGTAAGGCTTTGGGTTGCAGAAGAGGCAAAAGGTGAAGGCTGAAATCCAACCAAAAACCTTCAGAAGAAGAAACTATTAATAGTTTTTTGTTTCTGTTACACACTCCTACCTGCTGAAGAGAAAAACTCAAGGGATGAAGGACAGATATTGTTTCCCTTCCTGCTATGCTGCTGAGGAACTTCAGTAAGTGTTAAAGGAAAATAAACTCCATCAATTAATTCTAGAAAATTGGCTAATTTTATAAATATGTCACAGATTCCCCGTGGAAATCCTTGAGATGATTTTCAAAAATAACTGGATCTCTGTTCATGTAACAAGACTTATGGTGTTTCTACATAGTAAACCGTTGCTGCTGCTGCTGCTGACAGTCTCCATAGGTTTTGATGTCGTGATGGTGGCAGCAGCAGAAGCGAGGAGGAGGACAGCTGTCATTCTTATGGACGAGCACAGCTGTTTGCTTCTGCATTCAGATCATAAAATGGTTCAACTTCTTCCACATGCTCACTGTGTGACTGATAAACTACGGAGAGCATTGCAAAGGTTTGTTTTAACTGTTATTACACACCTCTTTAGAAAACAGAGAGGTTTAAAAAGGGAAACGAGGCTGGAACAACTTTCCTTTAATCCCAGTCTGGAACCATTAAAAGGATTTTTTAGTTAGAAACACTTGCTAAGTTTAACCATGTAACATTTTAACTTTCAGCCTGTATTTTAAGCTCAAACCTGCTTTGTTTGCTGTAAAATTTTAATATGATTAATACATAAACTGATTGTATACATTATTATTATTATTATTATTTTTAATATTAATATAATAATAGGGGTCAGTGTGGAAGTTTATTTATCGTAACTTGTGTTTTTATTGCAGTCTGTGTCTTCGTGTCAGTATTTTAGTAATCGGTATTTGTTGAAAAGGGAAGCGGCAGTCCCTCGTTCCTCTTAATAATAATAATCATACTGGTGGAAGAATAATAATAGTAGGAAGAAGAATCATTACAATCTCTCAGCACAAAAGTTACTTTTTACTGCTTGTTATGCTCACCAAACTGTTCATAACCGCTTTGCTCTGTTATAAAAAGGAAACACGCAGTAGATTAAGCAATCAAAAATCAATAAAACTCGATTTTTTTTTTTCCAAAAATACCAGGATTGTCTGGTCTAAATTTATAGAAATGTTTTTCATAAAATTACTCAAGACGTGGGATAATTTTCATTTGAAATAATTTCATATTTCATTATTTCCTTCCAGCATGTCAAAGCTTTTCCACGTAAACACAAACATACATGCATAAATACCGGCATATGATCGTGGGTGGCGTCCTGCGTGTGTTCCCCTTCCTCTTCTCCTTCATCATCCTCCTCTTCCTCGTCTTCTTCAGCTTCGCTGTTTTGTCTGTGCTCCTCCTCGTCTTCCAGCTCTGAGCTCGACTCCTCCCCTTCCTGCCACGCCTCCTCGCTCTTGCACTCCTCTTCCTTCCTCAGCTCTACACAAACACACAGAGGCAAAAAACCCCCGAGTTTAAAATTTTCATTTCAAAACAGTGTTTTAATGATTAAAATTATAAAATAGTATAGATCTGCTCAGTATGAAAAAAGGACAACTTATGCTGTGTTTTGGCGCTATAAAAATGAAACTGACTTGAGCTGTGTTGGCCATAAAAACTGATTTTTTAACATTTAAATCTTATGAAAAGTTTTTTGTGATTAAACATAACAGATTAATTTTAGGTATTGATTAAAAGTTTACTGTGATGTGTACAAATGTATTCAATGAAAGAAATGAAGGGAAATCAAATCCAGAGTATAAGGAAACACAATATTCATATGTTTATGTGTTAATTGGGTGTGTTTGTGCTGTGATTTTCATCTTGGTTGGAAGCAGTCACTCAGAGTCAGACTGAACAGGACATCACCAAGGACTCTAGTTACCCCAACAAGACATCAGTAAATGTTTACAGGACTAGTTAACTAAAATCATGCACTTTTACAGGCCACAGTCCAATGGCCACTGATGGTCACACAATAGCAGGTGCATCGGGCCTTGAGAGGAGATTGGATGCAGTTCTTTTGTATTTTTTCTGCAGATTTACAGGATTAAATGCTGCGTTCATGGGCAGCCTGCTCTTACTGTGGTGCCACTGTCTGGAATCAGACACATCATCGTATCATATCGTAAAAACTTAATAATGTTGTCAGATTAAAAAATACTCAAAAACCGTTCCAAAATAAAACACCATGCAGAATTAAGAATCGAAAAAGATAATATACGACAAACCTCACAGCTGTTTTTCTGCACAATGGGAACTTTTACTTTTAATAGTTAAAATTTACCTTTTTGGGGCCTATTGAAAATATATAAATAAAAAAGCTGTAACAGAAAACCATGTCCAAAAAAGGTCAAAATTTCAAACTCTCAAGTCTCAATCAGTTGTGCGTTGTCAAAAGCTTCAGTGGTGATCCGGTGGACGTGAACAGGTTATGGAAGCTGTGTTGAGATTATCTCTGCAGTAACATTTTGAATGCAGAACTTTTTTTCTTAGCACCTTATGTGCTGTTCCCTCCTGCTGTTAACAGTGTTAACTGGCTTGCAGCCATGGACAGACCCTTGAAAATGTGTGCCCTCCACCCACGTAGAAAATTCCACACTGATCAAAGGTTCTTGATTCAGGCCTGGTGTGAGCAGCACTCCTGGCTATGCTGTCAGTAAAAATGGGCCTTTTAAGACTGTATGCATTTCCCCATTTTTGCTTGTGCTATACTGTAGAACACCTGCTTAGGATGGAGTTTGGTTTGATGGTCTAACAACTTGAAAGACTGCCAGGAGCAAAGGTTATTATTTCACATATGTAATCACATGAACTCAGTGGGCCTGCTATCTTATAATGAACTTGTAAATACCTTGATCTGACTCTGAATGTGGGGCTTAAACCCATCTGGTTTTTACTGCTCTTGGCTGGTATTAAAATGTCTTGTGTGTCAAATAAAACACAGGGGTCTGGACTTTACTGCAGTCATATAATAATTCTACAGTAACAAATCATAAACAGATTACCAAAAATGTAAGGCAAACTACCCTGGATTTGCTGTGCTCATAATTATCTATTTATGAAATAAACAGTGATTAAGAGTGTTTTTTTCCTCTTTGGCAAAGAAAAGATTATTATTGAACAAGTATTATCTCTGTACATAAAGCTGGTCTGTAGGACCCAAAAAAACGAAGGAGTAAAACCAGTCTAATTAAAATTTGGTCAAGAATCTAAATTTAACTATTACTATAAGTTTACAGTTTATTTAATCATTTAATAAACTATAAAATTGGTTTAACCTCCAACAAGCCTGAGTGAGGAACAATCTCTGGTGTCACCTTTGTGCAGTGGTAGTAACACCAAATCTCTGAATCGTTTGGGAAAATATCAGGTGGGGGCAGTGAACCAGAGGCCTCAAATGATGCTCTATACAAAGGTAAACGCATACCAGGGTTATAATAGTTTTGGATTTTTTAGTTTTAGTTTAGTTTTATTTCGTTTTGACTTTTCCCCCTCCAATTCAGTTAGTTTTAATTAGTTTTTAGTGTGGGTTTGCTAATTTTAATATTTTCAGAAATGCTTAGTTTTTATTAGTTTTAGTTTTAGTTTTTTCATACTTTGGGTTATTTGTCAGGTGCAGGATTCAAAAAGGTCAGAGTGAGTATTGTATAATAATATTCAACAAAAGATATAAGTTTAAAAAAATGAGGGTGAGTTAATGATGACTGACTTTTTATTCCTGGGTGAAATCCTCCCTTAATGAATACATATAAAGTGCATTACAGACAGACATTGTGTGTAACCATCTTGTAACCACACAAACAAACCAAAAACTCAAAAATAATTAAAAAATAAACAACAAAGATGTTCATTCTGAATGGCCAAATAACAAGGTGTGAACGATCTGAATCAAAAGCATAGATGAAAATGTGTCAAAACCTCTCGACAGATGACAGGCGGCGGTGGGCTACTCAGTTACTTGAGATTAGCCGCCTCTTGCGAGCTCCTTAAATGGACTTTGAGATTTGTGGGGTTTTTTCCCCTGAGAAGCAAGCCACATATTTTGTCTGTTTCCACTACAAGACACTTGCTTTTATCTCTCTCCTCATCATATTCAAAAAAGTCCCATATGGGACTGCAGTCATGAGTTACTGCTGTGAAAAAGGGGTGACGTCATGGACCGTGAGGTGCATTCAGGGGCTGCTGCCAGCTGGCGTAAAACTGCCAGAGTGGAATAAATCAATCATATGAATCCAACCAAGAGGCTTATATTTAATTGACAGAGACGAAAACAAAGGGAATTATGTCTATACTTTCAGTTTGTTTTAGTGAGTTTCTTAAACACGCAATATAGTTTCAGTTAGTTATCGTTTTTGTCTTTTAATTTTCGTTTTTATTTATTTCAGTTAACGAATATTTTTTTTTCAAATTTTAGTTTTCATTATTTCGTTCGTTTTCGTTAACGATAATAACCTTGACACACACACACACACACACACTTGGTTTTCCTTAAGATGTATGCCAGGCTGCTGGTGCAGATGCAAGGGCTGAAGAGCCAAATGCTTTCAGACAGAGTCGTCACAACATGGTAAAGACAGCTTCTTCTATCTTTTCATGTCAGAGCCTCTCTGGCTCTTATCTGCGTTTTTTTAAATTTTCGCTGCCAGAAACTACTGCAAACATGTATGGTGACCTTTTACCGCTCGAGTTTGAACTTCTTTTTTCTGAGCAGAAAAGACAAAACTGCAGCTTTCATAATGTAACATGGAAATCACTTCCACAACTCCTTTCACCAGGCTGTTTTTAAATGTATTTTATTTGGAAACTGATAGGACACGTAAAAAAAATTGAGCTTTTCTGTAAAAATGTGGTTTATGATGCTTGCGTGTATGCCCTCCGTATGCATTTTATGATGTCCTTGAAGTGTTCCATTAATGAAGATTTATGTGAAATAAAAGTATGTTTCCAACCGTCACGAACTCATCTGTTTTACTTCAAAAGTGTGGATGTCTTTTCATGACCAGACCTGTCCACAACTGTGTGATTTTTTACAATAATGTCTGGGTAAAGACAGGAAATAAATCATTCAGGAAAGAAATCATTCCATTTCTGCAGCTTGAAGGTCAGAATATACACATGAAAAAAAAAATTAAATCCTGTGATCTTATTGTGAGCTTTGAGAGCAGCAGGCCTCTGGTCAACCACATTCCCTTCAGGCTGTGCAGGTCCAGAAATCTTCAGTCTTGCGTTCATCACAGTTTTCTAAACTGCAGCCTGATGGGAGAAACATGTCTTGGCCTCCCTCTTGCTCTTGTGCATGCTGTTATCCTCAGCGGTTACCGCTTCAGAGGTACTGAGCCACAAGAACCGCATCAGAGTGATGATGGATCCTAACTGCATGCCCAGAGTCTGACTGTTTGAAGTAATTTCATTTTTTTGGTTTGCTTTCTTTAATATTCCGTAAAATTTTAGTTTGCTGCCTTTAGCTGTAATTATTCACATTTCTTGTTACTGTTTATTTTTGTATGTCGTTTTCTATTGTTTGCATAAATTTAGATAAAAACACTGTTATGCTGTTTTGTATTAAACATGTATGTTTCGTGTCTGATATGTTTGGTGTACATGATATTAGTCGTGTAGAAATATTATATGGTAAATCAAAAAATTTATAAAACAAACAAAAACCATGTTTTTAACTTTTGTAAAAAAGTGACAAAAAGTTGGTTTTATGACTTAGGCATTTATAAAATGTTTGAAACTTGCAAGCAAAGCTTAAAATTCTTATTCCAGTTGCGACATTATTGATCAAAATGTTGAAAATATTTACCTTTAGACCCTTTTTTCAAATTAATTAAGTTCATGGTTAAAACTATGGTTGCATTGGAGACAAAAGCCAAAATTTTTTTACCAGAAAATAACAAAGAACTTAATTTTTACAGCAGTTTTAATACAAAGATCCTACTGTGTACTTCCTGAAAAACTTGAATAACCTTGAATTGTTAACTGAGGATTTCCAGTGGATCTTAACGACGAATCGGTCACCTACACCAGCTTACTTGGATTCACCAGTCCTGGAAAACAACTTCTAAACTAATTAACAAACAAAATAAATAAATAAAACAAAATATAGTAAAAATAAATACTAAAAATAAAAATAAATAAATAGACTTTTTATTTTTGAACTCATTCTTTCATAAATAACCTGCGATCTTTGCTCAAATTTGTTGCTGTTTTAAATGCTGAGCCCCCCAAACTATTAAACACACCTGAGGTTATAAGCAGCCAGTTTATTACTATGACTCACGTATTTTCTTTCTTTTAAATAATTTTCCTCTGCAAGACCTCACAAATATTACTAACCCCAAGCAAATGTTTCATTTTTTGAATAAATTATCAATCTTGATAATAAACAAATTAAAGCTTCCAACCAAAACCAATTAGAGCTGGGTTTTTTTTTTCATATGAAGGTCATATTTTAAGCTTTTCATTGTTTTCATTTTAACTGAAGCACAATATCATGGAGTGTAAATGTTTTGTACTGTGCATAAAATACAAACTATAAAACAATTTAACATCATATTCATTCATTGCATTCATCATTTATCACTGCATGTTGTGGCTCTTTGCTGAGGGTCGTTTTAAACCAAATCACACATTGTTTGTCAGTTAGCAAATGAAAAAGGACATCCTTGTGCTCTTTCATGGCAGGGTTGTTCAGCTCTGATCTGCTAATCAGTTGATTGGCCACCGTGAAGTGATGTCGACTTGTGTTTTTCTGAAAGACGACTCTGCTTTCATGTCCCACCGCAGGGCTGCCATTTTTTTTATTTTTTTCAGGACCCTGTGCCTTCCACACTGCCGCAGTGAAAACAGACAATCCCTATAAAACTAAATGAGAAAACTCGTATTTTTTCATCACAATTACTGGTTTGGTCTGGATGTCTTCAAGCACAAAAACTTTAGTACATTTTGTATTTTTTGCCCTGAGCTGTTCACATGGGGTCACTCAACTTCAACTGAACACAAAAGAAGTTTCTAAAATTACTGAGTGAGACTTTCTTAACAATTTTTATCACAGATATGTAAAAGACAGCTTCCTCCCTCCTTTTCCTCCGCCATCTGGTAAACACGACCTGATAACTGATAAACAGATCACGCATCAACCCACAGGCACGATCTGAGATCTAAACATCGCTACCTCTACTTACGCAAAGCATAACACATTACAACATATAGGACTGATATAAGTAAAAAGATAGAGTCCAAGAAGCAAAACATAAAATTGTGTATGCACTGTGTATTGCATATTTTATATTCTCTTTGAAATTCTTACATAATCTGTGTCTGTGTTTGAGTACACTGAACTTCAAGTTTCATCCAGTGGATTCCTGGTAATTCTGAAGCAGATGCTTGAAGAGTTATCAAATACAAATGTTTGTGGTTTATTAAATACCTTTTTGTGGCAAATATTTAATATATATATTTTACTTTAGAAATGCTTCTCTTCTTTTCTCTTGCCAAGTAAAACAAAATAGCTGAACCTTGACTCTCATGGCACTACTTCTGTATTATGATGGTTTTTTAATGATGTGAACTGAAGCTGGGATATAAGTTGCAGACTTCAACTGTTTGCACGTCGTCAATCTTTCTGTTTTCCATTTGGATAAGAAAAAAACCGCCTTTCTTCAAAACTGCACTGCATTGCAGATAAAAAAATATATATTAAAAAAAATATATATAAAAATGTTCAGTCTAATAATATAAAATAAACAATAATAAATAAATAATATAAAATAATATAAATAATAAATATAAAATATGTTGTGTCTCATGTTTATTAAACTCTAAGACTTAACAATAATGAACATCATCTTGTTAACAAAAGCTTGAAATTGGTATGGATCATCATAAATATCACTTTATTGTTTTTTGTTCTGTGTCAGTGAGTTGAACTATTGGCTAAGCTGACTTAGTTTCAGCTTGGGGGGGAAGTTTTATAGAAATGGTCCGTAAACTTTTACAAGCTCTTTTACGAAAACAATAGTGGAAGAATTTGCATTTTATAGTCCCACTCACACACAAATGTTTTCCATGAGACAGACACACCACATGAAATCGTAACAGTAAATGAACCAAAAATGACAAAAACAAAAACAATGCTTCGTCCAACAGTTGTAATGACAACAACAATAAACAATACTGATGTAGTAATTTATATTAAAAATGACGCTTAGTTGTACTCAAAGGTGAATAAGTGTGCGTGTGTGTGTGAGTGTGTGTGCACATGTTACCTGTGGCAGTGATGTGTGTGTCTTCTGTGATCTGCTCCAGTCTCCCCAGCAAAGCTTCGATGTTAGCTTTGATCTGAGTCAACTCTGTCTTGATGGCCTGCAGCTCTGTGCCTTTGACTGCTGCTGGAGACACAAAGACACAAAGACAAAGACAAAAAGATGAAGAGAGACCGGGTCAGATTGTATGCAGACTTGTCGTCATGGCACGGAGTACTGAGATAACGAAATGCAGTTTTGCATCCAACCAGATGTGCAAAAAAACAGTAATGTGCAGAATAATGTTCATATGTATTTAGACTAGAGAATGTATTAATACACTGAGATAAAATCATAAAAAACAGTATGAACGGAGTGAAATAAATCCATGTAATTGGTTTTAATATCAGAGTTGTTTTTATTTACGCCAAAAACGATTTAAACAATCAACAAAAACAATTGAAGCAACAGAGTTACAACAGAACATAAATCTGGAAAAAAAATGCTAACACAAGATGTCGTCCTTCAACAGACCATCTAAAACTAGACCTTAAATGAAGAGTCAGCACACAGCAGCAACACTCAAAACAGCACATGTGATAACTAAAATGCAGCATGAAGAGGCCCTGTGTATGGTCCTTGGCCTGCTGATCAGGCTCTGCCCTCTGACCCGTCTTTCCTCCAACCAGGTAGGAGAACTCAGCAAAAAACTTAAGGTTAACAGAAATTACTTAGTTACTTAGGAAAAACATGCAAACGTCAAATAGAAACTAATGTGCTGCCAGCCATTATTAAAAAAATTAAAATTTACAGGAGTGTGTTGTATCAAACGGAAGCTGCATGTCATCACTGATGTGTTTGTTTGTTGGTGTTTGTGCAGTGTGACTGCAACGTGCATGAAGGTCAAACTAAATGAGTCAATGAACCATTAAATATATACAGCAGAAAACAAAAATGAGTGCATGGGGGGGTTACAGATATTTGCATCAGCAGCAGTGACGGGTCGAAAAGTGTGCACTCAAAAAACCGATTCCTGGCCCCGATAAGCACTATTTTCATGTAAACTGTAACTGAAATGTATAAAACTAAAAGTTTATTTGATCAGAATAATTCAACGGTATGTAAATTAAATGGGACCCTTACATTACACTTGCCTTATAAAATTACATGGAAAAACTTCATGTAATTAAAATACTTGAAGTCAACTTTTTGGTACAATTATTTTTGTTGAGTGTGAGTGAAATATTTATACCTGAATATATTACAGTATCAACAGTAGGAAGAGAGAAAGAGAAAGACGGAGATATAAGCGTATATTTCTATATCTATATCCAGACCTTTACATTTTACAAATTCAGAGTTTTACAAACATTACGGTCTTTCTGGAAAGAAAGTGAGCCAGAATCATTTGCCTCCATCACTTTAGCAGAACATCTTGAACTTGAACTTGAACAGCAGGCAGGAGGGATAGAGTCAGCGTTTATTCTCTGTTTATTCCGTTGAAGTGGAAAATGCAGCTTGATAGCAACACTTGAGCAAAGGCTAAGGCAACACCAAAAACATCAGAAATCATTTTAATGATCCGTTAATATTCAGACCAGATTTTAGGGCGGACAGGCCAACATATTTAACCATTTTGCTGGCTGTCAGCTGGCTGTTTTGCACGATTGAGATGAGACAACTTATTCATCTTTTTATGGCTTTAGTTTAGAAATTTCTCTCAGATGTGTACTTTAAGATTGATTAAATAAAAAAATATCAATGAAATTTATGAAAAACAAACAAAAATTGGTTTAGTATAATTTTTATATTTAATTAATTTAAAAAAAATGTTCTAACATCTTTTTTTGTTCTTGTTTTATTAAAAAAACTTTAAAGGCACTTTTTAATTTTATAAAATTTTTGTTGTAAAATGAATTCATTTTATTGTACTATTAATTACTCAAATTATTTGTTGCTTGCTCTGAAATAGATATCGTGAATCCCAATCAATCAACTATAAAAAGCAGAGGAAACGGGTGTTTACTAATGTGAAGGTCGGTGGTTTGATCCCTCGACCCTCCAGTCTGCATGTCGACGAATCAACTCATATATCAGCTTTTCCTGCTGGTGTGTACTTGTGTGTGAACCGATTGAAGCTGACTTGTGTTGTAAAGCACTTTGAGTGGTCATTAAGAGTAAAAACACCAGATTTAAATATGATCAAATTTATGTTTTTATGGGAAAATTAGCAGCAGAGAGCAACTGGAGCCAATCAACACATCTGGTGGTTGTTTTCTTTTTCTTTAAATGCATGAAAAACTCATAATTACTACCATATTTTACCAACCATGTGTGTGTGTGTGTGTGCATGTGTTGTTGCATGTGTTGATACACATGAATTGCCCCCCTCCTCGATGACTGTCTCTTTCACTTTCTAATTTACTTTGTTTTGTCCGTCGTTCCCATCTGATTCCATCTTTCACTTTAAGCATCTGTGCTTCTCTTCTTTCTCACCCATGAGATGACATTTTTTGACAATTTCAGTTTATTTTGGAACCTTTAAGATCACTTTAAGTCTAACAGGATTCATCTCAGCATCACAGGCTGCACACTGTTCCACCCGTCTCAGTAAGTTCGTAAGTATTCAGTCGTGTCCGGTGTGTTTATTAGTAACATTATATACCAGTAGCTGAAACTAGCTCCTGTTTTGACCAGCATCTGGAGGACACAAAGTGCTCTCAAAGTGCAGCTGACTCCCGGTAGGCGCCAGCCACCGTCTTGCCTTTAGTTTTTTTGCGTACTCTTCAAAAATATCCACTGACTTGATTACAAGAAGCTGAATACAATCTGCCATGTCAAAGTTTAATCCACAACAGTATTTTCTGAGACTTTGTAGTCCTCTAAAAGGAGACATTATCCAATTATGAATAAAGTTAAATGCTGTAAATTTCTCTGGTGAAGATACTTTTTGATGATGGTGGTAGAAGACAAATATTAAGAGAATAAAGTCCCGGATAAGTTAAAGGCTCACGTTGCTCATCCTGCTGTAAGTTTAAATCCTCTTTCCTCAGGAGTGTCTGTTTATTTAAACAATAAAAGCATGTGATGCGTTTGAAGGCTGCGGGACCATGAGCCCTTCAATCTGCCACGAATCAAACCGATGAGGTGTCCTTGAGGTGGAATCCCTGCAAAGTCCAGAGCTGCTGCTGCTTTTCTGCTGCAGCTCTGACCTTTGACCTCTAAACACTCCCTTAGCAAGACAGAAGAGGATTTTATGTGGTGATGTTCTTTTTATCCCTTTAACACAGATCAAATACCCACTGACACCCACTAACACCTGGCTGCTTTTTTAAAAAACACCAGGTACAGCTTGCATTGATTCCCAGGCCAAATGACTCTGAAGAAGTGAAGGTTTCTTCTCCTTTTCCCTGATTGGAGATGAAGAGGCAACAAGAAGACAAATTACTGGCACTGCATGAAACGCAACAACATATTCCGTAGCCTTCTTCAATCGAGCAGAGCTGGAGCAACATTCGGTCGCTTTTGAGTCTGAAAGAGAGACTGAATGTATATAAATAATATGGTACAGGTTTATTCTATATTATCTTTTGATTGGCCCACACCATCCTATTGCTACCGCTGACCTGGAGCTGGACTTGAAATTACAGAGTGAATAGACGTATAGAGGACACTTTGGAGTGCGTTAATGCCACTCGGCTGTGGAGCAGAACTTTGTCATTTTTTTTGTAAATACAGAGAATAATAAGTGAGCTTCAAACCTCATAGAAGAGCAGAATTATCAGTGTAAGAAGCAACTGAAACAGCTTTTGTCACCACCAGCTTTGACGTTGCATCATGTAGGTGAGTCGATCTCAATTTTCAATTTTCCGTTTTTTACGTCGTCTAATATTTCAACACAAAACAATGTGGTTTTTTTCATTTGTGAAATCATTTGTTACAGTCACGCAGAGTTTGGTAATAGTTGAGTCAATGTCAGTTAACAAAATCATCTTTGACAGACTTGAATTATTTTAGTTTCCCAATACAAAACTTTACATTATTGACATTAAGGTCTTTAAACCACAATAGAGCTGGAGGTTTAAAGACCTTTAACCATGAACACAACTGAGTTCAAATCAGCATTTTTACACTGAGCTTTAAGGCTGAAAGTAGAAACTGTCAGTTCTTCATTTTAAGCTTCCAAACAGTGAGCCGTTAGGAGAGAAAAACTGTGTGTGTGTGTTTGTGTTCTGCTTTAATATTGCCTTTCATAACCATTTGAAATGCAAGCTTGATGAAAGCACGAAAAGACACTCAAATCCCGTAAAATCAGTGACATCAGAACGGCTTTGTGAGCTCTGCACAGCATGAAAAGCAGTGAATCTCAGCAGAAATACGGGAGTGTTGTTGGGATAAAAAGGTTCGGGTCAGAGTCGGACGTGATAGCAGCTGACAGGGGATCAGCATCTCTCCTCACATCCACAATCACAGCATGATGTGAAATGAATGTTTAATCATCAGAATGCAAAAGTGAAGCAACGTGTTCGCCGTGATACTTGAACCTTTCACTGAGATGGAAAACACGGAGTTGAAAGACGGATGAAGACGAGGTCTACGTAACCGGGGGAGAGTCGGTTAAGGTCAAGATTTAAGAGATGAAATAATAAACAAACAAAAGATAAAGAGACAATTCAGTGTCGTGAGCATCCACATCGCTATATCTGACTTCCATCAGTGAGATATTCTCACTGAAGAAGTGAAAAAAAAAATCTTGGTCTTACATGCAGAATTTTTTTTTTTAACTGCTTCAACTAAAACTGAAACTGCAGGTTTGACTCTGATTTTAACACTTTGCCTCTCCAGTTGTTAAAGTCAGCAAAAATCAATTCTATTTTTATCTACATGATTCCATTGTTATATTATTTTCTAGCATTTTGATATATTTTTAAAAAATCACTTAAAACATGAGTAGTGGGTCGTGTTTAGGACACATATGTTAAAGGATTGCATTGATTCTTTACTTTCAATGTGTTTTAGTGGCTGAGTTTGTCTCAGATTGATCCTCTACTTATTTATTCAATATTAAATGAAAAAAAAAAACCCTCTTCACCAGTGATTCAGCTCTGTTATAGACATGGATGATTAATTTTTATTTTTAAAATCATATCTTCTTTTTTTTTTTAGCAAAACATGAAAGAAAAATGTGTAATTTTCAGCTCTTTGTGTTCGCAAACTAAAGTCAAAACTTGGGTTTCATGTTAAAAATAATCTTAATTTTAAATTCTAACTGACTCACATCTCTGTTTGTTGCCGTTGCTGGTGGGAAGGACAGATGCGTTACGCGCCAGCAGTTTGACCGGCAGAGATTTGACCCGTCGTACCAGGGGCACCGCCACTCGCGGACGTTTGACGGGCACCACCCGGGGGACCGGAGACACCCTGCCACGGTACTCGAACAACCTGAGGAGAGAGAGAGAGAAGAGGGCAGCCGGGAGGAAAACAGAGACAGGACAAAGAAAAGGAGGATTGAAAAGAAGGAGATGATTCAGTCAATTTATGACCAGAATAAAGATGTTGACTGACATTAACAACATTAATATATACGAATTATACGAATTATACGTATTATACGAAAGTCAAAAATTTTTTGTACTCATTGTTTGTGTAAATGTTTCACTGTGATGCATTAAAAATATGTTCAGCCAATATCCAACTTTTCTTATAATAAATCCCAATGCGATTACAATCATTTTCTTACTCAAAAAAGTTCCCATTCATTTCATTTCTTTTCTTTTTTGGGGGGATAGATGAAGGACAAGGATGTTTAAGTTTTTTGTTCCGGCAAGTGTATCAGTCAGCAGCTCTGGTTCTGCCTGTTTGATGACACAAGAAGCTGCCTAACATCCGTCTGGATCCAAATCATGCACTTATTTTTTTACAGTCTACATTTATCTGCATCTTTTGAACCCTGATTTAAATACATTGTGATTGCTTACTTGCGTGTACACAACATGTCCATCCATCTCAGAAGAACAATCCCTGTTCTGTTTTTCTTCCAAGGTTTTTTTTCTTTTTTTCCTGTTAAAAGTTTGTTTTTTCTGTCTTCTGTCTGAGGAAACTTGCTGTGAGGCTTTTAATTTGAATGTACACAACTGGACTGATGCAGATTCGCTGTATGTAGCATGAGAATGATGCTAAAAAAAAAATTACATCTTGTTGGCAACTTTGTGAGGGAAAAACTTGAGTGGTCTGAATTAGCTGATGGATCAACTGAATATTATAACTGAAATTAATTGCTGAAAAAGAAAAAAAACATGATGAAAAAATTATTGGAAGCAGTTCACATCAGGACTAAATTAATATGTTGGCCTAATCGTTTTGTTTGTCGTCGGAATTATTAATCGGTTACCAAGAATCTGTTTCAAATTTTCAAAAACAAAAAACAAAATCAAGCAAAAAAAACCAAAAAAACAAAACACAACTCCGGGTTTAAGTTCATCAAGTCAATGTCAATAAAAATCTGCTGCATGAATCTTGTAAGAATTCATCTCAGTTCAAGAAGCTGATGACATGTTGGAGGCGCGTGTTGACTTTGGTTGAACCATCGTGACAACAGTGACGTCTCTTTGGCGAGCTCTGTGAGATATAGAAATTACTGGAACAAGCATCAATTTGTTTTGGTCTGTTTTTGGTAACTAACCCTGACAGGATCCAAATCTTTGAGTTACAGACCCTCTCAGATCTTATTCTGACTGTAGATCAGCTCGAATGAGTACAGAACAATGCAGTCACTGACAATCATCATCATGGGGGATCAGATCTCACAGAGCTTTACATGCAAACCGCAACATGCGTCTCCACAGGGATAAAAGAAGAAACGGAAAATCAGTCTGCCTAACATGGAAACTTAGCTCCACCATTTCCACATGATATCCTACTGTGTTACATTAAGAGCAAGCGAGGTCAGTAATCAGCAGATTTACCGACAACAGCATGTTTAAGAAGAAAAGTAAACTTTAATTTTTTACAGATGTGTACAGGGAGAAAAAAAATAAAGGAATAAAGTAAAAAAAGAGAGTCAAATAACCCTACAGAGGGACTTCAGAAGTTAAAGGAAGGGGGCAAGAAAAGATCTCATGCTCTCAAGGAAACAGCAGCACTGAAAATGAACCACTTTGACAGCATCAGTCACTGTGTGGGGGTTACATATATATATATATTAGGGCTGTCAGTCAATTAAAATTTTTAAACGCGATTAATCGCATTAGTGTCTTGAGTTAACGTGCGATTTATCGCAAATTACTTGCAATTTTTTTATTTTTTACCCTGCCTTTTTACATTTACAATAAATACAAATTACTTTTGTTTTGTCCAGAGAACCATCGGGCAAAACTTAAAAGCTAAACTTTCCGTTTAAAAGTCCCTTTTCTGTATCCATTTCTGCTTTGTAACCGTTTGCCATATTATTTTAGCGCCACTTCCTGAAACTACGGGAGCGGGCAAGGCACAGACCGTGCGTGCGTTAATCACGCATTAAAAAAATTAGTGCCGTTAAAAGGAGTTTGAGTTAATGCGTTATTAACGCGTTAACTTCAACAGCCCTAATATGAACACTCTCACTGTCCCAGCAAATGGGTGTTTTTCTCAGTAAGGTCAACGCTAGTAATGTATCAATATGTTAAAGGTTAGCAAAGACATCAAGAAATAATTACCATCAAAAAATAAATGACATTAAATAGGTGACCAACCTTCATGTGGAAAAATGAGAAGAAAATGTTCCCAAATTTGTTTTAAAAATTTTATATATAATGGCACAAACCTTTACTTTAAACAACAAACTTTAGCTGTTACCATCACTGAGGAGAAAGTCACAACCTTTCTGGACTTGGGTTAATAATTTTGAAAATGTGACTGTTGGATTGTCTCAGGTTGGTCCTTTAGACATTAGAAACTGGAGGAGTGGTGTTTGAGAAACATGGGTGTTTTAAGGAAGGAGGTTTTAACATTAGGATCTTGTTTGTTGCATTATGGAAAATAGTGGATCCATTGTATTTTAGTCACGCTGTGGCTGTAGGGATTGAAGTTTTAGTCTCTCATCAATCGTCCATTTGGATTAAGGTAAGACTACAACATGTTAACAAATATGGTGGGTGTTCACGGTGGGAACCAAGATTAAGATGAGAATTTTAACAGACATTTGTGCTCCTCTGAGGTTAAATTCTATTGACTTTGGTGATCATTTGCTGACATTTTTTGTCCAGCACCATTGTAACATTTTTGGTTCAGATTGATGTATCTTGGTAAGTAGATATAGAGATTACATATGTAGAGACTGCAAAAACTGTGGTTCATAAGTCTCAGAGGATGGAGCCTGAGTACTCTGGGGATTGTTAGGTGCACATTTTTAGACAGTCTGTCCTGGTAGAAAATGTTGCCCTCAATAAACATGAAAAGTGACATACAAAGTTATGTTAAGAAATAAATGCTTACATAAGCCTTATTCTTGTCATGCCTATGTTTCTGTTCTCACCACCTTAACCCAACAGCTGAAAGGGATATGGTTTCCAAACCAGGGGCCTGTCACATGTTGCTCAGAGTGTTTCTATTTGTAGTGTTGATAACACTTGCTGTTTGGGGTTTAGTTTGGTTTTAGTGTACAACTGAGAAAATAGGAAACTTCTTATACAAACTGGAATCTTGTTTACCTACTTGATTTACACCTTATTGAAGAAGATGCATTTTCCCACAACCAAGACAAGATGTTTGACTAACCTGCCCACCAACACCCTTGTTGCCTGATATACTTGTCTTTTCCTGGCAGGAAGGCCATGCATACCTGGAAGAGCTGGTGAGGGACATTGTGCAATGTCTGTTCCCCTCTGGACTAAAATCTGACTGCAATATGCAAGGCAGCAGGCTGCCAACCACACTCAGCCAGCACTACTTCCTCTTCCTGGGCACCCTGTCAGCCCACCCCCTTGGTGTCAAGATGCTGGAGAAGTGCAGTGTCTTCCAGTGGTGAGCAGTGTAGTAGATTACTGACTCTAATGAGTTTAACACATAACTGTAGTTTGCTTGGAGAAATAAGTGGAGTTACACTCACTCTGACTATCAGAAAAAGTCAATATTTATATCAGTTACATTTTTTTACCTGCATTGAAAAAGCCATATACCTCAGGACACCAACTTGACTAGAAGATTTCATACACACAAACTTTTTCACACACACACACACACCCACATGCACATACACACTAATAGCTGTACATAAAAGGAAAGGAAAGCACAACTATAAATAGATATGACCCAATTTAAGATGACTGAACACATCAGTAAATGAACGAAAAAATATGACTAATAATAGTCTGCATGAGTCTGATTTAGTCCATAAATAATATATTTATATATCAAAGGATATAGCGATGAGCAATTATGATTTATAAATTAATAAATGACTAAAATCATGAACCAAGCAACAACTGGATCAACATGAATAGATAGCTACTTTTTACTCACACAAAACAGATAGTGGAAGGACATATGAGAGATATATATATATATATATATATATACACACTACCAGTCAAAAGTTTGGACACACCTTCTAATTCAGTGTTTTTCCTTTATTTTCATGACTGTTTACATTGTAGATTATCACTGAAGGCATCAAAACTATGAATGAACACATATGGAATTATGTAGTAAA
>JAPZDV010000012.1:3163794-3177790 GCA_029814665.1 Acanthurus lineatus | reverse complement strand
TGAAGAAAGAGTCATAAATGTACAAAAGTCAACAAAAGGGAAAATAACATTACATTTTGACATTTTATGGCAAGTGGCAACCAAAGTTAAGGTTCGTTACAGCCACCAGCTATTACAAAGCAAGAAAGAAAGAGGCAGAAATAGTTCAATATACACTGTTATAGTTATGTAATATAAAAATATTTGCAGTAATATGATTATATATTCAGTATTTTATTCATAAATATAACAGTAAGCATCGCAGCAGCCTTCACTGAGGAACATCAATGTCTTTATGCTGATATTTCGACATATTAAACTTTAAAAAGTTCTTTTTCCTGCTGGTGGAAGAAACTTTGAGGAAAACAAACAGAGCTGATAATGATGCTGCAACGGTTTCATCCAAATCCTAAAAAAAGAATGAAATATTGTATTATTAGAATCCCATTTTCACCCAGATTTCTTTATTTTAAATGCACACTGGAACTTAAGTCTTTCACTCTTATTTTCTATAAAACTTTCAGGCAAACCATGAACTAAAAAATAATAATAACGAAAGTGAATTTGATGCTTCTGTTTCATTGTTATGAAACGAAAATAAAACCTTAAAATAGACTCTTTGATGTTTAATGAAAGAAAAGATGAAAACTGGTGAAAAGTGTGTTTTCTTTGAGAACAAGGGGAATTAAACAAGAACAATAGGATGTGAAAAAAGAGAGTGGAGGAAAGAAAGAATATGTTAAAACCACAAGGAGAGGAGAGATGGAAGAAAAAACAGTAAGAGGAGCTAAGAAGAGATGAAAGAGGAGGAGGAGGAGAAGAAAAGGAGGCAGAGAGATTAATGAGTGGAAAGGAAACACCTGATAACAACGAGACGATTCTTCACGGTGAAAATGTGGAACATGAGCTTCAGTCAAATGTGAAGGATGGAGAAGTTAGAAGGATGAAGCAAAACGAGGAGAGAAAGAAATGAAAAGGTTCAAGAGGAAAGAAAAAGACAGCAAATATTCAGTCAGTTTGCAGCTTCATATCAACCTGAGAGCAGCTCTGTGTGTGTGTGTGTGTGTGTGTGTCAGGAAACAGAATAAGCGACGTTCTGCTCTGTGAAACTTAGCATTTCATGAATTTCTACCACCTCCGAGCTGCTTCCTCATTGGTCCAAGTCGACACTCTTCTGCCACTTCGGTCCTTTCTCAACAAGGCTGGGAGACTCTGACAAAATGTTGGAGGCTGTGAGAACATCTTGACAGGAGCTGTGGAGACTCTGTGGAGGGTTTTATTCTCATGAATTAAAGTGCTGAAGTGTTTCTCATCTGCATGCTAATCTGCCACATGCTTATTTAGCAGAACAACAGGAGGGAAAAGCATTAGAGGAAAAACTATTTTATTAATCCCCTTATGTGAAATTCATTTCTTCCTCCTTGTTTTGTTTTGTTTGTTTGTGTCCTGATGCTCCCATCAATCCAGAAACATTTCTGACCTCTGGATTCATCAAACATCCCTCAGGAGCTGCGGTCCTTAAAGATCCATTACTTAAGTTTCACTGACGGACTCCAAATGAAACTAAAATAGCTTGTAAACTTTTTAAAATATATAATAAAACGTGATGTTAAGATCCTGGTTTCCTGCAGACTTGCTTATGTGTTAAAGGTCGAATAATAAAAGTCACAATGTGTTTGTAATTACAAAAAAAAGGATTTTAAATTAGGAAAAAGACCCTTACGGGGCTCCATGATGACAAACACATGCAGTGTTGACTTTAATGAAGGAGCACGTCACAAAAAAAGCAACTAAAGCTCATTAATGTGTTTTAATAGCTTCCTTCCTATGTGTTTATGACATTTAGGCACAAACTATAATGTCGTTCCCTCATATTTTGCTGTTTCAACTTGTTTTTTGAAGTGATTTGTTATAAAATAAGAAAGCTATAAACCAGAAATACTCTTTACCCATTAAAGAAAATACACAGTGAATGCAACGGTGAAGATTTTCCTCTTTCGACTTGTTATTTCACTTTTAAGTAATATAACAGTTTTTTTTCCATTTTCTTCTTTTTTTCCTGGAACAAGAGGCTTGAAAAATAACATCATTAAAGAAATGATGGCAGTTTTTGGAGCAATGGGACACATCTGTGGGGAGGAATAAAAGGAAGGTAGAGAAGAGACAGAGGTGTGAGAAGAAAGAAGTGAATTATGGGAAAACAAGGCATAAAAGGGAGAAGATGGAGGAAAGAGAAAAGCTAAAGAGATGATTAAAAAGAGAAAAAAGATGAGTACTGAACTATAAGGTCATCTAAAAAATAAGTTTTAAAAACTGGCTGATAATGTTTCATTACATTATTTCACTGTTTATTACACATATGTACATTACAAAATGGATAGCTCAAATCAGGGAATCTGATTGGCTGTTAGCTGCAGTGGAATGGCTGCATATAACAGCATTCACATCTATTTTCCTGGCACAGTTTTTTATCATTCTGTCTTAAACGTTAAGGATTGGAGCTCAGTTTTGCCT
Organism: Acanthurus lineatus; assembly: GCA_029814665.1. Lineage (NCBI taxonomy): Eukaryota > Metazoa > Chordata > Actinopteri > Acanthuriformes > Acanthuridae > Acanthurus > Acanthurus lineatus. Next base: position 3,175,297 of record JAPZDV010000012.1, on the reverse strand, counting down.
CTAAAAAAGCTCAAATAAATGATCTCAACTCTCGCCGTGTGTCTTTTAACCACCTCTGATTTAAAACTTCAAAAAAACTGCGCCACCAACACAAAATCTGGCCGAGCCGACAGCTTCGTACGCATGAGAGACGGTCGGTGTGCTGCAGAGCTTCAGGTTGATCCAGGCTGTGTGATTTCTGTTATTTATTCTCCATGAAGATGAATAAGGGACTTGAAGGTGTCAGCAGAATCCTTTGGCTCAGGAGACCACGAGGGAGAAAAAAAGAGTTAATGAAGGAAAGCAGAGGAGGACGAGGGAAGCCGGGGTGTTTCAGAGGAGGAGGACGAGGGCTGTTCTGCAGGAGGAAGATGAGGAGGAGAGCAGGAGGATGGATAAAGGAGAGGATTTGGTGTGTGTGTGTGTGTCAGTGTAAAGGCACATGCAAAGGTACGAGTCGATGCCAAAACTGATGACCCTGCAAGATCCACAGAGTTTGTGCAGCACTGAGTCTCCTTCCTTTGATTCCCTGATAATCGAGTCAAAGTTTCTGTTGATTGAAGCTGCTGTAAAATTTCCAAGAACTAAAAATAGTTTTTATAACAGAGTGCAGAATCTTTACAGTGGATGAATGAATCTCACAGCCTCACAGAGGAGAAAAACTGCTCTGTAGTTTTGTAATGTAGTTTTTCAGATGCCTCCGTATTGCCAGACGTTAGCATTTACGTTCAATGCAATTTATCATGTTGGCCTTCAAGTTATATCTTCTTGTTGACTTGTAATTATGACGACAAAATATTACTTATAAAGGATGACAACTTAAGCTTTAGCTCAACAAAACTACTAATACTGAAAACTGAGTCTGTTAACTTCGTCACCTCAATGGATAAATATTGTTTTTACTAAAAAAAAATTAATGTTTCACTATCATATTTCATATTTCATTTCATATTTCATCATAAATCGATGCAGTGCATTAACTTGTCTCTGTGTAAAAAAAGAATAAAACCAGAATCAACGGAAAATGAAAGTTCCTCATAGCTGCTGTAATATTCTGCAAACATTGCAGCTTCTGAACTGTGAGAACATTAATTTCTGTCTGTATATGTTTGCACCGGCGACGGACAACAACACCAACATGCTTTTAATGTGCTTTTATTTGTTTCCAATATTTAATATTTATCTTAACCTATTGATGTTGAGCAAGAAAAGAAAATGCTTTTACTCTAAGGGTTTAATTTGTGTAAGAGTGGTCACTTTTACTCACTTGGAGGTTTTGTTTATTTTACTGTTTTTGTCAGCAATATTCAGAAACAGCATCCGATATGAAGCCTCTTCCAGACACGATGCTCCACATTAAAAAAGCATCAGAGCGATTCTGACGTTATTCTGATGATTTACGTCAACAAACGGATTCTATAAAGAGAAAAAAATCTGTATTTTTCTTGATGCAGTGATACATTAATTAAACATTTACAGTCTGTAGGAGCATCAGTAACCTACTTCTGAAAATCAAACTTTAAGAACATTAACTGGAGGTTTGTGCAGCTGAAACCTCCGTCAGCTCCGTCAGCTCTTCGCAGTGGACCTCCATGTTCCAACAAGCTGTGAATGCTAGGAGATTTATGGTACATAGAACCACAAAGCCTCCAGAGGCCGTTGTCATCTTGTTATATGCATCCAGTTTCTTTGTTGATCCGGTTCAGTGTGTCACGAAGCCAAATGTATTTTACATGAGCGTGAAAACGGGCCGAGGCGAAGAGAGCGTTTAGTCTGCGGCCTCCAGGGAAATTCACAAATGTTTCTTTGCTCTGCATTTATATTCCACTGTGGAAGTCCGGCAGGCGATAAGACTGCACACAAACTGCTTAAACACACACAAACACACTCACACACACTCAGAAGCACAAACCTTGTGTCTGGTTTGTTCTCCTCATGTTTATTTTTAACATTTTTAATCTTCCTTTTTACAAAATAGAACCAAATTGAAGCATTCAGAATTTAAAATCTGACAGAATTAAAACTACTAACTGAACAAAAAGTTTTTGGCAGAGGTAACTTCTTTAAACAATTAAACAATCATGTGTAATTTGCTGAATAACCCTGAAACAACTTTAGATAAATTATTTATTAAAAATATTTTGCTTTTTTTTCATAAAAATGTTTATGGATTATGTTAAATTGTTGAACCTGCATTTAAAAACTGCTTACCATGTGTGAACGTCACCATAAGTCTCTCCACACTTGATGTGTTGGTTTTTTGAGATGTTGCTGCATTGACTTAATTCACAGATGCATTTTTTTAAAAAAGGACATATTTTTGACCAAACTGATATCGTTTGACTCGTCTCTTTGCCTCGGTAAAGAGTGAACATTCATCACTCTGTGATCAACTCAACTGGAACATTGTGCATTTCCATCCATCTGTTAAAAGGTCAAAAATTTTAAAAAAGCTGGAAATACAAAACACAAAAAGGGGATCAGAACACAGTAAGCAAATAACAATCGTCAAATGCTTTTTGTCAGCCTTGTTCCTTTAAAGTTGGATGATAATTTACTTACTTAAAGCTCCTTGATTTCCTTCTAAATCTGGTCTAATGAGGAGATAAAAAGGATGCTGCAGACTTTGCTTCTCAACCTTGTTAATTAGTCTTTCATCATCGGTGCCGTAGGATGACCGGAGAGGAAACGGAAACATCGGTGTCGTCAGCATCTATTTTAACCAACACAGGACGCATTACTCAGTCTGTGATGCACTGAGCGTTTTTAAAAAAATCTTTATTTAAAAAAATGAAACAATCTCATGCTCACTTGTTAACATTTCTCTCAGTTAGAGAGCGATGTAAGACTGCACATTTCAAACTAATTAGTCATTGATGAAGCTCTGGGCTGATGTACCACGTAATCACACAGTGTCTTGAACAATCACTGAGTTCTTGAGTAAAGTGTTTGAATCCCAGAAGGCCGAGTCACAATGAGTTTAATTAAGTTTGAGATTGCGAAGTCTTTGTTTCACATGTCGCAGGGACAGTTTAAGTGAACAATGTAGTTAGATTTAATTACATTTTTCCTGCAGTGTCGTCAATGTTGAACATCTTTCTTAGTCTCCTCCGTCTTTTCTGAGTTTTTCTTTTCTGATTCAGATCCTTTTTAATTTATTCATATTGTGTTTTCAAGCTTTAAACCTTCATGATCTTCTTAAAGCACTGTAAAGCTCCAGTTTCAGGGTTAATCTAATTGAACCCTCTAAAAGAACAGGCGGCTTTGCAAAAGAGCTCTTTTCATACAGTTTGATTATATTTCTGTCCAACATTTTTTCCTCGTTTCCATTGATTAAACCTCTCAGGGAATCAATGTTTTCACATCCTTGTGCAACTTTGGAGGTTTCGCTGCTCAATTATTTCTGCAGCTGTTGAATGCAGGACACCAGAGGGAAGGAAAAGAGCTGATTACGGGAGAAATTCGTACGAAATGTATCCTAATGAGTCTGTGAATCTGATCTTTATTTTTCAATCTTAATGATTCGTGTACGTTACAACAGTGAAATTTGCTCCCTGAGCGTTTTCAGTTTGAGAGCCGGTGTTATTAGAAAGACCTGATAACTCAAATAAAAGTCAGATTAGAAACTTATCTCGTCTGTGTACCTTTTTTTTTTTTCTCAGAAATTCAATAAATGTTAGAGGGGAAATGAGGAAAAGAAGATCTTGGGACAACTTGCTTTATTGATTTCACTGTTGGTCACTTACTTTGCTGTACTGCTGCTAAACCATTTTATTCTGCCTTTTGAAAAGTATTGTATAATTATTGACTCTTTTTATATATTAAAAAAAGTCGTGTATTTTTTTAAGGACAGAAGCTCATTATTATGTTTTTGAAGGGCATCATCCACCTGCTGCAGACAGTCTGATAATTGTTCCCATTAGGCCTGAGATGTTTGGCCTCCGGTGATACGAGTCGACATCAGCATATCATTATTTTCACGGAGACAGCTGACTGACTTACAGTCGTCTCCGGAGGTTTCGTTGATTGTTCTCCTCTGCTTTTCTTTTGCAGTTTGATTGATCTTCTCTCTCTTCTCATTTCCTCTCTTTGTCGCTTGTGTGGTCTCTTTATAAATTACTTTTTTTTATTCATTGCATCAAGCAATATTGAATCTTAACATAAATTGCTCCCTTGAGGATTAATGAAGCTGAATGGAGATTCAAATACATGGAAAAATGTCCATATTGATCTTTATTACTCATATTATCTTTGTACTGTCATTTTGTGGCATGTTTAAACTGACACATTCCTCATAAAGTATAAATAATAATCTCAATTATGAGGGATATTGTTATAATTATACTTTTAATTTACTCTCAGGGACTATTTGACCTCAAGAAATCACACAATTTAGGAATATTTTATGTATTTCAGTGTGTTTTTATGCCTTCTTGTGTACATGCAAACATCTTTATCTTCATCTTTATCTACTATTATAAGCACAGATAAACAGATGTGTCACATTAGGGTTCATAATGATTATGGTTGCACCTTAAAAAATACATGTTTCCAAATAAAATGTGTAAAACTGTTAATGTTCTTTTAAAAATGAGACCGGTTAGTGAGGCTCATACGAACGTCACGTCCGTGATATCTGCATATGATTACAGACGACATGACAGTTCGTTGACAAAGGTGTCAGTCTGACGGGCTCAGGGGGGCTTTCAGTGTTTATCTCTGGCTTTCCAGTTGTCAGACGAGGCCTGATGGGACCCCTGGGGGGCCGATGGCTGCAAACCAGCCACAGCTTGTTAAGGACAAAGTTCAGAAGCTTCAAACACCAAAAGAAACCTGCAGCAGCAGCTCCGTGATACAGACTCTGGAGTTTAAAAACAGGACTCAGGATGAAAAAAAGTCTGTACGCTGGTCTAACAATTCATGATAAACCTTATTGTATTATTGGAAAGTGGCTCCATTTCATTTCCCGGTTCATTGCCTTTGTTTACTGAGTTAATGACTTGTTGTCAACTCTTTAAAATGAATAGTGTGGAGGCACGTCTTCCTGAGCTTGTTAGATGGAGTTTGTTCTCTGATGACCAATCAAACAGCTTCTGAATCCTCATGTGTTTGTCCTCAGGCGCCTTTGTTGCTCTTTCCACCCAATCCCCTCGTTCTTGTCGTCGTGCTCGCTTAGTTTTGACAATCAGTTTCCCAAACTTTCAGTTACCAGCAGCAGCGTCTTGTTGCCTTCAGCTTTACTGAAAAAACCTACCTGACTTGCAGCTTCCTCTAAAGTTTATCACCACCTTCAATTCAGCAGCAGTTCGGCGCTTTATTTTTCTAAAATGGACATTTTTTGGGGAGTTTCAACATTTTCAAAAACAGAAAGAACTCAAACTTCCCTGTCAAAAAGGTTATTTTGCTGCAGCAACACAGGCTTTTTCTTGTGGTTTTGATTGGTTTGTAAAGGTTATCACTGCCTATTTGATATCTCTGTGTAATCAACCCGACTATTCATCTACCAACAGTTCACTGCGACATTTTAGGAATCTCTCCATTTTCCTCCTCTCTCTCCTTTCCCATTTTTTTTATTTTTTAAACCTCGCCTCCTGTAAACCTACTATCTGCCGTCCACCCATTCATCCAGCACACTGACAGTCTCTGGAGTAACAGTGTATTTGTCCTCACCTTTCTGACCCTCTAATTATCCACATAGTTCGGCCCCAAAGCAGCAGAGCTGTTTGTTAGCAAGACGGACACAGAATCCGACCGAATGGGAGGAAAGATGCTTCCTGGCAAAATGTTTGCAGTTTTAAGAGTTTGACGGGTCAGAAACATGAGCAGTCAGATGGAGAGACAGCTGGACACAAAGTCCCATGTTAGTCAATCTGATGCAGAAGACAAATTTTAAAAGAATATGACCCAAAACAGAGACTATAGGACGTGATTGAAAGCTCCAAATTCAGTAACTTGACCTTTAAATGCATCAGTTTCTTACTTTTAGAGTTTTTCACAGTTTTTCTACAGCTGAGGGAATATCATCCACACTTCAGATGTATTAACTTTAGTTTCACTTACATAAAAATGGTTAAACTTATCCAAATACTGTTGTTTTTTACCGGTCTGTCGGATCATTTGACTACTGGGCATCTTGTTCTCAGCAAATAACAGGCGTACCATTTATGATATCTGATACAAATGAGAGGCAAAATCAAGAGACCCTCTAGCTTTTTCCATTATAAATCTATTTTTGTAGTAATGGCCCAACTGAACACAAGTTTAAATTTTTAAAAGGTAGCAGGGGTCACTGGATCAATATGTTCATCTTTGTAGAAACATGAAGTCAGTTTCAAACACAACATCAGTGCAGCCTTTAAACTGAAGGGAAACGCTCTGAACACTGTGTTAAACTCATGGAGACGCTCATTAGGTTTTTATCAAGTAAATGGTAACTTATTACCTGCAGTCTGCACCTTTAATCAATACTGAACCAATCAGGAGGGTGATTATTAGCAAACAGGCTTCACCTGTTGATAGTTGCTGGAGTATAAAACCTCTTTATCAGCAGCAGATCTGATTGCATAAGGAAACAAACAAAGCAGCAAATATATTATTGAAAATTAAGAGCCAATAGTTGATTATTAGGTAAATGATTATAATACTACACCTACTTTATGACCTCGACTGGACAATAAAGTTTTTTCTATTCAACTTTTAATTGCTTGCAAAGGTCAAAAAAGCTTCAACTTCTCAGAAAACAGAACTTTTCTTTTTATCTGCTCTTCAAATGTTTCGAAAAATCTGTCCGACTGTTTACTGTCAAAGCTCAAAAAAGTCGTTGAAAAGTAAATGACCAAGAAACTGCGAACCTTGATACCAAATTGCCTCCTTTTCTACAAAAAAGACACAAAAAGACAAGAGGACAAAAGTTGCCAGCTAATCAGGCAGCCGCTGAATGCCGCTATAGACTCAAGGTGATCAGGTACTGCAGGTCATCAATAAAAAAAAAATCTCTGTGAAACGAGTTAAAATCAGCTGTAAAAGAAGTAAAAGTAGATGGTTTTTTTCCTAATGATGACGGATGGAGAGGGAGGTCAGTGTTTATGAGAGGTATGATCTCCAGTTTGTAGAAAAATGAGGCATCAACACCTCTTTAATGAGACAGAAGAGACCGATCGTGATCTGAATTGCAAAGTACTAATTGGACAATTATACACCTGCGGTTAAAAAATGATCCACACAGCAGTTTAAAAGGTGTTAAACTCTCTTATTTATCTTCCCGTGACTCGCTCGGACTCTGCGAATCCTCCCTTTGCTTATCTTCATATTTGCACCTGAGGTAATTTGGTTGAAGATGAAATTACTTGTTTGACATGAACATTTTTTTTAAAGTGCAGAACTCGACTGTCTGATAGCTGCATTCGGTCCCGGAGGATTAACTGCCGCCGGGACCGAACGCTTAATTTGACAGATAAAGAGGTGGAGATGTTAACATGCAAATGTGACACAAAGGGAGTCCCATTGGTCTTTACTGTGTGTCTCACATCTGTGTGTGTGTGTAGGTGTGTGTGTGATGTCGCAAATTGGAAAAGCAGTAATTTTTTTGCATTAGTGGTTAAGGTTAACCTGCTCACATCCGCTGGATAACCGTCGATCCACTGAGGCTATTGACTAACACGACTTATTAAGACATGAGTGTTTAAGTTTCTCCCTTTTTTGAACACAGTAATATGGTTTTTAAAACACACAGGAATACCTTCATTTATGTTTATATTTTTCTCTCTCTCTCCTCATTGTATTTAGCCCTCTGGGGCGTTCGAGGCCTCGTCTCGCCTCTGACACTTTTGATGGATTTGTTTACATGTCGTGTCAATCCGCCAGACGTCACACTGGACCGTAACATCATGAGAGTCACCGCTGTGTGTTTGGGTTTCGCAGTCCTTCTGTCTGTCGGCCTGGACAAATGTGACAGGAAGGTGTGTTTGTGTGTGTGTGTGTGTGTATCAATATTCAATATTCAATTTGTCCTCCAGGTCGAGGTGTTTCCCTTTGAGATCCCAGTCCGTCAATATATCATTGTAATGGCTCTAATAACAACACAAACACACACATAAAGGGACATAAAATACAGTGTTTGGTCTAATTGTACATGCCGTTATTACTCATAAACACACTCTGATTTTTCTTATATCTGTAAAAGAAAACTGCAAAGCAATCCAACAAATTAAGTTTAAATTCAACTTTTACTCTCACAAACACACAACATTTAAAACTAAACATTAGACGTACGCAGACACGCATACAGAAACACACACACCTGCTGGTTAGAAAAGCTGAACACACAGAAAACACACCATCTGGACTCGGTGCTAATGTGGTCACTGTTCACCCACACAAACCCACTCACACAAACAGCACAAAACCCCACATGGTTTGTTAGAGGTGAAAGCAAAAGAGAAAAGTGTTCAAATATGAAAAGCAGCTTACGGCAGCTTTTTCATGATACAAAACACGAGGTAATTTATTCATCGTTGTACAACAGAGTGATGCACAATGTAAAGAAACATATGAGCTTTGTGGATAAAATTTACTGTGAATGTCAGAAAGAAATGCATCAGTAATAAATATCATCAGTCAAACCACAGATGGACAACATGGTAAAATGATATGCTACGATATATGTACAATAAAACTGTATGATAAATATAAAATAATAAAATCTATGTGTATTATAATTTTTTAATAAACAGTTTTATAGTGTTTCTCTAATTTATCAAAGGAATAGTTTTAAATTTTACTCTTGCGTCTGTCTGCTGAGTATTTAGAGTTACAGTCTGGATGTTTTTAGTTTATTACACGAAATAAAAGAAAAAGGGAAACATTCAACCTGCCTGTAAAAACATCAAGTTGACATTTTATTAGAAATTGCTTCGCTGTTTCTTCCATTAAACCCCGTTAAAGCCATCAGGCGTGTGCATCTGCACTGTTTTACCACCAAAGTTTGCAGAAGTTTTAGTAGCTCATGGTTTGTGCAGCTTCTACAACCACACACACTCATAAAACTAAGCTACACTTTGGCACAGTGTTCGGGGAGGTTATGTACGCATGTTTAAGATCGTAGTGTTTCATCTCAAAAAAATAAATCACTAAGTGAGTGGGCGGCTGGAGGTGAGAGCTGCTGTCAGCATCGACTTGTATGTGCAAAATTTTCTGTAAAGTGCTGACCACTTCATGCCTCTTCAGCATCAAGGATGAAAAGTGGCCAGAAACATCACTTTTATGATCCTTTTTTTTGTAAAAAATCTAATTTTTGCTTTTTTAAAAACAAGGCCATGAGGTTTAACAGAGATATGATTCATCCTTCTTCTTCGTAGGTGTTTGATTAAAGTGGATCTCTAACTCAGTTGTGATGATTCTGATTCAAATAATCAAACGCCGACCTCTGATAGGACGGCCATGACTGGTTAATAAACGTGTTTTTTGATGCGAATGCGTGCCGCAGCTCGAACAGAACAAGGAAGTGGATGTTTTCTGTCCCTGTTGAGCCTCAGAGCTGCTTCTCATTCAGCAGTTTGTCTGATTAGTCGAGTGTTTACCAGCTGGGCCTGAAACCTGACAGAGCCACAGTATCCGTCCACGTATCCTTTCTAATTAACACTTCATCACAATTAGCCGTGTGATCAGCACCACTGTGGGCTGAGGGGAAAACACACACACACACACACACACACATCCCCTGTCAATGACTGAAGAGCCCACAGAGGCAGTGTGTTAGAATATTTTCCATCGAGGTGCCCGCAGCAAAACATGAAAACATAATGGAGGTCAGCTGACCTTCCTTCACTCCACAAAAAACTGATGTGTAGCCTGTCTGCTGCACACTGAAAAGCACAGAAGAAGAGTAATTGTGATTTTTTTTTCTCTCTCTCTTTGCCTGCTGAGCAGTTTTGACAAATGTGAGACAAGCAGAGAAACGTCGGAGGTTTTGAGGTCAGAACAGAGAGACTCAAACCTGTGGAGTGTGTTCGCTCTCACGTTAACAATATAAACCACATTTGTGTATGTGTGTGTGTGTGTGCACAGTAACCGAAAACATCTGGACATCTTGTACAGTGCTGCTGAGCAACATCTGTCACCACAGAAAGCGAACACAAAGGTGGCCTCTGTGCTTTGGAGCTGTGGATCGATGAGCTGAAGTTATCGGATCGATTGAAGAGGAAGGCTACTGGGCGTTCTCTGTTGTATCGTCACAATGGAGTCATTTGGGAGGTTGAAAATATATTTTTCTCAAAGATTTTTTCATCAAAGTTGTATGAGGAGTGTTTGAGAATTCTAATAAATATCTTACTTAGATGTCCTTCTATGTTTTTTTTTTCAAAGATCACCAGGAAATTAATTTTTGTTAAAAAATCTGATGCTTAGCCTTGTGACTCAAACCATCGAGAGAATTGATGTGTTGATCCTCCCAACAGGATATCATTCTGGCACTCAAACTGTGTTTAAATCTTTTCTCCTGATAAGAAAAAATATACTAACACAATAGCAATTCAAACACGCTGTCATTAATGCAGTTTATCTGATGCTCCTTTACATTTGAAAGAACTAAAACTGGCATTATAAAGTAACAATAATGCCACTTTTAGATCTGCGGCGAGCGGTCATAGTCGTGTTTACACATTTCTAATCATTTCTTTGTCCTGTGTTTACCAAAGCATCAATTCACAATTACTCATTATTAATTCATGAAAGCCTCATATCCACCCAAACAAACTCTCAACCACAAGATTTGCACAACAAAAAAAACAGGCCACTACAATTAGTCTCCATTCAGACCAGAGGTTCATTAGCACCATGTAATCAGGCTGTGATGAGCTGACACTGATACAATAGCTGGATGTGTGTTTAGAGAGGAAGGAGGCTGAATGAGCTTATGTGTTTCAATTTTACTGTGAAAAGTGTTATTTAGGGCCTTTATTTAGCTTTTTACTGTTTAAATACATTATGACAACCAACCGTACATTAGGTAGAGACACAATGAGTCTTACAAACAACACGAAGCACGACCAAGTGGGTATTTAACATGAGATTAACATCACACATTTAATTAAAAATAGAGAGAAACTGTCCATATTTGGGGGTAAAAGCTAACTGCTCTGAGTCATAGAAATTCAGCCAAATCAGTATGCTGAAGTGATGTAAAAACGTACCCAGGAAGTCAGCAGTTTGACCAATAGAAGAGCAGGAACCACAGTTTGTTCTGAGGCGTGATCGAAAACTTCCTGTTGTGCACAAATGGACCTTTGCACAGTTAAATGCATGTAGCAAGTGAAAGGTGTTAGAGTTATAAATGATAAATTCACAACATTACATGTAAAGACCCTAACTCCTCTCATATTAATATGAATATACATTTATACTAGGGCTGTCAGTCGATTAAAATTTTTAATCGCGATTAATCGCATTAGTGTCCTGAGTTAACGCACGATTAATCGCAAATTAATTGCAAATTTTTTACCCTGCTCTATATGTAACTTAACAAGAT
>JAPZDV010000012.1:3110987-3132219 GCA_029814665.1 Acanthurus lineatus | reverse complement strand
CAAATCGATAAATAATGAATAAAAAATGTCCCATGTGACAGATCTTTTTTCTTGTTTTCTCCTCCACGTTAACGCTCCTCTTCGTCCCTCACAGATCTGGTTTCAGAACCGACGGGCCAAACTGAGGCGATCCCTCCGAGAAACCCGTCTGCAGCTCGTCCAGACGGCTGTGGCCGACCTCGGGGTCAGGGGCAAGGTCATAGGTCAACTGAGAGCCAATGGGGATGAGTGTGGTGATGTGGAGCTCAGCCGGCATCTTCAGCTCGAGGTGGAAGAAGAGGAGGAGCGATGCTGATGAACTCTTTCTGTTTTACATGTGAATTCACTGATTTCATTCAATTGAAATCTGTGATTATCTGGGTATTTAAATAAAAAATAAGATGATGCGACACAAAAACAGGTTCCACTTTTAAGCATTTTCGAGATGTTTGCCATTAATCATCTTGTAGAGGTCCAGCGTTGATATGAGATCTGCTCTGGATCAGTTTGTTTAAAAGTTTCTTAATGTGTAAAATATGTTTCTGTTTTCTAAACTGTAAAAAAAAATGTGAAGTATTACAAATGAAAGTATTTTAATCTTTATTCGTTCCTTGCAATATTTTACAGTGGTGCACAGTCATTGAGATAGATCAGTGTGATGTCTGTTATAATAACAGGGTTTAACCTGTGGGATCAATACCATTTTTTTTTTTAACCAGAAAATAAACCTAGATTAACAAAATAAAATGTTGTAGTTTCAAAAAAAAAAGGCATTCAATTTAATATTGTTAATGTTGTCAGCTAATTATTTTTTAATTGGGAATGTTTTTGAAGAACTAATAAAATATCACGATAAGAAAGTTGGAAAATAAAAAAAAAAAACAGGGCAACTAGATAAATATGGTTAAGGTTTGAATAAACACTAATACATACCAAAATAAAATAGCAAATAAACATATATTTAAAAATAAATAAACCCTTTTTATCTCGAAATTTAAAAATACATTTTAATTTCATATGTTCTTTTCCGCTTCATTTATTCTTTTGTTCAATTTTAATTTATTTTTTCTCTTGTTTTTTAAAAAGAAATTATAAGGAAAGGAAAAAAAAAGTGAAAAAAAGACTAAATAACGCGGCCGGCGCTGATTGGCTCAGACGTGCCCCATGTGTCCCGGAAGTGAAAGCAGAGGACTGATGTGTGTCTGGAGTGCAGGAATCTGTCGGTAACATTTGTATGTAGCGGTGGTTTTCTGGCTCAGAAAATGGACACGTTGAATAAACTGAAACAGTTTGACGCTTATCCGAAAACTCTGGAGGATTTCCGAGTGAAGACGTGGGGGGGAGCGACCGGTGAGACCCTTTAATTTGTCAGAGTAGCAGCCATTCAGACACCCAGCTTGTTAGCTTCTGCGGCTAACAACAAGGCTAAATGGATAATTTCTCCATTGAATGACAGAATTTATCAAACGGTTTAAAGTTACAGTCTTAAAATTACCTTCTAAACGCTGAGTAAGTCTGAAAAATAGTTGAATAAGCACCTTTTAACATTTAGCATTCATAATAAAAACAGTAAAAATGAAGATAACGATATGACTTGTGATGAAACTGCCATTATGATCTTACAGAGGAGATGTGTTTTCAAAGAAACTTTTGTGATATAATCTGGTTTTGTGGCTTATTTGTAAAAATACATTCTGAAGAGGACAGTACCAGTGATTTTTCTTATTTTAGCTCATCTGCAACAGACCACTAAACACTAAATAACACTAAACATTAGTGGTTGCACTTAAAGAATTCATACTTTTGATGTATTTTTAAATGAAATAAAACTTTATTTCTATGACATGCTTCAGAAGGAGAAAGACAGGCTGAAGTTAAATAAAAAAGGTTAAATTTTAGAACAATTATAGGAACTTAAGTGAACTAATGAAACAGCAAATTGAAAATACTGTAAGAAATGACAAAGGTGATATTAGAAAAGCTATATGCAATATTTTCATTACAATGTTTTGAACAATATGAGTGAAAATGTGCAAATGTTTGTGCAAATGGAGTCCAGTAATGTAATTCTAGCAGCCATGTTGTGTTAAACACATGTAGTATAAAGATACAGATGCAGATATAATAAGTGCAATATGTACAATAACAATACATAACATCATATTTAGCAAAATAATTATATAGTAGAGACATAGAACTATTATATTCATGCACTAATACGTAATATAAGTTAGTTATAATCCAATTTTAAGCCCATATCCAAAATATATATGACAGTTGTATTAGTAAATATTATTTAACAGTTTAACAGCTCTATAAATTCACCCAAAATACTATGTATTGTTGGTCTCAAGTGAATTGATGCTTCTCTCTTTCTAACAAACCCACTTCCTCCTTGTTTCTGCAGTGACGATCATCAGCGGTGTCATCATGTTGATCTTGTTCGTCTCTGAGCTGCAGTACTATCTCACTAAAGAGGTGAGCTCATCTACATCACCTGTTCATTCGATCTCCGTCTCTAGCCGGCAGAATCCTCAAATTCAAATCAAATTTTTCGCTTGACGAAGAAGAAATAAAACATTCAACCTGCCAAGCTTTTGCATTTAACTACAGCTGTAATTACTGATAAAAATGTGATTTAAATGGCTGCATTTACCATGAAAATACATTGATTTACTACATAAATATTTGTATGACTCACTGTTCTCTTTAAATTGGATTCTTTGTGCCATTAAAAAGGCCAAAAGAGTTTCTTTAGCTTTACTTATTGAACACTTCAGAACTAGTAAATTATTTTGCTGCTGACAGCAAAACTGTAAACTTTTTGACAAAACTCGAATTTCACGTATCAGCTGGTTTCAAAGCTTGATGGCTTTTTCTTATGATGCAAGTTGTAAACAAACTAATTATTCAAATGACTTTCTTTATAATGAAAAAGGCTGCCTGGGGTTAACACCAACCAGTTTGCAGCCTGCAGGATGCACTTCCTGTCAGACCGGTCTGATGTGTTTGGTCACACAAACGTTGAAACTGAAAAGTCTTTGTGTCAAACACACTGGGGGGTCAAACTCTTGTCTTGCTCACAGTTGTTCATCTTAACTTGTCATAACAAACCCTGAATTTGTGCATGTTTTCATCATCTTTAAACTCTCCGGACTCATAATTATTAGGTTTTTGCACTTTATATTAATGAGATAATGTGAATTGAGACGGTTACTGTCAAATTTTTCCATTTTGGCACAAATCCAACAAAAGACAAACAAATCACAAAGCTGTTGTCAATCGGTGCTTTTGTTTTATAGAACAAAACATTGTGCATCTAAAAACGTTAGTAAGAGTTTAGTATGAGGATATTTTCCTGTCTGAAAAAAAGTCCTTTTAAATATTTTTTAGACCGTAAATCGGGTAGTGGAAGGAGCCACCCATCAGTCTGTTTAGTTCTGTTTTGAGGCCTCTTGTTTGGGCGTTACGTCCGTCACCATCTTGTTTTTTTTGAGCCAGAAATGAATAAAAGTGATTGAATCATGGCTGGTTGTTCCTTGCAGGTTCATCCTGAGTTGTACGTCGACACGTCGCGAGGAGACAAACTGAAAATCAACATCGATGTCATTTTCCCTCACATGCCCTGCGCCTGTAAGTAGCACCGCTTCGTGTTTACCGGCTGCTTCAGGCTGATAAATCTAACATCCTAATTTCGACACATGTTGGTTAACAAACAGTCTTCTTCCATTCTTTGTTTCCGCTCAGATCTCAGTATAGACGCGATGGACGTGGCTGGCGAGCAGCAGCTGGATGTTGAACACAATCTGTTCAAACAGCGGCTGGACAAAGACCTGAAACCCGTCACCAACGAGGCAGAAAAACACGGTGAGTATCGACGTGTTCAGGTTGCTGCAGACGCCTGTGAGTGCTGAAAACATTCATAAGGTCAAAAAACTGCACAGAAACATTTTCTAACAAGCAGACAGGAGTTTGCTCCTCTTGCATCTGGAACTTTTGGATTGAAAGGTCAAACTAAATCCTGTTTGTTGTTTGATGATGATGATGATTTTGTGTTTTTGTGTTTGTAGAACTCGGTAAGGCTGATGATGGTGAAGTGTTTGACCCGAGTACGCTGGACCCGAACAGATGTGAGAGTTGCTACGGAGCTGAGACCGAAGACCTCAAGTAAGACGCCAAAACATCTTCGCACACACACACTTGGACACACACACAGTTAGCTTTTCCTTTCTTTTTATTTTCTGTATGAGCTTGCGTTTACCTGCTTCTGTCTCTACCTGCAGATGCTGTAACACCTGCGACGACGTTCGGGAGGCGTATCGGCGGCGAGGCTGGGCGTTCAAGAGCGCCGACACCATCGAGCAGTGCAAGAGGGAGGGTTTCACACAGAAGATGCAGGAGCAGAAGAACGAAGGCTGCCAGGTTTACGGCTTCCTGGAGGTCAACAAGGTACCGCAGCTCTCATCTGTGGAGCGTTAGTGGTGTTTCTAGAGAAAAAAACTTGTTTCTTTATTGGAGATTTCCACCAGATGTTGGAAAAATGGTCTCAGGAACATGTGAAAATCTAAAAACACATTGATATGTAACATCATGGCAAACAAGAGGAATAAAAACAAGCTCCAGAACTTTTATATGTTGAGACTTTAGTTTATAAAACTAGTAAACCAATAAGTGACATCCGGAGTTTGCAGAAGGTGAAAAAACTTGACTGACAAAATGTTTCTTTAGACTTATTTTTTAATCATCCTTTCTTTCTTCCTTTTAATGTCTCAGGTGGCAGGAAATTTCCACTTTGCACCAGGAAAAAGCTTCCAGCAGTCTCATGTTCACGGTAAGACTTGCTGTTTATTGACTGAACTCACACACACAGAAACATTCAAAGGTTTTTGAACACCCCGTGTTAGTTTCCCGACACAGACAGAATACTCTGGATATTTAAATTACAGCATGTTCAGAACTTACACAGGCTCAAGTGGCTGTCCTTTAAACTACATCTGAAAGACTGATTGTGAAAGACCTGGTTTATTTATTTGCAGTAGATCTTTAGATCCCCAAATGAAACGATTTAGGCTTTTTGTTTGAAACCTTTCAGTGAAGACACACAAAAAGTCTAATCATAAGGTTTTAGTGTCATAAAATCCAAGAGAAAATAAGGAGTGTTGTGTTCAGCTCTCATCTGATAAAAAGATCTGATGGAACAAATCTGTTCTTCATCCACAAGTGGCCGCCGGACAAAAAGACTCAGAGATTAACAGCTAATTCAGAGTTTACAGGCTGCAGACATCTGTGGAGAAAAGCTGTTCATGGTTTACAGAACAAAATGAGCCATATGGACTCCAGTTTTTTTTTTATATCAATTGTAGATAGAAATGTAAAGATGGGTGCTTAGTGTGAGTTTCAGAAGACAGCTGAAAATATGAAAGACAGATTGATTTTTGTGGTCATGTTGGGATGTTTTTAGCAATTAGAAACGTTTGAGATGGAGAAAAAACATTTATGGAGGAAGAGATCTCAGTTATCTGAAGCCTCTCGGATCAGATTCACCTCTTAGAGTAAAGTAATTGCATTTCTTTACCGCAGAGTGTCACATTAAAGGGTGTTCAGACACATTTGACTGTTCTGTGTGTTTTATCAGTTTCTCTTTACTCATCGCCCCTCGTTTTAGATCCATACATCCATTTACAAAACTCTCATTTATCACAACTCAGGGCTGCTCACAATCATTCCTGATTGAACGTGGAGACGCTCCACTGCACCAATTTTGTCAAGTTGACATTTTGTCAGCATTTGAAGAGTTTTATTCAGGAAACTCACTGCAGTTGAAACATGTTGGAGTTCGACTCCCCGTGCAGCTCTGAAATCAGCCTCTCTGCTCAGAAAAGGTTGGCAGCAGCTCTGTTGATCAGCATGTCGTTAGTTAACGTCTCCAGACCTTCTGTCTGCATGTTGGACTGTGAAAAGAAACTGATAAAATTCTTCTGCAGTAACAGATTTACTGTATCTGCTCCGACCGGCTCGTTATATTTTTATTCTTTGTTTTTTAAAACAAAGGACGTTATCACCCGTCTCCATTATGCATCAGTCTGAACTTTTAAATGCTTCATTTCCTGATGTTTTTGCTGCTGCTCTCCATCCGATCCTTTGACTGCTGCTTTTGCTCTGCTGTCACTGTTTGTCAGCTTTGTCTCTTTGTTAATATCTTTACTGGGACTGTCCTGTTTTTTGTCTGTTTGCCAGTAAAAATAAATCAGAGCAGGAAATCAACAGTAAAACCCATTAAAAGCTCAAAAAATATTCTTTAAAAGCTTTTTCAGAAGAAAAAGTACAAGAAATCTAAACATAATAAGGCTACTAAAATGGAAAACATAGCCAGTAAATGAATTAGGCTAACTCTAAAGGATGTGAAAATGTAATTAAAGTGACTGTGATGCAGATCTGGTAGTTTAATTAAATTCTGCATGTGGCTGAAGTTCAAGCTGCTCTGTTTGATTTCTGCTCTGAACACAACAGCGCCGACTGACCTCTAGCTTCATGATGAAATTATTCTGATTGTGTGTGTTTAATTTGTCTTGTGTGGCGTTTTTCTTACTCATGTTTAGCAGCAGGAACAAGAGACAAGAATCACTTGTGCTGAGGTTTTGACTGTAAATGAGGCTGCGGCTGACACATTTCAGTCTCGTCCTTATTCTCGTCCCTTTAGTCTTCACTCGCCTTGAAGAGTTAAATACTTTTGTTGGGGCTGCACGATTATCCTGACAGAAGTTATACAGATTCACTTCTAATATGAAACAGATAATATGATTGCACTTCTATGCAAAATCCCAGGCTTTTATATAAATTTACATATTTAAGTTGAGCTTTTTAATACTTTGAAACCAACCAAATCATGAGCACAAAAGCCTGAGGTGAGTTTTTTAAAAGCTGTGTGCTCGTGCGTCTCTGTTCATGTCTCAATAAGATAAGGAATTAAATAAAAAAGACATTTTGTCAGTGTTGTGCAGCCCCTCCCTGTCCCGGCACCCTCCCACACATTAACATGACATGGTTTGTTGTCCACCTGCATCATTATAGTGACTCTTCTCTCTTCTTTCTGTAGTGCACGCTGTGGAAAGTAAGTGCATCTTTATTTGTAGTTTTTATTATTGTGTAAGTCAGTCCAGTGCAGTCAGCTGTTTATAGATAAATGGGAAGGTGTTGCAAGTTCAGAACTATTTTTTAATGCAAAGTAAAAATGTGTGAAAATGACTTAAATTAAAAATACTGAAGTACAGGCTGATACTCATGGTATAAAATCCTGCTTATGAGTCAGAAGACTTCTCACAGTGTGTATTTATATCCCCTAAAATGACACCTCGGCTATACTGACTTGCATCTGTGCAGTTTTTCACTAGAAAACATGTTTTTGTGTTCCTCTAGCAAAGCAGGCGATGTCTTTACACTTCCCTCAAACCGCGATTCAAATGTTATGCAGACAAACTAGATTTATTGCTTTATAAGCCAATTGTAGGCAAAGAAACCTGTGAGATCAACGTGTCATCAGTGCAACCACTGTAGGTTAAGAGCTGACAAGCTAACAAACAGCAAACGTAAAAGGTGCTGATTCTGATAAACCCGCCAATCACTGATTTTTGTGTACAACAGACTTTAGACATTGTTTTCAAATTTGCAGAACTCTGAATTATCCAAATATCCTGGTATGGCTAAATATATTATGTTTCTTTTCGGTCTGAAATATTGATACTGAAGACACTTATTGTGTCTTTCTGCTCAATCTGTCGACATCTGCTGAACTTATGATGGTCTGAATTCACAACACTTGACCAATCTGACTCAATTTTGTATTTGCAGTAACAGTAGTTAAACAAACAGGACAATGAAGCTGCTGTGAAGTCGTGTTGTTAAATTGTTGTTAAATCCTCCGACTTCAATCTCCGTTAAATCCAACATTATATCTGAGCTCTTGGAATTTTTTGCTGCAGCCAATCAGATTTAAGATACAGAGCGAGGAAAAATTTCACATTATCACCCCCTTAGATAGTTAGGATATGCATGAAGCAAACAAAATTTCCTGTACAGGAAATACAGAAAAGGTCACTCTGAATTACTATTTATAAAAATTGAGGGAAACTTGTTGTAACTAAAAAACTCGTGTCTATGAATTTAATGAGAACAATTATGGGAGGTCAAAGGTCAGAGCCACAGCAGCCTGAGGACAGCTGAGACCTGCAGCCGCTAACTTTTATATAAACTTGTGTTCCTGTTGGCTTAAACTTCATCTGCTGCCTTTCATCTATTAACTAACCAGACTGAAAAGTTGAATCAATCAGCAGTAATCAATCATAAACTGATCAATAACTCGTATTTCTGACTGATCTATTAGGATACATTTATTTTTCTTTACAAAATGTGTATTTTTGTGTGTGTGTGTTTTTTTAATATAATTATCAAATAAAGTGATGAGTTTTATTTGTGTTTGCAGTACACGACCTGCAGAGTTTCGGCTTAGACAACGTGAGTAACTCAACTCATGTTTTCTGTTTCTGTTTTAAGTTTTTGTGCTCAATGTTTCTAAAAAATAGAAAATATTTGTAGTTTTCTTTCTCTACTTAGAGATTTTTCTGCTAGCTTTTCCTGCTGATAGTTTGCTAATTTTAGAAAAATCAAAACTTGAGTTGATGTAGTTTGTTACCACATAAAAAGTTCACATTTTGTCTCTTATTTATAACATAATTTAAGAAGAGATGCTGACGTCTGTTAACTTGTAATCTTCCTGTCTGTCGTCCTGCAGATAAACATGACCCATCTGATAAAACACCTGTCGTTCGGGAAAGATTACCCCGGCATCGTTAACCCTCTGGACGACACAAACGTCACAGCACCACAAGGTCAGTAATTTAATGGTTTTACTGCTGTCCTGAGCAACAAGGATGGGCTTTTATCGGGTTCATGTAATCAGTAATACAACAGTATTCATATTAATCAACGCACTGGACTGTGTAAACTACAGATTGGCTGTCATAGGAGAGCAGTGACTCACACTTAAGTGGCAGGTTTAACCACAGCTGTTTGAAAGTGGATGTAGAGATGTGGACTGAGCTTCATATTTTTCTTGTCAGACTAATAAGAACATGAGAGCTTTTGTCTATTGTTGTATTTTCTCACATGTACATCAATCAGAAATATACGCAGGAGAGCAGAGCACTGGTGTGGTGTAAAAAATGAGCAGATAAAAGTGTGTGCTGTACCTGCAGGTGGAGTTTTACTTCAGGAAAAAAACATGTAAAGCTGCTTTGTGTCTGTCAGTGAGCAGGATCTGAAAGTGCAACACTTCCACTCTGAAAACCATTTGACAAATCAGAACTTTTATTGACAAAACCAGACTGTGGGTTGACAGTCAGAGAGCCGTGGTTGTGGTTATTTGAAGAGTCCCATAGCTGTACACTGGTGTTGTGGAGGTGGAGGAGGTCGATCCTCGTCCTCAGCAGCGGATGCCCATACCGATGGCCATGAAGGTGCCGAACGTCCCCCCGCTCTGCATCATGGTCTTCCCTACTCCTCCCATCAGCTCTCTGCCACGCATGCCGACCCTGAACACAGCAGAGACAGTAGAGACGGTTTCTAGTTGGTGTCAACTGAAGTGAGCAGGTTTATATCTCGTTCCTTCAGGAAAAGGGACCATCAGACTTCAGTTTAAACCGTAGCTTGCCAAAAGACAAACTCACAATCTCTGACAATCACATTGAGAGGTTAGGGATGGTTACCAATCAGGTTTTGCCTCTATAAAAGCAGAAAGTTTTGGATGAACCTTAAGTTCTGAGTTACCTGAGACAGGAGAACGTGCCAAACATGGCGCCAGCAGCCATTCCTACTGCAAACCCCATCATGAAGCCCATCTTGACCCGGTCAAAACAGCTGGGTTGGGTCTGGCCATACGGACCTACAGCCACAGGCATCTGAGGTGTAAAGATAAACAGACGATAAGTTAGAGATCAGACTGATGGGTCAATTGACTGTTATTGCTCTGAGAGTTACAGTGTAACAGAACTGACATATAATGTAATCTGATACATGAGGAACTAAAAACGTCTGAAGGTTCCCAAACAGGAAAAACCAGACCACATCCTGATCTGGTCTGCCTAATCAACTGTTTTACATGTGATACTTAATTAAGTGTTTCTACTGTGGCTTCCACAGCAAAACAAAAACAAATCCCTGTTTTGTAATTGTTATAATTAACTATACATTACTCACTGCGCAGTGTTTACAGTATACATTAATCTCACTAGTTATGTTTTTTGCTTTTTGCATGTACAATAATAAGAGGCTGTTTAATAATGACAGGTAAAGATACAATACTGCAACCTTCAGATGCAAACAATAACATCAAATCATTTAAAATTTAATGATCAATCATGTTCCATGTGCATATTAATACTAATACTAATATTCTTGTCTGTTTTTAACTGTAATCAATACATACTGAAAACCTGCATTATTATAGACTAATGTGTAATTTGACTTTGTGGCTCCCTGTAATGCTTTAAACATCTAGGTTATCTTCTGAACACGTAATTCAAGATGCATAAGTGTTAGCTGCCTTGATGTTAGTCATTTGACCTTTGTCCGATATTTAGCTTGCTACTAGTAGTTTATTATTTGCAACATTAATGTTGCTTCAATAAATTCCTACCAGTTATGTAGTGGTTTCTAAACTGGCAACCAAAGTTAAATATTAACCTTGCACTAACTAAACATATTTGGCAGTGAAGCTGCTGTGTTACGTAAAAGATTAAGTTATGTGGCTCATCCTGTCAGTGTTATTTAATTAGCTAGCTAGCTCATAAGATAGGCTAACTAGATTAGCACGCTTGTATTTACGTTTTGCAGAAGACATTTTAACTTTTTGGTTTATTACAGTATTTAAACGGTAGTCATACAATACCAAAATATAACCTTAAGTCTGTAAAAAATATCTCTTTCTTGAGCCAGACAGTTTGTTGTGCTAGCTTAGCATGCTAACTCACAGGCTAACGTCACCCGTGGCCTTGACAGATAAACTCGTTCACACCCACAACTTGTCACTTTTATCGACACATTCTTCGATAATTTCGTCTCAAATCGACCTTACCTTGAACTAATTGTTTAAAATAAGGTTGGCTTTGTTTTTCCTTAGTGAAAGATACTCGTGTGTTTGAGTGCAGCTGCGTTTAAATATCTTTGTGGCAGTCCTCCATAACCGGAAACAGGAAGGAGGAAAAGACAGAGGAATCTGTTAAAGAGGGGACATTATCTGGAGGCGGCAGTGAACAGCGCCAACCAGTGGTCTTTTTTTATACTATTCCTAGTGTTTCAGAAGTTTTTGTAGTTTATACTTTAAGGGCAATTTCTATGAACTAACTCGGCCTCTCTTTATTATTAAACTACACAAAATGCACCAAAATTAACTCATTTTGAGCACCAAACTCTTAAATTCTATTGAGAAAGAGCTAAAAACACATAAAAGTTGATCTTAAGACACGTGCATCTCCTGTTTTATTAGTGTAAATTAAATAAGAGAGGAACAGGCTTACCACACAACTCAATAATAAAATCCACACTCGACTCCTTTTTGTCTTATAAACACCTTAAAAAAACTTTACTGCTGTAATAATCTGGATATTTCTCACTTAAATTGCTTTGTGTCATATGTTTTTTTTCTATTATTTGTTTGTTCTGCTGTGTTTAATGTTATCTGGTGCTCTGAGTTGGTTTTCTTATGTCCTGCTATTTCATCTCGACCCACTATTTGCTTTTAATTTTAAAGTATTAAACAACCATGTTGATCCAACGTCTTCTGCATGTTTACATTTATATTTTTTTGTCCACTAAGGATTTCCTTTCTCTCTCCACAGCATCAATGATGTATCAGTATTTTGTGAAAATTGTTCCGACCATCTATGTGAAAACTGATGGAGAGGTGAGTGCAGATTTACTAAAGTTTATTTTACATTTGTTCCCTAAAATTTCCTCTTTCATGCAGACTTTAACAAACCAAAACTAGATGGTTAAGTTTTGTGAAGAACTGTTTCTTTTTAGTTAACATAATCTTCTTCTCCAAAGACTCATTTCTCTTTTCAAATGTTTGTTTCGCTGAGTTTTCCCATCAAATTAAAACCTTGAAAGCTGAACCAGACTTCATTCAGGCTGTAGTCGTTCTCATAAACCTTTTGTTTTTTTTGCAGGTTGTAAAAACAAACCAGTTTTCCGTCACCAGACATGAGAAAGTGGCCAACGGGTTGATAGGAGACCAGGGACTGCCGGGTGTGTTTGTTTTATACGAGCTGTCACCCATGATGGTTAAATTCACAGAGAAACACAGGTATGAAACTGAAACAAGGGTCAATTATAAGGAAAAAATGGTTTTTAAATGACATTTAAAGACAATACAAGGCTTCAATAAGTACATTTAAACTACCAACCTGTTACACAGATCTGCAAATTAAAGAAAAATATGAGCTCCTTTAACTCTTATTGCTAACTTATGATATATTTAATCTCTTTCAGATCGTTCACACACTTTTTAACAGGAGTTTGTGCCATTATTGGAGGTGTTTTTACAGGTGAGTCCCACATCATTTGAAGTTGAGTGTTACCTTTAAACTTTAATATAAATAAAAATGTAAATTAAGGGAATAAAATTTGACTCTTTCTCTGTTTCATCTGCTTCCTTTCTCTTTTTTTTTTGTTTTTTTGGACTCCTGCAGTTGCCGGTCTGATCGACTCGCTCATCTACCACTCAGCTCGGGTCATCCAGAAGAAGATAGAGCTGGGCAAGGCGTCCTAACAGCGCCCCCCGCTGGCCTCAACGGTGCAACACAGACCAAGACACGGACTTATAGACAGAAAGAAGAAGGAAAAGACAGACAGAGGGAGAAGTTTGGAAACAGGCGGTTTGTTTTCCTTCCGTCTGTCCGTCAGATTGAAAAAAACGCAGAGAGAGACAGAGAAGTTTTTAAATCAGCCAAGTTTTTAATTCCTCTGTCTCTTCTTTTTTTTTTTTTTTTTTTGGAAAAAATCACTGGAGAGAGAAACTTGTTGGCCTGTTTTAAAAACTTTGCTCTCCACTGTTTAAAAATTTAAAGCCGACGGGTTTGAGTACAAATCGACACGAGACTTTTTCAAGATTGAACTTCAGCGGAGAAAAAGAGGACGAATCATCGTTTCAGCTTCCTCAAGGAGAAGAGGAAGCTTCCTTCCATCGCTCATGTTTACGTCGGGCTTCAGCGCCGGTCGACGCTAACAACACTGAATGTTTGTCGGAGGATCTTTTGTTCCAAAGGAGAGAGGATGAAAGGAAAAGGTGGCTTTTTTTAAAGGGAAAATTGAGTTTTTCTCATCAGTCACTCGCATCATGTAACCTCGTTGTCAAATGAAACGTTCGCTCTAATTTCCTCAAGCTGAATATTCAAACTACAAAAAAAAATCACTGTGATCTCAGTTTAATTAATTTACTGAGATCACAGAATGAATTTTTTGTTTATGGGTTTTTAAAGATGATGTTTTTTTTTTACTTTTCTTTCATAAACAATCCTGTGAAAAAAAAAACAAAACAAAACCAACAATTAATCAATTCTCTTTAAAAAGTATTTGTGTGTTTCAAAGCCTGAAAACTTTCTTGTGTGCCATAGAGCTCCATCGTTTACCAAAAATGATTTAAAAAGCTGAATTAGCCGCGTTGTTGCACTGGCAGACATGTTCCTCATTCTCATTAATGCAAATACTGTAGTTTATTTCAACTCAGTCTCATATTAGTTCGCTTACTGCTGAAAATTTCTCACCAGAGCATCAAAAGTTGATAAATCTGCGGCTAAAAGTCTCCCAACAAATCCATCATTTAATCCAGTTTGAGTAACTTTTACTAAAAACTACAAAGATCATCTGTTGGAGAAAAACATGAGGACTCTTCAGCAGGAAGCAGCGAACTGAAAGCAAAAAAACACTTTGTTGGTTTTGTTATTTTCATGGGACGTGTGTGTGTGTGTGTGTTTATGTGTGTGTTTGTGGGTGTGAAAGCAAGAAAAACACAAAATATCTTCAGTCTCCTTCAAGTTTTATCCACATGGGTTCAGTGTCAAGACAGAAATTATAAAAACAAAGATCTTAAATTAGATTTCAATTAGAAAAAACCCGTTTTCAGAGGGACCTGAAAGTTGTAGAAGATCACCAGTTTATAAAGCAAATAGTTTGACATTTTAAGGGTTTTTTTCTGAGGTTTCTCTTCTTCTGTAGCAGCCGAAGTTTAATTCTCCGTGAATATGAGCGAGAAATCGTTCGGTACTTCAGGCTTTGAGTTGTGAGAAACGTTTTCTGAGATTCTTGTTGTGTAAAAGGTGCTTGATACAACTGGATTTAACAAAACATACAGGCAGCTCGATTCTGCTCGATTTAAAGTGATTATGTGTTGGATTTAATAAGTTTAGAACAAAAAAATAGACAATCCAGATGGAGGTTTGTGCAGTTTGTGTTGCTTTCAGCCGATTTATCTTCACATATCTGTGATGAATCAGTTTTGTTCACTTCATTCTTCACGTCTCTGAACACGATCAGCTGGTCATCGCAAACATAAACATCCTTCACACTGCGGCTTTAAACAAAAGAGAGTTTAAGACAGAATAAATGACAAATTTAAACTGATTTGATCAGATTTTGAGGGTGATGGAGTGGAAATCCTGCACCGTGAGCGAAGCCTGAGACGCAAGAAGCCAAATTCATTCAGTGTTTAAGTGACAGTCTGACCAAAACCGATGAGATGTGGCCGAAAGCTGCAGTTTCAAACGAAAAACGATGAACTTTGACCAGAAACATCACTGTTGATTTTTCTCTGACAGTTTTAAGACTTTGCTTTTCCTCATCACGTGTCCTCAACATCCTTAATGTTTTAAGTTTGACTGCAGCCGGATTATGTTTGCAAATTAAGACGATGGTACAAAACGAACCCTTTGCTGACTTTTTCCTCAAAATGATTCAGAAATTAACTCTTCATTTGACTTTTTTACCTCTTTTTGTTGAGTATTCAGGTGTGTAAATACTGTACAGAGTGTTTCACTGCATCGGTGGCAGAAACACGTTCAGATCAAAGGATCAGTGTGTAGGATACAGTGGCATCTAGTGGTGAAGTTGCATATTGCAACCAACTCAGTATTCTTCCGCCTGAAAAAAGTTCAAGCCTCAAAGATCGGTGAGATTGCAGCAAGAAACTCTTGTTTGTTTTACTTTTTCTGCATAATTTCTTATAGTTAAACTTGGTTTTCCCTCATTTTTTTCCTTCACACCTCCCTTTAATTCTCCGTAACCGAGAGTTTGAGAATCGTAGATGTGGGAGAAC
Organism: Acanthurus lineatus; assembly: GCA_029814665.1. NCBI lineage: Eukaryota > Metazoa > Chordata > Actinopteri > Acanthuriformes > Acanthuridae > Acanthurus > Acanthurus lineatus. The sequence continues at coordinate 3,116,876 of JAPZDV010000012.1, read as the reverse complement.
GTTTGTTGGCTGCAAAACCGTCTGTAGATGTAAAGGAGATTATTCTAAATTAATGCAAACAGAGATTCTTATATTAAAGTGATCACACACTAATTAAAACATACTTATGATATATTTTTTTCTTCCTCTGTCAGCAGATCCTCTTAAATCCTGCAAACTGGATCTTAAAATCAAAGAGGTTTTTGTTTTAAAAATAGGGAAGAGGGCTTCATCTTTTCTGCCGGTTTCTTTCTTTAGTTGTGTGGTTTGACAGAAACGCAGTCTCTCATTTTTAGACTGCAGTTGTGTCTAAAAATGAGGGTGGTGGGGGTTTGTTTGGTTTTTTTGTGTCTTCGGTCTGTGGGATTTGGGAATGTTAGAGGACGGTGACACAGCCGGTCGTTTTCAGATGATGATTCTCCTCCTGTGGGGCCCCCCATGAGTGTTTCTGAAGTGTTATTCTCATCCACAATCTGTCGCTTAATAACAGGACTGACAGGGAGGCGGCAGGAAGCTCAGAAACCACGAGAGGACGAGCGTGTAAACGTCGGGTCGATTCCCACTTTGAGTCCTGACTCACTTGTCGAGTCACCATATTGGACCCAGATGTTTCTGTTTGAACTTCGCCTGCTGTGTTTATTTTCAGCCGATGTCGAGCGTCCCGAGTGTCAGACGGACAGAAACGGACCTCAGAGACACAAACACACTGATGCTTCACTCGTTTTGGCTCGTTAGCAACAAATCAGACGTAGTTTAAATGACGGACGATCACTTTTTTACAGTGTGATAGTCTCAGACTGTCCTGTGGAAATGCTAACGAATGGTGCGTTCAAGGAGGATTGGAAAGTTTCAGTCTACTTGTATGGTACTTCTTTAACAAATCAGAGAACACTGAGTTTTCCTGTAAAAAGCTCCAGATCCTGAAGGCATCTCCTGTCCGCAATGTCAGTCCGTCTGATGCCAAAAAAACCACAGGACCTTTGCTTTTAATCTGTCTGCTGGACGGATTAATCAGTCAACTCTATCAATCAGCTCATTATTTGGTTAATAAAATGCCAGATTAGGTTTAAAAAAAAGCCCCTTGTTTAATCTGAGAGACCAAAATCACAACTTCATGTGTCTTACTCTGTCCAAGAACCCAAAGATGTTCAGTTTAAAGAGACGGAAAAACAGAAAAAAAACGTAAAAAATGTTAAAAATTTGGAGGCTAAAGGAGAAAATGTTTGATATTTTTGATTTAAAAAAGGAAAAATTTTGTTATTAAAGAGTTGCTGACAACAGCAAACAATCACAAGTGTCCAAACTCTTCTAAAAGTCAAGTTTCAGGCATTTTTTTGTAGTATGACTAGAAACAAGTAAACAACTCTTCCATTACATAACTTCTGCATGTTATTGCATTGAGACTGACAGACACAAACTGTTTCATGAGGCTTTTTTTATGTTTCTTTCAGTTTTGAGCTTTGAAGACTGTTTTTTTTTTCTCGTTCTGTCTTTCTTTTCTTTTCTGTAAAGATCTTTTACAAACCTGACGGCTGATGCTGACGTCAAAAAAAACAAAAAACATCTGTCCATCATGAGCTACAAACCTTATAATGTTGTGGGATTTAAGAATCAGTAGGAAGGAGGATGAAAACATTCGCTGCTGTTGCGTTTATGTGAAGCCTCTTCAGGAGCTGCTGTTGTTATTTTTGAATGAAGTCGTTTCCTCGGAGGTTCAGATAAAAGCCTGAAGTCTGACGAGATGTTTTCCAGCTCATTTGTTCTTGTGAATCCAGCTGCCTCCCATCAGGCTTAAAAAAAACAAACAAAAACATGCAAAAATCAGTTTCTTCACACCACGAATCGCCTGTAAATCCACCTGTTTTCATTATGTTCCAGTTTCTGTGTGTGAAAATGTGTTTTCTTTCACTTTGTTTGGTTAAAATCCCAACGTTCCTTCTGTTTCTGTCTGTCTATAACAAGCTAGAATAATGAAATTTATCACTTTCCTCTCACTGGAAAAGTTTGTTAAAGTAAAAAATGTTCATTTATTCGTCACATGTTGCTGTTTGAAACATAAAATCTTAAAAAACTTAACACATTTAGACCTTAAAACATCAAAAAAACCCACTTTTTTAAGCTTTTTAATGACACTAAACTCGTGTTCGACTCCTTCAGACAGACTCGGTATTTTCTGACACCATGATGAAGTTTTGTTGACATGTTTGTTTCGGTGTTTACGGCTGTAAAGAGAAACTCTGATGATCACGACAACAACAACAACAAAAAAACTGTCCGATATTTCTTCTCTCTGTGTGTTTTTTAACTTCTGAAAAACCTGAATGACGCCGTTTGATCATGAAAGTTCCCGTTTGTTGACGGCTGATTGTTGCACCTTTTAACATCTAAATCAGGGGCAGGGGTCGAGTGTGTGTGTGCGTGAGAGTGTGTGTGAGTGTGTGTGGATGAGTGTGAGAAAGAAATGTATTTATATTTTGATTGTCCTCAAACTGTTTTTAAAAATGACAGAAAATAAATGTTAAATACACCAGCTTCAACTGTCTGCCTCCACACAGTTCTTCACGTCCGATCCTCCAACGTTCAGTCACATTTACAGGAAGTTTTTAGTTAAAATCTCAGTTTATTAAATTACTTTTTCACAGTTTCTTTCTGTTCACTGAGGAAACTGTGCGATTGTGTGTTTCCATTAGCAGATTAGCGTCAGTCTGACACAACGATGACTCTTCTGCTTGATGTTTTGACTCGATTCCAGTTTTTTTTTTTCATAACAAAGAGACAGTATTCAGAAAAAAACAAAAAACACAGACTGTTGAATTAGTCTCACATGTCGGGAAGGAAACACGGAGAATCACCAGCATGAAAAAAACAACACACATGAGTTTCCCAGAGGAAGTTAAACACAGTAATCAATGCAGTTAGTCAACAGGATCCATGAGTGTGAGTAAGAAGAGTAAATTACATAAGTTATTCTGATTAAATCTGTTATTCTGGCTGTTGTTTAACAGCAAATTAACCTCAGACAGCAATTTGTTTCTGCTGCTTCATCCACACAGACAAAAAAATAAAATAAAAACAAAGAAAAACAAGAAATTTGCTCCTGTTTAAGTGACTTGAAGCAAAAATAATTAATCCAGTAATTCAGTGTGACTGTTGGCTTTTGGTTAAACACACACCTGTGTGTCTTTTAAGAGGGAGATTAAAGAAAATTCATATTTGTGACTGAAGCAGCAGATTATTTTTACTTAATTCTTCACAAATTTAATTAAAAAAGAAATCATTGAACAATAGTAGTTACATTTTTTTAATGTAATATGCTTTAATTTCAAAATAAAACTAATTATTTTCTGCTAAATCAGAGTTTTTCATTCATATAAATTCATCTCTTTAATAGTTTGAATCATAAGTGTCTCATTTTATGAGCTGCAGTTACGTCTGTCACCACTAGGTGGCAACCAAATACGTCAAAGTGTCCAGCCTCTTACTGTAATCCCCTCACACACACACACACACACACACACACACACAAAGAGCATCTGAATAAAATTACAGCAGGCTTAAGTAACTTCCTGTGGGTGTGTGCATGTGTGTGTTCACATGTGTGTGTGTGTGTGTGTGTGTGTGTGTCAGAGCCACGCAAGGCTGAGCAGTCCGGCATTATGGTCTGCAGGGAATAGTTTGATACTGGAAATATAATTATCTCTGTTGGGCGTAGTGCTCTGGATCTGTGTGTGTGTGTGTGTGCGTGTGTGTGTGTGTGTGTGTGTGTGTGTGTCATATTGAAACCATCACACTGACACACTGATATTTGCATCATAAGCTGATGAAGCTGAGGAAGCAACAATGAGTAACAGCACAACAACGTACAATAAATCCTCCATTCACTGTCGTACTTACATAAAGTAAAAAGCACTCAGTAAAAACTGTATTATTGATTAATAAAAGGGCTGATTTATCCTGTTTATTCTATATTTTGATCACATATACTGTCAAATATTGACCTTTGAGGTAACTAGTAACTACAGCTGTCTAATAGATGGAGAGATAAAGTGATTATGTGACATTTCCATCTGAAAAAGTAGTTTAGGAATGAAAATACTCGTTTAAAGAACCTTAAAATCCCCCTTAAACTCGTTATCTGAGCTCGGATTTGTTCATTAGCCTCTCGGTGAGTAAAAAACATCCTCAGAAACCTGCGAAGAGATTCCAGTGAAAAAGGTGGTGACGCCTTCGAGGTCGAGCCAAGAAAACGAATCATGACTTCTGGTCGAGATCCAGGAACTTTTTTTTTACTCCCGTAAACGTTTGACCTCACTGAGAATAAAAAATGTTCCACAGCTTTTATATCGTTTATTACTGTTCTGAAGCGTCAGTGTTTTCTGTTCTTAAACGGACCGAGAGGAAAGATTTTCTGTGACCTGAACAGAAGTTCACAGGGTTTTCTCACTGTTTGTTCTTAACTCGGAACGTCCTCATAAATAAATGAATAAATCTGCGTTTAAAGACTCCAAAAAAATGATTTAAATGACTGCTGGATGTGAAGAAGCAGCGACTAAACTTCATTTCACAGCTTAAAAGAGTTTTCAGAGTAATAATAAATGCACATAAAGGTCGTAATAACCTTCAATAACCTGGCTGGTGTTCATTTAGTTTGTACTGAAGCTTATTTTTAAAGATTTTATTTATTTTAAATCTGAAATTTAAGGTCAATTTGTTGAGTTTAAAGTGTTAGAGAGGCAGAGCTTTTTGTTTGTTTTGTATTTAAGGAAAAAATAAGATATTTTTGTTTTGATTTTGTTCATAAAAAAGTGATTTTTTTGTGCACACACCTTTTTTTTTTGTTTTTTACCTTTTACCTCTCACATGCCTTCAGAGGGGTCAAAGGTCAGGGTCAGACTTGGTGCATGTGAAGCCGACCTCAGAGTTCAGGGATCCGTTTTAAGCTCTTTGTTATAATTTAAAGTTTCACAGAGGGAGGGGTCAGAGGGTTCAAGGTGAGGGTTTAAGGTCTCGGGTGTGAAGTTACGGTCAGACTTGAGGTTTTGGGTTTTTTTTAAATTAGTTTGAAGCCAGAGTTTGGGTTAAGACTTAATTTAAGGTTTCTTTTGTGTCTTTTGGTTTATGAATAGAAAGCTCAAGGGATTTCTGGGTAAAAAAGGGGGGGAGGGGGGGGGGTTTGCACTGGTGGAGCTGATGTGGAGTTAAAGAGTGTGATGATGCTTCTTCATCCTAAAAACACGACACAATGAATAATTTGTGCACAAAAATAAGTTCTTATGATTCTTGTTTAGAGGATTTAGAGTTTAAATCCAGATTTATTCTCGAGGTTTGAGGTTTAAAATGATGTTTGAGGTTTTTCTCAGCTTTGATTTAAAGCATAATGACTGAAAGTTTATATTTAACATCTTAAAAGACTCTTAAGATGATAAAAATGAGCAGAAAATCTCGCTATTTGAGCTTTAACTTGCATTTTAGTGATTAATCCGGTGATATTAAACACGTCTCTGCAGATACAGTTATTCAGTTTAAGTCAGTACAATATTTTGAGCTAATAATTGTCTTTATAGTCGTTATAATTTACTTGTAGTTCTGGAAAATAATGTAGAAGAGCAGTAAGAAGGTTCATCAGAGCTCATGGAGGAGATGTGGTCATTAATTTAAACTTTAATTGATCAAAATGATAAAGAAACCTCAAAAAAAATGGAGAAAATGCCTATGAAATGTTAAACTCAGGTGCTCACACTTACACTAATGATGTAGCTCCGCCCACTTGATCACCTGAAAGATAATTAAGAGGACGAGCAGCCACATTCACGAAGGCCACAGGGCTGTAAATTAGGGGTGTAAATCATCAGTTTCATGACGATATGATACTATATCGATTCTTTGGACGACGATACGATATTTGCCGAT
>JAPZDV010000012.1:3057501-3082531 GCA_029814665.1 Acanthurus lineatus | reverse complement strand
AGTGGTTTTAGTGCGCAGGAGGAAGATGAAGATAGCGATCAATGACTTTTCTGGTAGGCTACTGTATTTTTTATTTTTTTAACCAACCGTGTTACAGGCACTGTTCGGAAAAATACATTTATTTAATTAAAAGTTAAAACAATCTTTCTGTGTTATATATTGTGAACATCTGTGGCTTATAGACAAGTGCGGCCTATGTATGTACAAAATCTTTAATCTTTTTAAATTTAGTGGGTGCGGCTTATATTCATGTGCCCTCTATAGTCCGAAAATTACGGTAATTTAAATAAATTTAAAAAAATATTAAAGGGGAATTTCATACAATCATGGTCACAGTTGAAGATTTTACTTCAGATGTGAAAGTTCATATTCAAATAATTAGGCATCCCCCATCCCACGAAATTAACATTTTTTTTAGTTTCATGTTTGAGTATTACTCTTACAAGATGGTCCACAGGTGGATATTTCCCTTCTAACGTGAGAAAATGTAAAACTGACAATCATATAAAAACTAACAGATCTTCACAAAACACATAAGTGAGAATTCAGAATTGAGTCTTACCCCCGATCGTTTCCTTATCAATATTTTCCTAAAATTGTTGAGTAAATTTCCCAAAATAAGAATTCTAAGAATTGCTTAAAAAAAATGCATTAAAATCTCTCTACAAATGAGGTAGAACTTTATTTATCCTGAGAGCAGAACAGAGTGGTAATATAAAAAATGTAAAATATCAAACATCAATAAAGGCTACAGCATAAATTATCAATAAACTCATTTCCAAAATCTGCAAATCCGAAAAAAATCACTCTACCAAAAATATAAAAGAAATAAGGCTTTTATACTGTATTCTTCAAAATTAGTTACTTTTTTTTTTACTAAGTTGTTCTCTTTAACCAAACTTTTTGTTAATTTTCAAATCTTTTTTTTTATTTGGTCTTTGTTTCAGACATGTCACACCAACAACGCTGCAAATAAATAAGAACAAAGCAACATTAGGATTCATTCAAATAAGCTGCTGCAGTCTTTATTTTCGGCATTGATTACCTCCATCAAACGATAAAAGCACTGGCCACACACAGATACAAGTAAACACACACACAGACACGCAAACACACACACACACACTCTCCATACAGCATCTTATTCGCAGACGTTCCTCACGGCTCACATGTTCTGACTGCACAAACATCCTCTGATTGTCAGCAGGGTCGATGGAAAGTCCGAGGAAACTCGGTTCTGCAAACCGCAAGTGTGTTTTTGTGTGTATATCTTCTGTGTGTGTGTCTTTTTGTGTGTGTGTGTGTTTAAAAACTCAACATCCCACCATGAAATTACAGGGATAACTCTGAGAACTGAGGGGATCGTGTTTGTTTGTGACCTGCTTTTTTTCCAACTGCCTATAAAATTATAGAGGACGACTGTGGGTTTTATAGAAATGTACAGAATGTGTTTAAATGTGTGTGTGTGTGTGTGTGTGTGTGTGTGTGTGTCCATAAACATTAACCTAAACCTTCTAAAGTTGAACAGTAAACTTTGGACTGCGGGCACACACACATATGCAGTGTGTATGTTTGGTTTCTGAGTAGTCGGACAGATTTCTTTAAATTGAGACGGTTATCTTGAACTCCATTCGTGTACATTAAACAGGTGCAAACACCCGACTTTCCTGAGTAAATATTCCAAGTTTCATCTCTTGTACATCATTAAAACCTGAGTTTAGGTGTTTAATGTGACCAGCGGTGTTTGTGTGTTTGCGTTTTCACCATGGGCCTGAAACCGTGCATCTATGGTTGCAACCCAGAGACCAAATTTCAATTTTTAAAAGAGAAAAAAGTCAAAAAAGGAAGTCAAATCTGGTGAGTAGGAGGCTAGGGAAGGATTATGCAATCATTATTACGGAGAAGTGAGTTTTCCATTTTAGGTTGTTTGCACTGAATATTCTCCCTCAGAAGTCTCAGCGGTGTTTTGCATGAACAGTCTGACCCTGAGGGATGAATTCAAGGGGGCAAAACTCTGCAAATAAAAACCACCAGCATGCTCTTTGTCGAGCTCCTGACCTGACTCGCCCTCTTCGGTGCGAGCGTTGACCCAACTCTCATCACTTGTCTTGATCCTCAACATGAGGTTTGAGTTATCCCATCGCATGCACACTTATTTGTGGCCACTAAAACATGTGTAGTTTAGGTGCCGCTGCTGTTCAAGTGATGTAACTTGGAGTATTTACTCGTGAAAGTTACAGCTTGAACGTGTTACATGCACATTACTGTGCAGCGCTCTGTTTGTGTGCAACAGGACTTTCTGATTGCACCTTGTACATATGCATGAGTTCTGTTTTAACAGACTAGAAAACGTTAATTATTGTTCAAATATTGGAAAAAATGTCTTAAAGCACAGAAGCAGTATTTTCTGTAAAAGCTCAGGACTCTTCAGGACACACAAGCTGACTCCACTTTGCTTAAAAAACAAGCCGGCATGTTACTTTAAAAGAAAAACTCCAACATGTGCCGGACTTCTCTTTCCAAGAAGCAGCCATATTTTCCTGGTAGGCGTCCCACTCCTCGAACCCCCCGCCACTCATAACCACAATCCTCTGCAGCATGGCATCTCCAATGTGTTTTTTGGGGTAGGTATATAGAGAAAAGGGGGGAGCCTTTAAAGTCACGGCCTTTATTATCAGCGGGGGCCCAAACTGTTGAGAGGAACTCCCTCTCTGTTCTGTATTGTTGAGTCTGTTTTGAGGTCGGACCTTGAAAGCGTCCTGACTGGTAATCAGCAGTTTTTAAGATGATCAAACAGCGCCCATTATGATGGAGGACAATGGGGCTGACAGGAGAGGTGGAGGGGGTGGTGGAGGTGAGGGGAGGGGGGGGGCAGAGCAAGAAAAGATGACAATAGATTTCCTCTTTCTTTCCCCTTCTCACGTGTTCGTTCACTTTTTTCTTCCTCTTTTCTTCCACATCAAAACATTTCTGCAAAGTCCTGATGCTGTTTTTCACTGTGCATGTTTGAGTGGACTCATGGTCAGTAAATGCATCAACTCAAGACTGTCATCGTTGTTATTTTAACCGTAAAGTTTTATCAACTCATAAGAGCTCGTTCAGACCTCCAGATTTTGTTTGTGTAAGTTTTATTCATAATAAATATGACTTAAATACAATGATGCATTGCAAAGTTAAAGCTTGCAAGACCGTCTGCAGCCATGAAGTCCAACAGGTTTCCTGCACAACGAACCGACCCACCAGGCAAAGTGCTTCGTCATGAGATGTGCTCTTCTTTATCGCACAGTCATTGCAAAAAAATGCTTTGCATTTTTTTTTTTAGATCCGATAAGAGTTTAAATGCATAAAACTGTTCCTCCGACTGAACTTCCTGTTTTATATTTCATCGTCTCAGCAGTAAAAAAACACACACCTGCTGAATCCAGCCAATACTGTTCCCGCCTTAAACATGTTTGTTCTGTACTTCTTGTACAAGAAGCCAATTTAAAACATGTTTACCTGCATTTGAGGCCAAAAGTTTAGCGTTATATAAGACAAATCTCACTGCCGAACCCTGGCATGTTGTTTACACGCTGTTTGTAGGTCACTGTTGTAAAATAAATAGCAACCAACACCTTGGAATGATGAAATTTGAGCTCAGAGGCCTCTGCAGGGCAATGCATTGTGGGAAGAAAACACTGTGGTAAAACCAATAAAATGTCACAAACAGAAGCAAAAAAGTTTTTTAAAGTCCTGACTCAGATTTTTTAATGACTGACATGTTCGTAATGTGGTTAAGCTCAGATTATTACGGTGACTGTAAACAGTCAGTCAGTCAGTCAGTCAGTCAGTCAGACCACCTGGTGAACTCAGAGTAGCCTAAAGGCAGACGCACTTCCAAGAAACACACACACACACACACACACACACACACATATGTACAGGGTGTTTGCGCCTGCATTATAAGTGTGTTTCTACATGTGAGCAGAGAGCGGGGGGCCAGTTCAAGTGTTTCCCTCCCAGCCAGTTGTATTGAGGGGACATGTCTGGTTTTCTCTCTCTCAGCCAATCGCCTTTGAGTTAAGCTCTACTCTCAGCCAATGGGCTGCTGAGGAGGGGGAGCTGATCCACGTGGATCCAAACAGATCCCAAAACACAGAAAAACAGGAGATACTTGGAACTGAAGACGAGGAGAAACCAGAGGAGGGAGAAAGAAAGAAAGAAAGAAGGAGGGAAGAGGAAGGGAAGAGTTCAAGTTTTCTGGAAGAAAACAGGAAAATCAAGAGTTGAAAATGTCAGAAAAAGAAGCACAGAAACATGAAAAAGTAAGAGTAAGACTGGCGAGAGAGGATAGAAGAAATTAATTAATATGAATTAATGCATGAAGGACATAATCCGGTTAAAAACAACCAACAGTCTTTTATGTTTTATAATTAAACTATCACCTCATTGTGGAAAATTGACTTATTAATCAATATAAATCAAAAAATCTTGAAAAAAATGTTTTCTTTTATAACTTTTTCAGCAGTTTTAAGCAATTTAAGTCCATATAACACAAAAAAGTGTTGTAAACAACATACGGTGGACTGCATGTTTTCCTAATCCACTTTGTTTTAATTAGCATAATTATTTTAAAGCCTTTTTTCATAACCTTTTCAATATTCCACCTCATCAAAGTTACATCAGTGGAAAGTGGAAAGCTGCGGTGTAACGGCTCAGATTCAACGTCGGTGTGAAGCGGGTTAAAAGTGGGTAAACTGGCACACAGAGGGTGAAAGGTTATAACGGTGTGTGTGCAAACTACTAACAGGATGTTTAAAAAATCAGCTGGCAGCAGTTTGATTCAAAGAGTTAAATAAAATAATGTTTATTAAACAAGAATTCAACCTGATCGAAAGTAAAACAGAGTCTGATTCTGTTTGTTTCTTTCAAAATGTGAAGAAATGGAAACAAAAAACAGCTCAAAACTTCCACTTAACAGAGGCTCAGACACACACACACACACACACACACACACACACAAACACACACACTCTGACACGCACACGCACACACACACACACACACGAAAGCAACTGCATAATTATTAGGATATTAGGATTTATTTCCTGTAGTTTAATCCATAAGATTTAAACGGATAGTTACTTTGTGTGTCTGTGTGTGTGCATGAGTAAGTGTGCACGAGTAAGAGTGTATATGTATGTGTGTTACTGTGTGTGTGTGTGTGTGTGTTTGTGTTTTTGTGTTCGAGTTTTAGTGTCTATGTTTGTGTGTGTTTTTGTGTGTGTGTGTGTGTGTGTGTGTGTGTGTGTGTGTGTGTTGAATCAGCATGACCCTCAGCTGTTAATATTCACACTGTACAGGAAGTCCTTTCACGTCAGAGCAGCAGGAAAGCTGTTTGGCCATTTGTTGGTTTGTTTGTTGAAACAAACACGTCCGTGTCACATTTCCTTCATGCAACAGCTGCACAAATGACAAATGCTCCGACAGCAAACTGTGAATTGTTGAATTGTTTCAGCAGCACTCAGACTTTTAAGCCACTTTGTCACTGAATGACAAAGTTTACACTCACAGGAGTGGAAGCTGATTTCAAGAATTTGGTGATTCATTTCCAGTAAATGTCAGTGGGACATGAAAACTAAGAGTTTTTCTCCCAGACGGCAGTGCCATGAACGCATCATCTCTTTGTCTGCATTTTGTAAAACAGTAATATCATACAGTGTATCACTTATCCTGACTTTTCTGTGCTCCTTTGTGTAAAAGACCCCTCATATAAACACCAGGATTCCTCTGAATACACTGCAGATGAGTAAAGTCGCATCTTTTCAGAGGTTATTCAGGCTTTTTGAATTAAATTTACTCATGCATAAGACATAATACTGAAAGTATGAGTAATGGGGGCTGGTGAAGAGGGGTTGGCTTCATTAAGAGCAGAACTTTGGCTGCTTGTTTCTCCTGAAAAACAGAACAATAAAAATGTTAATAGTCCTGCAGAGTTACAGCTTGTAGCCAACAACAACAACAACAAGAGCAACATTTGTAAACGCTGGAGCTTCAGCATCATCGTCCACATCAGATCCACGAGTTTAAAGCAAAAACTAACATGTCAGACTGTTCTTAAAAAACTACGATAAAAAGGATTTCTTGTGCAAACCAAAGTGAAACTAAAGTAATAAAGATGTTTAACAGAAACACTAAGATTAAAAAATTCTGATCTCTGCCATGTTGTCATTTTTCAAACCTGCATAAAAAGCAAAAGCTGCACTTATAACATCATTCAGATTGAAATACTCTAATATCAGTTTGAAATAATATTATTTCTGTCTCCCTCTTTAAAAAAAAACGTCACTGATTTTGTTCATGTCAGTTTTGATCTTCACCATTGTTAGTTTGTTCAACCGTGAATATTTTGATGCATTTGATCCAATTTTCCATCCATTTATACGTTTTGTGGACTATATGTCATGTTCAATGTCCTGGGGCTTTGGAAAATTACCCAGCATGCACTTGGCTCCCCTAGTCTATCACAGGATAAAGGCAACATCCGGATTAAATGAGGCGCTGCGGTGAAATCGCAAGTCCTCACAGTTATTTGATGTCGACAGTTTGTTTAGGTTGCGGTGACGCGGATCACGGAGCTTTCCGGAAAAAAAACAACTAAGCGGCGAAAAGCGAAGTCAACTTTCGTAACCTCGACGCCAGTAGATAATCAGCTGATCAGCAGACTAGAAAACAGTTCTGCGAAGGAGTAAAAACACGTCAATTTGCATGTAAAAATGGCCACAGACGGCCACAAAAAAACCTGAGGTCATCGATAAAAAGACCAATTTTAGTCTCAAAACACAAACTCATTCACACCTACAGCTATCTGCTATCGTTTCCAGGACATGTGAAGAAACGGTCTGCAGAACCTTGCCTTATACGCTTCAAATAGCAACCACACACACACACACGTACACTCATACACTGTGGTTTCAATTAACAGAAAACCCACACTTACAAACTCGCTGTTTGTGTGTGTGTGTGTGTGTGTGTGTGTGTGTGTGTGTTCACAGTTTCAGTCCATTCATACAGAAAAAACACAATAAAAACCGTTTTTCTTTTTTTTAGGTCTCATCTTCAAACCTCAGACCTCCAAAATGTTTTGCAACAGTTTCTCAAACCGCAGATCCGGACCCAAACTGGGTCACAGGTTTGTTACTGGAAGGTCTGAAAACACCCGACAGGATCAGATCTGACACACGGCAGCTTCGTAGAAGAAGAAGAAGAAGAAAAAGGGTTAAAGAAAACTGTACAACATGTTTTAATGTCCTTTACTCTGCTTCATGACCTTTAAAGTGCAGTGTTTGAACTCATATTGGCATTTTGGAAAATGTTTTTAGAGTAAATGTCATAAAAAAACCTGTGTGATGATGTGTCATTGCAGCTTAAACAGCTTTGTTGTAGGAGGCAGTTTTTTTTCTTCTTGTGTACATCTGATTTTTTTTTTACTATCAAATGTTCGAATGAATATGAGTTTAATAGAATATCTCAGTTTTAGTTTTGCTCAGACTTCAGGTGTAGGATGAAGCATCGTTCTGCCTCTTTGTTTTCTACATGTTCTCCTCTATATAAAAAAAAAAAAACCCCATCAGAAAAACCTGCGAATCCTCCGGAGGACCGAGAGATTTGCCTTGAAGGGGGACTCCACCAACGTTACACATCAAAGTCAGCTTGTTAGTCACAGGGGAGTCTGCTGAGCCTGATACAAGTCGCAAAATGTCATCTGTGGTTCTGAAGGATGTTCATCAAACCTGAGAAAATGACTCAGGTGACATCTCTCGATTTTTTGGGCGACATTATGAAGGAAAACCTGCGTTACATTTGAAGGTGTTAAGTTCAATAGATGTGGTTTTAATCAGACAGGGAGGGGCTGATGAAAAGACGTTATGCGGGGAGGCTTACATAACTTTTTTTTTTTTTTTTTTAAATTTTGGCTTGTGTAAGAGACTCTGACTGTTCTTTTTTAAATCTTTTACTCATCAATACCACTTAAGTCATAACTGTGTACCTCTCTAATTGATTCTTCATCCTTGAGATCCATTAAAAATATCTGTGTTGTTTTTTATTTAGATTTTATCTGTTCACTCTGTAATCTGTGTGAGCACATAAATGTCCAAATCAGTTGAACCAGACAAACTCCAGATGAGGTCCACAGTACAGATCCCATGTGACGTCCACGCCTGAACAGAGCAGGTTATTACAGTCAAGTCCTCCTTCTTTTGATGCTGATATTTTTCTTGTGAGAGAAGAAATAATTCAAAAGATAAAAAATAAATCAGGGAAACTGATTTAAGTTGTTAAAAAGCCAACCGGAGAGCAGCAGCACCACCCAAGCAAGGTGAACAGTGTGTGTGACGTTTTAAGGACATGTAAGGGCGCTTTCACGCCTGAAAGTACGGACAAAGCTCTGAACGAAGGTTTATGTTTTTGTTATATGGTTTAAATTTGGTCTGGTCGGTTTCGGTTTCACACTGCAATTATGCAAACGGACTACCGGACTTTACGTATAAAACCTACGTAAGATAGTCATCAAGTACGTGGGTTGCGTGTCTCTGAACTTTAAATTCATTGGTTTGTGGGCATCTGACTTCAGTTTGTCAAAGATTCCTTGTTTTGTGGCTTGACTAAAGCTTTATGAGTTTTTTCTAGTTGGCTCTTCATAGTCTTTGCACCAAATGTTAATACGGCATTTGGTCTCCTCTTCCCTCCACGTAGAGACATTTTTGTTTTGGTAGTAGTTACTTGTCTGTCCGTTTTCTTGGTAGCCTGCCATTTCTTGTAATTGGTACCAAAGTCCGTAGGTCTGGAGGTCCGAAACTTTGCTTTCACACTGAATGGAACCATAGTTCAGTTTTATCCGGACTGCACTAAAACTCCATTGTTTTTTCTAGACTATAGTCCGGGAGAGGTCTCACACCTGCAACTTCAGTTTTGGATCAATCTGAAAACTCAGTCTGAAGTCAAAGTCTGAAACCACCGGAGATGAGGAGCAGCTAGCAGCGGTTAGCAGCTAGCTCAAAGAAGAAGAACAGCAACCCAAAATGTCTGTAAGTTGGGGAGATGACGAGGACCATGTGGACACTGTTCCGTTACACATTTATCTAAAAATCAAACACTGGAGCGGCACTTTGTCAGCATTTGGCATTTAGTTCAATGAAAAAAATAATAAAAATGGCAAAACAAGGGCCATCAGCGTGGCGGTGTTGCATGATCTCTGTGTAAAAAGGTCTCCTGACTCAACAGGATGAACTGAAAGCTGATAATAACGAACCAGAGCCACTGACGCTGCAAGGATGTTGAGTTAACGGATGGATTTTCCCCTGAAAATATGTCTTTTTTTTGTGTGCGAGTACTTGTCTCTTCTTTACTTTACTTTTATATGACAGGCATTTTTTGACCACAGCAATTTAATTTTCCTTTTGGGTAGAAGACATTGTTTGAAGGTTGGTTATAAAATTGCTTATTGTCTCTGACAGTCCTGTTTATTTCCAAAGAACTGCCTCGTGCCCAGTTGCTGTAGGTACAGTTTACAGAAATCGGCGGGGAAATTGCTTGTTGCTGCCTACTGCGATCAAACGTCACCCACCCCAAAAAAAAAATATAGACTGAAAGATCATTTACATGGATGTAAATGGAGCTGAACACCTAAAAAACCACTTCAGGAACATTTCAGCCTTCGCTGTGGGCCATCGATCAGTCTGCTGTAAACATTGCGGGCTCTGCCACTTTGCTCAGCGGCCCCCTTTGGGGAGACCACTGATGGTTCGTTTTCTCCGTCCTTCAGCAGCAGCAGCGAGGCTGGGAAGTGAAAAACCTGAGTCAGTCCTGAACTCACGCTTGTTTGGTTTTCTTCACCCGGTCGGTGAGTCACTGAATGAGCCCAGCGTACTTGGAAATACAGCAAGGGGAACTTTCTCTGCCTCTGAGTGCTCGCAGTGTACATGGGGGTGGGAGGTGGAGCGTATAGAGACAGATGAAGTGTGTGTGTGTGTGTGTGTGTTTTCAGGTCCACTGGGTTTCAGTCGTCCTCACTTTAAACCCACTCAGTCCTTTTCAGCCCCTCAAACGTCATCACAAAACCAGACCGTAAAGTTTCCTCCACAGAAAACCCAGAACTAAACAACACACACACACATACAAATGACAAACAAACACACACCAGCACGATCAATAATCAGCATCAGAGTCACAGCAGTTCAGCACTTTGCAGTTTTAGTCTAAGAAACATTCCTCTGAGTCAGAGTTGATCTGAAGTGACTCAAGAAAATACCTACAAATAAACAAAATGCAGGAAAATTAAAGAACATTTTCAACGAACAACAACACCTGCAGTGTGTAGCATAACTGTGGTAGCAACACAAAGAGACGAACACGCCGCAAAAAAAGAAATTAGTAAAAACTTTTCCGGGAACGAATAAAAAGTGATGCACAGAGCTGGGAGATGCACTTGTTGCTGAAGCTGCGAAGTCACTGAAGAGGTCATCTGCTGGGTCATCTGATGGACAGTTTTTATGTCTTTATATGCTTGTGTTTTATCTTATTTGCATGTGTTTTCCTAAACTGGTTCAGGTAATTACCGTACTTTTCGGACTATAAGCCGCACCTGTATATAAGCCGCACCCACTAAATTTAACAACTAAAACCACTAAAGCTGTCTTCTTTAGTGTCGGGATTTAACAGCCTCAGAATTACTTCGTCACACACTTTCTTGTTTATATTCATTTATATTCGTCCGTAAATTAGCCGCATCGTAGTTTAAGCTGCAGGGTTCAAAGTGTTGGAAAAAAGTAGCGGCTTGTAGTCCGGAAAGTACGGTATTGGTGGGTGGAGCCAAAAACACACAGACTGAACCAAAGAGTTGCCGGTTTGATTCCTGATACTGACGGTGGAGAGAACCAGAGACCTTACAAACTGAAACAGAGCATTTAGTGTTTTTTTGTTTTTTTTGCAATTAATACTTTTTAAAAACAATTTAAAAAACAAGTTCTGAAGGTGACATTTCCCCCATTTACTCACAATGTTGGACAGTCAGCAGTGTAGCTAACCTGGATGTCTCTGACTGTCATAACCAGAGTTGAAAGCTCAGCTGGGTTTTTCCCAACATATCTTTAGCCATTTTTTTTGTCTGAATGCAAAAAACCAAGCTGATAAAAAATAACGTTTAGCAAAACAAAACCACAAAACCTTCAGCACAACACTGAATCCGTGCACTAATCCAAACTCAGACCAACAATGAACCCTGTTTGCCTTTATTTTACCAAAAATCAGTTCGAACTTGTAACAGAAGACAAGTGGAAATGCACAGTATGTAGTTGTGATTTGGGTGAACTAACCCTTTAATTTAAGGCACTTTGAGCTAAAATTGTATGAAAGGCTGTATGAATAAGGTTCATTCATGACTTTGTGATGGAAATACTCTTTTAGTGTAAATCCAACACTTCCTGCAGCTGCTTCAAAGTAAAAGCCTTCCAGCGAAGATAATTGTTTTTCAGCGGGAAGCAGCTGCAGAAAATGTTTATTTATCACACGCTGACAGTCCAAAGTGCTGCCCTGATATCACATTAGAGCCAAACTCAGGATTCAGTGCTGTGTTTATGACGGTAACTCTTTTTTGCAAATGTTTGGGAATTTCATCACATAAGTGCAATGTCAAAACTATCATTCCATCACAGAGGTAATGGTCAGTTTTAAAGCAAATAGAAAAAGGATTTTAACCTGATTTTGATAGGAGTGCAGAGGCATGAGGACAATAACACAGTGCATGACAGAGGTTGTGGGGATTATTAGCAATCGTCTTGTACCTGGGACCCCTAACAGAAAGATAGAAAATAGGATAGGATAGGATAGAAAGAAGTCTGTCACGTAACATTAACACCAAATTTAGTGCATATATGTTTGTTTTTCAAATTATTTTATGCATAGTCATTAGACTCCTTTTCTTTTGCCGGCAGACAGGTTTTCCCGGTGTTTTATTCTTCTTGTATTTTCACTTTCAATGTTGCAACAGCACCAACGAAAACAGGAAACGGTAGAAAGCAGCAATGAGGTCAGTGAAAATGTAACAGCGGTTACTTTTTGATATCGTCTTCAGGATTTTTTTTTAAAACTCAGCACTAACTGAATGACATGTGGAACATGGAGTATATATCAATGATTCTCACAGGGTCGCTAACCTCAGTGTCAATGTTGCATCCTGCAGCATATGAAAGAGCAAAACCGCAATTGCACGATCTCATTAGAAAGCAATAACGTTTTAATTCCGCGTTGTATTCTGCTGGAATAGGGGACAGAATTAATGTCACTTGGGGTCAAATGTTTCTATCGCTGCTGATCAGAGCTGGATAAACAACCGGAGAGTCATTTTAGCTTAGGATTCACTGCAGGTTGGAGAGAAAAACTGGTTTTAGTGGTGTTAGTGGAGCATAATTCATCCAGTTTGCAAGGGGTATAACATAAAACCACTGATATTCACATTAAGACACCTCAACTTAAGTAATAATAATCATTTTTCTGCCTCTTCATTATGCTTTTTGGTGCCTGCAGAGATTTGGAGAACATAGAGAATACAGTTATATAAAAATGGCCAAACAGTCTGTTTAAGCACTTTACAAAATGTAATAAAGCTGATTTACTCAGTGAGGAAGAGGAGTAATGAGTTTATTATAAAGTTTTTTCATCCTTTTCTTTTCTCCACTGAAAGCTGAACAGATGCAGGAGGAAAACGGTTTCTGATATGGAAACAAACCGTCATTGTCATCAACATGATATTCAAGCAGCATTAAAACAGATTATGTTTTCCCTTTTTGTCAAGTGATAATAACGCTTCAGGCAGATGGTCTTTGTTCTGTAACAACAGAAACAGCTGATGGTTTCAGTGAAGTTCGGAGGATTTTCTTGATAAAACAAACCCTTAATAAATCTCTTAAATCTACTTGAAACAAATCCTTCCTGTGTTTCTTTGTTTTTCACAAATGTCCTATTGTCTCTTTTTGTAAAACTGCTTTTGATGCTCTTTTAAAAAGCTTTTCTTAAATACAGTTTATTAACAGATGGTTCAGTTGCAGCAATGTGGCAATTTTACCCCCCTTCCTGCAACTCACACACACACACACACACATACTGCTCTAAATACTGAGCTGGGGGCTAAATACTTCCTCTTTCATCACACACTCTCACACACATTATCTCTCTCTCTGATGACTCAACACACACTTTCAGTTTCTCCTCAAACTCCCCCCCCCTGCCCCCGCCCTGGCTGGAAACACCTCCGGCCTCGACACACAGCAGTTATTTTTATCGTCAGAGTAAAATTTCAGCTGCTTGTACATCAGTAGCAACCTTATTGACCAGAAACACCCAAGGAAATGAAATCTTCAGTAGCACATCCTCTTCTCAGTAAATTTAAAGTTGTATATAATAAAAAACTTCTGCTGTCACTTAATGTCACTGCTACGAGGTGAAAGGTTGATAAAAAAAAGGTAATTTGTTCATCCTTGTGCAACAGAGAGAACGAAACCAGAGTAAAAGAGAGTAAAAGTTTGTAGTCCTTCATATGAAGCAATAGAATAAAATCATATAAACAGTTTATTACGTTAGGGTTAGGGTTAGGTTACGTACGCACAAGAAATAACTAACTTTGTAAGACTGTTAACAGTAATTATTACACGGTCAACATCTTCAGATTAAAAGTTGGACTTTCAAGAAACTCTGTCCATTAGCTGTTGACTGTGTTTGAGCTCTGAGCATCACTGATGTAAAACACAGATTTTGCCTCCCCTCGCTCCGTCATCTCTTAAAACACTCCTCCTGTCAAGTGCAACAGCATAATCTGGGATGCTGAGGTGACGACGACCCTTCGCCATAACACATTTGACCAGTTAAGTCCCATCTTGTTCATTTCGTTTTCCTGCGATCAAACGTTAATCAGGAGTCGTCCTGAGACCAAGCTGGGCTGAAAGCTCTTGTGCAGGCTCTCTTTCATCTTGTCTCAGAGATGATGAGTTTCCGTTATGGTGACCTCAGGGCTGCATCTCTGCAGATTTCTTTTTGCAGATCGTATGTCGGTTTCTGCTAGAAAACCATTACCATCAACACTACCCAACCAAAACTTTAAACACGGAGGTGTCGGATCAAAAAACAGTCTGAAACTGTATCGTGAAGACAGTTTTGGGCTCTTACAAACAATGTTCTCCTTGACGTCCTGGTGTCCAATCATAATTAAGGTTTCTTTTGGACTCATGGACAAACAATACATTGTTTTGTTTAATCTGAGGACTTGTTGGAGAATCATCATAACCTCAACATCAGATACTAGCATCTTAAAGTTAAAATAATCCTATATAAAATATCAGCTTTTATGAATCTGACCGTGACTGCAGACATTATAATGAAATTTAAAGCGAGACGTCACAGGTTGCGTTGGATATTAGCAACGATCCTCTGAGAAATTTGAACAAAGTGACATCTTAGAGGTCTATTTCGCACAACACATCGGAACGACAATAAAACTTTTAACGTTCTAAAGCAAAAAGCAGCTGTGGGAGCAAAGAGTCAATAATTGAGGAGAAACCGCAAGTAGATCCTAAAAGTAAACATTTATAACTTTTTTCTCCTTTTTGTTTGTGATTAGATTGGAGAAACATTTCAAATAGAACAGGTGAGATTATGTCAACACACTGGAGGCTGAACTTCGCCAAACAGTTTTTAAATAGCATGAGAGGATGAACACTGACAACATGTAATTATTTCTTTAAATTTTATCCTCCAACTTTCATTTTAACCCAGAAATATATTGAGGTAGAAACTTTGTTAACAAAATAGCGGAGTTAAAAATGTTGGCATAATCACCTAGACACCGAGAAACACAAATAGGAATTAATTATTTTGAATTTGATAAAAACAAAAAATCAAAAAAGTAGTAAAATATAAAACTTTTGAATAGGAAGATAATTTTGAAACATAACAAGAAAAGCATGAGGTGAAATAAAGATGATTATAAATATTTAAGTTGCTGTATTAATAAAAATAAGATAAGCTTTACACTTTTCTGCAGACTTTTTCAGATTGCAGATGCTCAAAAAGAAAAACTGGGTTTTCCAAGGTCAGTAAAAGCATCAGGCACCTGCGATATAAGCCAATCATTTAAGCATGTTCAATAAAAGCCCACAGAAAGGCAAAAGCCAGGAGATAATGTAAGTGGATGCGAATAGGTTAGCGTAAGTGATGCTAACGCTACTTAGCAAAGGTTATTTTGTTGTTTATGGTTTTTACTTTGCAGGGAAATTAAACAATTCAATGACTCAAACAATATCAGATATAAAAATTTCGTATCTCATTATTTGTTTCATATCTCACAGAAATCTATTTATGGTCACATTACTCTACAAACCTGTCAGTGGTTTTATGTCGTGGCTGCTGATCAGAGAGATTAACAGTAAACAACAATGATAATGTGTGTGTGAGTGGCGGGGTGTGTGGGGGGGTGCTACAGGGGATCTTTTTTTTTAAATAATGTGACAACAAAGAAAAAACAACCACAGCGTCACAAAAAGACTCTGTTCTGCAAAACACCCACTTCCTCATCTGCATGTTTTTCATGTGTTCATCTTTGGGGTTTTTTGAGGTGACATTTTCCCCCTGGAACATAACCGAATACGTAGGGTGACTGTTTTTTTAACGGGAGCTCCATGTTAACACCTGCATCGATTCTAGTTTTGTGTGGAAAGTGACCCGAGAAACTACGTGGGTTTTTTTTTTTTTTGTCTATTTCCAAAGAAATGATTTCATTATTTTTTTATATGATCAATGATCCATGTCAAAACTTTACTTTCTAAATCACTGGATTGTAGCAGATGCCCATCCGTGGGAAACTGTTAGATCCTCAGTAACGACCTACGGTAAATAAAAAGATGTGGAAAAATATATATTTTGTTTGTTTTCATGTTCTGTAAAAACTACACAAAGGGAGAAGGAGGCAAGAGAAAGACTGATGAACAACAACTGAAGTGCAAAGAGAAACAGGAAACCACAGACAGAAAAACAGCCTACCTAAGTGTGTAGCTGAACGTATATATCTATTTACATATACATATATTTATATATACATGTACGTACGTAGAACAAAAAAACCCCACTGACTCACACAAGCAAAACTTAATACAAAATACTGTCAATAAGACCACAGTTTGCTAAACTCCGCCACATCTGCATTGAAAAGGAAGTTTGGGGAAAAAAAGGAAAAACTTAAAAAAACTAAGAGCCTAATTTTATCCTTATTGACATTTTGCAAAATTTCTAATTCATTTCTGTAACAAAAGATAAAGTGACAAAGATGCAATAAAAAGTAGCTAGGACGTCCTTGTTTTTGTAGTGTAATAGAAAGTGGGTTTAAATTTAAGAAACTATGATCAGCAGCTGTGTGGCTTTTTTTTTCTTTTTTGTCTTGTGGTTTTCCTTTCTACGACACTAACTTGTTCAGTCACAGAGAAGATACGATCACTATTACGTCCCTGTAGACTTTAATTAATAAGACTGTTAGATTTTATCAGCCTGTGCTGTTTGTGCCAGTTTGTGATCTACCTGGTTTTAAAGGAACATCTGGGTCCGTTCGTGGCTCAAACAGGAAGTTGGTAGCGTTTTAAATTAGTGACTTTTAGGAAAGTGTTTGAATTTAATTTTAACATCTTGAGAACAGGCAGCTTTAACCCTTTAATGTATAACATTTCCTCATTAAAATGTCTAAAAACAACTTTATCTTAATTAAATTAAATTTTGAGGTGTTTACTCAATCCCGTATGTTTCCAACCTGCCATGTTATTTAATGTGTGTTTCGTTTTGTCGCTAACTTCCATAGTGACACCAGTCAGAGTGAGGAAGGAAGTCAGCAAACGTGACGTAACATAACTTAAATAAAACTTCAATAGATTATCTGTCAGTCATTAAGATTTTCATCGTCAGCTGTGGCTGTTTTCACAATGAAACAAACGTATCCCATGATCCCATGCTGCATTCGAACGACGTCATCAAACTACGTCTTTCATTTTTCCTTTGTTTGATGTAGAGTCCTCTAGTGGCAGAAAATATACGCTGTGCCTTTAAGAAAAGTTTTTCTTTGCTGCGTCCATTGAAAGCAGTATCTGTGGTTGTGTGTGTGCATGTGTGTGTGTTTGTGGGCGCGTTTCACCGTTTTATACGTGTGTTCGTGTCCTTAGTTTACCCTTGTTTACACTCTGTGTCTCTGTTTCCGCGTAGAGGTGGTTAGCAGTGACTCATTCATCTACAGTGGACACTTGTCTTTGTTAAGTCGACACCGATTTCACTTTACTCACAACTGTGACACCTTCAGTCATTCAGAAACTAATTGACTCAAAGCAGATATTAAAAATGGGACCTGAAAGTCTTCAGAGGTTTTCAGAGCCTGGAAATGCAGTTGTGCTTGCACTGCATACATCTGCTACATGAAACACAGTTATTACGTAATTTGAGCAAATTCTTTCACTGACCTTTATTTCGTACCTTTGTGACCACAAAACAAAATTTCCCACCATTTTTACTCACATTTTTTCATGTCTTTGTTAGTTATGAAAATAAGATAAAAATAAAATAAACGGAGGGTTGCAAATGCAGCCCAGACTTGTGGATTTCTTCTTATAATGAGCAGCTTTTTCTGACTCAGTGTTCAGAGAGAAGAAGGGGAAAAAAAGCAGGAAACTCAGCAGGAAAGAGTGAGCTGATGGAAAGAGTAACACAGGATAATAAGAGACGAATGGGACATTGTGTTAGAAGTATTAAAACTTTGGCCAAAAAAACTGCTACGCTGTGCTGAAACAAATAGATTCAAGTTACTGTAGATTTGAAGTTATTTGGGGTCGTCATTGTTTCCACTGTTATGTTTTATTACAGAAGTTCATGTTTAAAGACTCTTTTTGGCTGTAAAGGATGATTTTCTTAATGTTTAAAGGTCAAGAATAAACTAAACCTCAGTTACAACAAATACATTCAAGGCTTCATAGGTTCTTTCATTTTTGTGCAATAGTTGTTTCTTTTTAAAAGATGTACACAATAAGCTTGCTTTAAACTAAGAAAAAATGCTCATTTTAATCAGTTAATTGACTTTATTTTGCACTGCAGGCTCATGTTTTATAAAGATAATATACAGAAACGTCACACAGAAACATCAGAAAACATCCGTCACACACGGGATCGTAAATTCAGGGTCACGTGAACACATCAACGCTAAACTTTCACCAATCACATCATTGGTTGTTAGGAATCAGGCTGCAAGCAGCAAAAATGTTTAAAGTGTTTTTTAAAACCTCCTGAAGTCTGCTGCTGATCTGGGTTCAGCCGGAGAAAAAGCTTGTCTTTATGCAAAGCGTTGCTCTGTGGTTGTCCCATAAATATCCATGTGAATGGGAAGCAGAGGTTAATGACGACTCTCTTTGGTTTCTTTTTACTGTGAGGCTGAAAGCAGCTTCTGAATGTCTTTGTGTGTTTGAGTCATTAAGTCTCGCAGAAATGAGCAGCGAGTCGGTGGGTCGAGTCACAAAGTGACTGTGAGTCTCTGGACTGAGTTTAATCATTGACAGCGTTTGTCTGACTTAAAACTGGAGCACATTTATTGTGAAAGTCACTGGTGGTCTCTGGTGGAGTTTCACAGCCTGCAGAACCCAGTTTGTCTGTTGGCCAATCAGATTCCTCCGTGCGTGAGCGCAGTGACTGATTGGTTTGTCCATTATTTGAATTCAAACAATGCTGATTGTTGCAATTATTTTTCCTGATTAAGTATTTTTTCTTGGATTTTTAGTGAAAAATAACAGTAAATGTAGAATCGTAGAACTTCAAGAAAATTTTAGATAAATCAAGAGAAAATGTAACTTTTTAAAAGACCAAAAAGTTGCTCATTTGAGTGGTTTTCATCTTTTTCCACCCAGATTTCTGCAGCTTATTTGGGGCTTGGATCTATTTTTGAACCAGTTTCATGGGTTCTTATCCTTGTTCTCAATCACACTCTCATACTGTGTGTGTGTGTGTGAGTGTGTGTGTTTTTCTGTTTAACAATGTAGGCGGGTAAAATCCCATCAGTGTGCTCAATTGCTTTATAAACAAAACTAATTTAAATGAACCACCGACTGCCAGGAAACACCCTCTAGCTAAACTTTAAATCCAATGTTACCCCTTAATGCAGGCTGGTGGAATAATTTCTGCCCAGACCTGTTACTGAAGAATTACTTCAGCAGCCGTTAGAAGAAAAACAGGCGAGTGAAATTCAACAGAACATTTCAGCTCCGTCTGTAATCCGAAGCGACTTACAGTAAAGGCATTCATCCTTTGCAGGAAGAAGAGCTGAGAATGTTGGAGTTCAATCCGTCAGCTAAAAGCACGTTTAATGTTTAATGAGACACCACAAGTGTGCAAAAAGGAGGCTTTTATTCAGAAAATGATGTTGCAGATTCGCAAAACAAATAACTTATAATGCTGCGTAATATCTTTTCTCAGCATCTTTATGCAATTGTTCTCTGAGAGCATATGTGGCTAAAGAAAAAAAGCACTGCAATCAGCATATTTCTGTCGGAGCACCTCAAATTTTTTGAACACTTCTGGATAAAAATCTCTTATCTTGTGAGAAAGATGCTCACGTTGCAGTGCTTCTCTCAAACAACCAGATGTGCACCAAAGTTCCTGTAGACTGGTTTTGCCACTCTGCAGCCATCTTGGTAATAAGATCAGGCTCTATTGAAATGAATGGGAGATGACCTTTACTGAACTCTGCTGCCAGGATAGAAAAACTGTTTGTATGGATTCACTGATGAAATTTTATGTAAACCACAGAAAATGATGTGAAATGTAGGACGTCAGTGATTGCATGGGACATCACCACTGCTTCAGTAAGTATGCACATAAAGGAATATCAGGACAAACCAACAAGACCTTTAAAAGTTTAGCAGCAGAGAGTGAACCGTCATTACCATCTCAGTAAATGTCTTTAATGCAACAAAACCAGTTTGTGCAGATCTACAAAGAAAAAAAACCATCTATTGTTAAACTTTAACAATAAATTTTTTGGGGGCGATTGCTTCCTCGTGGTTTCTCAGTAAAGTTTCTGCATCAGTTCCTTCAAAGCAGGTGTGCAGGACTGAAGTTATGACAGTGATTTTCTGATCCGAATGGTTTCACTGAACAGAGGATAGTGTCAACAGAGTCGGCTCCTCCCTCCTGTCAGCGCCGGCAGCAGATAAGCGACAGAAGAGATAAGCGCTGCCCTGACGGGAATGTTCTCCAACGCCTCGGTTGCCTCATAGCCCGGATGCAAAAAACCCCCATGACGGTGGCTGCATGTTGACCTCCACTCGCATGCAAATGCTATTCAAATATTTATCCTCCAGCAACAAGGAAATTTCAATACCAGCCTCCTTGAGCAATTCCTTGAATTTTTTGGTCTTTCTGGCAGCAGCTGAACGTGTTGAGACATCACTGAAGGTAACTGAACAGACCCTCACAGATCAGGAGTCACGCAGGTTTTCTCCTGTTTTTAGAAACAATCCGAAACCTGTGAATGTTCCTCTAAGCACCGTTCACCTTTAAAACGACTGTAATCAATGTAACTGTAATGCTTTACAGAGAGTTTCAGGTCATTGTTCTGCTGTTCATGAAATAAGTTTAACAGCAGACAGTTACAAGAAGAAGAAAAAGAAGCTTTTTTACATCGTCAGCATATTCCTGAATATTTCCCATAATACACAGAGACTCTCATCGATGGTTTCGTTTCTTCTTTTCCCTCTTTGAGGTTTATTAGGGTTGAAAACAACTGTTTTTTTATTCTTCTTCTTCTGCTCTGTTTATTACAAAACATTCATGATGTCGCATATATCGCAACCCTCTGATGAAACTACAGTTAACTAAAGTTTATTCATGAAAAGTTTTAAGAAACACGCCTCATATGCAAAAACTTTTACCTTTTCCAGCAACAAATCAGAGGGACGCTTCAAACTTCTTATCTGGTGCTACAGATGGTGAACACAGTGAACAGAAATACTTTTCTCAGGAGTTGGTGGAGACCAAAAACAGAGCTTAAAGAAAAGAACTTTGGACTTACATTTATAAACTGAACATTGATGATAAAGTTGCTCGAAAGCTGCTGATTGTAGAAATACGAAACTGCTAACAATTTTTCTTGATCAACTTTTTAAAGATTATGTTTAGAACTTGTTCTTACAGCTTCCAAGTGATCAAAAAGTCAGATAATTTGACTTTAAGTGCAAATTAGATGTTTTATGTGAAACCTGTAGCATGCGACTTTACACAATGTTTAAGTCTTATCATTTTTTACACTTTAAACATCAGTTTGCTTATGTTGGTAAAGTTTGTTTGTGTTTTGAGGTAAAAAAAAATTGTGGATGAATGTTGGAAAAATGAAATTATCAGGTTTTCTAAACTACGACATGATTTTGTGATTTTTAGGGTTTATTTCTGAGTAACTTAAATTAAAGGAACATTACGCAATTTCACGACATCGTTGTAGTTTGTATTTTGATTACATATCTGCAAAGTAACTTTTGTTTATATACATATTTATATATGTGTGTGTGTGTGTGTAATAAAAGTAAACATAGTTCCTGTAAAATGTACTTCTGTGAAATAAAACTTCTAATATTTCAAAACTGTTAAATTACATTGCTGGAAAAACTCATGGATTTTCTTAAAAAGTTCAAGTCCCTTAAAAAAAATCACATGAAAGGTAAAAAAAAGTAACGTTTGAAAGAAAATATAAGTAGGAATGAAGCAGATAGTTTCAGTTCATAAAGAAAGTGTTTAGGATGTAAATCCAAGTGTGAACCCAGGAGGACGTTTGCTTCTTCTTCACGTTTCCTCACAAACAGTTAACACACAAAGAAGAGCTCTGAGAAACCTTTGATCTGTTTTTCAGCCCCCTCAGGATCCATCTTACCAAACCTCCAGTTTCCAGAGTGTTCAGTCTTCTGCTGGAAGACGCCCTGAGGGAAACTTTACAGGAATGCAAATCTTATTCAAATATTTCTGTCGAGAATGTGTGATTAGTCATCGTTGAGTGCTGGAGGACTTACAGGCAGTCTATCATTAACTGTAATTACAGTTCCTCTGCAGGCATTGATTTAACCCCCAAAGACGTGTCTCTCTGCCTCATAATTACTGATTTAAATGTATTTTTCCAACGAATAAATCCTTACATCGACTTTAGATGTACACTTTTGCCTTCATGTAGTAAACACTGATATATGTCGTCTTGGCTTTTGTCTCCACCCGGCCCTCCACCTCTCACCTGCAGCTTCGACTCTTTACGTCAAACACACAAAAAAAAATCAGCTTTGCTATCAAACAAACCGTTTTGAGTCACGAGTCATTCAGATCGAATCAGGCAAACCCGCCAGAACTTAATTTCTTCCATTCCTTCATAAAAGTGGGTGGTGTGTTCAGATTGCAGTGGTTTCCAAGAGAAACACAGCGGGTCTGCAGCAGAAATTTGAAGCAGAGTCAATTTTTTGACACACCGTTGGCCAATCAGTCAACACACATGAGGTCAGATTGAGCAGAGCTGAACAACCCTGAAACGAAGGCTTTAAAAGATGCTGATCTGCATTTACAAATGGACCAACAACCATCTGTGATCACCGCAACGCCTGGTTTTAAGTGGATCGGCCCATTTGCAGTAACTTTCTTTCTTCACAACGAAGCCTTGTAAAATGTCCTGTCAGTCAGCGTTTGTTGTGAATCATCATGTCACTTGGCAGGCTAACGTAAGCTAACATCTAGCATCTTGCAGCCGGGTCCTCGGGTTAAATGGAGCTGTGTTTTTATGTGTTTTGTGGCAAATCCTTCAGACAAGTTTGTCTCGGGTTTTCAGAGCCTTTGCTAAAGTACGAACGCTCAACATTTGACCTTCTGCAACAAAGAACATGTCGCACATCTCTTTCATTGTTTTAAATACACTGAAAACTTGCAAAATAATAAGTTAAGATAAGTTGTTCCACATGACTTCTTCTATGATACCCTAACAGTTGCCCAAGATATTGACTTTATTTCACATTATTTTATAAACCTGAACTGCCTCAAAGTTCGAGGTTACATTATTTGTACCTGTAGGTATATTTGTTTTAATAATAGCAACATCGTGTTTTGCAAACGATCACAAAACAACTGTAACACAACACAATAAAAAGTATATTAAAACATGATTAAAAACACATCAATCAACCAATCATATACAAGAGACAGCAAAATATTAATAAAACGGGCAAATATCAGTAATGAAATTAATAAAAAATTACTTGGATGCGTAAGTAAATAGACAAATATATAACCAGTAATAAATAGTGCTAGTAAATTATATGTAATTAAGCAATATATATAAACGTGCTAATAACTTTACATCTAATTCAGTGAGTTTGCAGAACAGCCAGGTGTAAATGTGTTTCCTCTTGAAATGTCTTACGAATAATATATAAATTAACAAGTTTAAGACTTCGGTTTTCACTTTCAGGGGGTCTCAAACATTAACCCAAAGTTTTTAAAAACATCTGGAGGCGAAAAAAAAGGTCACTCTGGTGGAAAATGACACACATTGGTCCATTTGTTTTTTTTTGGTTTCTTTACACTTTGATCAGCGACCTTTTCACGAAACACCCGCAGCACAGCAGCTTGTGTGTGTGTGTGTGTGAGATGTGATTTCCAGACATTCGGGGTGTTGTTGGGTTTCACTCGGTGGATGAGGTGGGTGTGAACTGCTGGTGTGAAACAGATACTTCCAACACCTCAGGGACCCGAAGATGCTCCGTTAACTCAAAGAGGGAAAACTCAGACTCAGTCAGCCTTTGACCTTTTTTTAATATTGAAAGTAGTTTTTTAAACATCCACATGTGTCTTTTTAACTCTTAAGTTGAAAGAAAGAAAAAACATCTGGGTCCTCCTGTGTGACTTTCATTTCTTTTTTCATCAGGGGAGATTTTATCATTGATATCTCATTTCTCATTGAAATATTGGAGGTAAAACCCCATCGAATTTTTTTAAATAATACCACAGGTCCCCCCCAGTTTGTACCCTTTTTACAAGGACACCAGTAAGCTAACGTTCAATTTCAGCAGTCAATCCCTAAATATGTGATTTCAAGGGATGAAAACTTAATTTAAAAAGTTCAAAACTTGATTCATGCTTTCATTTATACCACAAAAGTGTCTGTCTTTCATGTTTTTTCGTTAGTTTTAAGGGTCTTCAACATTTTGCCCCATTAAAGTTACTGATGCATTCGTTGAAAACAGAGCAACATGTACTCCATTACACTGACTCTTACTGTTCCCAGAAATCCTTTTTAAATACTTTAATTACATCATCTTTTGGTACGTTAACGGCTCTTTGGGCATCAACTTGAACTTGAAATCAAATTGAAATGATTTTACCCCCCAGTTTATCCTAAAGGAAAGGTGAAAAGTCGTTCTGTAAGGTGGAGACAAACAGTGATGCATTTAGGTGCATCCCATCAACTCAGCGTCAACAACTGACTTGTTCATCACCGGGAATCTGATCTTGAATGGCTGACAAGTCGTGATTTCCAGCTTTTACTTGATTCCATGATCCAGAAGTTAAAACTGCTGTGGCATTTATGTCAACAAAAACGTTTAAAAGAAAAGCAAAATAAATACAAAATGTCATAAAAATCAACATTTTCCATTTTATAAGCTTTTACCGTGATTTGAAGTGAACCACACTGTGGTCACCTGTTTCAGAAACTGAGAGAAAGGATGGCCAGATGTAATCAAATATTGTAATTCTTCATTCTGTCATTCGTCTTCTTATTAATCAGTCCCTCCAGGATTTCGCAGGCGTTTTTCAAGATTGTTGCGGCCCAAAATGCCTGAATTTGCAGCAGCTTTTCTGAAAAATTGCGATGTAAGTTGCGATGTTTTAAGCGTATTTGTTGCGATGAAATTGCGGGAGACAGTGAAACTTGCTAAAAAAATGCATTTTTTTCCTTTGTTTT
>JAPZDV010000012.1:3045591-3057401 GCA_029814665.1 Acanthurus lineatus | reverse complement strand
GCATTACGTTTGCGCTGGGGACTGCTCTGATTGGTGGGACTCACGGGAGGCTGGCCAAAGTTGCGGAAAAGTCGCGGTGATTGGACAAAATTGCAAGGTCGTGCAGAATTCACTGAGATTGGTTGAATTCGCGTGAATTGTCGCGATCGCAACATCGCGAATTCCTGGAGAGACTGGTTAATGTTTTACTGATCTGTAATTTATCAAGATCAACTGTGTGTTTAACAGGATGAGAGTTTCTGAGCTGCCAGCTGTCGAGTATTGAACGAACCAACGTGCTCGTGGTGTTAGATGCAAAAGTCAGTGGATCACCAAAGTCAGTAAGATTCATCCGCTGGATATCAAGTCTGTCTGCAACTAATTTAATGTCAGTTCGTCTCTAAAAGTTTTCTAAAAGTTTTCTAAAAGTTCTGGTGTGAAACTGATTCACTGAATTCTTTACAACCAAAAGCAGAAACATTCAGACTCGAACTCGAACAGCTGAGCTGCAGTTCAGCTGCCTGAGATTCACAGAGTCACACAGTGTACTGACTCACAACCAGGGGGAGGTTATATAATAACACACACTCCTTCTAGGAATACATACCACACGCACGCACACACACACACACACACACACACATATGCATGCATATGTCTGTGTATTGACTTCTAGAAGTCCAACTCCTGTAATACTTTTCCAGGGACTGTGGCTAAGTGTGTGTGTGTGTGTGTGTGTGTGTGTGTGTGTATGTGTGTGTGTGTGTGTGTGTGTGTGTGTGTGTGTGTCTGTGTGTGTGTGTGTGTGTGTGTGTGTGTGTGTGTGTGTGTGCATGCATGTGTGTGTGTGTGTGTGTGTTTTGGCCGGTCTGTGATTCCACTGTGTAAAATACTCCAGTTGATGGATGCAGAAGTTGAAGCTCTGTTGCTCCTAAAAACTTTTCCAGAACTTCGTTAAAAGTTTTTTTTTCCTCTCTTCCATAAAACCAGATTTATTCTGCAGAATCTGACATGAGTTTCTCCGAGCGAAAAAAAACAAAAAACTGGAAACTTAATGGATCCCACATGAAGTTCAGGAGAAATTTATCCGACCAGCTTTGGCTGCTTTCTCTCCAACAACTTTCCTTTAATACAAGCGACGACAACATGAAGGAAAGTGACGCAATTTTTTTGATTACAACAGGAAAATTTTGTATTTTGTGACTCAGCAAAGACAAAGTAAACCTTTAACCTTCAACTTTTAAATAAAGTTACGATTGTTGACATTTCTGTAAATCACTTTGTACGTTTTAAACAGAACATATCAGTTTTTAACATTATTTTTGGTTGGATCATGTAGTTGCTGAAGTTTTTACATCATTTTTTTGGAGATTAAAACTGAATTGACAACATTTTTTCATCCCTGTAGGGAAATTCAACAACAGAAACAGAATGAGAACACACAGATAAAATTTAATAAAGGCTAAGAACAATAAAAGGAGAATAAATATTTAAATGGGTGCAGAGTCCACGTGCAGAGTGCAAAGGTCCGTATGCTAATAAACAAACAGAAAAACTCTCCATAAGACTGTTTAAGTCCAAGCAGGACTGAACGTTTACAGCCTGTCACGACATAAAAACAGTCATTCAAAAGTTCAGCTTCAATCAAAACTTGATTTCGACCCCAAATTTTGCATTTTGACTTTGTAGAGCAGCATAAGAGGTTTTCATGTGAGATACTAGAATGAAAATCCATAGATGAACGACACAACTCATCGATGAAGCCGACAGGGTCCAGAAATCTGTAGTACATCCCTTCCTTCACTGCCGAGTATTGATTTTATACACTAATATGATAACTTCTATCAATCAGCCTGCCTGTCGACGCAGGACGTCCATGGTTTTGACGTATTTCCGTCACTTTATTATAAGTTGGAGTGCAGTTTCCTGGTTTTTGTGCCTCAGCTGGTCTCTGAGCAGCACGTGACGATCAAACACTGTTTACATACCTTTCTGTTTTTTTTTTTTTATGTCGGGTGACCGCAGGAGTAATAAAAATTGATCTAATCACAGGTCATAAACAGTGATCAATGTAACACTGGTTTGTTTCACATGTGCAGTCATCTGGTGGCGGAAAGTGTCCGTTGCAACACCTGGACCGTCCGATCAGATTGTAATTCTTTATCAAGAAAAAGCACAAGATGTGTCATTTTCACTTTCAATTAACTAGATTAACTAGATTAATAATGTGACCTGTGTTTAAACTCTACTGGAGTTTTTTTACAGCTTAAAGCTTGATAATATCAAGCTGTCAGTCTTCAGTTCGGAGTAAAATTCTTCAACTATTTCAGGGAATTTAGTTGAAATGAGACATTTATGGTCTCTGACTTTGTCTCACTTTGGCATCTTGTGTGGAAACGAGATCTGTTGTAAGGAAATTTATCAGAGCCTCAAGTCCCTCTTGAGCTTTCTTACGTGTGTTTCCACTGCATCTCAAGAACCCCAAAAAAAACTTTTGCTTCTTCTTTTCACTTTCGGTTCAGATGGCAGCAGAAAACTTTCGTGAGAATCAGATTTTCAGAATCATTAACGTTGCTAAAAAAAGGAGAGACACATAAAAAAAGAAGTTTTGATTGACCAGGTGTTCAGATTGAACAAAAGAGGCCCTGCGGGAAAAAGTTCATGATAAATGAGTTTATATGAGGAAGTTTAAAGATTAAAAAAACACTGCAGCGGTTTATAACAGGATATAAAAAGATTTAAGTCATCATGACGATAATTATTTTATTCTCTACACTGTTTATGAACCAGGAATTTGCCCCCGGGCATTTTTTGATCGGCCCACAGCGATTTATGAGGCACAATCATCTCGATCACTTGAGTGTTTTCACTTTTTGACTTCAATTATTTGCTGTATGATTCATTTAATTTACAGTCATGTTGTTTATTTATGTTTTTTATTTGATTTTTTAGCTTTTTAGTGTTTGTTTTGCTGTTGTTGCTGCTCATAATTACTTTTTTTAGCAGACTTGTTTATCATTTATTGGGTTTTTTTTTTTAACTTTGACATCATTTAAAACTTTTTATCTTTCCAGTTGTCTGCTAGTGATTCATTGCATTGGACTTTTTTTTAAAATCATTTTTCACAAAGTTGTTCCTGTGGTTGTTATCGTATTTACTCAGTGTGATGAATGTAAATTTGGGGTTTAACGCTCAGACTGTTTTCCCTGAACAAACCGTGTTTGATTGATTTGTTTTTGTGGTTTAAATGGTTTTAGTCCGACAGTTTGCTTGTTTGAGCTCTTCATCATCAGTGATTTTAGGGATTTTAACCCTTTGACTCGATGTTGAGGGCAGGAATGTTGAAAAATGCTTAAAACTCACTCGTCAGGATTTCATTTTCTCAGCTGAAGCAAAACACCTTATATGATCTGCAGGTTAAACCTAAACACTTTAAGGTCTACGTGATCAAAACTAATAAAAACATGACACAATACTCTAAATTTAAGGGCAAAAACTTGTTCCAATCAAGAGAAAATCTACTGTTTCAAACTTCCACAACCTGTCAATGTTGTATTTGCATTTAATCAGCTTTACGTTGTTTATATGTGCAGCTTCCACTCTGAACCACTGTTGGTTTGGTTAAATCTGTTTCCACTGTCAAGAAAAGATGCAAAAATGATTATATTTGAAGTTTCTGTATTTATACGTAACTTACTTATATTAATATGTAATAATTACAAGGGTTATTTATCAGGATTCACACAGAGACACACTGAAAAACTGACATCTGCTGTTTGAACTCCTCAGACTCTTTGGTTTCTGTTTGGATGGGATCAAAGCCAGAGGACACATGTGCACACACACACACACACACACACACACACACACACACACACACACACACATACATACACACACACACATGCACACAAACACACACACATATACAGCACATACTGTACACAGTGAACTGTTGCTCAACAGGCTGTTACAAGAAAGCCTTGGAGCTCTTTGTGAGTGTGTGTGTGTGTGTGTGTGTGTGTGTGTGTGTTTTCCAGCTCAGCAGAACAACAGGATTCAGTTCCTCGATGACAAAACATCACTTGTGGGTCGCTGGTTCAGGAGGTCAAAGGTCAGAGGCGGATTAAAAGTCCCTGTGACCTCAGAAGGACCTCGGAGGTCTGAGAAGAAACGAGACTTCGGGTGTGAAAAAAAAAAACAAAAAACACCCGTTTGGTTTCTTCTTCAGGTAAAAGTGTGGACAGGTGCAGACATGTGAGTGAACATTCAGCTGATGTCAGAAGTTCTGGGTTGGTCCCTGGTCGTTATTGACAAACAACAGTCATTCCTTTGAAAAGTTAGTACAACACAACATTTAAAAAAAAAACACACTCGGATGATTGTGCAACAACAGCTGCCATATTCCAGCTTCCATACGCTCTTTGTTTAAAATGAAAACTGCGTCAGTTTCAGCTCTGTTTCTTATCCAAGTCGCCAACAGCTGCCATCTTGGTTTGAATTAAGAAACAGATTTTCAGCTTGGGAAACTAGTGAAAGACAGATGCTGATGTAAAGACATGAGAGGCACAAAATGGAGTTAGAATACAATTTAAACAAGAAGGATCATGGAAATAAATGTAAAGCAATTAAAGCAGAATTTTAACTTTTTACCTTAACCAACAGTGAATAATGGTCTGAATATGTCCAAATTTGGACTTTATTTAAATATATAACCTACAAACAAGGTTTCTCTGTCTCTTCTATGATCAAATGTCTCACTCAATGTAAATTATTTCTTAGAAACAGCAGCATGTGTCTTCATCAGAAGTCAAAAGACGTCCTCCACCCTGCCGACTGTGTGCAGAAACACCAGGAACTTTCGACAGGACAGATGTTTTCCACACAGACGGAGCAGAGTGATGTCTGAACAGGCTTCAGTTCCCTGATGTAAAAAACAAACAAACCCAATGTAAAGACCGAGGGACCAGTTTCCACTGTTTAACCTGAACACTGTTTACCTGAGCAGACCGACCATCCGCTGCGTCTTCCTGGAACAGATCAGACCGAGCCGACTTTGTCCCGGGATTTAGCTGGAAACATACATGCAAACACACCGATACTTAGGTAACTTTTGGAAGAATAACATAAACTCATGTTGATTTACATCGATAAGTGGTCTGATGTGTGCAGTCTGAAGTACATCTATTGTTTTAAATGACTGAAAAAGTGCAAAAAGTGCAACGACGGAGCATCAAACATCCTTCACACCTCGACTCTAACAAGGTTTCGATTGTGAAGCATCAAATGAGAACACAGAGCGTTTTGTTTTAAACAAAGTACCTGTTAAAAGAGCGAAAAAGGTAAATCTGTCATCAGGGATGATCTAATTCAGCTCTACTGTATACTCATCTCCGTTACATAATCCAGAGGTAAATGTAAAACTGTTCTCTCGTGACTTTGTGGAGACGGGCGGAGAGACGTCGCGACGAAACATTGGCGCCAAATTTGTTGTTGACACAAAGGCTACGTATGTTACGTATGTGTGTGTGTGTGTTTGTGTCATGGTGTTATGGTGTGTGCACGTGTTGGGGCTCCTGTGTTGCTATAGAAGATTTAAAGTACCACATTTACATAGAAAAATTTTCTTTTTGGTCCAGAACTTTGTCCGAATATTACTTTTGCAAAAGATTTGAGACATATGTTGTGATCTGTGTGCCTCATAAAATTAGCATGAAACAAATAAACTCGTAGGAATAACAGAATATTAACCTTTTAACATTTACTTTGATAAAGCTAAATGGAAAAGCTTTTGATAGAAAACTGTTCGACAAAAAACACATATATGCCTAAAAATATTGAGCATGTCCGGAAAAAGTCAAAAATTTAAACACTTAAATCTTATTAAGTTGTGCTGAGTAATAAGACCACTTGTGATCCAGTGGATGCGAACAGGCTAAGCTAACGTTAGCACCATTATAGTCCTGTAACATATAGAAAGCAGCATTTGGTTTCAAACATCTTATAACAAACTGTCTTCAAACATTGCTGTGGCTTTTCTAGTCATCTATAAAGAAAGGCATTTCCTTGCAAACTCTTTATATTACTTGGATTTAAAACCTCAAACACTGATATAAATACTAGCCGACTTCCGACTGGCAGCACTGCTTTTGTCCCCTGTTGCACCGGCCGTCCCCACTTTACAAGTCTGAAATATGTCACAAAGAGTGGCCAAAGTCAGACTTGTTCACACACACAAACACACACACACACAGCCTTTTACACACACACAACCTTTCAGTCACGAGTCGGTGTGAGCGGCAGCGTCACTAACTCGTGACACACATGCAAACACTCTGACTTATACAAGCGTTTTCCCCTTAAAGTCCTGAGGGGCTTCGGTCTGATCAGCAGTTTGTCCTCTGTGTGTGCGTGTGTGTGTGTGTGTGTGTTCAGTCATGTTTGTGTGTAGCCATCCATTTAACAGGCCATTTCCACCGAGCGGATGTATTTACATAGGCTACACGGCTCTCTGTAAAACAAACACACACACTCACACAGCCCGTTAGCTTTCCCTGCTAATAGCTAACAGGCTGACAGAGATGTAGTGTTGGAATAATTTATATGATAATAATCTGTTTAGTCTGCTGTATGTTTGTGCTTCACACACACACACACACATGAACACACATGAACACACACACTTTCTCTCTCGCCAGTCACTTTTCCATTCAAAGAGAGAGCTTGAGCAGTATGAACTTGACCTTTGACCCACTTGAGGCTTGAAGCTGTGACTGTTTAAACATCAGTGTAAACTCTGTCATCTGTCTTCATCAGAAGAGCGACTGCAGTGTTTCTGCACAGTCATCATATAGGATGTTAGAGGCAACAACGCTGGGAAGTTCATGAAGATGATTTTATTTCCTGTAGACTTATTTATTAACATATCCAAAAATATGTGTGTTTTTATGGATTATTCCTATTTTAAAGGTAAAGTAATGGTGCCAGTCAGACTCTGTGTTGATTCGCAACCTCTGAGAAATATCACAAAAACTAGAGGAAAGTTAAAATTTTTTGTTCTGAGATTTTATATTCATCATCATTATCATATTCATCATCATTGTCATTCATGGTGCCCAGAGGATGAATCCTAGCTCTTTTGGTCAAATTAATATTTTTACTGAGTTTATGGCAGATTACCTCTAAAGATCACATTTCCATCAACTTCAGGTCTACTGAATTCTAAAAATGTTAAGATGCTAACTGTACAGATGTTAACATGCAGTGTTTTTATTATCAGTGGTCAGTTTGCATTAAAACTGCCAACTGTGGGCATGTTAAAGTGCTGATGTGCAGATCTCTGTTATAGTTATAAATGCAGAAATTTAGAAATCATTAGAATAAACTGCTGCCTGCTGCTCGTACAGACACACAAAAGGAGTATTTACAAATGTGTCTGCTTTAATTCGACTTTCAGTTTCTAGTTATGCATAATAATTAAAAGAATGTTTGACAGAATAATAAATTTTTTAGACTTTTACGAACTGTGGCTCTGACTAAAAAAAAGTTAAGAAGCTTCATCAAACAGAGGAATCATATAAGAATCCTTTATGGCATCTTGAAATCAGTAAAAGTTTACATCATTAACTTTGTATATTTTTGTAAATGTATGTTTATTCAGGAGCAAATTTGTATTATCAGTGTCTGTAAACACATTTTTATGCAGATGATGGTATTCTATAATGACAAAAAATATTACACATCAACTTCTTGGTCATTCATTAAAATGCTGGTGTCTTTCTTTCCCCTTTTTAATCACATTTGTATAGCAAACTAATCCAAACTATGATCAAGTGTGAAGTCATTCAGCTTGCAATCCAAACTCATTTTTTCTGTCTTAATAAAAGAAATATGCGGCGATGACCCCACAATAATGTTCTCAGCTGTTGGTCAGAGGCTGTTTTTCTTTGAAACTGGCTTCTTGGTTCCAGGGAAGGGAAATCTTGCAAAACATTGCATCATAAAAAAAATATTTTAGTGGCTGTTTTCTCAGAAAACAACCCTTCCTGTTTCAACATGATGATGCCACAAAAGCCAGATTCATGAAGAAATGATTTCCTAGGCTGAGGCAGAAGAACTCGACTGGTCTTCAAAGAGCTTTAAGGGAGTTTAATCTAAGTGATAATGTTGTGACTGAACAGAGGAAAATGTTTTTTTAGGTCAAACATCAACAGGAAACCCAAAACCAGAAGAGTAGGGGTCTTTAACACAGCAGATTAAAGCCCAAAGTGTTGGAATGACGTGTTCAACCATCACATATGGTGGAAATGGCAGGTGTCCACTTACTTTAGGCCAGATTCACATCTATCATTCTCTTCTCTACTCTCTCTTCGTCTCACACACACACACAATGTAAAAACCCCACAGGGATGTACTTAACATCTGAAAACAGGAAGTTGCTCACATCCCACCGCACATTCCACATCCCACACACACACACACTCTCTCACACACACACATGCACATGCACACACACACACACACAACGGAAACAGTGAGGGGAGGTATGGACGTTGACAGAGTGAGAGAAAAAAGGAAAACACCAAACCACCAGTTCAACGCTCAGCGCTCAGGAATGAATGGAATACCACTTGTGTAACCCAACACTCGCTCCCCATTGGCCGAGAGGAATCCCGTGGGTGGAGTGGGATGCTGTGATTGGCTGGATGGGAATGCCGGCGCAGTTTGAATTGGACAAGGTTCAAGCTGATGTGTAATTTAATATCAGAGTGACTAACCAGCATCCTCTTCTTCTCTTGTCAGTGCTAAAAAAAAAAAGAAAAAAGAAAAAGAAAGATTTACTGACGGGAAGGTTGGAAAAGTGGATCCGCCCTCTTTCAGTGTATTTTGCAATTCATTCATTTAAGGAAATGTAAGGTCACAGCGGACTGAGTCATCGGATGTCAGCCAGATAAATCACATTTTTCTAACCACAATACAAGGAAGGCACAAGTCCTCGGTGTGTTCGAGTTCAGGTCACACAGGAGGACAAAGGAACTGCAGGAAGGAAAAATAAGAGCATCAGATAAGGAGGCTAAACAAACATCTCCTGACTCATAAAGACAAAGATCGATGAATGAATGGATGATTTCTTCTTAGTCGAGTTTCATCGCTATGAGTAAACTAAACTGAACTGAGAGGAGATTTGAAACAGAGACGGAGGAAACTAAGAGGAGGGGGAAAAAAGGAGGGGCAGATAAAAAGAGACGGACCAAAAATTAGGTTAGATAAAGAAAAGATGGAGAAGGAGAGAGGAGAGAGAGGCGAGATTTATACAAGATGAAGAAAACAAACAAGTAAAAGGAAGGAAAGTCAGCAAAAGAGCAAAGGGAGGGAATAAAAGAAGCAAACATTGACATAATTACAGTAATGGGGGAGAAAAGTAAACAGAAGAGGAAATGGGGTTATAAGAGGAAAGAGCAGGTAAGAAAAGATGAAGAGAAAAAGAGGAAAAGACCAAAATAGAGGAGACAGGAAAGGATTCAAATTAGACAATACAAGTAAATGGGAAGAGGAAAGGAATTAAAGGGAAAACAGGAAGGAAGAGAACGAAAGCTTCCAAAATGGGTAAAATGATCATAATCATCACTGCAGATCAGCAGCTTCTTCTCATTTCTCCTCATTCCTCCAGGATTTTTCTCTGCATGGGCTTCATATTTGTTCATATTTGAATATCTAAATATCTAAAAATATCTTTAAAAAAACAGTTTTTGTTGTTAAATCTAATCTGAAATTTACTTTCTGTTATTTTTATTCACTTAAAACCGAACTTTGTCGACTTGCATGGGCGTGACTGGTCCAGATTCCTGGGAATGACATAAATAGTTGTTTTGGGATTATAAACGGAAAAAAAATGGGAAAAAATGTTTGTTTAACTATAAATTAGACAATAAAAAATTGATAAATTTAAGTTAATTTCATTTAAAACCTCAATAAATGTTTGCATAGCCATGAATTAACATCAGGAGAAACTGTAAACCAACAGCTTAAACTCAAAAATGACTTAAATCAGAGTTGTATTGGAGTTTGTTGCTGAGTTGTTAAAGTTTTCTCAACCTTTTCTTTTTTTTTCTGACCTTCCTTCGCTGTCGTGTTTGTGTTTGTTCCGTCTTTGTAAGAAAAGTAAACTTTTCACACACGACACGCAGACGTCCTGTTATTTTTATCGCCTCGCGGCGGCACGTGTACAGTTATGAGCTGCATCATTAGCGGCGCTCGACCTCCTGACCTCTGAGCCGCCTCCAACACACGGCTCTCAACACAAACAAACACACACATATGCACACACACACACACACACACACACACACAATAGGTTATGACCTGAACTCACCAAAGGTCACTGAGGTTCATGGCGGATCAGAAGGAAACAGGATTTAAAGACAAAGACATTCGGACATGAATGGATTTAGGAGAGAAAAAGATAGAAAGTGAAAGAGAAGCAAGAGGAAGTGAAGGAAGAGAGAGAAAGAGAGAAAAATTAAATGTTTACAGCAGCAAACTGATGGTCCAGTGTACCTGCAGGGTCATGTGACGTGTTTTCAGGCTTTACCACCTGTTTGGATGGTTTTAGTTTTAAAACACAGCAGAAAACCTCCAACACGTCATCAAGATCAACTACTTTTTAATGTAAGAGGTGAAAATATTCACACTGTGTTTTTATGTTTGTGTTTCTCGAGATGTTGTAGTTTAGTTTAACTCAATTTTACACGATTATGATCACTTTTATCATAAACAGTAGATTAAGATCCGTGTTCACACTAAAAACAAGAAAAGTCAAGAGATTCAATGAGACGGGTGATGTAAATAAATAGACAAAGATGTACTTTACTTTGACAGGAAATTCACTGAAACATTTGAGGAAACTTGTATTTTTTGGTGTTTTGTTTAAATTTTCATCACGTAAAGAGGAAGCGTCTGTTTTTTAATGTGCTAACAGCTAAAACTGAAAGTGATAAAAGTTTATTTTTAACCACTGAATTTAAAAAAGGAAAGAAAAGTGAAAAAAGAGAAATAATCAATATCAAAAATCAAAATAATCAAAAAATCAAAAATAATATTAAAGCCAATTCGAATCATCTGTTCACTCACTCACTCACACAAAGACTCTGTGATGCTGCATCCATCCTCGGTGTGTGTGTGTGTGTGTGTGTGTGTGTGCGTGTGTGTTCTTTCATGCTTGTGTGAGCAGATCTTTAACAGTGTTAACCTTTGACCCCTGTGTGTGTTTGTTCAGTCTATGAGTAGATATTCATCCGCCAGCATGGCCGACATCAGGATATCAATCTAAACTGTGTGAATCGATCGATACATCTGATTGATCACACAGTCTTTATCCATCAGCTCTGATCAGATTGTCAGCATTTCTTCGTTAACTCCCAAAAATGACCAGGACACCAAAAATAACTCCACCCACTTCGCAACTCCGCTGATTTTGATCGCAGAGAGAGGACGCGCCCCTTTTTGGAAGCCCCGCCCACCAGCCATATCCCCCCTCATTCAATCTCTCCCCTCTTTTCCTTTTTTTTTCTCTCACAATAATCCGTTCATCCTCCGTTCGTCCCCGTCAGGCCGAACACTGGAATAACAAACTGGGGGAAGTTTCATTCATCTGCAGGACTAATGTTGACACAGCATGTTCTCTCTCTCTCTGCACTTTCTCATGCTCGATCGCTCTCTCTCTCTCTCTCTGTCTCTCTCTCTCTCTGTCTCTCTCTCTCTCTCTCTCTCTGCACTTTCTCATGCTCGATCACTCTCTCTCTCTCTCTCTCTCTCTCTCTCTCTCTCTCTGT
>JAPZDV010000012.1:3008301-3034570 GCA_029814665.1 Acanthurus lineatus | reverse complement strand
ATGTTTAGTTGATTTTAGGCATATTAATGTGGAAATGTTGCATTCTGTAGCTTTTACCTGAACTGCAATGTTTAAACTTCACAGTAGGCCTTCAGTCTTTAACTTGTATTCATGCTATTCCCCCGAGTGAAACAACAGAAAAGCTCCTTAAAATAAAGAAAACAACACTTAACTTTTAACTACACTTGGCAACAAACAGCTGAAACAAACAAAAAAAGTCTTTAAAGACATGATAAATACATCCAGGCTCTTCTCTGGATCTTTGAGCTTCATTTACAGCCTAAAATAAAGTTAGACAATAAAAAAAAACTTTAAACAGATGTTGCAAAAGACAAATTTAAAGCTTTCCAGACCACAAGACCACATTTTTTAAAAAAGAATTTCTTTAAAGAATGTGTATCATAAACAAACAAGAGATAGAGCTCTTTTCATTTCAGAAGAAGAAATATTCTGATAATGAAGTCACCTCTGCTGGTGGTCTGCTCCGCCCTCTGCTGACGGAGACTGGAACTGCAGCTGGTGCAACGCTGGTGCAACATACCTGACACACACACACACACACACACACAGATTTGTGCGGAGTCATTGTGAGTCATCAGGCAGCTGCCACACGGGGAGAAAGACAAAACGGACTTCTTCGGTATCTGGGTCAGCCTGACTCACCATGGTACCAGTGTGTGTGTGTTTGTGTGTGTTTTTGTGTGTGTGTCTCCAATGATGACTAACAGTCTTGGATATGTGAACAGATTTACCTGACTCTTACTCCCTATGTCTCTCTTAAAAAGACTTTCGGATGTGTGTATGAATGTGCTTCATATAGATTTTGTGTGTGTGTGTGTGTGTGTGTGTGGTGAAACCCAAGTCCATTGCCTTCCACCTGTCGCCCTTAAGCATCAGATGACACACACAGCAGGTGATAAAAAGAGCACAAAAGGGATGGAAAGGCAGAGGCTGAACATGACGAGTGTGAATCACTGTTGAGAGAAAGAGATGAGTCATTACATCAGTCTGACAGCAGCTGGTGACATTAGATATGTTCAACTTTGACCTCAGTCCTGGAAAAAACACATCACCTAACCAAAACAATACAATGTAATGGTCCTTTTTTTTTGCTTATGACTTCTACAATGGAAACTATAATAATATGATATTAAAAAAAACATTCAAAACAAAAAAAATTGTTTTGACTCTTTATTAAATTCTTTATTTTTCATTTTCCTCTGACATTTATAGACACCAGGATACCATAAAAAAATAATAAGAAGAGAAAGTAATCATTTTGATAGACTTGTGTCCCTGCTAGTTACTATGTCAGTTACTACCAGTAATCAGTTACCGCACTATGTGATAGGTACGAAACTGTCCTTAATGCCTCACAAACACTCTAATTCAGTCTCTATTGCCACCAGTTTTGGTGAAACTTGCTCATATTTACATTTTATGGACTCGTCTCTGATGTTCACCGGCTGTTTTGCCATAGTTCTGTTATTTACGGAGTTTCCTGAAGTAAACTGCTAATGTAGCCGCTAGTTAGCTTGTTAGCCGCGCGGCTAGCTGACTGCAGGAGGCACGCGGAAGACCAACGAGCCCGCCAACGTTAACGGGCGCGATGTTTGTCGTGACAGAGAGAAAGAGAAAGAGGAGGACGTTAACGGACGAGAGATAAAGAGACGTTTAGAGGAGATTAAAGAGAAGATGACCGAGAAGCGGCTGGGAGTAATGTCCGAGTCAGGATGCCCTTTAATCGGCGGCGACATTACGCCAGAGGCGTTAACGGACGACCGTTGGTGAAGAAGCTAACAGTAGAAAACGAGATACCGAGCCATGAGAGTCCGTGCTGGGCTGGATTTGTCAAATAAAAGGCTAGAGACAAACACCGAGGTGGACTATTTGTTTTACTGGTGATACATTTTATCTGTTTTTATTAAGATTTTGTTATTTGCTGGTTCGTGAAGGAGCGCAGGCCTGTTAGCAGCGCATCGTCTCTAGTTCGGTCATGTTAGCTTAGCATGCTGCAGTTCAGAGTTTCATACCCAGCTCGTGTAAACATTCACAGCCACTTCAAACCGGAAGTTTTCCTGACATTGTTATGATCTCGACCGGTTTTGTTGTGA
Organism: Acanthurus lineatus; assembly: GCA_029814665.1. Classification (NCBI taxonomy): domain Eukaryota; kingdom Metazoa; phylum Chordata; class Actinopteri; order Acanthuriformes; family Acanthuridae; genus Acanthurus; species Acanthurus lineatus. The sequence continues at coordinate 3,032,456 of JAPZDV010000012.1, read as the reverse complement.
AATTAGAACAAAATGATGTTTGAATAACATCCGGTTTGTGTTTACTAAACAAGTCTTGCGGTCAAGACCGGCAGGGGCGCCAAAAAGCTACCGGTTTTTACCGTTTTTACATAATGTTCCTCTGAAGTCAGAAAACTAAAAAGCTGAGCAGCGACTAAAAAAGCTACAGGTAGTTACTGTTTTTCTCTTTTTGCCCACTATTTGTTTACTTTTGTTAACATTTATTTGTGTTAAAGAAAACTGTATTGTAGAATGAGCTATTTTCAGTTTCTAATTGCATTTCATCCAATGGGAGAACAGATAACTATCACTGGATTAGGCTGATGTAATCCTTAAGAAAGTTGTATTATTTTTAGACAAGCATTTTATATCTACTGGGAGGGTTTTGGTTTTCTTGTATGGCTTTAACCCGCAGAATATACATGTCAACAGTGGACCATATTCTGTTATTGTGGTGATTAAAATGCAGTTTGAAATGATGGGTTGATTAAAACAGTATGATCATTACCTACCTTCCATTCATGTTAGTCTCATTCTAATGAGGCTTTTTACATTAGCTATATGTAAGGTAAGAAAATGTGAAGAAATTTAAGTTATTACAAAACGAAATCTGTTGCTGGATGACCTGAGATCAGTTTCAGAGACTCAGATCAGACAGTAATGTGGCTATTTCCGGTAACCAGTACATCATAGAGTATTATATCACTGTTTCATCAGCACAAAGTGTGACGTCTGCAGCACATCTCAAAGGAGTGGATTCGTCATACTGATCAACTCGAGAATCCAGACACATCCACGAGGGTCAACAAGTTTGTGAGTGATTCAGTTTCCCCCGTCAGCATCAGTGTTTTTTATTTTTAACTCACAGAGATGATCCTGAAGTAAAAAACACACAATAACAAAGGCAGCAAATCATAACTTACTGCTGTAAGGGGCTAACACACACACACACAGGGTGTAGTGGATCTACAGTAACCCATAGAGGGTTCAGTATATTGTGTGTGTGTTTGTGCCCCACCCTGGCCTAAATTACACCCTGAGGATCATGGGTAATCACTGAGGATGTTTAACCACAGACTGCAAGTTAGAGAAGCTGGTGGTTTATCAGCTCTGCAGCTCTAAAAAGATCTGAGGATGAGATTTCTGTCCTTTTTGGGTTGTTATGAGAAGTGAATGACGTGGATGGAGCTTTGCGGCGCTTCATCACAAGTTTAGTCATTTACTTTTTATTTATTTAGAAAATGAGAAGTCAAATGTTCCAGGTTTAAAAAGAAACATACTCAGTAAAGTTTATGTCATACTGACTTTGTGTCAGCATTTGTTTTTTTGTGTTTTTCAGGCAACATTCACACTTCTGATCTGCATGACATAACTTGCGCTGGTATGTGTGAAGGACCTTGATATATATATTAAATATATGGATGTGTTTATACCGACTTTAGCAATTAATGGAAAAACTGCACAGGTAAGGCATATATTTTTAAAAACAAACAAAGTTTAAGTCGCAATCTGAAAAATAAAAAATATCTTATCACAATTAAACTAATAGTGATCATTTTGAAAAGCCTTTACCCAACAAGAATAATTTATATTTGCCCTAATTGTAAAATGTAGTTCCAGTCAAAGATGTTCCTAAAAGGGCACAAAAAAATCCATCTATCCTGCTGAGTAATCGTTGCTGCTAACCTACAGCTGTCCAGCAGATGGCAGCAATACAACGGAGAGGCAGAGGACTGACTTTCCTTCAAGATAATATCATCAGATCATAAATTACAAACATTTTCTAGGACATCAAAACTGCTGAAACAAACAACAAAAAATGTTACTGTAGAGTCTAATATCTAATTAAATGTCATTCACTTGAAATTTTCAAGTAAAAATATTTTTTTTCTCACAAAAGTTTGAAGAAAAAACAAACGGAGTCTAATTAAACACCAAAATATTACACTGCAAATCAGCTGTTCCAGCTGTAAAGTGACAGTAAATAAAGGACACAAAAAAACAGGACCATCAGGATTGTTGAATCAATTATTATTATTATTATTATTGATCCCACAGCGAACATCAAAAGATGAAAGACAAAACATTTCTACATTCTGCTGGTTCAAGTCGTCCGTACGTCTGTCCAGTCCTTTGCTTCTCGACAGTCAGACATCCAATCAGGTGTCAGCTCCTTAAACATCAGGAAGTTCACTGGGTTTCCTCCTTTAAAGCTTTTCTACAAAAATAACGACGAGTGACAACCGTCAGCGGTGTCAGATATGATCACATTGTCTGATCGATAAATCAACAAAAATACAACCAGGATATGTATACATACATTTTATATATAGATTTAGATCTCTTCCCAGGAATAGAAGCACTAATATATACACAAACAGCTGCTGTGGGGCTTATTGGGTCCAACCGATCAATCACTCAATCAAACAAGTATCACAAGCTCTAGGCTGCCAAAAAAAAAAACCTAAATACACAGAATAGCTTCTCTGAGAACAAACTGGGACCAGCTAACCAGAGACTGGACTGCATTTCCCAGCATGCAGATGGTGTCTACAGGCAGCTTCCTGACAGGGCCGTAGCCAGGATTAAAGAAATACTGACGTCCTGAGCATAAATTACTTCTGCAGAGCTCCACATGCTGAAGGAATGTTTGATGAGCCACCAAACTCTGTTTAATTTGTTAAGTATTTCTTTTATTAAAAAGTAATTTCCTCCACTCCCTAGACTCTTTGGATATGTCATTCTTGTTAAAAAACAAAAAAATACAAATTTTATTTTATTTGAAATTAGTGCCCTGCAAAAAAAAATGTGTCATAAAGATATCTGATCTAAAAAAAAATATCAGAAGCAGACTTTAAAAACCTACATGTGGAATGTCTATTGATTGCAGAAAAATCAATGAGCAGCAAATCTTATAATCCTCTGGAGAAAAGTACTGGTCCAACTTTTTAAAAGTAAAAAGTTTACTGGTTTTCTTGGTCCTCTATGATTGTAAACCGAATATCTTTGGACAGAAGACACAAACAGAACCAAAGGCTCTGAGAAGTTGTCATTTTTTTTACTGCTTTCTGATATTTTATAGACCAAAAGTTTGATGAATTAATTATATTAACTCATTAAACATTATAATTTGTACTCGGGTTGAACTTTGGCTGGTAAAATGAGCAGAGGAATCCGCTAGATTCCTACGAAACATAAACCAAGGAGCTCAGTCCTCATTGAAAGCTACGGCCCTGCGTCCCAGCATGCTCTGCAGATCACTGTGAAGTCAACGCTTGTAAAGCAACTTTCAGAGGCAACACATCTTTTATTGGAATCCATTTGTGTCATTGTTAGGTCTGAGATCATGTTTACATTCGGGGTAATGCGTTTACATAGCTCACAATAATTAAAGAAAATGTAATACTTCTGTAAGGCAACTCTAAATGGCCTATAAAGCTGCTTTGATTGAATCCAAACTTGTTGCTGTTTTTCAGGCTGAATATATGAGGATTTTAAGCAGTAACGAAGTGTCCTGGAATCAGGTAATTGTTCATATGAAGCTTAAAAAATGACATTTTATGACTACAGACTAATTAACAGATGAACATATTTTGCAAATTTGGACCAGGATCCAAAATAGAACCAGCTATTGGAGCCCGACCAAACTTTGTCGTTAAATATAGTTAATTTAAAGTTAAAGGGAATCATTCAGACCTCAATCCTGCACTATGATTGGCTAAGTTAAAGACTGTAAATCTGCTGAGTCGGATGTTTTCCTATTTAAAAGCTGAATGAACAGAATTTAATTGAGGGTAGATGAATTTGAACACTCATAGTTAAATTCCATCATTGTCTTGATCCTGTATTTGTAAAAATAAGATTTTTTAAAAATAGTAAAATCACTGATTTTTGCCTTTGAAGGGTGAATCAGAAACCTGAAAGCAGAGGTTTGGAGAGACCGCCATGTTGGAAGAGTGACAAAGGAAAGATTTCCTCTGTAAACCTGCAGAGATAAATAAGAGCTTTTGTTCAAAGTCCAGCTGATCTGATTGGCTCTAGTGCTGCTGTTTGGAGTTTTTTTGTATTCCCGTTTCCTGCCTTGCTCAGAGGGTTAAATTACATCTTCCAACATGGTGGCCTGTCCCCTCCAACAGCTGAAAGTGGCCTTCAAACCATCACAGTCCTGCAGATGTCCGGCAGCACTTCTCTTGATATTTGTGCTTTTCACATCAAAAATACTTCACTCACTCTGCTGCTCCAAACACAACAGTGTTGCCTCTGAAAGTTGTGAACATGCCATGTCTTCTTATAACTATACCTTATACTAACCAGCTAGTTTTTTAAACAGTAAACCAGACATTCGCACACAGTAACGTTTCAATCCTGTTCTACAAACATGAGCCCTCAGCGGCACCTTTTGGCATCCCAGGGGCAAAAACTGTTGCCCCTTGGAAGTGAGGGAATCAAAACTGCGACTCATCCTTTGTTCAGATTTTTCTGTGTTGGACAAAGAAAACGAGTGACCTTTCACGATGTGCCAGCAAAAACATCCAATCTGCCCAAGTGTTCCCAAAGCTTTTTTGTTGTTTGTTCGAACATATTTACAATCTACAGACCCAGTCCATGTTTTATTCCAGAGTCTTGAGGTTTGGTATTTTACTCTTTGTTTGGTTTGTACCAAGTCATCTCACTCTTTGACACACACTGTTTAGATACATTGGACCCACAATGATACACGGCCTGCAACTTAAAACCTCCACACACCATGGTTCAACCATGTGACCCGGTGGAGCTACCAATTATCAAACCCCACCCCTCTGAGAGTCCAGGCTAAAGGCAAATCAAACACACTTGGGACTGAGACACTAAAAACTTCCTGTGTGGCTGTTTAACAAGCCACATCATGATCACCTGACCAGGAAGTAAGTACTAATTAAAACAATCAACAGTTTGATGGGCGAGACTCGTTCAAACAAAAACTTTATGCACAATCGAAATGCAAACATGAACCAAAAAAAAAGGCAAAAGACGGTTGCTGCAGCAACAGGAAAAGACAGTTAAGTCTCAACAAAATTTTAAAACAAACAGAAAAACTAAAACAGTCTAAAAGGAAGCAGAACTTAAGAAAATAAAATAATAATAAGACACACGTTGAGTTCCAGCGATTAAATCAGTCCACAATCAGAGTTGAACAGGAAGTGTATGTTTGATTTTGCTCTGTGTCGTCTGTGCTGACACACTCAGGTGCCTCTTTTGAGCGCTGAGCCCATAAAACTAAACAGTAAACCTGCAGGAAAGTAAAACAATCAGCCATTTAGCCTCATTTGTGATTGGCTGGAGGGGGCAGGACAGGGGCGGAGCGATCGTTGGTGAGGGTCCGTTTGAGCTTTACTGCTCTGATTTGGCTCAGCATGTTTCCTCCTTCCCCCTGGGTCGCCTGCTCCAGGTTCTGGCCCTGGGAGGGTGGAGGAGCCTGGGGCTGATAGTGAGCACTGTGACCCACAATGGAGGGCTCTCCCTGGGAAGCAGAGGCCTGGATCTGGCCCTGCTGCTGCTGCTGGAACAGCCTCTGTTTCTGCTGCTGATTAAGCTGTTGCTGATGCTGATTCAGTCGCTGCTGTTGCTGGTCTTGCAGATGTTGCAGTTGTTGCACTGGCTGAGGTTGCTGAAGCAGGGATTGTTGATGTTGAAAGTGTTGCTGTAGTTGCTGCTGTTGCTGAAACTGTTGCTGTAACTGCGGCTGCTGATGCTGCTGTAACTGACTGTGTTGCTGCTGATGATTTAGTTGTTGGTTGATTTGCTGCTGTTGCTGTACTTGTTGCTGGTACTGTCTGTGTTGCTGCTGTTTGGTGTTGTCTGGCTGCAGGGAGGGTACGGTGGGTACAGGCACCGGGATGGGCATCTGACCAGGGACCAGCTGGTAGTAAGGGGAGGAGGGAGGTAAGGCACTGAGGCTTTGAGTGGAAGTGCAAAGTTTACTGTAACCTAAACCTCCTGCTCCTCCAGCAGAGGGCGCTGTGAAAACATTCTCATCGCTCCCTCCATTTCCTGCGAGAGCTTTAAGGGGAACTTGTGGGGTGCAGATGGGGATGGGAACACCTCCGCTGATAGTGCCCCTGCGATACGCCGGCTTGGATGAAGGTTTGCGCCTGATGGTCGCCGTGTGTGATGGCAGCTGGTGGACAGACCTGCCAGTCAGTTCAGGCTCAGCCAATAGGCTGACGGTGGAGGAGGGGCGCTTGGACTGAGCAAACTTCCTGTACTGAAGACTGAGGTCGGAGTTCCTCGGGATGGTGGAGGACTTGTCAAAGTCTGACTGGTTGTTGCCATGGGAGAGGTGATGTAAGGAGATGGAGTCAGCGTCTCCATGGAGAGAGATGGACTCATAGTCAACTGGAGAAAGAGAGACAAGAAAGATATAAGCTGTTGCTCCGCATACACGCTGGACTTCTGTTATTTCTTATCTTGATGACATTTGATCAAGTGTTTTCATGTCGACATCAGACAGAACATCAGACAGAAGAAGCAGAAGCACATAATTACATCAGTGACTCATTGGTTGTGTGTGTGTTCAACAATTAGGAGATGTAGCATTGTGGAAACTCTTATCTAACAGGAACAGGGAACACACAACACAATTACTATAAGTCACAGACACGTACATCCAGATGATCATTTGAATAATGAAGTTATAAACACACGTCACTTCATGAGAGTGACGTAAAACTGTACAACTTTATGGAGCGTCAAACAAACACAGGCAAGGCAGTAAATTACACAGACAATACTGTGGTGTTTGTTTATAATGTCATTGTTTCTTGTACATTTCTGTTCCAAGAAACTTGCCTCCTTTCGAGGGCAAAGGAACCATCATTGCTTAAGCAAATCATGCATGTCAGCAGTCAACAGATGCACGAAAGGAGGATTTAAATGAGAGAAGTGAAAGAGGGGGAATCGTGCACATAACACTAAAGATGGGTTGTGTTTTCAAACCAAGTTTCAGAAAGGATTGTTGGTCGAAAGTAGGAGAGCGGCAACCTTTTTTATTTATTTCTATTTTTGTCATAAAATGTCATTTTGTAATGGATTTTTTTCAGAGCAACAGCAACTGAAAATTAAAACAATAAGTTTTGTGACTAAAAGGATAATCAACACAATTTTTGACATTAGAAAAAACATTTAAATTTTCAGTGTTTATAGAATTTAGCGGCATCTAGTGGCTGGGATGCAGATGGCAACCAAATCAGTACCTCTCTGTTCACTTCCAAGCATGAAGGGGAATCTACTATAACCATGAAATTAAAATTAAAAACAAAAGGCTCTATCTCAAGCAAGGTTTTGTTTGTCTCTTCTGGGCTGCTGCAGAATTATTTTAAATAAATTCAAAGCTGGATGCAGATTTGTTGACATGCAACTGTTTCCTGACTTCAGTTGGGAGAAAAGCAAGCAAGAAGACAGACAGGCAGACAGACAGACAGGCAGGCTCATAAACAGACAGGCCAGAGACCTACCATAGAGGGGAGGATCTCTCTTTACAGCTGGAAGAGAAGGAAGGAAGTTTAGCCAAGAAAACACAGAACTACTGGAAGAACACAATGATGAACCAGAGAGAAGAAAGTACACTAGTAAAAGGAAACCCAGAAGAAACTAGTTAATAACTGAGATGACAGACAGGTGAACAGAGTCGGTGTCATAAAGAAACCAAACAAACAGAAACAAAAACCCAACAACACAGAGGACAGCTGACAGGTTCAGTCATACAGACAGTTTTACAAATTGATCAGGGTTACTGAGGGAGCGAGTTTGTTTAAATTCATCTCATTTTCAAGACTTTTGTTTGTTGGTTAAGTTGCTGTTTATTTTCTGTTTGGATCACAGGTTTTTCTTGTGAGTCTGAAGGTTCTGTTGCTTCAGAAAAGGCATAATAAGATCAGCAGCTCATTCACACTTACTCGGTTTTATGTGAATGTACGAAACCAAACATCTGTCTGAATGAAAGCTTGATATTTGGATGAAAATCAGCTTTTTTTAAAAACAAAATAAGCTTTTCTGTTTTGGTTGTTTATTGGGCTGCAAAGAAAGGTCTGAAGCATTGAAAAGTTACTCAAAACATGCATATGATTGTGCATGTGTGTGTACTCACTGTGTGTGTGTATGGTGTCCTCAGAGCAGGACGGGGTGGTGGTCTGGGTGCTGTAGCCACTGGAACAGTGCAGGGAGTCCCTGCTGCTCCTCTGACCATCCGAATTCAACGCACCCAAAGTCAACGCCAGCTGATCCCGAGCAGAGCATGACTGAGAGGAAGAGAGAGAGGATGAGATTAGGTTCAAACATTTTCCTTAATTATAGAAGAACATAGAGGAAGGAAACATTAAGAGAAAACAAGCAGAAGAGTGAAGGAGATGAGGACAGAGGAAATAAGAAGCTGAATGAAGACACAAGGGGAGAGGAAAAAGGAGTGAAGATAAAAGGTAACGAGAGAGTGAACAAGGACAGGAGTGAAAGAGATTAGAGGAAAAGTGGAGATGGAGACGAAACAGGAGGTGAAACAAGGATTTAAGGAAAAGAGCGAGGAAACAAGGAAGGAAAGCAAATGAGGCTTTGAAAGGAGTGTTGGAAAAATGAGGAGAAAAGGGGAGCAGAGACCAGGAGAGGAGACTAGAGTAGAGGATGTGTCCTCCTCTGATCTCCTGCTGCCCTCCAGCGGCTCATGTTGGTTTTTAATCTACAGGTGTGATCTTAGAAATTAATGTTTTTCTGAAGCTTAAAGATGCTTTTTGGGTTTTTTTACTGGTGTTTGGATAGTTACACCGCCCCTGTGTGTGCATGCATGTGTGTCTTTTACCTTCCCAGAGGCAGACATGGCTCGTGCCCTCTCCCCATGGTGAATATAGGCATTGTGTGGGGGGGCCAGCATGCCGTTCTCTGCCCCTCCGCTCCCTCCAGCAGCAAGCTGATTGGTCAAGCCGACTGCATCCTGTCACAAGTAAACAAGTCAGAGTCATTTCAGTGGACAAGTTTCTGTCAGTGTAAATGACAACAGCTTTAATTAATCACACAGGGTTTAATCCCAGAGCCACCATAGAAGTCCCTCATCACACATTAAGACTGCACCTGTGTCCGCAGGTACAAAGAGGCTGCCGTTAATCGCACATTATTAATTAAAAGCCATTAACAAACATCTATTTCCCTATCAAAAGATCATAAAAAATTAAATAATCAGATTAAAAAAACAGCTTATTCTTGAGAAAAATGCAGAGTTGGCTGTGTTTAATAGGACTTCTACGTTGGCTGCTGGTGTACAAACATCAACACAACATGTTAGCAATTCAGCTTCTCGTCTGTATAGTTTAAAAGCTCAAGATTTTAAATTTCAGTTTGAGCCATTTCGTTGTCAGAAGTGTGAAAACTTTTAAAGAAGCTGATATTGCTTTTGATTCTCCTTACTGCCAACAAATCCCACTGTATTTTATAGTGAAGACTCCCAAAACATGAGGAAATAATGCATTTCTTGGGGACTATTTAACACTTGGCAGCGGGACATCATGTGTGTGATCGAGTCAAATTTAACTACAGTGTGTGTTCACGGTAGTGCAGGAAACCGTGATGTTATTTTTATCATTTTTTGGACGACGGTGTAGCTCTGAGGAACAGAAGAAGAAGATACCAGGCTTTGGTTTATGTGTTATCATGAGATTTGTTGGCAGTAAGAAAACATGCAGCTTCACCAGATTTTACAGAAAATGCATCTGTTAACTAAATGAACACTTTAAGTCTGTTTTACCCTAAAAGTAAAAGTATTGAGTGATAAACTTAAAGAACCTCTTAAATTTTAAGCACACAAACTCGGTATATTTCCATACATTTCCATCATGGCAGGCAAAGTAAACATTTAGTAATCACAGGACCACCGACAACACACCACCGACAGCGATATCAACACCTGAGAGAGTCACATCAAGTTCTCATGACAGAGTGTGTTTTGGTAACAAGAAAAAATATATATAAGAAAGTATTAAACAGTGAAACTAAGGCTGGATGAGGTTTGCTGGGTGGAACGAAGTGATCACGTGTACAGTTTTATATGCAACATATTGATACTGTAGATTGATTAGGACTTATTGAGTAAATGCTAGAAATACCTCGACTGAACAGTAAAGACTGCTGCTTGATATACTGCAGCTGTCAAAAGAATTATTTATCAGTCAGCAATTTTCTGCAGTGTAAAATCTCATTGGCTCTTTGTAAACGAAAGAGAGCGATGCTAACTTTGAGGTTAACCTGCGAACATACATCATCCCTGCAGCACTTCATACTGACTGAGAGACAAACACAACAGAGGAGTCAAAGACACAACAGACTTATATTAGTGACACAAACAAACATGTTTTAAGACGACACTGAGAAGGCAGAAAATATAAATAAACACACACACAACCAGGCAAACACTTACACAACAGGTCGTCACTGTACAAGTGAAATTAGTTTTAAATGACGGAGAAGTGAAATCAACATTTTGTTTGGGATGAAACCGGAGTTGGATTGGAGATAAATGATGTTCATTGACACATTCGGAGTGGATGAGAACGGAGACATAAAGGTGGAATCAAAGGTAACGGCTATAAAATCGGTGTCAAGTGGGATCTGATGGAAAACATAAGAGAATAAAACGGCAAAATAGCGGGAAATGACGTGATATGAAGTGACATTTTAACCGATGGAGCACAAACAGTAACAGAGGATGGCACTCGGGTTGGGAGGAATGTGACAGCTGTAGCTTTTTCTCACTGTGGCCATATCTCTGCGGCTAACGCGGCGACTCAGCGCGGGGTGGTGGCCATGGCCAGCAGTGTAACCGTAGCGACCACGGCTGCCTTGACGACCGAGGCGAGAGGGAGAGTTCCCTTCGCTGAGGGACCGCCCGGTTTCATCACAGCCAATCAGCAGGTAGGGGGAGGAGCAGCGCTACACAGGAGAGGGTAAGAGCGTCGTCTGTAGTCCTTGGCACGATGATATGCTTTTATTTTGTAGAACCTCAAAGCCAAAAGTGTCATTTTAAACTGAAGGGTGCAGAGTTTTATTCTAAGGGTCAGAGTGTGTGTTAGGGGGGTTGTGGAGTGTTTAACTTGAGTGTAATGTACATTAAGATATTAAATATGTTTAGATTTTAGTAGAATTTCTGTTTAACAGCATAAATTTGACTGAGTTTATCTAAATTATGATAATTCTCTGAGCATCACTGAAGAGCAAGACGTGGCCAAAAGTATGCAGACACTTGAACTTTTCACAAATATTAAATTCTTTAAGTTGTTTCAAAAAACTGTGGGAATTATTCAGCCTCCACTGCTCTGGTTTCAGTGTTTCCAGATGTTGAACCTGGCCTCAGGGATTTGTTCCCACTCAGCCACGGGAGCTTTAGTAACTCCAACACCAGGGTTGGATGATAAGGTCTGACTCCCAGTCGGCGTTTCAGATCATCGCAAAAATGTTGGATTGTGTTGAGGTCAGAGCTCTGAGGACAAGTAAAGTCTTCCAAACCTTACTGGGAAAATCCTCTCTGTATGGATCAGGATTTGTGCATGTGGGTTTAAACATGTAAAAACAGCAAAGGCCCCAAAACCGTTAACACAAAATTTGGAGCCACACTATTGTCTTAAGTTGTCAGCTTGGATAAACTTGGCTATGAGGAAAAATAACCCAAAAACCAAAAAGGGAAGCTTTTTCATGTTGTGTCCACATACTTTTGGCAATATTCTCTGATATATCTGAGGGATGTTTACTGTAGAAACAACCAAGGAATGTGTTATTTTATTCAACAATACATGAAGACACAATAAGATTTTTTTTTTTTTTGAGAAAAAAAATCATTTAAAAATACCTACAGATGGATTTATTTTTTTGAGCTAAAGTCATACATACACCTAAAAACCTAAAATTAAACTGTTCAGATGTACCATGTATAGTCACTTTATCTATGGTGTATGTGTGTGTGTGTGTTACCTGGATGTGTACTCCGTCAACAGCACAGCTGATGGAGTCCAGAGAGGGAACGTGTCTCACTGATCCAGACTGGTAGTTACTGTGAAAACGCACAAATCCAACATTTAAACACATGTAGCTCCAACAGAAGCTGATCTGATAAACAAAAAAAAATGTACTTTAAAATCTAGAATATTTAAAATAACTAACAGAGAGCGAGCCTCCAAGAGAGAGTCTTACATTTGGAAATAAAGTATTCAGATCTTCTGTAAGGCACTTAAAGGTGCTACTGAAAATCTACTGATTTAAGAGAGTGTGGTTGCTCATCAACATGTAAACAGAACAAAGCAGTTTGGACTGATGCTATTAGAAATATTAGTAAAGGTAAAGTGTGTACTAAACCATTAAGAGCCTTGTAGTATTTTTGTGTGTTACCTGCTGATGCTGCTCTTCCTGGACAGAGTGTTACTGGGAGAAGCTGGAGGCGTCTGATAAGTGTAGTTGAAGTCAGAACCTTTCAGGTCCAAAATTACCTGCAACACCAAAAGGAAACTCTGGTGACTGTGTGTGTGTGTGTGAGTGAGTGCACGATGAAACACGATGAAAATGTGTGTTTGTTAGAGGCAATTTTTAGTGGCAGATTTGGCACGTTTGATGTTCGAGTGATTATTTTCAGCAGCAGGATGGTCAATGTGGCGTTGAGTCAAAATAAACCCCAGTGTTTTTGTCCATGGTGATGAAGGAACATGTTTCCCTGTAAAACTGTGACTCAGCAACGGCACAGAGGAAAAACGTAAGTCTATGTGAGAGGTTTCTGGTATTTTTTACAACAACTATCTTTTAAATTGTTCATTTGACATTTCAGGTTGGTGCGCAGACATCTTTCCCTTCACTTTGCTGTTTTTGTCAGGAATGGAGGTAAAAGTGTGTAACTTGGCCTTGGTGCTATAGGAAAGGAAAGAGGTCACTGAGAGCATCGGGGGGGGAAGAGGAAGTTACCTGCTCGCTGGCTGGTGGGAGTTTATGTGGCTCAGCTGTCAGGTTGGTCAGATCTTCCAGGATGGTCTGCAGGTGGGTCACCTCACCCAGCATGTTGATCTCATGGTCCTACACACACACACACACACACACAGACTGATGATTAGTGAGGTCGTTCTGGTTTGATAGGCTCACAGTCCTGTATCGGTGGATTCATCGCGCACACACACACACACACTGACCAGTACAGGCTTCAGCATGCTGACGAAGCTGCAGTAGCGAGCTCTTTCCTCTATGAGCGCTCTGCACACGGCTCGCTTCTCCGTCTCCTCAAGGACGGCGTATCGCACGTTGACGTCCTGCAGCGCGCTGTCCAGCTGACCTCGAGCCTCGTCCTTACCTGCAGAAACACACATGGGGGGGAAACGATGAAGCTCTGGGCTGAAAATGAGCCGTTTACTCACGTTATGTCATCCTGTTCAGACTGTACAATCCCTGTGACAACACGGATCAGTAAACAGACACCAAGATCTCCAACTGCCTCGTCTTACACTTCTTTATAACATCTCAATCTCTTTGTTCTGGTGATTGACAGCGTGCTGAACTTAACAGTGCTGCAAAGTTTTATTTAATCAGCAGTGAATAGCAAACTAATTAAATGAAATCATTTCATAATGCCAGTGATTTAGATCTCAGGTTGGGATCCCAGCAGCATTTGAAAGAAAAGCAACCACACTCAGCCTGTGGTACCCAGATGCCACCAGCAGGGGGAAGCACAACACCGTACAGCTGATGCAAGGGCAGCAAGGTTAGACTTACATGCATAAACACACACACACACACACACACACACACACACACACTTCTGAGTGTCAAATGTTTGACACACACGTGCTGCTCGACCTTGTTCATCTCTGTTAAAGTCTGAGCGCAAGTCTGAATTTAAATGTGAGATAATTAAAAAGAAACTAAATATTTTGAATTTCTGATTATTTCTGTATTCAGTTTAAACTGATTGACCACCTGATCAACTGCATACTTAAAGCTCTAACTTATTTGATTTTAGGAAAGAAAAACAGAAAAATTAGTCTTCTTTTCCTGATTTGATTCACTACATTGTTTTCTGGACTTCAGTTTCATTATGACCCATTAAACTGTTCTTAAGACATTTTACTCAAAACTACAGATGTTAAACCTGTTGGTGGAGCTACAAACTAAAAAGTTCATCAAAGTGAGCAGGATTGATCTTCAGGAAACACTTAAAAAAACTTAATTTCCATCAGACTGTAGGGAACCAAAGCAGTAGAACCACATTACAGACTTTGCCATCCATTCAGCCACAGAGCATCACTATACATCACAATATGTCTGGAAATCAAACATATAATCTACTAATCTGCTTAATTCCATCAGATAAAAGAGGCACCAGCACAAAATAATTAACTTCAGCATTCGAAGCCGAATGAATCATGTTTGTATTCACATTTCTGGACCGTGTGGACAGACGACGCCGACAGAGCGGAGCTGTTCTCTGTGTGGTGAAGCGTTAATGTGGCCCGAGTCTGCTGGGTTCAGACCTGCAGGTAGCGAAGACAGACGGAGCTCTGACCCTGCAGACCACCCAGCTGTGGAAACCCACCCACTCGGTGTAAAAATAAGTCCAGAGACGCAGACGAGGGCGCAGAGCTCCACCAACACAGACGACTTTCAAGTACAACTCACAGGGGCTGCAGCCTCCAGCAAGGTTTCACTCCCAGCACTTCATTTATTAACATAACGAGGCACTTCAGTTCCACTTTGTGCTGCTTCATGCTTTCACTTCACTGCATCTCAGAAAGAAATATTTAACTAATTAAGTTTAAAACGTTGCTTTCAAGTTAATGCATCACGACATTTAATATAACACTGATTAAAGCCACTGTGAAGTACTTTTTTCTATACTCTGATTACATTTTGCGTATTTTCTCTACTTGTGTATAACTTTAAATACTGGACTTTTACTGGTAACTGTGCTTACTTTCCTCTTAACCTGACACTCCAGATGGAAAGCTTCACATATCTGTAGGATATATTTCACATGTTCGACAAGGAAACAGCCCTTAGACAGCACTTTAAAGTGGCGGGTCGTTTCAAAAGAGAAGGTGATTGGTCGAACAATCTGTCCGTCACATTGATTACTCTTGCCAAAGCCAGTCGGGAGAGGAATGAAAACATATTTTACATCAAGAAAAAGCCTTCAGTGCTGTTCTTTGCTTTTCTTTTAATGAGGAAATGTTGTCCAGTTCTGATAAAACTGCCTCTAGCATCCATGCTAACCTCTGTGATGGCGGCCATTATCTATAACCCACCAGCTTATTTCTCCTTAAAGGATGCTGATTGGTTATATTCTAACCAGACACAAACGAATCTGACAAGACTTCAGATTAGAGATCTGAGCTGTCCAGCTGCTTTGCATGATCACTTTCTCCTACTTCTTTAATACTTTTTATCACCACTTTTTTTTACTCAGACACATAATTGCAGCATGATTTATATTTTGGATGAAAAATTCTAACCAAATTCTCAAGAACGAATCTCTGAGCTTATTTGTTCACCTGCATTCAGCTGATTTGTTCTTTGATCAAATACTGAAATATTTTTCTTTCTAACATGTTAAAAACAAAACCCTTTTTCTAACTTCAGCAGTAAGAAAGAGGCAGAAAAACAGAGACGCTAAATCCTGTGGAAAACTGTTTCAAGCAGTTTCCACACACACACACACACACACACACACTGCAGACTTTGTGTCATAAAGCTCAACCTAAACATGACCTGGTTCACTCAGGTGTGTGTGTGTGTGTGTGTGTGTGTGTGTGTGTGTGGGAGCATGTGGAGGACAGAGGATAATATCCATGATGTTAACAGAAGCTCAGTGTCGACGTCTGGCCTCTGTGGAAACACACACACACACTCACACACACACACACTCTGTTGTCAGACTGTGTTTCTACAAGGTTCTGGCTCCCCAACAACCAAAACACAAAGACCTGAGCTCACAAGCTCTGCACCGAGACAAACTCATTCACTCTGTCAAAGGTGAAAAACGGTTCAGACGAAACTTTTCATCACCTGCTGCAAAAATATACTGAAATACAACCTGGTGTTAGTTTCCAAACAGGTTAAGAGTTACTTAAATGATCGCTGTCTGAGTTGGAGAAAGAGATCATGTGGTGATTTTGACATAAATAAGCTCTGACGTGTCTGATTTGACGTTAAAAAGAGCCGAAGAGCTGACAAACGTGCTGCTTCACGTCAGCCAAAAAAAATCTAAGCAACTTAATTCTGATTTAATTCCGTTTAAGACGAACGCACATAACCATCCAAGTAATTATAGGAAGGATCTCCTCCCATTGCTGCGGCTCTGGTGTACAATTCAACCCCTGCAGCCTCGAAACCCAAGCTAATGACAAAGGTTTCCTACGCTGTTTATTCCAACCACAGGGAAAAATAAGTTTGATTATATTGTAGATGTTTTTTCAAGTCAAAACGTCTCCATAAAAAGACCGAAACCAAGAGTGAACAGACCCTCCCAGCAAGCATTGTGAGCGTATTCAAAGTCTGGTGTCTCTTATTCCTCTGAGCCACAGAGCTCCATTGTTTCCAAAAAAAAACTATTAAAAACACATCAGTGAGTCACTCTGTTGCATTGGGAAACATGTTCCTTCATTAGCATGTACACACACTGGTGTTTTTTTTTTTTTTTAAACCAGTATTTACATACTCTGTTTTGCTTCCATAAATATTTATCAAAGCACCGAGTATAGATTAATCCATCTCGGAAAAATAGTCCCGAAACAAATGCACTGCTTCTTCCTGTTTCCTGAAAACTAGTGTTTTAAAAAACTAAAAAAAAAGAGTGTTATTTATAATGAAACTATAA
This sequence comes from Acanthurus lineatus, assembly GCA_029814665.1. Lineage (NCBI taxonomy): Eukaryota > Metazoa > Chordata > Actinopteri > Acanthuriformes > Acanthuridae > Acanthurus > Acanthurus lineatus. The sequence continues at coordinate 3,015,598 of JAPZDV010000012.1, read as the reverse complement.
ATCTGTGAGCTATTTTTAGAGATTTTTATCTTCACGGCGGAGAACTCCAAAAGCATTCAGAGAAAAACCAACAAACTGCTGCTTTTTTATGGGATTTATTGATGAGGAGACAAAGAATTTTTCACCAAATGCAGAATTTGTACGTTTTAATCCATAAAATATTTGCTAAAATGGTTAAAAAAGTAGGTTTTCTACAGATACGAAGATGTCAGATCATCTTAACAGTTAAAAAGAACATCACAGAGCGAGTGGATTATTTGAACTTGAGGCGTGAAGCATAAAACCAACAGTTACAACTTCTCAGTAATTCAGGGCCTCATTAGTTACAGTTTCTTTAGCCATAAACAAGTCTGTTAGCATTCCTCAGTGTCACAGGTACAGCTAGCCTCGGGCTGGATTAAAATAAGGAATCACAAACAATGATCACAAGCGGTGAGAAAAATCGAGTTTGGGCTGGTGCCAATTTCTAAAGGACACAGAGATGCTTTAGTTGACATATGTAGGTTTGGCTTGTTTAAACTTTATTAATACTAAATGTTGACAAAAGTTGTTAATTTTGAGGTTTAAATAGAGGCAATAATATTAAAATTGGTTAAAAAAAATGTTAAAAACAGACATGAGAAGTTATGGGGCGGTCCTTTAAATTCTCTGCATCCTTTCGTATCTTTAAATTGATTGTTTTTTTAAAATATGAGATTCAGTTTATGAGACTTTCTGTGACCTCTGAAAACAGCGATAATCCGACATTAAAGGAAACTCTCTGGTTTTCATCGTTTAGTCACAGATACTTGGACTTGTTATGATCTAATTACCGTCTCTCACCGTAATTCTGTCAAATAAATTTGTAAATGTCTTTCTCCCAGCTGTTAGTGGCTCATAATGGAGTTACAGATGACGGTAAACGGTTCGTAATGACACATAACCGCTGTTGCTGTTGTATTTATGCGTTTTCTGCTGACGGCCGCGACACACGGTATGTTAATCATCATGACTAATTTTCCCAGAAACCAACGCTCTCACCTGCAGCTGTCCAAAAGTTAACCTGAGCTCTCAAAGGTTTATTCTCGACAGTCTAGACCGAGTGCATCACACACTGATGACATCATCATCGGTGTCAGACAGGTGGCCAGGTAGTTCAGGTCAGGTGATAAGAGGGAGCTCTTTGAAACAGGTAGAGACACGAAGCAGCGACGTGGAAAAGAAATTTGCTGAAGATTAAAATGTTTGACGCACTTTATTTCCTTTAACCTCAAGGTTCATCACAAAGTCACATTTCTCTTCATCTTTACATCCGTCTGTCCTTTCACCTCCTGCAAAATACTCTCTTTTACTCCTTCACTCCTCTCCTTAAGCTCCTCCTCATCCTCTAAAGTAGCCACATAAAACAGAATTTATGCTAGAACATTTATCCAAGTTGACTCGCTAACCGGCCTCCAGACGCTTTTCAGATGCAGCTGTGTTTTTCCTGGAAGGATGCTGGTCGCAAATTAAGCACCGACATCGATTCGGTGCTCCAAGCTCCTATTGATCAGCAAAAAAAGGGCCATTAGCAGCATGGCTAACTGTGCTAACAAGCTAACAGCAGCCACACAGAGTCACATATTTTACTCACAATGCATCTTCAACTTATTTACTCCTCTTTCACCTTTTTTCAAGTTTTTTCTTTAACAAACAATCTTTTTGTCTTCTGTCAACCTTCTTCCACTTTTTCCTTCTTTCAAACTCTTTCTCCCTCAGTATCCTCGTCTTTGAACTTCTCTTATAATTTAACCTTTTATTTAACCTCTCCAAACTTCTACCACTATCTTTCAGTTTTTCCTTTGATGCTGTTTTCTCTTCTCTCTTCTCTGCACAAACCTCTTTTCTCTCACTCCATGTTTTTCTGTCTCTTTTTTTTAACCACAGTAGCTGCTTTGGAGTCATGAAGACGATGACTTAAACTCCTCCCTCCATCCTCGTCTTGTCTTCTGTCTTCTCGTCTTTGTGCAGCCAAATGTTACCACTTATTAATTAAAGCCTGATTTTTTTTGGGGGGGAGAGTAACAGATGTTTATGATTATGAAGTTTTTCTTTCATTCAAACGTTCTCTGTAATGTCTCAATATGTTTTGCAACCAGCTAACCAAAGCTAACCAAAGCTAACCAAAGCAGAATGAACTGAAGTGAACTATTTAAAAAAACCTAGTGGTGAGTTCTTTAAAGCTTCAGACTTCAACAGATAAAAGTATTTTGATAAAAATGAAGCTCGACCCACAAAATGTTAAAAAAAAAAAAGAAGAAGGAAAAAATGGCTTCAGCTAAAAAATGACTAGGATGTTTTTTAATGGTAGTTTTCTTTTACCAACAAACGTTAGTGCAATTTAATCCTTCTGTCTGTCCTTACTTATTATACAGTAACTACACACACACACACACACACACACACACACACACACACACAAATACCCACATTGCACTGTACAGCAAGATAATTATAATGTGAAGTCCTGATTGGTGAGTGTACAGAAACAGTTTTGGTACTCTGTGCAGGGAAAAACTGTGTTCTTACCGGCATGTGTGTGTGTGTTTTATGTGTGTGTGTGTGTTTGTTTGTGTGTGTGTGTTTTGTGGGGGGGTGTCATTACATGGTGACACCATGTGGAGCTGTAGCTTTGTGTCTCCATGTTTGAATTTCCTCAGCTTATTTGCTTGCCGATCGTCTTTCTGAACCTCAAATTCCTCAAAGAAGCAACATGGATTTTACAGTTTTATTTCTGTAGTTTTATCTGAGTACGAACAGCTAATTTGTACTCAAAAGTCTCTTATTTAAATCACAATTTACACTGCTTTAACTTTAACTTACCATGCTTACTATTGTTGTGTGCAAACTGTTTATTTCTGGTACAAAGTGGGATTATTATCAACATTTAAGAGGCTTCCACTTTCAGGAAGAACTCCAAATAAATTATAGTATTTAAAAACTGCTAGCTTGTAGATAATCTTACAACTTATGTGTCTGGACCTGTCTGAGATCTTTTTCCCTTTAAATACTGACAAATGAAACTTGGAGAAAGCTGCAGTAACTGGCGCCAGATGCTTCTGATCATTATTTTACACACTGAGTTCAGATTTATCAGGATTAAATCTATGAAAACAAGATCCAAACTGTAACGAACCCAAAACTTTCATTCAGATGTTTTAACTTCATTCTGATTATTAAAACTGCTGCTAACAGTCCTGATGATCCAGTTTGTGCAAAAACGTCCTGACGACTGATCGAACAGAAGCAGGAAAGACGATGAAGGAAACAGAACGAGAAAAAATGAGAGAAAAGTTAAAAAAAAAAAAATCGGGCACGTAGCAGAAAACATGTTCGGAGATGTTAAAGCCACATCAGACATTACTGTGTTTACCATGGGCGGGTCAGCACTGTGACTGCGCACTCGTGTGTGTGTGTGTGTGTGTGTGTGTGTGTGTGTGTGTGTGTGTGTGTGTGATGTGTGTACAGACTATTTTTGTGTCTGTGCATGTGTGCGTTGCAGGACAGAGAAGATATCTGTAAAATGGCCTTGAGGTTTCATTTTGATTGTTGTGTGACTGAGTGTGTGTGTGTGTGTGAGAGTGTGTGTGTGTGTGTGTGTTTAGGTATGCATAAGTGTGTGCTCGTGCACGTTTTTTTTGGGCGTGTCCGTTTCTGTTTCTACCATTTAAGGCCATCGGCGGTCTTTTCCTGGCAGGCGTTCAGGCTCTTTGATTACGGGACGGTGAGGCTTGGCGCAACCATGGCAACCACAGGGTGTGTCGCTTTGATAGCGGTGAAAAAAAGGGGGCGTGGCCCAGGTGCCTGTCTGGCGGTGTGTCTGGGTTGCCGTGGCAACGGTTCAACTGCCGGGCTTAAAGTGACAACATGCCTCAAAGCTTCTGCAGCTTCAACATGGATTTCTGCTCAAAACTCTACAAAGATTCAAGCGTTCAGGGTTCAGCTTTTGATAGATTTACAAAAAAATGACTAAACTTAATAATAAACTTAAGCAGAATGACCGCTGAGATGAACATATCAACCGTCCAGAACTTTTTAAAAAAAATGGATGCAGGAATAACACTTTTTTTTTTTTGCAAATCGTAAAATATTAAATCAGATAAGTCACAATTAAAATGCTTGTTTGCTGTGAATTGCTGAATCAAATCTCCTGAAATCAAATTTAAAACCAGCAAGTTTACAGTAAAGATTTACAAGTTCTGAGTTTTGACCGACAAGTATCAAGTTAAGTCCAACAAGTCCCGAGTCAAAACAACCAAGTCCCAAAGCAAAACCAACTAGAATCAACCAGAAGTTTTATAAGTTCTTCTAACCTTCTGGTCACAATTCAAGCCAAACAAGTGTAAGTCAAGAATAACAAGTCCAAAGTCAAGATGATCAAGTCTCTCATCAATAACAAGCACCAAGTTCAAGTCAAAGTGGACCAAAGTCAAGACCAAAAAGTCCCGAGACAGGATTAACAAAACTCACAGTACAAGTCACAACAGATTAACCCTAAATTTAGAGTGACAACAAGCTCAACAAGACCAAACTCTTGATAAACACTTCAACAACAAACTGAAACAACTCTGTTTTTCTAACCCTGAATTTGACAAAATCTTTCACTGGAGCTTAAATGTCAAAGACTCTGTACTCGATGATGTAGAACAAACAGAACATTTAAGAAAGATCAGTAGTTTAACTTTATGACGATGATATTTGCATGACAAGCTTAGGTTTTGATCTGTGAAGTGCTCAGAGGAATCCTCAAAAAACATAAAACTCCAGCAGGAAAAATAAAAAAAAGCTTGACAGGAACCTATTTTCCTATTAAATGGTTGTTTTCTTAGCGAAGGAACGTGATCCGGAGGGGAGCGGTAATCCCTCAGGCTGCGAGGTGACTGACAGGAGCCAGATCATAACATAATGCAGGAGATATCTGAAACACTTATCTCAGCACAACGAGGGCAGGATCAAACAGAGGCTCGTGTTGTCTGCGGAGGATTATCTCACCCTGTGGAAGATGGTTTAACTCTCAGCAGGTGGCGTCTTCTCTGCTGAAGTAAACAAGCTCTGCTGCAGAATCTGCAGCTCTCTGCTGCGCATGCATTAACAGCAGTGCTGTCCTTAGCTTCTGTTAGCTTTTTGGACGGTTTTATCGTTAGCATCCACTTGGAGCCGTCAGGTGTTCTTACCTTTCTTCACTTTCTTCTGCAGCTTGATGGTGTCTGATGATTTCTTCTTGATGTCTGCTCTGGCCTTTTTGTACTCTAAAGACAAAAAAACAAGCCTGCAGTGAAGAAAAGTTTTTATTTTATCTCTATGTTTGTGTGTGAGTGTGTTAGCATGTTAGCATACCTTTAGCGTGGTCTTTGTCCAGCTGACTGGCCACTTTCTTCCACTCCTCCATCTTCAACTCCAGCGGAGTGATCAGACTTTCTGAAAGAGCTCTGAGAGGGAAAAAAAATGTAAAATCCACTTAATCAGCTTGTTAAACTCATTTTCTTGCATTAATCCGATCAACTTTCACACTTTTCCAGTGAGTCTGGGGGATTTAAACCAGTAGCTCTCTGGTAGATTAGGTCAAAACAACTCACTTTATTTTGTTTTTAATTTGTGTATGTTTCAACACTGCTGTGTTTCCATCAGAGGCTTTAAAAAAAGGTCCTGTTTTTGTAGTTTTGATGACTTTTAATGAATTTATGTACTGGTTTAATTACATGTGTGTGTGAACACGGCAACTAACACAAAAAGTTAACAAAAGTACAAGATCACAGGGAATCCCCCAAAACACAAGAGGTCAGTTTTTACAGGTTTATCAAACATAATCTAAATCAATTCTTAAAAAGCATCTCCTGTTTGTGTAAAACTTCCTGAGAAAAGTAAAAGTGAACCAGAACAATAAAACTGTGGTCACACAGATCAGCTGATTATCACAAAAAACTCGTTAAAGCCGAGCTGGAGATGCAGGTGATGATTCTCTTGAGGCTAAAATCTACTAATAGCAGCTTTAATGGTATAAACTTAAATTTAAACCCTCATCACACCCACTTTACATTGTCATTTAACACACTGATAGAAGAAAACAGTGATTACTATAAAGCTGTGTGATGCTTCTGCTTCGTCTCTGCAGTGAAGCAGGTGAGATAAATGAGATAAATGATTGAAAAATTAAATTATCATCTTTGCAAGTCCAACATTATTTAACCTGAGAGCTACTGTGTGTGTGTGTGTGTGTGTGTGTGTGTGTGTGTGTGTGTGTGTGTGTGAGAGAGCCTGTGTGTGCGTTCGTGAGTTAATAATAATATAAATGTCAACGATTTAAAGTTAATTCAGGGTTAATAACATGAATGATATTTTCTCTAATGAGAGCAGATGGTGATGACAAAGACAGGAGGAAATGTTTCTGCAGTGACAGGGACGACGGATGAAATCAGGCGGACATGTAATACCTGCTCTATCACACACAAACACACACAGACACGTACACACACACTTTCTGGCAGCGGTGTGTGAGCATATGTCAGTTGAGAATAATTACAGCGTCTAGTTCCCACACTGTCAGGTAAAGGTGACATCACACCATCATTCACACCTTTCCCTGTCCTCCCTTTCTAAAAAAAACACACATGAGAAGCTCCCGTGTGTGTGTGTGTTTCTAAGTGTGTGTGTCTTACGTGGTAAACAGTTTGAGTTTGGACTCGATGCTGCGGTGTCTCATGCACATCCTGGTCAGCGCTGAGCCGATGTCCTTGGTGGCACCTGGGAAAAAAACAACACAACAATCAAATGATGAGTTTTATTCTGAAAAGGCACTGAAATGAATGAAAAAGAGCAAGAGCATTTCAAAATAAAAGTCAGTTTGGAGCATTAAAACAAACTATCGAAAGTTTCCTCACATTTATTCCTCTTTGATAAGTTAACTCTTGAATCACAAATATGGAAACTAAAATGACCAAAGTTTTGGTTTCTAATTAATTTAAAACTGGAAAATACATAAAGTGACTCAGTGTGGACAAAGTTAATAAAAAAAATGTGTGTGTTGTGTAAATTAGGACAGAAAAGGACGGAGCTCGACCTGAACTCTGCTGCTTTCACTTCAGTCTCAGATTGTAATTAATCAAAACGAAGCTTTGCTGCGGTTTGTGCGACTGCATGTGAAGTGAAGCTTTGCATTACAAACTCCATTTAGTTTGTTTAACAAAGAGTTGAGCAGAGCAGCGTGTGTGTGTGTGTGTATGTGTGTGTGTGTGTGTGTGTGTGTGTGTGTGAGATTGTTTGTGTGCTATCATTGATTCAT
>JAPZDV010000012.1:2975411-2992892 GCA_029814665.1 Acanthurus lineatus | reverse complement strand
CCGCAACAATCTTGAAAAACGCCCGCGAAATCCTGGAGGGACTGACTAAAGCACGAGTCTTAAAGGACAGAGATCCATCAGGTGGGTTGTTACAGGTGTTAAGTTGGTGCAGCTGCTCTACAGGTGATAACGCATCATTTATAATATCAAGGAGTCAGAGTTGATATGGAAATACTTTAATGCATGCACAGCACTATCAGCCGATGGCTGCATTAAATGTTCATCAAATGAGGTCAGAAGTTAAAGAAAACATTAATATACAAAGAGTTTTAGTTTGTGCATGTGTGTTTTACCTGAGCTGTGATTGTAGCTTCGCTCCTTTGGTTACAAAGTCCTCCCATGTAGGATAACTGGCCTGCAGCAAACACAGAAAACATCAATGACATTAAACCCTCGGACAACTTCAGACAAGTCTGAGTACAAATGATCACCGAGTTCAACTGAGACTCAAAGCTTTCACAGTTTAATACCAATAATCCCGGAGAGCTTATGGCTGTAATGAAGGAGATACAGCTATTATTCAAGTATTAGTCCAAAACTTGTCAGGAACTTCTCTGCATGGGACAGACAGGAATGTGTGGACACAATCAAAACAAAACTGAGCTGAGAAAAAATATGGAAATGTTTCATTTTAATCTCATTTTAATCTGCAATTTAAACACCTCAGCACAGAGACATAATCATTAAACATAAAAATGATACAAAAATATGCAAAAAGATAAGAGAAAGAGGCAGAATAAACAGAGAAAAAGAACAAACAAATGAAAAATGTGAAAAGATGAAGGATCAAGACTGAACATGATATTTAGCTTAATTATTGTTGTTAATTCAAATGCTTTTGGGAAGTCAGGAAAGGTAAACCCTGAGGTCAAAGGTCAGTATTACTGATACACAGCTGGTCAACACAGAAACTGTTGCCCATCACTCTTCTGTCGGCAAATCAATAAATAGATTAATGACTGCAGCTTTATCTGTGGCTTTTATAATCAATGAATGCAAGGTTTATTTTACAGTTTTATTTTCAGTTTCTCGGAACAACAGCAGCAGTTGTTAACGCTGTAAAACCGATCAACAGCTGACCGACTCGTGTTATTTTTGGCTCCTCTGGGTTTCACATGAGGACGGATGCTGGAGCTCTGAGGCTCGACTGCAAACATATAGACACAAACGCAAGAAAGCAGCTTCAAGTTCAAGGAAATCCACTCTGCAGTCATGCAGCTGTGATTGATTCTCCTCTAAACTGCAGCTCTTTTTCTCTGAGCTCATCTCAAAGCTCAGTTTTATCACAGCTGAGGCCCAAATCCTGTTCAAATCCATGAGGCTCACTTGTTTTCATGCAACTCTTTTATACACATTTTCCATCAGATTTTGCTGACATTTCAGAAATTAGTCTCAAAGATTTTATGTAGGAAAAACTGAAATTTAGAAACAGAATATTTGCAGTTTGATTAATTCAATGAAAAGGGCTAAAATCTCTACAAAAATGCAGATTAAATGTTTTCATTCTTTCTTTTAGTGGCTTAAAATATCTTGCCAGTGTGACTGAACACTTCCTTTGAAGGGTAAAAGCATTTTTCATGTCTGCATTTTGCCACAACAGCTGATTGATTATGTAATCCAAGGCTGGTTGCTGCTGCAGGCTCTGACCTTGGGTTACATCTGTGACCAGCAGCTGCCAGTCTGGCGTGTTCTGGTTATTCAATTAAGAAATGCAGGAAAGCCCTGTTGGAACGGCGAGCCGAGACCAGCTTTCTCATGTCATCTGTCTGTCCTCTGCATGTACGCTGCACCGCCACAGAGGGGATAATACCGATTTAACCCCCTAACGCCACACCGTTAGCCTCTTAGCTCCACACCGCTACAGCTGTTAGCCGGCCCCCAGCTTTCACAGCTAGCCAGGCATGCACACGGCACGGGGGCTGACAGGTTTACAGGCTGCGGGGGCTTAACGCCGCATGATGAAATACTGCAGGTGACCGGCTGAATGCCTCTGGTGAACAACTAATGGTGATTCTGGAATAAAATGCAGGAGGAAGGGAAGGAATGGTAATGGATTGCACTTCCAAAACTTTATTGATCCCTGTGGGGGCAAAAAAAAAAAAAAAAAGGTTGTGGCTGAGGCTAAATTTATACTGGAATTTTAGGAACAAAAAAAAAAACATAAGCTCACAAAGTTGAATTTAAGATGGAGCACATGTAGGCGAGCTAAACTTAGAGATCCTTTTACAGCATTTTTTAAAGGAAAATGGTATTTTTGGAGCAGAAATTATTAATGGTTATTGACTTGCTGATATTGAGTGAATGATGGTGCTTTTCAGGCAGAAAATCTTTTCTAGATATGATAATGTAGAGTGTTTCGCATTGAGGTAATCTTTCCAAAACCTCATCTCATGCGAGGGGTATTTCAGCGAATTAATCTTTCAGAAAATCCACGCATGGAAAATTGTCTCATGTATAAATCTGCCTGAAATTAAATCTCTTGTACCTCTTGTGCTCTCCTACTGGGATTTTTTTTTTTTGTACATTTTTGTCTGCTTGGGCTTAACATGCTCACCAGGTGTAATAGTACATATGTTCTACCCAGAACCTTTTCAGAACAGAACGTCCTGTCTTTCTTCAGTTTGTTCAACCTGTAATGTTTTTAATAAACATTCACAAACCGAGGACCCAGTTTATAGACAGAACATTAAGTAGACGTTAACGTAATTGAACAATTACCTTCAAATTTGCTTTAATCAACCAAGAAATACATCCAACATGCGCACAACATTAACGGTCAGGTGTTGTCTGTCTTGGAGAAGCAACAAGAAGTCGTGGAGTCCAATGTGTCGTTCAGATTCATCAACTGGACGTGTTGTAATTCCCAGTAAAGTAGCAAAACTGGTATAAAAGTCGTTTAGTACTATCATTATTTACTTTATTTGAAAATCTAATAATGTTTCAAGTGCCTTGATTTTTGAAAGCAAGAATAGTGCTGATAATAATCCCAAAAAATGTCAAAAGAATTCATCTTTTGTTATTCCATACTGACCCTCTGACCCTCCCCCTTCAACAAAATTCACACAAAACCCTGAATGTTGTGTATTTTTAAACCCCACTGACTGTTCACAGGAATATCGCTGACTGTAGTTCTGACTCTTGACTTCTTCCATGTAATGTTGGTTATCTAAAGAATAGAGTTTATTCTACTAAAGCAGTCAGTGAAGGTCACACTGGAGAGTATCGAGCTACAAGCTAAGACCAACTCTCTGAAACCTTCTCGCTGCTTGTGTTTCAGTGTGTGCAGATCTTGGAGGGCCCCCCCCTCTTGTTCCCTCGCCACTTCTCGCCTCAACCTTAAATTCTGTCAGCATTTGTTGTGACTGCCAGGAATGTCACAGTCAGTCGAAGACGAAATATTCCAGCAGTGGTTTTTTGAAGCAACAAGACTGCAAACGCCACAGACAGACTACGAGGGTCAAACTGAAAGCTTTAGAGCAGTGGTTGCTAATTTAGGGGTCCTGGGACCCACGAGGGTCACTGATGGTGTGCAGAGGGTTTCCCCGAGACAGCTGCCAACAAAACAGCCGTCGACTCCCAGAAGCAGAAAATGTAACAAAAGAAGCGACTGAACAACACATGGAATGAGAAGTTAGACTCAGCAAACGCCTCATGTCTTTAACAAAAATGCCTTTTTACAATATTGTCAAGATTTAAACACAATCAGAGCAACGAAACATGAAGTACAACTGATGGAAGCAACAAAACGTGTGATGAAGCATTGATTTCACAAGGAGTTTAGGGCCTGGTTTCATTTTAAACAGCAAAAAAATGGTGGCCTCGTCATAAATGCTCTAAAATTAAAAGATGAAAAGACACTGAGATGTATTAAAGTTGTAAAATAGGAAATTCAACAACAGAGTCTTGATTCGATTGACCTGAAGGCTCGTAACAAATGTAGAGACGTACAAGCAATTAAAAGTACTAAAAAGTGTAATGAAGAACTTATTAATTAAAGAGATGTTTTAACTTATCATAAAATACCAAATATTGATGAAACAAATAAATTTCAAAGGTTTTTAAAGTAAACATTGGTTGCTTTTATCTGAGTCGGGCTTGGTAAACTTGTGATAGAGACTTGTCTTTACTTTAAACTCTTAATAACTTCAACCAGCTTTGCTGCTACAAGCCCAAAAATTTAGTTAAGACACAAGGAAACGGTCTCATGCTCCACCAGCACCGACACAGTAAACTCTATTCAAAGGGCCTAAGCTCTCCATGTATAGAAGATCTACAGAGCTGTTATCCTATCTGCTTAGTCAACCAGACAGCATGACCAGGTATACTGTTACTTAGACTCTGTGTGTGTTTGTAGTCGACTGCCTTCAGTGTCTAATCCCGCCACGATAATCCTGCCTTGCTCTACTGACCGAAAAGAGAAAAGAAAAAAGACCGACTGCTGAGGAGAGGACATCTCAGGAAAGTGAGAATACCGCCATGTTGATTTTTTAAGAGTCCCGACTGACTCCAGAAAGTCCCTCAATCAACAAGTCAGTGAGCCAATGAGCTCGCAATTCATTCATTTAATCAGTCACTCAGAAAAGAGAAACGCTGCTGTCGTTTGAGGTTCAAATTAAAGTGGCGTCACTGTCATTCACAATTAATATTATTAATTTACATGCAAAACATTTTCTGCATCATCAATGCAACGTTTGGTCTAAGAAAGTGCAAAAATGTCCACCAAGATTCCTCAAAATATTTCATCACAATGAGTTAAAAAGTAGCTAACAGTGTGCTAATAGTGTCATAAAACATCACATGTGCTATTTTATGACACTATTCCACATTAACTTACACACTGAACCAGCCAACATGTTCATGTTAAGGTTGAATGACAGGATGAACCACATGCAAAGTGACGCCTGATAACACCGGAGAGAACATGAAGCTGATGAGGCTGAAACAAACAGCTACCGTATGATGTTTGTAAGCAAACCCTCCTTTTAATTACGACTAAATGATTGCTAACTGTCCAAACACTAATCTGCAGCTATTTTTAATGATGTTTTTCTGCATCTGCTTTGGTTTTTTTACATCAGTGAAACAGAAAACACGATCAATAAATGAATGATTCCACCTCTGTTGGGTCACAATCAGTGAAGGATGCAGGTTTCTCATGTTTATGGTTTTTTTCCATGTGAATGAAGTACCCCGCAGCTTTCTGTCTTACTTTGCATGTGCAGTCACGCATTCAGCTTACTGATGCCTGCATATGGCTGCTTGTTTGCTTGTTTGTTAACTTCCAGATAACCTGATATCATCTTGATGAGGTGCTGGTGTTACTAAGAGCCAAAGCATTTTTCAGTGGAAAAGAGTTCAAAGCACAAATTCCAGTGAACTGGATGAAGTGTCCCCCCCCAGGAAACCAGGAAACATGCAAAGATGATAGCAGACATAGTTGTGCAATTTGTGTTTTACATGCTTTTTATTTCAAATCCGCCTCCCAACAGAACACTGGATCGACCAATCAGATTGCTTCAAAGGCAAGGCTGCAGGAGGTTGTTTAGGAGATAAATGTGTGCATGTGCAACCCTCGTTTTCCTATGACACACATGTGCAGAAATGCTACATGTAGCATGATTGCTACCTGCCACTTTCACTTCGTGGCAGCCTAACAGATGATAAGAACTCGCCGGGACTGATACGCTGCTCTGTTTAAATGTTCACTTCCTCATCAGAAACAAAACAAATCTCCTTTCACTGTGACCTCGTGTAAACCACCATCGCTTTGAAAATAAAAAAAAATTTAAAAATGCCCTGACGTTAGTGGAGGTTAATTCTGTGTCTGTTTTCAAAGCAGCTTATGAAAAACTAAAACTCTGTTCAAGTGGAGACGGACTGATGTTCACATGTTTGGAGCAAAATCCAACCGTTCCCACTGGTTTTTGCCTTAATAATCTGACTGTTTGGTTGCAGGGAGGGGAAAAATTCAGGCTTGTGAGTATTTCTAAGCATCTAATCATTAATCACTGAGACATTGTGACTGAATGTGAATTCTTCTTAAACCAGTTGTGTGACAACACAGAGAATAATAATGTCTATTCTACTTTTTAATCTTCTTTTTATTAAGAAAAAACTATTTTGAGGCTTTTTTGCGACCATTTCATTCCCTCTCCTTCTGTTATCTCACTATCATGTTGGATTTAATGTATAAAACCTTCATTTTATTCAGGCTTTACTATTCCTCGTTGTTCTTTTTTGTCAATAAAGTTGTGAAAAGATGATAAACAACAACTCAATACTCAGTGCTTCAACTGTCTTGCTCTGCCTGCAGCTCTCAGCTCCTCGACCATGGGGTTTTTTTTACAGAGTACATTAAACGTCTCACAAAGACTATAAGCTGTACTTTCATTTTTTTTCCTTAAAGACACTCAGTATACGTTATGTCACCCGATATGTCACAGGACACTCTGTCCACCGGCCAGGCAACGTTGCTTCAGACAAACAGTCGCCATATTGAAGCAACTGCGCTGAAGCAACAGAGAGGGAAAAGGGGTCAAGGAGGTTGAGGCTGTTCAAACAGCAGGTCGATGGTTTGTTTTACGCTGTGTTTGAGCAACACGGCTTGATTGAAAGAGAGAAAGACTGAAATATAGGAGAGAGGGGGGGAAAGTAGACCGATCGGGTGTGTCAACATCAGGTTAATGGTTTGCTCGGCGAAGTCCATGTGTTCAACGGACTCAACCGCCTGGTTCTTTATCTGTGCAACAATGAGGTTTTTATTAAGGGAGTCGGATCGGCAGAGCAGAGCATGGATTTCTCATCACTCTTATGCTCTTACATAACTCATAATCTTTAGTTCATTAATACGGCGAGCTGGCAGATCATTCCCATTAGCTTTATTTTATCGTTCGCTGTTTCATCATGGAGTGGAGGTCTGATATGAATCACTCTCTTTACTCTGAAACAGAGCTCTTAGAAATCTTTCTTAATATTTTTCCAGATTCTGTTTTGGCTTTTTGTTTAAGTGTTTTGTAATTGTGTAGTTAATCATTTAAGTATTTTTTTGTAATCAGAAATAGGGTCTTATCATGTGGTGGATGAATAAAATGTAAACAATTCAATAAGAAACTATTGAAAATTGAATGAATGTTGATGAAAACACGACGTAACAACTCTTCCATATATGATTATTGTTGTTAATCACACGTCTCTGCTAAGAATACTCAGGCTGTTTATGGTGTTTAGAAGGTTTGGAGGCAGAAAGTCACCTCTCAGCTCCCTCAGCTGCCACGTTAGATCAATAAATCTCCAGACTAAAATCTTGTGGTGGGAGCTGAAGCCATGCAGGCTGCAGCGAGACCGAAGAGCAAAGAAATGAAAGACTTTAAGACCTTAAATGGCTCATTTTTCTAGTCTTTTCTCCCTTCTTCTTGATACAGAAGCAGCTGTCTCATGTCAGAGAGGTCAACTAGGAAGTCACACTGACTTAGTCATGTCTGTCTGTCTGTCTGTCTGTCTGTCTGTCTGTCTGTCTGTCTCTCTACAAGCAGACAGACAGGTTAGCAACACAACAACAGACATAAAGCACCAACAGCAGCTTCTTACATCAAAACAACCAGACATCCAAAAGACAGACTTAAGAGCAAAAAGACTATTTAAGACAATTTTAACATCTCAAAAACAGTATTTTATTTTGTTTTCAAATAAACAAAGCCCTTAAATGTCCATAATTTGCTGACTCTGTGTAATGACAGTGAGTCCTTCGGCTCTCAAAATCCCACCAGTTTTTACTCAGAGTTCGGTTTCAGGGTCAGAGGTCATGCATTCAAGACTAAGTGCCTTGCTCAAAGACAATTAGCTACGGTGGCAGCTGCAAAGGATTGCTGCTTATATAAGAACTCATGAGCTCTTCCAGACCGCAGTCCAAACAGATCTGTGTGTCTGCACGCTCATCAGCTCAGTTATCAAACCGTCTACGTTCCAGGTTACCGTCTGCATGTGCAACACAGACCGATTATCGCTCACGATGTGCTCGTCGGTTTGGGACTTTGCACCTGTGACGCCGTCCGATCGGACTCAGGTGTTTGTGTTAAACTGCTGGTTTATGAAGTTGATTTCCAGTCGCTCTGTTTATACTTTTGTCACATGTAGGCATCTAACTAAAACTGATTCCAGAGAGCAGAGTCCGAATCCAACTCAGAAACTTACAAACATATAATCTACCCCCCTAATTTAACCAGAATTAGAGTCATTTTTCTGTTCTTTTAACCTTTATATTTACTCTTACTTGTCTTTTTGCCCGTGTTACCAAGAGCTTTTGTTTAAATTCCTGCTGAAGAGGAAGTAAACGGCAGCCGATCTGTTTCTGTTTATTTGCATGTTATCTGTCTGTGTATCTCTTTGTCTCCGTGTCTGTTGCTGATTATTCAGGTCTCCAAACAACATAATTCCTAGATCAGGTTATGGAAATACTGTCTGTAAAAAATTCAGCAAAGTCATTTAAGTCTATCAAATCCAAGCTCAAGTAATAAAATCCTCAGTTTTTTTCAAAATGCAAAGAAGTTATTTCCAGAATCTAATAAAACTACACACCCTAAAAAAACTAAAATAAAGTGTCAAAAACATCTAAAAGTATTGAATTTACTTTTCACTCCAAACGTTTAAGCTCCACATAAGAAAATTCCCTTGACTTCCTGTAAAACGGTGCATCTAAAAGCTCAGATTCCCTCTTTTTTAAAATTCTTAAAACATCTGTTCATAAAAGCTCAAACTGAGAAAAGCCTTTGTGGTGCCTGCTGTATGAAAATAGCTCCATCAGTCAGTGTGTGTTGTAAATCCCCACCCTCTATTTAACTGCAGTCATCCGAACCACCTCATCACCTCCATCTCTCTCTCTCTCTCTCTCTCTCTACCTGTTGACTCATGTTCATCCATCCTTTCCGTCTTCCTCTCAAACTTTCCGTCAAATCTCTGGCTGTGTGTCGCAGTCGGTGAGCTGGATCCTCCAGAGTCTGGACACGTCAGGCCGGATCCGTCTGATCTAACAGGAACCTGAAGAAATGCAGCCTTGTCTGACTGAATCTGGTGGGGTTTTTTTTTTTTTTTTGCAGCTATTAAATCCACAGAGTCCTGATATTATTAACCCGACTTCCACTGGCTTGGATGACTCAATAAAACTACAACTCCCATGAAGTTTTTCCAGCTGGACGAGGTGCGTATTCTGCAAGTGGGTTTGACGGAGTTTTGAAATAAAGTAGCTTTTGTGGCGTTCCTGTTTTTGTCTCCCCTCCATGTTGTCCTTGCTTCATCCTCCGTTACTCCTCCTCTCTCCTCTTTCACTCCTTCTTTCTTCTCCTCCCAAATCATTTCCCTCCATCATCCTTCCTCCCCCTCTCTCCATCCTTTGTTTCTTCTTCTATTTGTTCTTTTTTGTCTTATTTTCTTTCAGGTTTCATCTATATTTTCTCTCTTTCCCTGCAACTTGCATCCACAAGTAACATACCTTTACATGTGTGTCTGAATGTGTGTGTTTCCATAGTATTTTTGTTTGTTGTTAATAAGTTTTGCACTAAAGTGTGTGCATTTAATGTGTGTGTGTGTGTGTATGTGTGCTAATGTGTGCACAACCCCCACATTTACTGCCCAAATTTCCTGTCAGCATCTCACCTGCTCATTCACACGCACTCACACACACCTAAACACACTCACACACACTCAGAGCAAACTATCGGGAACTATAAAATGAATCGTATCAGTAAAGTGACTAAGCTCTGATGACGTCACATCACATTATGGCCTTTAGTTGTAGGGTGTGGTTTTGTATATGTGAGTGTGTGTGTGTGTGTATGTGTGTGTGTGTGTGTTTGAAGTAATTGTCCACAGTACAACTTAGGTCAAAACAGCTTGTGTGGGAAAAGCCTGTATTTTACTGTGCATGTGTGCGTTCACACACACACACACAAACAGTTAATTATATATAGACAAGAACTGATTATAAAACTCAGTATAACCAGTTATAACCACTGTTTACTATAATGTGTGTGTGTGTCTGTGTGTGTGTGTCCTACTGAAACTGAACACGGTGTGAAAGCTATATTCTGCCTCTCACAAACACACACAAACAAACCCGACTTCTCAGTGTGTTCACCTTTAGCACAAGACGGATAACAAGGACACAAGCGATACATAAACACACACATCTTCTCTTGGAACGATGGCAGGTTGATGTGTTGAGTCAGGTTGAAAAAGGAGATAAAAATGTAATATACACAAAAAAAGAAAACTACAAATACAAAAGACTGAAGGGGAAATGTGAGGAAAAACCAGAGGCGATGAGAGTGGAGGAATGCACTGAGCATGTCGGGATGGAGGGATGGATCGGAGCAGAGACGGAGGAGTGTGGAAGGTCAACGGCCCATAATGTCACTCCTGATAAAGCCGAGACAGAAATCAATAAGCTGTCTGTCTCCCTTCAGGAGAACCTGAAGGTCCCATGAAGCCGATTCAGGATGAAGATTTTCCACCCGAGATGTGACGTGTTTCTCATATCGAACAGGAAGTTGGGACGGGATGTGATAAAGGTGGACCGAAAGGTTAAAAATTAAGGATGCTCCGATTGGGAATTGTAGGGCCCGTCATTGATCACAGGAAGTATTGTAAGCCAGTGATTGATCAGAATATTCACTTCTTCTATCACCTATAGCTGTTAATTATGAGAGGCATGATAAAAACATCTTTTAAGAGTAATGGAAGTTTCTTTTTTTTTCTTTATTCAATGAAAAAAGTTTAAAAAAAACTTTAAAGATGCAAAAAAAAGGAAAAAAATAATTTGGAAAAAATGAAAAGGGCACAGAATTTAGTAACACAGATTCTGGCAAAAAAAAATGTAAAAACTAAGAAATTCTTTGTCTCAGCATCAGTCGTCTGAGTCATCGATCTGAGGTCTTTTTAATGATCCGGCCAGAATATTAAGCACATTCAGAAAAATGCTCTCATCCATCGTTACTCACCGAGTCCGTCCGGAGGCGATCGCCGCTCCGCGTGCCAACCCTGACAACAGGCCAGCAGAGTCCATAACTCAGAGTCTGACTGTTTTAACTGAACTGAATTATCCTCCAGCCGCTCTGTTTGTTCCCCCCCCCCCGCCCCCCGAGCCGACCGGGAAGCAAACTGGTCCGACCACGACAGGTAAACTCACTGAGACGGTCTATCAGACACGAGAGGCATCACTTGAGTTTATTCTCGTCGGCCAAGTCGCTGTGAGTCATTTTGTTTGCTTCGTGGGATCCTGAAGAGGAGTTTTTTTGTGTGTTTGGCTGAAGATTCAACCATCAGTAGCTGAAATGTGGGTTTTTGTATCGAGCATCTTTGCCTCCTCTGCAGAGTTTTAAAAGTATTTGATCATTAAGAGTCTATGGATTTTTTTTTTAAAGTTGTTCGAAAAGTCTGTTCACACTAAGACAGGCTGATAAAATTAATATTAATCTTGCTTTTGTGTTTGTTTTCAAGTATTAAAAGATTTTAGTGAGTTATCTTGTGGAAAATTCATGTCACAACAAAACTATTAAGTCTCTGCTTCACTTTAAACGGCTGTTTGGTTAATTTAAAAAAAAAAAAATCAACAACAAGCCTCCGTTTCTTCACATCTTCTGACTGAGGCATGTTGTGATGCCCCGAGGGCAGATTTATCTGAACAGCAACTCTGTTTAATTAGACACGGCTTCTGTGTGTGTGTGTGTGCATGAGTGTGCATGAGTGTGTGTGTGTGTGTGTGTGTGTGTGTGTGAGAGAGAGTGTGTGTGTGTGTGTTGCAGATGGCGGGAGTGCCTTGTTGGTTCAATGCCATGTTGGTAAAATATCAGGATATGATACCACAAGCCCTGAATCATGCACGCACACACCCTCACACACACACACTCTCACACACACACACACACACACACACACACACACCATAACCATCCCTGTTCCCTGTTATCTGACGGCAAAGTGACTCATGTTCACTCCTCGCTGTTCTCACTGCAAGTTCCATCACGTTACATTCATAATGTCTCAACTCCTGGATGAAATGAAAACTTCCTCGTTTTTTCCTAAAACTCTTCATCCTGCAGAGATTTTTTTTTAAACTCTTCATCCTCTCAGGTGACCTTCCTGTCCGTCTGAAACTCAAAAGGTTCGACTCCAAACATCTGATGTCTGCTGTTCAAACACAAAATCTAATCTTATCTAAAAAAAACACTTGACACACAATAAGACCATAAAGGATGCTGTGACTCATCTGAAGATCCACTCTTACACAACGTTTCTGTGCTGCATCATCAGATGTGGTCGATAAAGTTGCAACCGTTTCAAACATAAGACATCTGGTCACATGCAGGAGCCCCTCCGACAATCAGATCTGATCTTGAACTGCTCCTGAATTTTTCTTTTAGATATGAATCAAATTTAAGACCAGTCAGATCGTCATTACCTCAGTTTTTGATGCATGTTTTGAATCATCTCAGCAGCTTCTGACGCTCTCGACAGCTGCTTCAGGGTCTTAATCAGGCTGCTATTCATTATCATGTTGTTGTACCCGACAGTGTTAATATCTCATTCTGCAGCTAAAATTTTATCCAATCAGTTGGCACACCTCATCTTTCACAGATCACTTTGCTTTGAGATGTTAAAAAGCATCCATTGGTCATTTTTTTGATGGGGTGACATCATTAGCCATGGAAACTAACATTCAAAGCTTTATTTAAAGTCTGATGTTCAGTACAGCTGTGAATATTTAAGCTGCCTAAAAACAGTAAACAAACAAATAAACAATAAGAACTTCAACAACATACTAGGTACAAACTTCTGAATGAGTTAAATTTGACATCTAAGATTAAAACCAACAGAAAAGGAGGAAGGAAAACAGCTTATTTACTTGTTAAATACAATTATACCAAGAACAACACAGTGAAACTGGTTCTCTGCATTAAATCCATCATGGATAAGCAGCATGCGACGCCTGAGGGCCGACTGCAGCCTTAAGACAACGCCGTGGTCATGGACACTGACAGCAGAACTAACATATATACATACACACACACGTTTATGGCGGCGGGGGAAACCGGAGCGAGCATGGCGAGAGTTTTTATTCGCCATTCAGAGAGAGAAACTGATATACAAAGTGATGATAAAGCAGCACATTTTCATACAGAGCTGAGCTCCAACAAGTCCTGTTTCTTCCTTCCACATGGCCACATTTTTGTGAAAGTGTTCATTTGTTGGATTGATTAATGAAAATATGAAGAGTTGACTCAACTTGTTCGCCCGCTTTCTTCACATCCGTTTCTCTTTTTTTAACAAAATGCTTTGCTTGAGCTTTGCCAACAGTGTGTGGACACGCCGCAAAGAAACTACGGGCCACAGACGCTCGACGACAGCCCGACGCTGGCCGACCGTTGGCCTGGTGTGTGTCGTCGGCCATAACGACGAACATCTGAGAGCAGTGAAACACAGACAGGCAGGCAGGCAGGCAGACAGACAGGCAGCAAAGGGCAGTCTGCTTAACAAACATCAAAGAGCACACAGCTGGTAAAATCCACCCCCATCCAGCTCCGTTACCCTCTCAGATGGCCCACTTCCAGTTTTAACCTCAGCTCATTCATTACCCAATCAACATC
The DNA here is from genome assembly GCA_029814665.1 of Acanthurus lineatus. NCBI lineage: Eukaryota > Metazoa > Chordata > Actinopteri > Acanthuriformes > Acanthuridae > Acanthurus > Acanthurus lineatus. Next base: position 2,979,255 of record JAPZDV010000012.1, on the reverse strand, counting down.
ACCAGCACTCATATCCACTCAGTCTAAATCCAGCCCATAGTAACCTATATTTCAGGGTCTGTAAGTATCTCCAGCTCACTCATTCATTTATGGGAATCCCTGTTTTGAATTCCATCTAGTTTTAACAGCATTATAGCATTATTGTAAGCTTTTTTTAAAGCAGTTTAACACGTCTAAGAGGTGTGAGATTATAAGAGCCGATGTGAGAGGGAGAAATGTAAACACAGATATCACATTTGAGTGTTAAAGATAAGTGATGCAAGAAAATCTCCATACAGAATGAATGAAGAGGAAGCAACTCAGGTCTTTACTTAACAAAAGCCTTATTAGTTTCATTATCTCTATTTATATGAATGATTTGACACCACTAAATGTGTATAATATATGACTATGACAGGCAAAAGCTAATTAAATACCTTTAAATTAGGAAAAAAGAGACTTAAAGAAGTGGAAATACCAAAAGAAATAAGACAAAATAAGAAAAGTGAAGAGAGACATAGGAAATAATTCAAAAGTTAATACAAAAAATACCCTTCAGATGAATCTACTTGAATGGAAAAGCAATAAAGAACATAATAAAAACATGCTGAGATGATTTGGAAGGAACACAAAAATGAATTTAATTAGATTTTTTTTACCTTCATGTCGTTCATGATGAGCTGGAAGAGCCCTCCCAAGGCGCTGCATTCCTTCTCTATACCCGCATCCATTTTTCCACAGGCTCGGAAAAATCCTCCTCAACTTCCCAACACGCAAAAAAAAAAACTTCCAGCCAAGTTTTTTTTAAAAAATACTCCAACAGAAGAATCAATGGGGGCTTTTTTATATATATATAATTTAATAGAGGGGTGAGTTACAACACCCTGAGGGCAAAGTCCACCTTTAAAAAGAAAAAAAAACAGCCAAAAACAGCAGTGGAAAAGGAGGAAAAAACACACACACACTCTCTCATACACACTCACACACTCACACACACACACACTCAGAGGAGTAAAAATCCAGGTCGACAGAAAACCGAGAGACTCACACCGACGATGGGCTTTAGTCAGCCGATGCTACCGGCCGGCCAACTTGATAAACGTCCGAAAAACCACCACATCATGACTGAATCATGAAGCAGATTGTCTGAGGAATAAAAAAATATAACAAAAAAAGTCTGACAGATTTTTATAAGTTTTAGCTCCGGCTCGCTAAAGTCCCGGATAAATGGAAAACACAGCTAACCGCAGCTAGCTAACTTGGCTAGCTAGGTTAGCGTTAACTCCGCTAGCAACCTGTGACTATGTGTGTCTATGTGTGTGTGTGTGTGTGTGTTTGGCTATGCAAACGAAAACACACACGCAGTCTGTGATCAATCAGCACGCGTAGATTAATCAATAAAGGCTCTTATCTGACGTCCGGTTCGGGTTTAAAGCTCCTAGATGTTGTTTTCCCGAAGTGTATCCGAGTGATTTCACGTTGTTTTCCTGCGAGTTTGGACGCGAGACGCAGCCGTTTTTTCCTCCAGTTACTCCAACAGGAGTCCGAACCTAAAGTGAATGAGTCTCCCTGAACGGAGAGGCAAGCTAGCCCGCGCGACACACCGCACTTCCGTCAGAACGTTTCAAAATAAAAGCCTTAAATTTATTTTATGTCGCTCCTACTCTGATGCAGTTTACAAGTGATGTAAAGTAACCAAGTGAGTAAATTCAAGTATTTCAAATGAAATTATTGTACGTTTTACTCCACTTCATTTATTTAATACTATTCCTTAATAGTAAATTTACAGATTGGATTCAAATTACAAATAAAAAAACAAATAAAGCCGGATGTATTATTCTTGATAAACATGAGAATAAAATCTATCTCAATGTGAAATTCAAAAACTACACAGGTGAGTTTGTGAAAAGTAAATACAAATGCAATAATAAATATAAATTAGTCCTTCTTTTACCAGCTGGAACATTTAAGTAATGCATTTTATCAATAACTATGGTCCTTTAATGTGATATTCATTATTGTAAAAATTTACCTTTCTGTACTTTTGTGCTTGAAGTATGTTTCATACTAATATTTTTCTATTCTTACTGCATAATTTGATATGCAAGACTTTGCAATACTGTATTTATCCACTTAGTATTTTATTGTCGTTTTCACTTAAGTGAAAGAATTGAGTATTTCTATCACTAATATGATTAGAAGTGCTCTTGACTCAAATCAGACAGGATGGAAACATAAAATACATCAAAAAAGCAGCACAGTGTGTAATAAAACTAAAAATTTCAACCATCAATATTGACTATAAGTGACAATGAATAAAAATTAACAAAAAGAAGTTACAGACAACAAGACAATATGTTGAGTTATCAAAATGATTCTGCTGGCAGGAAATGCTGTTACATTTTTATTGAAAAAAAATATTATTATTATATGTAGGGCTGATAATAAAAGCACAGCCACAATTGAGTATAACCCAAATTTAGGTCATGTCATGATGTCCTGATTACAGGCATACATTCAATTTAGAAATATGTTTTTTATACCAGAACATTTAAATATCTACAGTGGTTAAGAGAAAAATAACTTAAAAGACATAAAGCTTGATATTTAATGTGTCTTTACCAACAAATACACTGGCTGAGTCAAAAAAATACTCTGTTTACTTTACTTTAAGCACCACTTCTGTGAGTTTTACATCAACAATAACAATCAGCCATTTATGTTAACACTGATTTGTTTTTCCAAACTAATGCTGTTGTATTTAGTCAACTGATTTCTTCTTTCTGATCAGATTAATTATCTTTTGATCATTATGAAGCTTTATATAAATAAGGACTTAAAATACCGGTGAACAAAAATTTGAAAAACTTTCTTTTTTCCCTCCAGTTTCAGCATTCTATATCTGAAGCTTTTATTTTAAAGGCTTCATCATTTCCGGTCGACGCTGAGTTCGGCTTCCTTGACGCTCGATGATGGAGGCTTGTTGTGTGTCTGGGACGCGGCGGGTCGGCGGGGCGGAGCTACAAGGAGCAAAGTGAAAGATTTTTCCCCGAACTGAAGAACAAACTGTGACTGAATCAAGTTTTATTGACATTTTACTGAAAAACAAGAAACAATGAAGAGAAAATATACAAGAACAAACGGAGGATAAACAAATGGAATCACTAAGTGCAACTTTTAGCTAGTCTATGTAAACAAAACTACTTACTGTACAATCGAATAAAAGGTACGCAATTTAAAAAAAAAGTTAACAGCAGAGATAGAAAATTTATAACATTAAATGCAAGTGGAAACTCTCTGAAACATTTGTTTAAAAATTGTTTAGAATTGTAAGAAAATAGTTTCTTACTTAATAGCAGTGGTACCCAACACCCGGGATGCGGACCCATAGAGGTCCTCTGAACATTCAGGAGGCCCAAAAGGTCACAAGAAAACAATGCAGACTTCAGACTGTCTGCTTGAGCCACATTTCACTTGTTTTATCTCAGTTTGAGCTAACTGAGGTGCAGGTAAGCGGCTCATCATCACCTACCTTCCATCCATCAGCTCCTCCTGTTTTCAGGGCTGTCCGATGTGTTTTGAGATATTTACGTTGTGCATGTCAGCTCCTCTGCAGCCTGAGCAACTTAAAGGTTTCCGTAACACCCACAGAAATGTTTTAACTTGGCATCGGTGTGCTTCAAAACCACACACCTGCCGACGGCTGCCAACTGCAAGGTGAGGCTCATCACCTGGCGGGGAAGCCAAGCTAACAGTATTGCTAGTAAGCTAATGTTCTAGCATGTCTGAAGATAGACTACTGCTTCTGGGATTGACAATGTTGGGTTTGTAAATATTATAATTATATAATTATAACATTAATCAA
>JAPZDV010000012.1:2944686-2959404 GCA_029814665.1 Acanthurus lineatus | reverse complement strand
ACCGTCCGAAGTTTTATTCGTTTGTTGCATTAACACACCTAAGAGGAAGAACATCCAAGACAAGCCCGAACGCTGGCAGCAATTCGCATTTACTGTCAATTTATTACTCACATGCTGCCTCACATGGTTACCTCGATTTCTGCACACCTGAACAGCTTTTTCGCCATTGGTGCACGCTCACAGGTGTGTGTACAGGTACATGTGAGTGGGCGTGTGCGATCACAGTGCAATCAGCCAAAACTCTGAGGCGTTAAGCGTTTCACACATGACTGTTTACTTCCTCTGGTGCTGATTTAAGTGTTTTGAATCACTCGGTGGCTCATAAACACCACGTCCAAAACAGAGAAGGATATTTAAATAAAGAGTTGCATAAAGTTTTTTCTTAAGTTTTATTCACTCAGCATGACGGAAAATAAGAAAAGCACAACCGTTGATGCAGCTGAGTCCCTGATGTCTCGACAGCTGACCGAACTGTGGCCTTTATCGCATTTTTTAACCTCTTTTCTGCAAAAATTCAAGTTTGAAAAATAATATTTAACTCTGTTTCTTTGCATTTCTGAAAACAAACTTGTTTTTTTTAACTAAAAACTGTTTGTATCCCTCAGTAAGATCCGGCCTGAGCCGTCTGCGACTCTCACAGGAGTCATGTTCCTCCGCTGCAAATATAGCAAAGCCCAAATTCTGATCCAGCTGCTGATGTTATTTGAACACAGCGACGCCTCTTTAATGTCGGCCATCTTTTCTGCCTCTAAACACTGCTGAACACTTCGGAAACGCTCCATATGGCGCCTGTTCTGACGCCGTCCTGAGGCCGTCCTCAGGCTCGGCGGCCCATCTGCCATCTGCAGCGAGCAGACGGCTAATGAGATTTTAATGATCCACCTGCAGAAACACCCGCTGGAATCTGTGGACGCAGCCGAAGTCCAGAGAAGAGCCCGAATGATGTTTTTACAGGGACAGTTAAGCATTAAACGTGATCACGATGCAGAAGTTAATCAATAAGTCATTGGGTGAAACATTTAAATGACATTTTTAATAAGTGACTGATAATTCGTTTGATCTGTCAGTCACAAGTAACAAACATTAACTGGTTCCTGGTTCTTACACGAGAATTTACCGTTTTATGATCGTTAACTGGTTAATATCACAGATAGATACACAAATATTTATTGTTTTTATTTGAAACTTCAGTCTTGTAAAAAAAACCCTCCAATAAAAGATTCATATGTGGAAAATAACACTGAACAACTGAACTCAACAGCATAAAACTGAACTGTGCTTCACTTTCAGCAAAAAGGCCAAAGAGCATCGACTCAAAGTTAAATCTGTTGTTTCTCTGCAGCTCAATGACTTCAATTTGCAAATCTAAACAAATGTAAATCACTCTATTTTATCACACAAACATCCAGTAGGTGGCGCTGTGCATCCCTAACGAATACGCAGGAAAGTAAATACTTTTAAAATCACCAAAGAGGGAAAATCGTGCCGTTTCTTCTCCTGCATTCAGAGTAAAAAAAACAGTGATAGATATTTTAAAGACTGAAGTTTCTTACATGAAAAACACAGAAAAATAAGACGCGTTCCTGTCAAATGAGCTCGACCTTGAATATTTTAGGATGCTGTTTACTCGTCGCTTGGTGCATTAGTCATAACCTTCTCATACACGAATATATAAACACTGTGCTACTTTGGATTACTTTTGTTTTAATGACTTCAGTAAATTACACAAATGTGCAATTATGTACATTTTAAATGCAGAACTTTAATTTGTAAAAATTATGCAAAATACCTTAATTTGAGCCAAAAAACTGAGATAGTCTCATTACACTTCCTGAGAAAAAAAAATCTGATCATATGAGAGGAGGTCTTTAAAGTAACTGAGTACTTTTACTTAAGTACTGTACTTAGGTGCATTTTATGGTACTTGCACTTTAAGTATTTACACTTTATGCAACTTTGTACTTGTACTCCACTTCTCTTTGGAGGCAGATATTGAACTTTTTACTCTGCATTGATCATGCAGCTTTAGTCAGCAGTTACTTTGCAGATTCAGATTACTGTAACGCTTCCAGTTTGCATTTAAAGTAAATAAAATTAGCTCCACCTTCACCAGCTGCAGCGTTTAAGTGATGTTTACTTTTATGCGCCATCATCATAATCCACTTACATGTTAGACATGATTTTAAAATGGGCCATTATAGTATGTGTCGTTACTAATAACTACAATAAAACATCTGAGTACTTCCTCTATCAGCGTCAACAGGCAAATGTTGGGAAAAGTCCCGCAGTGTGACGCGATATGAACACACACAATCCACCAAATTACATAAATTACTTTAATCTGAGTATATATATTACATGTCAGTCTGCATAACGAGTATTCTGGCTTTTGGTCATTTAAGTGTCGAAGCGTTCTTGTGCTTTTATTTTGGTAAACTGAAAATACACTTGTCGTTACTTATAATAGAGTATTTCTTTATTTTACTCCCACCAACGCGTTTAGTCACGTTTAATATGGAAACTCTGCGAAAAGTCCCGCAGTGTGTCTGAATGTGTACCGTGTGTGTGTGTGTGTGTGTGTGTGTGTGTGTGTGTGTGTGTGTGTGTGTCGGTGCGGAGACGAGCCTCCCACCCACCCGCCGGTTCAACGACTCACATCACGTCAGCGTGAGTCGACGGCGGCGGCGGACCCGCACTCACTGCGCACCGTTACCGCACAATTACTGCATAAATCCAGCTCAACACCACAAAACTGACTCCTGCGTAACCCCGCGCGCGACCCGCACATGCTCCCGCGTGCGCTTCACGCAAGATGAAGGTCTACTCACAGATATTTCCCGGTGATGCGGCGTCTTCTTTCAGATATCTGCGTCCTTTTTTTGTGGAGAAATTGTCGCTTTTTTTAATCTTCTCTTCCTCCGCAGCTTCTCACGCACTCATTCCGCAGCTTTGTTTCACGCTCTTTCATCGGCTTTTTTTCTTTTCCCCGCACATGTGCAACGCAAACCTCCAACTACCGTTCGCCGCCGCACACTCGCAGGTTATATACCGCTTCACGCAGTCCGACCCGCCGGCCAATCAGCGGTGACCCCGCTCTGTGTGTCAGCCCCTCCCCCTTCACCCCTCACTCACCCAACGCTGTCGTAAAGACAAAGATCGTGTATGTGAGGCGAGATGGTGGGGGGATGACGTAAAGGGAGGGGGGGTGCGGGGAGACACCGCAAAGCTCGTGTTTGGTAACGAAGAGGAATAAAAACTATAACATCCATTTAAATCTGTTTTTATGATAAAAAATGCACATTATTGTTTGTAGAAAACGAAATGCATCGGTGAAAAACCACGTAAATATCCTTTGATCTGATCCTGAACTCACTCCAGGCAGCTTTCAGGTTCCTGTGTTTGATTTCACTGTTTCTATTTTATGCATTTTAACCGTGAAACACTCCTAAAAGTAATTAACTTTACTAAATTTTATTTAATTTGCTGCTGTTATTATGCAGGATTAGATTTGAAACATGATACAAAAGTGTGATTATTATTAAAATATCATTAGCCTGTTGATTAAGTTACCAAATATAATCTAAATTTGTAAAATAAAGTAAAATAATATCAAATAAAATCAGCCTCATCATTACCAGCGTAAACATTTAAGTCGTTTGCACATGAATGCATCAAATATTATGACTCAGACATCTATGTTATATTATTATGTAATATTTCCTTTGCCTTTCCTTTCTACTTTTGTTACTTTAAGTATATTTTGTCTGCAGCCTGGTTTTGAATTTTAACCCTTTAAGATTTTAAACACAGCTGTCCTGCATATTTTCACACCTCAGTTAAACACTTTAACACCTAAATAACTCTTCTTGTGCTTTATGCAAATGTAGGCAGGAAACAATGGGACAGGTTATGCTTAATAACTGGTTAGGTTGCAGAGATGGTTTCGTAATCACGTGGTTGGGATTTTTCTGGTGTTAATGATAATAAACATGGAGGTGAATAATAGTGATGAAATGAGAACAAGCTCAGTTCAACGTGACCATCCTCAACCCGGAAGTGACACGCCCACCAACATGCTCATGCTTGTGTAAACACATGAGGAGCTTATTTAGGAGAAGATTCACTCACCTTTTCACCAAATTATTTCTCATAAGTGACAAAAAGAAAAGAGAAAAAAGCATCTGTGTGAAGTTCAGAGGCTGTCAGTGTGTTATAACTCTTAACATCACATTAAAAACTGTGCTTTGTTGTGTTAAAGTGCTGATTAAAGTGGTGCAGTGAGTTATTTAGTTGATGCAAAATGCAAAATCCAGCCACTTCCGGCTTGTAAGACAGATAATCTTTAATGATTTGTGTGTTTTAGTAGAGAATGAGAGTTTCCTGAAATGCAAACAGAGTGGGAGCTCCTGTTTCTTTTCACTATCAGACGGCCAGACGGTCTCTGAGCCAGAGCCGTGTGTAATACGAGTTTGGCTAATTTTCCAACAACCTCTTTCTGTGATTGTGCCAACAATTATTTCACCTTCTCTTCTTCTTTTTCACGTTAAATGTCGTTAAATTAATTCATAAAGTATCATGATTTAGTCGTTCTCACAGTTTTTAGACAGTTTTCCTTCCCTCTGACCACTCAGCACAACCTTTGCGCCTCATAACTCTGCTTCTTCTGGCTCTTTCCATCATGACGTGACGTGCTGACCGTCATCACCGAGGTGCCGCACCGGGTGACGTCACCGGGGCAAAACGCAGGGAGCCAATCGGTGATGAGCATATACCGGACCGCTATAAGCTGCGTTCATGCGGGACGCGCTTAATGCGGCCCACCATGATGAAACACGCCACGAGATTGCGTTTCGGTTTTTTATTTTTGGATAAATGAGTTTGAAATGTTTGCATCTGTTTCACAGAATGAAATCAAAAGATCTTCTATAATTTGGCTTTGCGTGACACTTACCTGTAATTATGTTCAGGTAAAGTTTTAGGAATTAATTTAGATAATTTTTTATTATGTAAGAAAAAATAAAATAAAGCCAGATCAATTAAACAACTGACATTGCTGAGGATTATTAAAATCTGGAGCGTAATGTGATTAATTTTATTGCAATTATTCATGAAATCCATCTTTGTTTGATACTGCCACTAAATGAAAACGATTTTAACTGTAGTAAACAAAAAAAACTGATAAATATATCAGTTTATGCAGCACCTAGACAGTTATTACAGCTGTAATCTTTAATCATAAAGATCCCAAGTTATCAGTAAAAACACTGCATTTGCATTACAAAGTGTTTTACCAGGAATTTGTGCCTGCTTGTATTTGTTTAGCCGGCTCGCTGCCTTGCTGAGTGACATTCAGATGGGCTTTAAAACTCTGCGTCTGAATCGTAAACTGGTTTTATTCACGTGAACGAGGAGGCTGCAAGTTTTCCTGCAGAGCTGAAGTCAAACTGAGACATGATCCAAAGTGTAGCACAAACACAGAGTCAGCACCTGAAGAAGAAGAGCAGCTGCACACATGGATGGATTACTGAAAGGACCTGTCAGGAACAGACCTGGGAGCCGAAGAGGTCGGGGGCTCTGGGGGTCGCCATTAACACTTCTCTGCAAAAGTCAATCATACAAACACATGAGAGACAGAAGATGACAACAGTGAGACAGAAAAGTGCAACAAAAGTGTGACGAAACAGCCACAAAGAGACATTCAAACTGCAAACACAGTGTTTCTCTCAGTTCAGGTGAACTTCAGTGAGGAAGAGGTTGGGGGGGGGTCCTTTCACAGGTCTCATAACACCTCCATGGCTGCGTATCATCAGAGAGTCTGCTTGGCTTCACTTGGAGGTTTCAGACATACTGATGCACAGACCTGAGGCCTGCAGCAGACCGAACCAACGCAATGTAACACACCAGGTGCATGTTCAACTACGAGACGACCTCTGTGCAGAAAAACTACAAGACCACCTCTGTGTAGAAAAACTACAAGACCACCTCTGAGCAGAAAAACTACGAGACCACCTCTGTGCAGAAAAACTACAAGACGACCTCTGTGCAGAAAAACTACCAGACGACCTCTGTGCAGAAAAACTACCAGACGACCTCTGTGCAGAAAACATTGTTTAAGTTATCTTGTTAAACTTGTTACTGCGACATAAATGGAATGTAAAGACTGTAAAGAGAATAGTTTGACCTGATTGTGCAACTTCATGAATCAATCCTCTGAGAAACATAAACATCTGTACAGAAAATTAACAGCAGGCCATCAAATAACTGCTCCCGTGTGTCAGTCTGGACCACAGCGGTGGATTGACATCGCCATGCATAGCCCCGTGCCCCCCCTCCTCTGTGGCTAAAAATATGAATGTGGACGCGGTGTGACATAATGGAGGCATTATAAAAAGCATCGTCTGTCTATCAGTGACACAGTTACACCTCTGAGAAAGTCAGAAAAATGCATCTGTAGCCGTACAAATGATATGCAGATGTGTCGGGGCATGCAGGGAAGCTGAACTTATATAAGATGCAGATGTTGCTTGTTGAATTGTACAGAATGTACTTATAGCATGTTGCCTTCAGCCACAACTCGAGTTCTGTTCCAGCAGCCTGTCAGAAAAAAAACAGAGACCAGCAATCATCATTTCATTTTTACAGTCTGGTTGTCACGCACTCCCGGAGGCTTTTGTGTTTTTTTATTCTTTTGCATTTCAGACAAACAAGCGACGTAAAGAAACACATGCACCAGCACCTGTAAACTAAACCATTAACGTGGTTCATGTATTTATAAGAGATGATCTGTTATTCATCCAGATGAGTCTTTTCTTCAGACTTGTTCATCGGACTGCAGGATGAAATGTGAAATGACGAGTCTGTCACACAGTAATTGCAGTGGGCTTGTTTATGTCTGTTTAAGTGAAGCTCACGCAGACGTCTGATGGTACGAAAAGCAGCTCTCCCGGAGGCGAGTGTGCAAAATGTTCAGTCACATTATGTTCCTGTGCGGCTCAACAGTGTAAATACATTAAAAACTACATGAATCTCCTCTGATTTAAAGACTATAAAACATTTATAGCATCAATCTATTCTCATCACAAGCCTTTTTATTGCCATATTAAATTCCTGCATGTATATATACATGAATAGATGATGATTTATGTGTGTATGCAATATTTAACATATGTTGCATGTTTCTGTTGGTCTTGTAAAAAAAACTTTGCCATCTCTGATTTCTGTTTGCGATAAACACATTAAAACAACATCTGTAATATTATCTGTAATAATAAAATTTCCCCTGTGTGCTTGATTATTAAAAAAAGAATAATTTTGTTGAATGTCAGCGCATCAGTCTTTCATTTTAAATTGAAAAATGAATCCATGCTGTGATAAAACAAAGTTATGTTAGTGTTTTTTTTGTGTTTGTTTAAGTTGAGAACTGGAGAAAAAAGCCGATCTAGGTCAGGCTGCATATCTGAGGAGCTCTTTAATAATCAGGTCTGTTGTGAAACTTGTTCTGCTGTCGTTACCCCGAGGGAGATGCCATCAGCTCCTCAGGTTGAAAATCCTCCCTGACGGTTTTTTAAGTCTGCTTTTGGCAAAAATCTCTGAAACTGGAGGATTACAGAGCGCCCTTACCTTTTCAGTCTGCTGTGTCTTTTTTGTGGGAACTGAAAACTCGCTTCCTACTTTATATTTCTTTGATTTTAATTGCACTTGAAAACGTTTAATCAGTGTGTACTCAGTCACCTTTGCTGCACCCTGAATTAGCGTTTAGCACTGCAGCTCCTCTCAGACAGCTGTTGTCCGCTCAGCTGTGATTGATAGCATGTGACTTTCACATTAAAAGCATTTTGAAAGTGTCTCAAAGCCACAGAAACGATCATGACCTAAATACTTAATTGTAAACTAATGTTCGGAGAACTTGGAGTAGCTGGCAGAAGTGAACACATCACTGATTTGATCTCATATAAATTAGCTCATCAATTTCCACACCTACTGATCACTTGGTTAATTGTAATAAGCACTGAAGAAAGAACAAAAGAAAAATTATAATAATTAAAAACAGATCTCAATTACATCTTTTCAATGATTTTATTTACATGCGTGCCGGCCTGCGGTTTTAAAATCTAACAGTATGTTAACTTGGTTTAACGGAGAGAGCTGAAACTGAAACTTCCTGTACTTTGTGAACACGCAGAAAGCTGCAAGTTGAAGGTTTACCAAAAGCTTCAACACATAAGCGTCTGTATATGAGCCTGAGAGCAGCTCAGCAACATCTGGCAATTCAAGCAAATCCAGCCAAAAAACAAAGGTCCATCTATATAACAAAAAGCCTATGCTGATGTTCAGTCCAGGACTGCTGGCGGCGAACCCAAAGCTGGTTCAACAGCGGATAAATCATCTGGCCTAATGAGATCATAAAACAAAAAGGAGTATTACTATGGAATAGTACAGAAATAACTTACATAACTGAAACTAGGGAGGGGGTAAGGAGAATGGCTGGATCGTGTTTTTTACAAAGTTTTGCTGAGATTAACTAAATAAAAAGATAGACTGAAAGACCATGTTGCAAATTGTGGCTTCATTTGCAATAAAAAAGGCAACACATTAGTTTTTTTTTATAAAAATCTACAAATCTTGTCAATAAACCAGGCTGACAGTGAATGTTCTGCAGATCCTTTCATGATAAACTTCATCTTATTATGTCCATTAACACATAAATTTGGCAGCATTATGTGTCCTAAAGTGTATTTTCTACTTCAAATCAGTTGTTATGAACATAATTTTCATTGTTGCAAGAGTTCATCATTACTTTGTGAATGTCATCTTGCCCTCCTCGCATTTTTAAAATATAGTTCTGAAAATCTTCTTTCCAATCTTCGTAACATCACATTGTGGCCTAAATGTCTTAATGTGCTTAAACGAAGCTGCGGCATTTTAATCCTTTGTGATAAATGAATTGCAACATTGATCCACTGAGGAAAATTTAATCCCTATGCTTTCAGGGAATATTTTGTAAAATAAAGGTCTCCATTTTCATCAAACAGAGCACCTACTGTAACCCAATTCCCAAAGAAAATGCTTCAAGTTTCAAATAAACTACTCCGACAGCTTCTGGTGTGAAAGCCGAGTGGCATGACTCTAAAGATGCCTTTGGGAAACCCAACGCCGGTCTGTGAGTCACATTGTAATCCGGTCCAGGAAGCTTTCTTTTGTCTGTGTGTGAGGCGTTCGAGCGCCGACGTCACCCGGATCTGCTTTCAACAGCAGAGATCACAGGCAGAGGATCAAACAGATCAGAGCGACACAAAAGGGCCTGCGAAGGGTTAAAAGCACACAAAGCATTCCTCCTCTGTCTTTTTTCCTGGAACAGAGGGACATTTGAACAAGACAGAGACCGGTGGTGGTCAGACACTGAGCAGAGTTTTAACCTCACACAGCCCAAAGAAAACATCAGCGAATGAGACGCGTCTACTTTATTTTTGCCGAGACATTTACATAAACGTGGTTCACTTACTGCTCGTGACGCACTGCAAGATGCTGGAAGTATTTTAAGTTTCAGAGCTGGTTCGCTCATGAATGTGTGCAGGTGAAGCTGAAGTTTTGCTACCAGGTTTGGTTTCACTGGCCTGTACGGAAATAAAAAAAATGGTGCAGACCAAAAGTGTCTGGCAACCCATTTGACAGCCAGAGATGTTGCACAGAAGTACACGATAGTAGAATACATTCTGTAGCAACAGCCACACTACATATAGCTTCCTTTTGGGAGTCTTTATGCTAAGCTAGGCTAACTTTGTGTGAAGTCAGAAGTCAGAAATTTCCTAAATCTGAAATCCCATGTTATCTTAATTTAGGATGACATTTATGTTTTTTGGTAGGCTATTACAGAGACATGTTTCCTGATTGTGAAAATTCTAATTTTATCTTAAAATATGTAGACATTACAGAATGATCCTAATCAAAATATTTCCTTAATTAGAAAATCCTAAATCAGGATGCCATGAACCCTATCCAAAATTTTAAATAACTACCAAAAATGGCAGCACCTTTGCCGTTGGGTCCGTAAGGCAACAACAATAAAGAAAAGGGGGGGCAATGTAAACACTGACGTATTATGAATAAAAGACTACAACAACCCTGCCAAACCTGCTTGAGAAGCTAACAAAGATGATAGTCTCTTAGAGAAGCTAACACTGTTGCTAGCTTGTTGTAGAAGGTAACACGGATTATAGCCTGTTGGAGATGCTAAAACTGCTATTAGCTTGATGGAGAAGCTGACACTGATCCTAGCCTGAAAAGCTAACACAGATGTGAATTTAACAGAGAAGCAACCATTAGTTTTAGCATGTTGGATAAGCTAACACAGATGTTAGCCTGTTGTAGAAGCTAACATAGATATTAGCCTGTTAGCTTTAGATTTTCTGGACCACATATTAATCTGTAAATACAAATGTGTTGTGTAACATGTTCTCCATTTTGGATACAGTAGTGAATACAGTAGTTTCATGCATGAGGGAACAAGTGAGGAATGAAGTTTACATTTCTAGTTAGAATTTCTAAGTATACGATACGAGATCTGTGGCAGGATGAGGCACAACCATGAGTTTAGGAACTTCTGCTGTAATAGGAAGATACTATTTTTTGTCCTTGAAAGTTGAGATAGAAAAAGCAATTAGGACATTTTTCTGTAATAGCCCCATCTCTGTGCACATAAACATGAGGGTGATATTTATCTTCTCATACCAAACTTTAACTTTGAGATTAGCTTTAACTTTAAAACTTATATAAAATTTAATTGGTGAGCCCAGACAATTGGTGAGACATTACACACACAGTAGGAAAATGTGTAGAAATCAACCCCGAAACCCCGTTTGTGCCCCCTCCCTGCAGCTCTCCCTCTCCAGTCCAGCCCCAGACGGGCTCACTCTTTCCTATGAGCATGGGAGTTGTTGACAATTGGATTAAAACATTACATAAATAAGATTATGTAATACTTCGCCTTTGTGCAGAGAGGCAGACTGATTGCGGTGACGTAACGCTTTGCTGCAGGGGCTGAAACGGCGTTGCGGTGACAGCTGGGATTATCTGACACACTCGCCTACTGCCTTGCTCAGCAGAACTCCGAACACTTGTTGCTGGGCAGAATTTAAAATGACATCGACAACAAGGATTTACTGCATTTAATGAAATTAAAAAAAAAAAAAACCTTGAAGACCTTCAAGGCACACACCAAATTTCTTTATTATGTTTATTTTATTGCTACCTGACAGATTCTTATCAAATTATCATGAACAGCATTTGCCCTACTTTTTTGCCGTAGGTTACGTGCGAAACTTTCTACTACTACTACTACTAATGATAATAATGATGATAATGTTAACTCTTCAAAGATATTAAGTTGTAGTTTAGTCTCTCATTACCCCCAATAAAATCAAAACAACATGGAAACACGTGCAACTAAGTTAAAACACAAAAAGGGTAAAAAAAAATTTTAAGATGAGTTTCATACACAGGATTTTTTCCTTAATATCTTTAAGCAAATCATGTCAAAGTTTAAAATGACTGACAGCAAACACTCTGTAAGCTTTTTCTTTGACAGTAAGTCTCACAAAGTGATTCATTTTTTAAAACTATTAATGTAGAATGTTTTCATGAGAGTACGTCTTGCATACGAGCATTTTTCAGGTTGTTATTCTAGTGAGTTCTGTCAACAGAGAAAAACTTAAACAGCAGAAGAAACATTTAAATTGCTTTTTTTGTCCCATTTTTTTTTTTTTTTGAGCTGTAAACAAGGATAATTACAATATAGAGGTCAAAGTAGTACAATGTACTTTATGTGGAGGTATATGTGAGTGAAAACCAGGAATCCTCAACCACCAGATCATACATCACATGCACATTTTACATATTGCATTTTATATAATGGTCACATGATTTGAAGCAGATTTGACCGCATTTCGTAGCCACACTGAAAAAAAGTCACGAGAGTTCCGGGGAGCTGAGCTGTAATTGGTGCTAAAATGTTCCGTGTAGAAGTTTTAACCTATTTTTCAGAGCAGCTGAGTCTATTTATGTCCAACATCTTAAGTAGGCAGCAACCTAATTATGTGAATTAGCTGCTACACAAATAAGTTGCACAATAAACATTCAGCTTTTGTGTCAAATAATTTTCAAAAAAATTTGCAGATGTTTTTGTTGCTCTGCATCAGTGGCACGTGGCAGTTGACTGCAGGTTTGGATGGAAGTGCTTTCAAAGAAACTAAAACAGGATTGCCTGATTTTTTTCCAAAAAAAGGATGCCTATCACTGTTACGTAACAGTGATTCAACTTTTTTTTTTTTTTTTTTTTAATGCGAAAGCCAAATGTCAAAGTCTATATTTGCAATTATTGAGTCACGTAATTTAAGGGATGGGCCATTTTCAGCTCCAGACCTCTGAATCACCAACCACAGCTCTGATTGGGTCAAATGAAGTGAGGGATATGCGGTATGAGTAGAAAAAACAACTGTGTTCGGTCCATCCTAATTAACTTTTTCTGTTCTCCATGGTGAAATCTGTCAGTCTGTAATTTTCTTTGATTTTTTTCTCTATTTTTGTCTGTTATTTTTACAGTATGCTGACCGAGAACTTCAGAAAAACTTTATCTTTGTATGTTGGACAACTACAGTTATATATAGGAAAATTTATAGTATATACAAATTTCAGTCAAAGTGATTAGAATATGGCAAGAACGGAAAGTCTGACACTGCGGGCCTCAAGTTTTTTATCAGCCAATTACTTTCTCACCTCTATTTGAAAAATAGTGATGCTTTAAGTTACGAATTTTTTAATTTCTTTATGAGGTGATGTAAACAAAAAATATACATTTATTCAGGCTGGATGATAAAATGTGTTTATTCTCACAGATGAAGTCAAACTGAATCTAAAATATGTGTGTGATCTTTATGTTTGGATTTTACTAAATGTGTCGTAAAAAGTTTTAAAGTACAAGATGAAAGATTTGTTTCTTAACATTTTACAACACAGGTTGTGTAAGGATGTAACAGTCTCTTTATGCAACTACTGAAACAGGAATGATATTAATGGATTAATAATTAATACAATCATACAAATTGAAAAAAGAAGAGCAGAGTCTAGAGAATCTTTATAGTCTCTTAATGGCCATAATTACCAGAGTGTCTGCAGCTCCACTGACCTTGTTAAGTCAAATCAAAGGGCTGAAACACATGAACCAGATCACTGACATGCATTAGCCCCATTCATCTTATGTAATTTCTCTGTCTGTAATTTTTGTACCTCACAGTTTTAAAACCTCTGATTTATGTAAAAGCAGGAAAAGGATCTACTTTATATCGTCACTACTTTATGTTGTCCGGAGTTCATTACAATTGTCATTTATGTGTCTTTGCTGGGGGGTCATAGTGAAGGTTGTGCAGCACTTCACGAAACCACCGTACGTAATCAATGGTCTGATATTTAATACAGATGTAGAGCAATGAAAACAATTTTTTTGTAAGTTAGACTAAAGAGTTCCTTAATATTAAGGACCAACTGTGGATGCTAGTGTCCTAATAGACATTTTTACTTCCCAGGAGGGCTTCAATAACACTTTTTAGCTTAAAGCTAATTAGGTTTTTCTTCATTACGAGTCAAAATATGAAGATGTACAGCATGTTTCAATTATGTTTGTCTTAAAGCCACAACAGCTCACAGTCTAAACAGGAAGTTGACAGCAACCTTTATTTACGTGGAAGATAAAGATTGATGTTAAAGAAGGAATGCTGGACCTCTCTGAGGACGTGGCTGTGATTTACTGCCACTAGCATAAAATCAACAGTGCATCTGATGCAGCGGTTCAGAGGCCCAAAAGGCATCAAGATATCAAAGTTATTTACTGGTCCTTATGCAACGCAGGGTTGCACAAGAAATAAAAGGTCTGTAGATAATGTGGCACAGAACATTTAGGCCCAAACAGAAGAGAATAAAAAACAAAAGAATGTGCAGAATATGCAGTTATTAATGTAACATATACGATCAGAAATACTTCAGTTCATTTTCCGAGTCTGGCTGAATGTAAACAGCAGTAACGAGATGGTGATGATAACGTGAGCTAGTTTGAGCACCAAGCATCACTGATGTAAACACAGGGTTTGCCTCCCCTCCTCCCGCAGGAGTCCTGCACTTTGTCGGCTCTGAAGTCAGTCTGCTGGTCAAATGCAACGACTTAAGCTGCGATGTTGCGATGAAGACATGTCTCTGTGAAGATCAGGGCACAACAGTTTCTTATTTTTGTTCCAGCTTGACCAGCAAATAGAGATCTCACAGCTGAGATAATGGATCTTACCACAGCCTGCTTCCTTCACCTCCAAGAAAGGTTTACCTGGACAGTCAAATGGGGCTATGGGCAGCAGTCTCAAAAATCATAGCCTGTCACCTTCTTTTCCAATGCTGATGGGTGTATTTGAAGCTATCAACATTGTTAATGTAACATGCGTGTCTCTGGGTAAGTGGGCTGTTTCAGGATCCATTTTGAATCATTTCACATGCAACTCTTTTCACTCGTTCTCATCTTGATTCCATCATTTTTCCTTTTAGTTTATTTCTTTATCCTTTTGTTCTTAAGTTGACACTTTATTTATCTCTTCTTTGATCCCTCTCCGTTTACAGTAAAGCATTATGTCATAAATGCAAATCCCAAAAGAGAAATTTGCTTCTGCTTCCTATGAACTGACT
>JAPZDV010000012.1:2917025-2929024 GCA_029814665.1 Acanthurus lineatus | reverse complement strand
TTCTTTGCTAATACTGTTTATCTGGTTTTTTTTCGTCTTTGCAGATAAAAACTTGTCAAACTCTTTCTTCTTCAGACCATAAACGAGCGACGTACAGTCGGATTATCTCTGGATGTGATATAGATTGTAGGCTTTATACACTCCGTTTATGAGTATTTACAATAGTGAGTGAGGGCAAAGTGACTGATCCCACAAAACATCTGCAGCCATGCAAGAGGCTTCTGTGAGGGTTTACCAGGCAAAGTGGATGCGGCATGAGTGTTTTATGGCATCTTTCACTCAAAAACAGATATTTCAACCTGATGTGGAAAGAAGAAAAAAGGCAAGACTTCATCAAAAACATTAAGCTAAACCTTCTGGGTCAGTCAGTCATCTCATAGGTGTTAAGATATTTCTTTGAGACCTAAAGTGTCAAAGGAAACAGGCCGATGTTGCTGCAAATTTAGCCAAAAATGCTACTAACAGTTACTGAGTTTTTAACACAGTATCGGATCATATAATTAGCATGTTAGCTAAAGTAGATGCTGCAATTGAAGCTACCTTTAGCATCGTTGCTTTCATGGTTAGTTAGAAGAAATCCACCTGATCAGACTTTACCTGACACTGTTTTTTAAAAAATGTTTTAAAAAACGAGTGTTTGTTTGCTGTTTACACTGAACTCACCATCAGGTTCGGTTGTGTTTGATACAAATACTGCGAGTCTTGTGAACTGGATTAACTTGGTGCCTGTTCACATCAGTTCACCTGCAGAATAACAGACAGGAAAGACTGGAGATAACATTATCTCCCTGTGCCAGTTTAACACAAAACCCTGGCTTATGTTTGACAATGTCCTTCAGTGGAAGTTTCCAATATGTCAGCTCATGTAAAGAGATCAGAGGAAGGACACGACATAATAACGTTTCGTCCTGCAGGTGTTTTCACGCACAACCAGGTCAACAACACATCAATGTGTTTCTGAATACGCAAAGAGAAAATAAAGCTTACTATGTTTTTTTTTTTTAAATTTTTTTGGTCAACTTTTCACTGGTTTTTGATTTTTAAAAATACTGGAAACAGCACTGGAATATTTGAAACAACTCATTGTTGACTGGATATTAAATAAGAAGTTGCTGTGTCACTTCTTCATTATAAACACTGCAAACAGAATATTTTTACTGTCATCGTACGTGTGCAGCAAAATTCAATCTGCAGCTTTTGAAAGCGATGATATAAGAAGAAAATTAAATGGGTAAAAATAGAAATATTGGGGAAAAAATGCATAGAAACTCTATTTGAATGAAAAAGAACATGTAGCAATAATGTAGTGAAACGTAAAAACGTTAATCAGCAGGAAAACAGTGCAAAGCAGCAACATACACACACAAATACACACTCTCTCACACAAACAAGCTCACAAAACAACATTATCAGTTGTTGTTGTTGTGCAAGTTGCAGTGGATGCAAGTTGTTCGCTCACTCGTTCGCTCGCTATCAGTGTTTTTGTCCCAGAAAGCTCGTAAACTAACTCAGTCACCTTGTAACACACACAAACACACTCACACACATTAATGTGGGAATAATCGACACTCTGCTGTTTTCAGGTGTTAAAAACAGCTGATCTGACACTGTTTCAGATGCATGTTGTAATTCTGTGGTAAACCATGTGAGCCAGTGTCACTTTGTCACAGTGTTTGAGTCTCACAGTCCATTTAAAAAACAGCTGCTGCTGCCTTCAAATGACAAAAACCTTCAATCCAAGAGTCTCTTTGTCTTAAGAAATACTTCTAATGACTAATAATGAAATCACACAGGACTGTTAGATAAGAGAACATCAGTTTCTGCTGATTAGCTGTAAGAACAAACGACTCGGTTCAAACTGTGTCTATAAGAACAGAATACAAGACGGTTTAGAAAAGTTCGTCCTTCTTTCTGATTTAACGGCGTCCTGAATAAAAACTCACACTCAGACATCCTGGATTTGTTCTGTCTTTCTGTACATTTTCTCCATTTTTTTAACTTTTGAACATTATCTGACGGTTTAATCTGTGTTGTCTGAGAGTTCAGAGCTTCCTACTTTACATCACATGTGATTCATGTTCTGTTTAATCTTTTTATGATTGTAAGAGTACAGAGAGGCTGTAATTTATTCATATTTCAATCCTGTGAGATGTTTGTTTTTGTATTAATAACAGCAGTTCTGCTTAAAATGTGTCACCCACAACAACATTTTTCATTATGAGAAGAATTTTTTGACTAAAATCCTTTGCTTATAAAGCAATTTTAGACATTTTTCTCAAATATTATTTCCATAT
The DNA here is from genome assembly GCA_029814665.1 of Acanthurus lineatus. Lineage (NCBI taxonomy): Eukaryota > Metazoa > Chordata > Actinopteri > Acanthuriformes > Acanthuridae > Acanthurus > Acanthurus lineatus. The sequence continues at coordinate 2,926,730 of JAPZDV010000012.1, read as the reverse complement.
AAGATGTAATGATGAACAAGTTTTAAGGAAATTATCCTAAAAAATTACACAATAGCACATTTAGGGATAAAAAGTTCTCAACAATTATTTTCTGTAAAATGTTTCTGTGGTAGTTTGTTTTGCTCCAGTTTCAGTAGATGAACTTAGTAACCACCAATAAACAGGCTGCACACTCAGCATTAGAGCTCACTGGGGCTTTTCAGTGTTCATGTTTATTTATCTGTTTACTGTTTCATTTGCTCACTTCTGGATCATCAGACATGTTCGAATCATCTGTTATCGAGCCTGTTCCTGTTTCTCAGCACACATCTGGTCTATCATTCTTTAATAAACATGGTTTAATGATCTTTAATGATCAAATTTCATGGATTTATATAAAAATGTTTATCTATTTTAAGTGTTTTGTGTTAACATTTGAGCACTTGTGTGCAGCAGAAGCAGCTGAAAACACAACATTGATGTATTATTGCAGAGCAGAGAGTGTTTACGTCTGGTTAACTTCACTTATAATCTCAAAAGACTTATTTAAGAATGACATGATTGGATTACAATCGATAAACAAGTAAATCATACCTCTTTTAGGCCAAAATTATGTTTTTATTTACATTTTTAGTTGAATCTTCTCAATTTGTTAATAACTCTATACCTGTGAGGTGTTATTCCAGCTGTTGCTTGGTTTTGGCTTTTTTTTCAATAGAAAAATCAAAAGTCTGACTTTTTTTTAAACTTTGTGAACGAGCCAGAGCTCTGCTGTGAGATGTAGCATCTATTTGTATCTGTGAGTTACGTCCTGGACAGTTTGCGTTGCCTTCGTCAGACTAACATGACTGAACAAACACTTGTCGCTGTTATCAGGAACCAACGAGCACCATCATCACTGAGAAACATGTAATTCATCTTCCTGCTGCTTCAAACCTCATTCAGAAACTCTGTTTGTCTTTAATGTTCCCACTTGTTTTTCACTTAGATTGTAAATTGTTAACAAGCATCATTAAAGTTAAGCCGCCAGGTTCAAGATCCTCTGGGTGTCTGTGTTTTTTACGACTGCTGACAAGACGTTTCACAATGCTCTTCATGACTTGATGAGAGGCTGTTATGTAACTTTATCATGTAGTTTCTCTCCTGTCCGTTTCTCTTCTTCTTCTTCTCTTCCTGCAGTGTTAAATCAGAGCCCTGTGAAGTTGCTATTGGCTGCAGCATCGGTGCTGACGTCACGTTCAGGCACATTCACATCTGTCTGCTCAGCATTTGCAGACGACGACCGTCACCTCAGCTCACAAGCACTCAGAAGAATTTTTATGATTTCAGGTCGGAGTCGTAACTCTGCAAATACAGTTTGAGGCAAATAATGCAGCAGATTAATTGTGCAATGATTCAGATGAGCAGGTCTTCATGTCAACGGAGAAATGCATAAATCAGCATAAAAAGAAGGACTTCATAATTATAATATCTGGTAAATCATAATAAATTTGGCCTTCAATATCTGCTTTACTTTTCAAATTTTTGTGACAACTAGATGTATCAGATTCATTATAGTTTCACTTTACTGAAGGAAATTAGACTCATTTTTTTACGTCTTTTAATCCCATGGTTCACGGTTGAGTATTTTATCAATAGCTCAATAGCTTGATAGATGAAGAACAGCAGCTTTGAAACGCTGCAGCCTTTTTGCAACATGCAACCTAATTCAGGGACTTAGTTTAATGTTTCAGCACCAAAATGAAATAATTTTGCTTTTGACGATGTTTCCAAAATATTTTTTCAGACTTGAATGAAAGCCTACTTTTTTTTGTTAAGTTTTAAATTAGATAAAAATCATGTGAGCTTTTTTGAAGATTGAATGAAGCACTTAAGCAAAAAGTAAGAAAAATTAAGTTATTTGAATCTGGCTTTTCACAGTTTGATCATTAGACGATCAATCAAACAATCGAAGCTGCTTTCATCACTGCTGCAACTCTGGAAACTTCTAATTTTATTCCAGTTTGACCTCAGTCACAACTTTTATCTTTAAAGTCTAATTGTGTTCTCTTCTTTGTTCAGAGATTCAGCTTAAGATTCACAACTCACAAACACTCACACACACTCTCTCTCACACACACCCATTCACACACACTCATGCATTCTCCCGGCTAACCTTTGACCACACCGGGGCGAGCCCCCGGTCAGCGGCCAATAAAAAGGAGGCCAGCCAAGGCTCGGTCCACGTCACACAGCGGCCTGACGATGTGGAGCCATGAACTTGCATCACTTAGTAATGTGGGTCAAAGTTCAGCAGCGGCTGCAGCTGAGAGGACGAGAGGTTTCCACACCGAGAGGACAGAGAGAGACGGAAAGAGGATGACCAAACAGATTTCCAGCTGAGATCAGGACTCCTGTTATCTGAGCTGATCATTAACAAATAAAAAGAGTTGGAGAAAAATAAAGAAAAATGTGATTCTGTGTCATTTAATTGAGCTGATTTAGAGGGAAAAGTGTTGAATAAAACATGCAAAAGCACTTTTTTTCGATGCATTAGAACAAAAAACAAACTGAACAAGTCACATCTGTTCATTCCAGTGTTAGTAGATGTTTTTAAATCTTTGTATTTTCATTGCAACTCTCACTTTATTGAGGCTGCATGGAAATAAATAGTTAAAAACACAAGGATGCATGATTTGAATGATGGGTTTCAGGCTGGAAAAACAAACTGTTCGAACATTCAGACATTATCTCTTTTTCTGTTTCAGGGATGACTGTGTTACAGACGGAGATAGTGTCAGAGCTGCTGGGAACAAAAGTGTGTGTGTGTGTGTGTGTCTCTGTAAAAAAATCCAACACGACTGCTGGCTATCAGCGTTCACACGGTTGGGAAGAGGAAACCGGTTCCATGAAGACGACGTTACGTCCCACCGCCGCTGATTAATCATTCACTCTTTAACAGCGTGTTTTTCAGATCTGCAGAGAACAACAGGTTCATGCAAATAGCCCAGAGGACAAGCCTCCTCACACACTCACACACACCCCCAGCCTTCCTCCCCACTCCTCTTGTGGGACACCCCAGGGTATAAAAAGACCAAGCCTTTCTCCAGAGTGACACAACTGACCAAGAAGGAGAAACAATCCTCAGCTCTCCTGAAGAACGACAGAGACTCATCGACTGATGAGGCCGAGCTAAAGACTCTCTGCTCCGAAACCGACATCTGAAGGTAAACTGATGCTTTTTTCTTTCCTGTGTGACTTTTTTAAAAAATGTAGATGATGGATACTGAGGTTTTTTTGTAGATGAGAGAGCAGATCTGCTCAGGGATGCTGTTGCATCATCCTGAAGTGCTGCAGCAGCTTTTAAACTTAGTGCAGAGTTTTAGTACAAATGAGACGAAGTCTGTCGGCTCATGAGAAGCCTGAAGTCAGGAGAGACAGAAGAAGAAGTTAATTGAAGGATGTTTTTAAAAGTTTACTTTGGAACAAAAAACTAAAATAAAAATCCTTTCTGCTCCTTCTCTCTTTTCACTTTTGCCTCATTTGCTTTCTCCTCTCATTGCAATGCTATCCGATTACTTCTCGTCTTTTCTTTGCCTCTCCTCCTCTATCTTTACTCCTCTTTATTGTTCCTTTCCTTTCTCTTGCTAACTTTCCTCTTCACCCTTGTTATGACATACTTTCTTCTCCCTTCTCACTCTCTTTCCATCCTTCCTCTTTCCTTTCTCCTCCACCCTCTCCGAAACCTTTTCTCCAAGCCAGTCCACTCCTTGCTTTTTGCTTTTTCTTCGCTCCATCTATCCACCAAATCTCGCTCCAGACTCCGCCGCCATGCCTCCTCAGCTTCAGTCCCAGAACCAGAGCGGTCCCAGGATCCTGCAGGGCGACATCAGCGCCCTCAGTCCGGCCGTCAAGGAGTTTGTCGAAGCCAGCGTGGCCTTGTGTCAACCGGACTCCCTGCACATCTGCGACGGCTCCGACGAGGAGAACCGAGCCATCCTGATCCAGATGGAGGAGCAGGGGATGATCAAGAAGCTCAGCAAATACGAGAACTGGTGGGTTTACTTGGGGTCAGGTGGTTTTTTTTGAAATTCAGTGTTTTATCAGAAGGCATGATCGGATATTTTAGCAGTCTGCTCATCATTTTTGGGGGGATAAAAGAAAAAAGAAGTTTTTCTTTAAAGCATTTTTGACTAAAAGCAGTTCCAGTTGTTGGAGTTGTTGTTGTTTTCGGTAAGATTACGGTAAATAACTCCATGCAGCTCTGCATTCTCAAAAACCAGTAAATCTGACTCTTTCTGTTACATCACACCTGTTTACCAGCAGCAGTCAAACAAATACACGCTCAGACAGCATTTCTTCAGGTGTGAAGTCAACACAGAAAGTCTGCTTGTTATGCAGCAAAAATTATGCAACAGCCAGACATGAGTTTCTTTTTTTTGGAAAACACAAAAAAAGTTTAAACTTGTTCCTCTGCTTTGCAAAAAGTTGAAATTCTTCAGTCCACACAAAAAAAAGTCCTCACGTCTTCCACCTCCCTTCCTTCGCTTCCTGCAGCTGGTTGGCCAGGACCGACCCGAAGGATGTGGCTCGGGTGGAGAGTAAGACGGTGATCGTGACCCGGGAGCAGAGGGACACGGTGCCCACACCTGTGGGGGGCGGAGTCAGCCAGCTGGGACGCTGGATGTCGCCGGAGGAGTTTGACAAAGCCATGGCTCAACGTTTCCCAGGATGCATGAAAGGTACAGAGCATGATACCTGACTCTGATGTGTAAGCATGAAATATAACTAGGAAGGATATTATGAATAATAGCTTGGAGTGTCTAATCAATAATCAGTTATTGTGCAGCAATATGATATAGATCTAATTTGGAAACTAGACAGGTACTTTAACACTTGAACATGAGTGTTTTTGACTAATGTGACGTCTAATTGCACTCGAAGCAAAATGCAGGCAGCTTCCTCTTTGTAAACTCAACAAAAGTTAAATAATGAGAGAAGAAAAATGGTAAAAAATGTTTTTTTTTCTGCCTTTAAATGCTTATCAGACACAGTGGGGTCAGAAAATGTGCACAAAGTTACATGACTTTTATTTCTGACCTTGCTTTTTTCCTGATGTGAGAACATTAAAACTCAGCAGCTGCAGTTTCAGTGAACTAAACATCAGTAAAACATTAAAACGCTGACACGTCTGCCTCTCTGTCTGCAGGTCGGACCATGTATGTGATCCCCTTCAGCATGGGTCCGGTGGGTTCCCCCCTGTCTAAGATCGGCGTGGAGCTGACTGACTCCCCCTACGTGGTGGCCAGTATGCGGGTGATGACCCGCATGGGGAAGGCGGTGCTCTCGGCTCTGGGGACGGGCGAGTTCGTCCGCTGTCTGCACTCCGTCGGCTGTCCTCTGCCGCTCAAAAGTACGTCAGTAAAAGCAGAAACTTGTGTTTGATCGAGCTGCACGAAGGTGATGATGAATGTTAATAAGCTCTTATTAAAAAAAAGGCTATCACTTCTGCTGCACTTTGAGTATTACAACCACAATTATCACTGTGACTACCGCTGCTACTGATACCACTTTTATTATTTGAATTTTAAATGATAACAGCATAATAACTAACTGACTAACCTTATTTCCCATGAAACTTCAGCAGCTAACTCAGATTATAATGCTGTAAAACATTTACATCACCTACAAAACTGCTTTCAACACCTGTAGCTACTTTTGTTGGTCAGTAATTTAGTGAATTTTTCCTCTGTTCTCTGAATTCAAAACTGAATTTTCAAACTGAATCGTGTTTCAGAGCCCTTGGTGAACAACTGGCCCTGTAACCCCGAGCAGACGTTGATCGCCCACATCCCCGACCGCCGCCAGATCGTCTCATTTGGCAGCGGTTATGGAGGAAACTCCCTGCTGGGCAAGAAATGCTTTGCCCTGCGAATCGCCTCACGTATCGCCAAGGAGGAGGGTTGGCTGGCCGAGCACATGCTGGTAAGGAATCAGTAAGGACTTTGGCCACCTATCTGTTCATAACATCTCAACGGGTTGTTCTCACCAAACCAAATGTTCCTCCTGTTCAGATCCTCGGCGTCACAAACCCTGCTGGGCAGAAGAAGTACATGGCAGCAGCTTTCCCCAGCGCCTGCGGAAAGACAAACCTGGCCATGCTCTGTCCGACGCTGCCGGGGTGGAAGGTCGAGTGCGTGGGAGACGACATCGCCTGGATGAAGTTTGATGACCAAGGTGAGGCCCCAAGAGTTCATCAGACTTAATTAACTTTTAAGGTTGCAATAATAACAAATAAGTTACTTATTTTTCCCTCTTTTTTCCCCCCATTTTTAGGCAACCTACGTGCCATCAACCCTGAGAATGGCTTTTTTGGAGTTGCCCCCGGCACTTCGGCCAAAACCAACCCAAACGCAATGGAGACCATCATCAAAAACACTGTTTTCACCAACGTTGCGGAGACCAGCGATGGTGGTGTGTACTGGGAGGGGATGGACCAGTCACTGCCGGAGGGGGTCACCATCACCTCCTGGAAAAACAGGCCGTGGAGCTCAGAAGAGGGTAAGAGTTCGTTTTTTCGGTCAAATATTCTCCAGGTTGAGGTTATTATGTATAGATGAGTCACTCTGTAGATCCTGTGAACCACAGGTTAAAGATTTTTCTATTAACTTTAAAGAAGTATGTTTACCGTCATTTACCGTCGTTTTCGGTTAGTATTTTTTTAAATAGCAGCTATTTTTTTCTTTAAAACTACTTAAAAATCAAATTGTAAAGCCTTTAGAGGACTGAAGAGGTTTAAAAGCCCTGTTGTTGTCAGGTGATGGAGAAATAATCAACAAATGCCCACGAACCTTGAAGCAATTTTAATAAATAAGACCCAAGATTGTATTCTCAAGTTTGTGTAGGAGAGGTTTTAAAATAGAAAATGCATGCAAAGTCATTAAAACAAGGATGATAGAAACAGTAAACATCCCATATTGTCAGAGTGAAGACGGGATCTCGTGTTACGAAGCTCAACTTTGTGTCGTTGTCGCTCCTCAGGTGAACCCTGCGCCCACCCGAACTCTCGTTTCTGCACTCCGGCCGGTCAGTGTCCCATCATCGACCCCCTGTGGGAATCCCCCGAAGGAGTCCCCATCGAGGCCATCATCTTCGGAGGACGCAGACCAGAAGGTGAGCAGGAACATGTTGGAGATGGAGACGGCGTGCAGCTGGATTAAAAAAAGCAGCAAAGAGGACAAAGATGTCATGAAATCTGAGGACATAATAAAGAAAAACTTATCTAACTCACGGCTCTGCTTCTTTAAGGTGTCCCTCTTGTGTACGAAGCTTTCAGCTGGCAGCACGGTGTGTTCGTAGGAGCAGCCATGAGATCGGAGGCCACAGCTGCAGCTGAGCACAAAGGTCAGTATCTTCATACAACAAGGATACTCGACCTGCTTTCCTAGATATCGTTTGGACTTCTTTTTTTGCAGAAGTTGGTTTAATTCGTGCCAAAAATTCCGGTTTTGTATGTATGAATGAAAGTATGAATTTACACCCCCATAGATAACTTTCCCCTTCTTTCTCTCTCCTCTTTGTCCCTCTTTGTTGCAGGCAAAGTAATCATGCACGACCCCTTCGCCATGCGTCCTTTCTTCGGCTACAACTTCGGACAGTATCTGTCTCACTGGCTGAGCATGGCCGACCGTCCCGGTGCCAAACTCCCAAAGATCTTCCACGTCAACTGGTTCCGCAAGAGTCCCACCGCCGGATTCCTCTGGCCGGGGTTCGGTGACAACATCCGCGTGCTGGACTGGATGTTCAGGCGGGTGAACGGCGAGGCCGGCGCCATGCCGTCCGCCGTGGGCTACCTGCCCTGCAAAAACTCCCTGAACCTCCAGGGTCTGCAGCAGCAGGACGTGGACCTCAAAGAGCTCTTCTCCCTGGATCAGGAGTTCTGGCAGAGGGAGGTGGAGGACGTGAGGAGGTACTTCACCACGCAGGTGAACGAGGATCTGCCCAACGAGGTGGCCCGGCAGCTGGAGCTCCTGCAGCAGAGAGTGAAGCAAATGTAGAGAGAAGAAAGAAAAAGATGGAGAGGGAAAAGGAGGAGAATGACGTGTTAGCATTAGCATTAGCATTAGCATTTTTGAGGGAGAAGGTTGGTAATTCTAGAAAAACTTGAGTTTAATTCTGGAAAGGAATTTTAGTAATTTTTTTAAAGAAACATCTCAAACATTAAAGAAAGGAGATTTAGTTTTTTTTCGAAGAGCATGTTAGGAATCTTGAATTTTTGGATACTTCTATATTTTCATTTTCTGTACTGAGGAACTCTGATTTTCTCTCAGTTGGAGCCTTTTTGAAAGAGGAACAGTCGTCCTCTGATAATTAGTTTTCTTGCAATAAGTTATAGATTTTAAGAGTGTTTTTTTCCCACAAATCCCTCCCTTTCTTCAAGTAATTTATCTTGAAATGCTCCTGTTGAAATTCGATGAATTATATGGACTTGTAGGAATTGCAGAGTGACATTCCTCACTGAACTTATCATGAATAAGATGACGAGCACCAGTCAAACCTGCTGATCCGCTGTCGTAGCAGCACAATGTTTCTAACCTTTTGTTTCAATGTTTTGTTCTATTGTACGACTGAAATGTGTTATTTAATAAGAACTTTATTAGCTCTGCTCCAGTGTTTGACCCTTCTGAACACGGGTAAATGTATGTTTTCTGTTCCTAAGGTTGTTTTTTCTTTTTTGCTTTAATTTATTTTTGTACACCGTTATCGCTCAGTTCTGTTTTGTTATAATCTTGAGCCCCCGAAGAGGGGAGACCACAATAAAGATATTTAAAGTTATTCATTCATGAGTCTTTTCACATTTTTTCAAGGATCTGGGATAGTTATTATTTCCTAAAAAGTCGTTAGTATTTTTGATCTTATGGGGCTGCACATTACGGACAAAACTGAAATTTGAAACTAAGAAATAAAGAAGATGAAACTTATTCTTCAGCAGTTTCGACCTGTTGCAAAAATAACAAACAACCATCAAAAGTGCTCATGATTAAAGCTACGATCAGAAACAAACTGCTCTCAGTTCAGTCAGATGCACTCAGAGACAAGAGGACTAAGCAAAGAGAAATGACAGTAACACAACGGCAGCCGGCGTCGTTTGACGATAAAATATTCTCACTTTTCTGGCTGATGTGACGGAGCATGAAGCAGTCCAGGTTATGTTTGGGATTATTCGCGGTGCAGAACAGAATTTATTGTAAAGGACACAATAAAACAGTTGAAAAGCTCTCTTAGTGCTTTATCTTTTTCAAATGTTGTTCTCTGGTGAGTTTGGGATCATTTTATCCTCTTTTAGCAGCATAAAACAACATCGAGAGTCGTCCTCTGTCTGGAAAACTGTGGTAAAAACAGAATAACGGCAGTCTGACAAACTAGTTAACACAATGAAGCACTAAGTAGATATTTTTCTCCAGAGCTGGTTGACACTAAACCAGAATTAAAAGGGGCACAAAGATTTCAAAGGAGATACACTTAAGGTTAAAAAAAATTTTTTTTTTTTTATTCTCTGGTCAATTTTGATTGTTTGGGTTATTTGCCTCCATAACGTGTCTTCTTTCAGACTGATAAAAAAGAAAAAAAAAAAAAGTCCAAATCACAATGCAAATTTTGCAAATTAGTACATATTCTATCTATCTATCTATCTATCTATCTATCTATCTATCTATCTATCTATCTATCTATCTATCTATCTATCTA
>JAPZDV010000012.1:2854729-2884935 GCA_029814665.1 Acanthurus lineatus | reverse complement strand
CATCCAGGACATGGACATCGTTTTACTTCAAAAATATTACCAAAGTTTTAAAAAATTTAAGGACCAAAGTGATGGAACGACACAAACATCTTTAGAGCCATGCTGCTGGCAGGGATAACAACTTCCTTTTGTATTATGTATAAAATGTTAGTGCCACTAGACAAAATCTGTGGTCTGGAAAATGACTTTGATATGAGTGAAGAGCTGATTTGTGACATTTAAAGCTTCCAAGTTTGCTGAAACTTGCTGGGCCAAATGCTTTGTCATTTGGGGTTGATATCGAGCTCTACAGTCATTTTATTGAGTTTTTGACATTATTTTGAAACATTATTTTGTCCTACCTTGCAATGGATGATGTAACGTTGTGAAACATCATTTCAAAGAAGTAAAAATAACTTATTTTGTAGTTTTAGATCACAGGATTTTTCTTGATATGTTTTTCTTTATACAGCTGGTTTGAGGTTGAAATAATTAAAGAGTATCTCCTTACTGTTTTTGTTGCTGCTGCTGGCTCTTCATCAACATGTGAACTTGAATAACCTAAGCAATAGTTTTCCAATATTCCAGCAGCAAGGACATTAAAATAATGTTGACTTCAGAAAAATGACATAACATCTGCACGTCATCTTGCACAAGCAAAAATCTTCTTATATATGTTCAAACATTTTCTTTTTTTGTCACTACTTATATCATATAATACCTTTGAGCACATGACCATGGCATTTATGTGGACTTTCAATATCATTTAATGCAAAAATAAAGGAGAAAATGATGTAATATTATAGAAAAGTAACACTAAAAGCAATACGAAATGCTGCATAAATCCCATCAGCACTTGTGTTCCTGCCTATAATCAGTCAGAACAGAGCGTTAAATGTTCAAAGAGTGCTGCCTTTCAAATGGTTTCGGGGTTTGAATGTTCATGTTATTTCTGGTTTTTTTCTGCTGTGCTTTAAAAAAATAAATATAAGTAAATAATTAAATGACATAAAGAAAAAAAAAGGGGGGAGGGGGAATGGAAGTCTGGCTGTGCTGACATGAGAAACAAACAGAGACAAAACACAGACAAAAGCAAACGACACACCTAGTGCTGTAATGGACACACATGGTCATTTTGTTAACAGCTGAAAAAGTGAGAATATGTTAAGTCCAACAAGCCAAAGACTAGAAATGAAACACACACACACACACACACACACACACACACACAGCTCCTCTGTGTACTGGCTGACCTGCAGAGCATTCTGTCTAAAACATATGAAAATCAAACCTCATTATCAGCTGCTTGTCTGGCTCTGTGAGTGTGTGTGGAGTGTGTATGTGTGTGTGTGTGTGTGTGTGTGTGTGTGTATGTGTCTGTGTGTGTGTGTGTGTGTGATACTCATTAGAATTCTAGCCAGAAGGAGCTAGACTACCCCTGTCGTCTCGCACCCCCGCACACGCAGATACACACACACACACACACACAGAGTCCTAAAAGCACAAATACACACACACACATGCACACACACACACACACACACACTCAGACCTTAGCACACAAACACACACTGTTCATTTGAATGTGAAAGACAGAGGGAAGTCAGACAGAGTCGCAGAAGGCAGGTCACATGCTGAGGGCTGTGTGTGTGTGCTTGTGTGTACGTATCTGTGTGTGTGTGTGTGTGTGTGTGTGTGTGTGTGTGATGGCTCTGATCCAATGTGATACTAGACATAATAGTAACCATTAACAGTCCGCAGGGGGTGGATACTGTATGTACACACACACGCACACATCCTTGAAGCATCAGGTTTGCAGCAGAAGTTCAGTCCTGCTGTCTGCAGAGCCAAATGTTACCCATGATCCTTTGAGCCAGTCGGTGTCTAAATCTTAAAGTTAAATTACAATAATCTATACAATATCACCATTTCTACAAAGATCTCCATAAGAATAAATGTTTGTATAAATACGAAAAAACAGCAGCTGATATTTCCTTTTGCAACTTGCAACTAGGATTCATTTCATTATTGGTTATTCTGTAATTTCTCAATTTTAAATTATTAATTTGGTCTATAAATCATCAGAGAACGGTGGAAAATGTCAAATGTCACAATGTTCTTGTTATCAGTCAATAAACTGTTGCAGCTGTACTTTCTTTTTTATGTGCTGACTCAGTTCTGTGTTTATGTTTTGGTACGAGATCGTGGACTCGTGAACAGACTCTGGGATGATTTGTTGATTCATTTGTTTGCCATTTGTTTGTGAAGCCAACATTTATTTAATATACTGGACCTAAATTTGATTATAATCCAAACTACAACAAGGTTAAATCAAGTAAGGTAAATAAATTCACCATAAAACTTAATACAAACTATTCATCTTCTCTGCTCTGTGAATTATTATTGACAGTTACATTATGTGCAACATATAAATTTCTGCATAACTTTGCTTCCTAAATTTAACAGCAATTAATTGAATGTAATCTTTTCAAACCTCAGTTGCAGTTGAAGCTCTTAAGTCGACTCAGAATATTAAAAAAAAACTAAAAAAATTGCTTTAATGATTAAAGGTTAAGGACAATGTCTTTTTTTTAAGTGAGGAGCTGCAGAGTTTATAAAAAATGTTGCTTTTTTTTCTTTAAGAGAGCATCAAGTGTGTTTCAGTAACAACCGAGAGCAGTGAGGTGAAACTACTGAGTCTTGAAAAAAATCTCAAGGGCAGAAGAAGTTTGCTGAAACTGCAGGTGTGTGTGTTTGTGTGTGTGTGTGTGTGTGTGTGTGTGTGTGTGTGTGTGATAGATAAAGTGAATGCAGTTTGTGTGAGAAAATGTGAGATCAAGCCAGCAAAGAAAAATGATGTGGGTAAGAGTGTGTGTGCATGCATGTGTGTGCACGTGCATGTGAGTGTGTGTGTGTGTGTGTGTGTGTGTGTGTGTGTGTGTGAGAGCCAGACATCCTTACCCTGTCCAAACAGTGTGTTGCTGCCAGACCAAAAACCCGCTCAGCCAGTCCTTACAAACACACACCTGGCTAGACACAACAATGTCTAAATGCTCTGAATGTCTGACCCTGTGTGAGTCTGCGTGTGTGTGTGTGTGTGTGTCTGGGAAAATCAATTACACATTAATAAACAACAGCTATGGACTGAAAAGACAGCTAGCTGCAGCTTCAGTGTCTGCAAATCACCAATATCTTACCATGACACCTACAGTATGTGTGTCCAAACAACATTTTAACATCACATGGACTCATTTACTCACATAAATACACAGAAATATAACCAATCCTGCAGCTCTAAAGGATTTTCAGCCTCTTTTAGGTCATAGTTTTTGAAGCTGTTAGCATCAAAAAAGGTCTAATGAATACCTGAATAACCAGATCACATGATTGGCAACGAGCTGGTGGAGAAAGTGTAACAGCTAGCAGCTTTAGAGCCATATATATATTTCTTAGAAGTTCATGAAGACCAAACCAGAGATAAAAAGTGATTGAATATTGGACTTAACATTTCATGTCTGGTGTTTGCTCACGAAATAACAGGTTCATGAGGTGTTATTTTAATCATTTCAAAGGGTAACAGATTAAAAAACGTTATGCTGAAGTCCGATGTGTCATATTAACTGAGATACAGTGCTTTACTTTTATGTTTTCTTAAGCACACAGCACACATTTTATTAATTCTGCAATGATTCAGTTTGTTTAGTTTAATTTGTGTGTTTGTTTACCATCCTCCGAGTCTGTCCGCCACCAGAAAAAAACACAAACATGTCAATGCTTTTAAAGCTTAATGCTTTCACCACACAGTCGCTCCTGAACAAGACAAAACTGAAGCTTCATCCACATCAGCAGAGAGGCTCAGTGTCCAAAATTAGAAAGAGCAGAAACACCTGGCTTTGAAAAGATCTTTTCTGCATCAGAGAAACTGCTCAAATGTTGATTCTCCACATGAATCAACTCGCCCTCTCTTTTGTCTGGGAGAGAGATAACCTCTACTTTAGACGAAACAAATCTCTGCAGAAACCCAAACAAGATCACTCTGACAAAGCCATTCAAATGAGGCATAGCCAGCCAAGTTTAAAAAAGGAAAGACTGAACTAAGGGAGGTGTAGTGGAGCCAAGGAAAATAAAAAAAAATGAAAATATTTAACTGTCTGAGCATTTTATCTTCGTTTTTCAGGACTTTCTATGCAGAATAACAGAATTTCTGCAGGCCAGAAGTCGACTTTTATCAAACCCGACATCTGGAAAAATTCAACACATGCATGGAATTTCTGCTTCTTATTCAGCGTCTGTTTATAAGAGAGCGGAGCAAAATCTCTGTGTACTCAAGTTTACAGCTGACGGTGACTTATGTTGTCAACGTTTCTCTTGCAGCATCAGTGTCAAAAATGTTTACCATGAAGAGGATCTGTGGTTGAGTAATGAAGGCTTCATGGATGGATGGATGGATAGCAAACAAGCTGGGAAACTGGCCCTGTGCCTGCTGAGCACAAAACGATATGGGCCTCATATATATGTGTGTGTGTGTGTGTGTGTGTGTGTGTGTGCCAGCTGGCAAGGTCTGCCCTCTCTCCACTGAACGAGGTGTGGGAGGCTGTTGGACACAATGTGAGCAGCGACTGTGTTTCTGATGTTGCCAAGAATCTGTCAAATCAGGTGTGATGGGGGCTTTTTTTTTTTTTTTTTAGCTAACAGACTTGTTGGCTCGCAGTTTACTTCCTGCAACAAGACCCGACCATTACTGTCCTGTTGTGCAGCAGGCAGGAATAACAACTTTTTAAGAAGTTCCTCAAAAAAAGACCAAGACATTGAGCTCAAAGCAGCATGTTGGTAAAGCGTAGGCTGATGGGAAAACAATGTGACGCTCTCAAGGCTACAAACAGACGGATTATAAAGCTAACCTTGAACAGACGCCTAAATCAGATCATGATTGTAAGACTTAAATGTCACTTTTGTCCTTTTAAGTTGAATATTTTTGGCCTTGTAACACTTTGCAGTCATCATCACTTCCTGAAGGTCTCATGCTAACTTTGACATTCATGTTCGACTTAAACTGAAATCGAAAAATGCTCAGCAGGTATAGTTAAACACTTATCACCGTATCCGTCTTACACTCACCCAACAGGCGCAGAGTAACATTATCATTGATCCGGAGTGTGTGTTTGCACATCCTTGATGAATCAGAGTCAAATATTTATTCTCCTCCACCGTTCTGTTCTGACCTTTGCCAAGATTTTTCAAGTTAAAATCGTTCATAATTACACAAGAACATTTACTACATTCCTTTAAATTACAGTCTATAAATAAGAACTTTTGTTTTTTTTAATAATAAATCAACTAATTGTTTAGTCTATAAACTATCAGATGTGGGTGAAATTTACAAGTGTTCAAGGTGAAGTCTGCAAATTGTTTTGTCTAACCGGCATGAAAACACGTAGTTTTCCAAATGCCCAGACTAACAGGGTGGTATGTTTTGTGCATAGCTTAAACTCTGTGTGTTTGCATGCATGTGTGTGTTTGTGTTGTTGTTGTTGTCGTTGCTGAGGTGAAGCTGGCTTTCTGTCAGGTTAGGCTGTGTGTTTTTATAATAAGAATTGAGAGTGTGTTTTTGAGTGTGTGTTTGAATAGTTGAATGCATAATGATGATTTTTTAGTAACATAAACAGAGAGGTGGAGTCAGAGTGTCATCTGTGTGTGTCTGTGTGTTTGTGGATGCAAATGATGTGGTCTCAGCTGTTTCCTATGGGCCAGAGGGCAAAGTGAGGCAGACACCATCCTCCCTGCAGGTCTGTGTGTGTGTGTGTGTGTGTGTGCATGTGTAGGGGTCAAGCCCACGGTCATGAACAAGTATGTCATGTGTGTTGGGTGGGTTGAGAGTTGTAAGCGTATGGTTTGCAGACTGAAGTGTCTTTTGTCTAGACGCTGTCTCGCAGTCAGGACCAGCTCATCTAAACAAGCCATCTCTCAGTTCTAAAGACAATTTACAAATCCACATATTTGTATTTTTCTGTATTTTTCTGTAGCATCACTCATCATCTCCACATTTAGTTTAAAAAATATCATATTTTTTTTCACAGTATACACAGCATGCAATTGTGTAAGCACAGCATTAAAATATAACATAATTACTCAACTCTGAATGCGATGAACTGTGGCTGTAAACAGATAAGGATGTTTTATTTGTCGATTATAATAAACTCTTTCATGAAGACAACCTTCATATAACTGCAGTTGCGTTTAATATCAGTATCTTTCATAATGTCAACACAGCAGCTTCCACTTCATATTGCCACAGAAGAAGTTTTAGTTGTTAAAGAATTATTAAAATGCTTACAAATGCATTTAAGTGTGCTTTAAAAAAATGTATTACTTATTTATGAGCTGCATATAAATGCTAAATAGGACTGTTAAGTTAAGTTAAGTGTTAGCCTACAAGACTTTTTGTGAAAAGAGTGAAATTTGCAATAAGTATTGAAAAGCGTCAAGTATCAAGGTTAGCATTTACTGCTTGATCAGATTATTAACCTTGTTTAATAATTCTTCGATGAGATATCTGTTTTAAATCAGAAGCCTTTTCTAAATTGAGATAATATTTTATTTTAGCAAAGTTCTTGATTTATTCATTGAGCAATTTGGCTTTTGTTATCCGAAAAAAAAAGGTTTATAAATCCCAGAACTGAGCTAAGTTTAAAAGGCATTCATATCTAAAAAATTCAAACAAGAGCCAAATCATCAAAATGTGCATTTGATACTATTTAAAGACTGAAACTTCATCATCTTAGACTCTGGTATTAACCCTTGTTAGTGTTTTTTTCAGATATTTGCCACAACATTGTGAAGAAATCCCTGATGATTTCAAAATTATATATCAATCAGTAACTTTTTAAGGGCCTAATACACATATATAAGTATATTTGCACTCTATAAACAAGCAAATTCAAGTGAACTAATCAATGCAATCAATATTTCCAGCAGCTGCTTTAAGTTTTGAAATGTGCAGGGAAATTTTTGTTACTTCCATGCATGTTTTTATTGATTTATTTATAGTTATAGTGGAAATCAATAAGAAGTAAACTGCAGCAAAGTATCCTAGTACTAAAAAAAATTACAGATACATGCTTCCAAAACCAGCCCCCACCGTGGTGACAATGAACCTCCCACCCTTCCTCCTCCTCCCTGCCTTCTCCTGACCTGACCCTTGACCTTTGCACTCCCAGACACCCAGACTGCCTCACTTCACCCCCCCCCCTCCCTGCAGATGCTGAGCAACTTTGGTTTCATATGCAAAAAAAAAAAAAATCCCCCATCAACAAAACAATGATTTGCATGCTCTAATCTGAATATCTGAATTTGTAATGACAATAATACATAAACGAGTGTGTGTGTGTGTGTGTGTGTGTGCGGAGTGAATCACTTGTGTTTGATTGGTCTGTTTAGAGATGAAGACATGTTTCTTGTTGTTGTTGCGGGTATAAAATGACTTCATCAGGCTGCCGCAGACATTTAATAACATCAAAATATGAATGTATTTATTTCTATAATCGTCTAAAATCACATTATTACTTTCACATTAAACATTAGTATTAGTTAATAAAGAGGACAAACACCACCAGCAAAACAGCAGCAACAATTAACTACTGCAATAAATACTGTTTGGTACAGACTATTTCATGAAAGCTAATTATCTTAGATGGATAATTATTTCAAGAATGACTAAAAAATAAAAAAAGAAAAGATAGTTTCTAATTAATTGTGTACAGGCACAAGTCTTCTCAAGATTATAGACTGAGATCTGCAAGCAACATGTAAACTAAAGGTCAAACAGGCTTTTAAAATGAGGCTTATAACTTATGATTACTGTCATTATCAATTGATCTGTGGAGTTTTTCTTGATCAAATTGATAAACTGTCAAACAGCTTGTTTACTTCAGTTGCAATTACTGATTTGCTATTGTAAAAAAGTGCAAATCTTTAACATTAAGGAGTTGAAATGTGAAATTATTTGATGTTTTTGCTTGAAAAAGTGATTAAAGTTATACTTCTTTACTGAAAATAGTTATAGATTGGTTTAAAAGCCTATGGAGTTATTATTAAATCTCTTAAATTAATGCTCATAGCTCAGTTTATTTCAGTTTAAAACAAATTAATGGCATTCAAACACATCTTTTTTCTTCAACTCAACTTTTCATCCTCGTTCTATTCAATATTAGAGGATGATACAAAGCACTTACAGAATAGACCAGACTAATTATCAAAAGCCAAAGGAGACTTTCAGACACTTTCCTTCGCACAAGATGTTAAATATATTACTTGGAAACGAGACAATGCTAGCCAACTTTCTGAGCCACATACTAATTAATGAATGACAAGACACAGTTGTTTTGAGCTACTTAAACAGACAACAGTCGAAGTATTTAAAGGCTCAGACAGCCACCCAGGTTTTTCTTTCTTTTTTTTTGTTGGTTGGGGCCGAAGACTAATTAATGAAAAACAAGAGACAGTTTTTTTTTTTTCCACATTATCACACAACACTCTATGCATATAAGGCAGACAGTCATTGGCTTTATTTATAGCGCAGCCTCAGAGTCCTCAGACAGTCTCTGTATGGATTTATTCACACTGCGAGACAGACATATAGGGCCAGCTCTGACTTCAGACTAATTAATGGGACAATATGGGTCCAACAGACTACAAGGGGCCTCAGCTGAACACTGCCTGGTATGCAGATTATATGCAGAAAGCTTGCACACACATACACACACACACAACCACGCAAAGCTCAAAATGTGGCGATGACCTTGACCCGTAGACGCACACGCTGCATGCATCTACATATATGCATGATGAGACCATGTTGATGACATTTTTTCTGGGTTTCTGTGTGTGTGTGTGTTATGGGTGTCTAGACCCATAAACAAAGAACAGCTGAGAGGTTGAATGAAAGGCATGAAGGACAAATGAGGAGGAAGAAAGGAAGGAGACAGAAAGGTTGAGAGGGAAGGAAGGAGGTAAGGAAGCTGAAAGGAGAAACTAAATATGGACAGAAATAAAATAAAATTAATCAAACTTTCTTATTTAATACAATATTTTGCTTCCAAATATTACGAAAACAAAGTAATCAAGGTGGAACAATTACCAGACAGTGTGACGTTTAGCAATGATGATGTTTGTCTTGTTTTATGAGTCGAGCGCACTTATTTGTTTTACAGCGTTGTGCTTTAACACTTCCCTAAAACACCAAACTCACTCTCAGCCGGGCTGTGTCGAGTTAAATTCAGCTTGTATAGTGAGCTGATGTCTGTCAATACCGGTCAAGCCAGCAAATCAATGAGCCACTCATAGATCACTTGTGTTAAGTAATAATGAATAGGATTTTTGCCATAACAGCAGCTCAAGTAGAAACTTAACTGTGGAGTTTCAAAGTCATAAAGGACGCTGTGTTCCTGTTTTCCTTTTCAAATTAAAGCTCTGACATTTAATCAGATGTTTGTACCCAGAGTATGCACACAGGTTTGTATCTCTGACTTTATGTTAAATTTGGTAATAATTCATCATTAGATCTAATAGACTTTCATGCCCATCAAAGCCATAAAAGCTATCTAGCTTTGAGTCGAGTAACACTGTCTATTGTTGTAATGAATTTGACTTTTTTCTCTCTAACGGGACCAGGGGTGCCTGAAATAACTCCTTCCACTCTATAATGCAAGAGAGCAAGAAATGAAGAAAGGCAGAAATAAAGAGCCAAAAGGAAAAAAAAAAAAGCTAGGAAAGATGGAAACTTGACAGAAGGGCACAATGTTGTCTGCACATCTAACAAGATCAGGGAGAGTCGACAGGAAATGCTCTTCCTCGCATACTTGGCACATCTCAGTGTGATGTGTTATAGAAACAAGCAAACAAAGACGATGTTGAGTCGACCTTCAGTGGATTAATCACCTCTACAGAGACAAATTAGTATCTGTTTACACTGGGATTAAAAGCAATTTTGGTTTTGGGATGAAGCCAAGTGTCAATCAACAGGAAATAAAAACACACACACACACACACAAAAGAAATAGCTTCTGTAAACACACACACACATCAACACTTCTTTCTTGCTCCAAAATGCAAATGTTAAGAATATTTTTTTTTGTATTTTACAAACTCTCCCTTTAACTAACTGATCATATCATTGCATAGACACACACACATAAAATATACGCAGTCGCACAGACAGGAAATTAACAGACAAACCCAGACTAACACATGTGCACACACACAGACACACACACACACACACACACAGAGTACTGAGACAGCCAGACAGAGAGGTTTACATAATAAGTCTAGGAGGCCAGCCAGAACAGACTCAGACTCAATCATTTAATTTCCATGATTCACTGAGTGAGAGAGGAAAAAAGAGACAGAATGAGAGACACACAGAAGGAAAGAAAGAAAGAAAACAATCACAGAGAAACTAAGAGACATGAAAGACAAACACTGCTGACCATGACTGTGTGTTTGAAAATATGACAGGATTTAACTCTCATTTCACTTTTTTGTTTTAGTTCCCGGAGCACTCAGTTCAACCCCGCAAAACCTCACACACCTGATTATCTTGGAGAATGGATGTCTTTCTATCAACATATGCTAAAAAAATTCACCTGTATGAACTGAAAACACTTTCAAAAAGAGCAGCAGGAACAGACAAAACTTCCAGATAAGTTACAGCAGCATGTGTCTGACTTGATGCGTCTTCTCAAACACTCATGAAGTCGACTCTTTGTCGTTATTTCGATTGTTGTGTCTCTCACTTTCATTTGACAGCTCATTTGTGATAGTTATTTCACTTATATAGGCTTTAAAAGTTGCTTCTGATATGGCTATTATAGTTCGAGTGATCAAAGAAAAAGTTGCATGCAGGTTGCCTCGGGATGACGTTTTTTTTTTGCACCACAAATGTGCTGTCAAAAGTGGAAGTGGATAAAAATGTTTTCCTTTTTTTTTTTTTTTTCCATGCTGATTAGTAAACATCATCTATGTGTCACATGAGAGCTGCAGCTCGAACAGGATGTAGAGAGTGATGTTTTTGTAGACATTAACTCATGACTGTGACAGAATGACACATGATGTATTTCAGATGAAAAGAGTCACTTTTTTGAAGCTAAAAATACGGTAAAATATTGTTTACTGCTGATGCTTTTAAACACACATCTATAAACTGGAACTGAATGATGAATGCTTTCACAATGTCTCTGAGAAGAGCCATTAGCCTTTTTTTTTTTTACACGCAATACTACCACAATGAAGCCTCTGTTTTGCAACAACTTGGTTTTTTTACACTGAATGTCAGCATGTTGTTGCATGAGTCTGATAGCATGATTTTGTTGCAAAACATAAAGATGCATTTTTTACTCCAGTTGATCCTGTTTTCTGTTTCTGAGGTTAAGAAGTTCCTGCACCTTGTTGTCTTCCTAAGTTGCAGAGATTTGTGATTGCGGTTGCTCCTCTCTTTTGAGTTAGCTGCTGACTGCTACTAGCTTGTTTTTTATAGCTACCACACTCACATGTAACTCATCGTCCAAACTATACACCCCTTTCTTAGTGTGCTCAGAGGCGGACCAACAATAAATCCTATATTCTTCCCTCAGCACTTAAATACAGAAGGATGAGGTGCAATAACAGCAGCTGTAAATCCCAGATTTGCAGTATTTCATGCAGCTCTAATGTAGCTGAAGCTAGACATAGTTCATGTCACTTTTTCACAAAAACCAAAAGTCTCAAACTACAGGTAAAGACGTTTCCATTGGATGTGGTGTGTGTCCATAAAATACCTGGTTCATCAAGCTCTGATAATCACAAATCTTATTGTCTATCTTTATTTTCTTTCATTAGTAAATCTGCAAAAACATTCAGGCTAGCAGGCTTCGGGCTTTTAGCATTGCACTGACTTTCTCTGGTGTTACATGAGCTGTAATTAATCAACATTAATACCCTGTGTCACCTGCCAAAAAGGCTACAGTGAAACTTGGCTGTTGTCTGGTTGAGACGCTCTCTGAAAGCCGGTGTCTGAACTCAGCCAAAAACTGTTTATGAGATGCACTCTGTGGATCTCTCTACGACTGCAAGTGGACAGGGCGTCCAATAAATATTAGATTAAAATTTAATATCTTCTGCTGCTCATCTCACTCTCAGGTTGTATTTCTTTGTTGTTCATTATGTTCCTGCCATTAAGCTAACAAAAAAAACTATGATCTCCATTCAATCCCTGAGCTATTTTCAACTCAAGTTATCAATCTTGAAAAGCTGAACTGGAATGGATTTATTTGATGAGGGATTTGAAAGATATCTGTGTTCGACAGGCGGAGTTTAATTCTGGATTCAGATCCCATTAAACTCAAACCATATATCAATATTATATCAGCACATTGTTTTCCTCTGCATACAAAAATCTAAAACACTAGCATCAATAACTGTCAGGTAGGGGGGTTCAGTGTCTCTCCCTCATGAGTACAAAGGGATCAAACTTGTGACTTGACAGCTACAGAAACAAAAAAAGAAGAAGAAGAAGAAGAAGAGTCACAGCATGTCCTTCCTGTAAGTGACGCTGCCATCAACTCATATCCACTCAGGAACACTCAGACACTTTTCCTCGATTTCAATAACCAAAATAAATACCACTACCCTGCAGCTGAACTTTCTCTCTCTCTCACACACACATACACACACACTCCACACACACACACACACTCAGGCAAACACTGTGCATAACATTTATGTTGGCCCTGGAGACAGACTGTGGAGGTGTTGGTGTTGAGAGGGCCAGACATGTAGTAACTAATGTACAGGGAAACCAAGCTGCTGGTAGGAAATGATTCTTAGAAGCTGATACCAGCAATGACTTCACCGCAGACACACACACACACACACACACACACACACACACACACACACACACATACACATGGCTAGCCTGTGAGTAATGCTGATGTCATGTGCTTTGACTAGCAATGTCTGCCGCTCGGAACAGATGTTTTTTTGCATATGTGCGCTTTAATATGTCAGAGGGTGTAACAGGTATATGTAACCCTACAATTACAACTTCGCAGATGAGAAGCAATGCGCTAGAGAGACACAGAGAGACTAATGAATGATAGCATGAAGTGAGTCATGGTTTCTGTAGCTCCTTATTAAGTCTGGGAAGTCTGGATTTATCTAAATTCAATGACTTGAATGTCTTTAAATTGAGCTTTTACAGATGAGACTGCAGGTTATTAAAATGTTAATATATAACAGCATGGAAAATAGACTCATTTCTTAATGCAAAGAGGGCTCAGTTAGTTAAGTTGCTCATGTTTTAAACTGTTATATTAGCTACAAAGACGCCGTAGCTAAATGTTTTGGCTTTTAAGTCTTAAATTAGCAATGCTAATTAAATGCTGTTGATAATTTTTGTATCCAGGTCACAATCGCACCAAATAAAACCAAAACTATCTGCATGGATAGATGCAGATAGTAAAAATTAAGTGTTTAAAATAAGAAGTTATTCATGTTTCTACTCCAAAGGTGAGCTAAAGTACGAATTTAGGGAACCCTCGCTTTTTTTTTTTATCACGTCTACATGGTCCTTTGATCACTGTATCTCAGGTGTATAACTTGGATAATCCTTTGTTATGATTTCTTTCACTCTGTTTTTAATCTGTCTCCCTCCAGTTTGTTTAAAACAACTGAGAAAACAACTTGCTTTTTTTTTTAAAGAAAAAAAAGGCAAATACATCATCAGTTTCAGTTTCAACACTTTGGAGTTCACCAGAAATGTTTCTCTGTTTCTGCTTATTTAAATTCCTCCTCAACTCTCTTTTTAGTTTATCTACCTTTCTCCTCTGACATTTTGTTCCTTTTTTGTTTTTTATAAACCGTCCACAGAGTCTTTTCACTTCCATCATACTCCTCTGTCTTTGTAGTCTCCTCTCTCTCTCTCCTCCTTTGGTTTATCTGTTTCCCTCCCTCTGTCCTCTAGACTAAACATCACGTCTGTTCTCAGACAGAGGAATTGTGTGTGTCAGCCTGCACTCTCGTCTTTCTGTTACAAGTCCAGGCAATGATGTATTTCAGCAATTGGTTACTATTCCTACTGACATTACGACTGTTGAGATTAATGCGGACACACTTTAGTTTAAAGTTATGTAATCCCGTTATGTCTAAGCTAGGTAAATCAAATGCATACTGTGTTTTATTAAGACTTCCAACTACACTTTAGTGTAGTTTAACATGAGAATGCCCCTATATGCAGGTCAATAAGGAAGTGGTTTTCCCAGTTGGGTGTGGAAGAACTTGTATGTCCTGCACCAAGCCCTGACTTTAACAGCATCACGCACATTTGATCTGCAAAGCTGAATACAACCTGCAACTATAAGAGGAAAGGCTGCGAGCTACCCTTGATAATAATATTTACACTACTTAACTGATAGACTGCAATAACCAGGACAGTAACTTAGTCTATTAAGACGTAATGTATGATGGTATTACTGGTGTTGAAACTGGTCTGACCGGGTTCGAAGAGCATCAACATGGGACAAACGACGTCTCAGGCAAGTGCTGTGATTGAAGGACAGGTGACACCAGCATGAACCCATC
This sequence comes from Acanthurus lineatus, assembly GCA_029814665.1. Classification (NCBI taxonomy): domain Eukaryota; kingdom Metazoa; phylum Chordata; class Actinopteri; order Acanthuriformes; family Acanthuridae; genus Acanthurus; species Acanthurus lineatus. The sequence continues at coordinate 2,870,340 of JAPZDV010000012.1, read as the reverse complement.
ATCATACACATGAACAGTTCAACACATTACTCACTTTGTTCCTAATATTTTCCTCCTTGCAAATTTTAAAAAACTGGAAAAATCATAATAAGCCTATCAAAAAAATATATCTCCTTAGCCATCCAAAAACATCTGTTTTTAAATAAAATCCATGTTGGAAAAAGGCCACAGAGTCACTGAATCATGCTTTTTTTTCTTTATAGGGTCTGCAACAAATTGTTTTTTCACAAGGGTTTGGAGCTTTCAAGGTCGAATCATTTACGTACGATGTTGCAAACAAGCTCATGGAATGGCCTAGTTAGATTTATTTACTACTAATCAATCAATAAAATAGTGGTTCCAGCTACTCTACAGGTACAGCCACTTCTTGCGTTACTATTAATGAAATTAGTGCATTAATTGATTTCTGCAAAAACCCTGATTGTCATTTAATCATTTTAAACAGTTTTTTCTCTGGTACCAGCTTCTTTAATGTAAATATTTGCTAGTTCTTAAGGATCCTAAGCAGGGTTGGGTTTTTTTAAGCTGTTGCTGACAGAATGATACATTCAGGGACAGTATCTTGGACTCTGGGAAAAAACTGGGATAGGCTTTGTTGACCATTTTCCATGTATCATCTTGTCCGAATAGTTGGATCGTGCCTGCTCCAATGCTCCAGCTCTGAGTCTGTCTGAGTCAGCCTTGCTTGTGACTTCAGCTGGACACACACACACACACCACACACACATTGAGCTTTCATCTAAATGACCTTATGACTGTATACATTACCAGCATGGGTGTCCCCCCCCCCCAGTGGAGCTAGAAGCTTAAACCCGGCGAGGTTTACTGACTTGCACACAATGATACACACATAAAAAAGCACGATCATATATAAACATACACACACACACACACACACACACATACAAACACAGGGATTTCCCGGATACGACCACACACATAAAACACGCACGCGCGCTCGCCTCGTACACGCGCGCACGCAGGCAGACGGCTAGACAGACGTCTGGCTTTGCTCGAATGACGAAGCGGCGACAAAACTTCCAACTCCCCCCTTTTTCCACCGAACAAACCGACCTTTACTGACAATATTAACATTTCGGTGTCCTCTACAGTAACTTCCTGATAGTTTGAACACACTTTAAGCTATATTTTACCGCTTAAAGCTCAAGCGAGGAGATGGATTATTCAAATGAAGCAAAGCTAAAACGTCAAGATCAAAAAAGGCAGACACAACGCCAACGGTCCTGTAACCCCACCGAAAAAAACACAGTTTTTGTCTAAATTAGCTTTCAGATCGCACAAAACAGCATGAACAAACCAGGAAATGATATAAATAAGACAAAGCAGTAGGGTTATTGATATCGGCTTCATGTAAAGAGATGGGAAGCTTGCGGTTTTGGTTCAAGTTCAAAATCAAGCCTCAATAGTCACCAATGCGGAGAAAACTTCACGTCTTTTATTTAAGCTAACGATTTAACTTACTAGCTTAACTGCTATACTTTTATACCAAGTACAAGCCACACAACGTTAACAGGAAGACAAAAAGCGACCTAGATAATGAAAAATACGGGTTTTTAACGTATAAATGGGCAATTTACAAGACATTAACTACATCCTAGATGAAAACGTGAGCTTTGTAAGCTAAAAAAAGACAGATGCATGTAACCGAAACACATCAAACATCAACTAACGTTTTTCAAAATGCCTGTTAACACTCCACAAACTGTAAAAATAAGGATAATTCCCTCCTTTTTTGTACTTATGAAGAGGTTTAAATGTGAGCAGATAACCAGGCGACGATACATAAACTGGCTTCGTTGACTTATCCATCCAAAAAAATACTGAGTGTTTTTGTAGCTTTAGTCAAGAAGTAAGTACATTAGCAACGTGGTAAATAAAAAAAAAGAAAGTAATCAAATTACAAGTTATACTCACTGATTTCCATGCTCTGGAGGGAAGTGTAGCGTTTGCAGTTACAAGTACAGGAGACATTTGCGGCGGTGGCGTTTAAAACACCCATCAAGTTCAACATTTAAATCTCCTTTAAATCAAACATCAATACTCCAGGAGAGGAAGAGAGCCGAAGAAGAAGAAGAAGAAGAAGAAGGAGGAGGAGGAGGAGAGGAGAGCAACATAAAAAAAAGAAAAAGAAGAAGAAGAAAAAAGAAAAAACCTCGTACACCAAACTCTCTCTCTCTCTCTTTCTCTCTCTTTCTCCCTCCTCCAAAAAAAAAAATCCTCCCTTTTTTCTCTTTTCTCTCCAGCCTCCTCTCCTTCCCCTCCGGTCCGCCCGTCCTCCTCCTGTCGTCGGTTCCTCCTCCTCTTCCTCCGAAATCTATCTATCTATCTATCTATCTATCTATCTATCTATCTATCTATCTATCTATCTATCTATTGGTGTGCAGTTCAAGTGCACTTGAATGTAGTTTGAACTTGAAGTTCAACGCTGCACAAAAAGAAGAAGAAGAAGAAGAAGAAGAAAAATAGAGTTAAGTGCTAGTTTAAATGTCCGGTTTCTCCCGTTACAGGGATCCGGTTCAGACGGTTCCGTGTTATAAGCCGAGTGACCGGCGACTGAAACTGCAAACGGACGTCTGTCTGATCCTGTCTGCCTCTCTCTCTCTCTCTCTCTCTCTCTCTCTCTCTGTCTGTCTCTCTGTCTGTCTGTCTGTCTCTCTCTCTCTGTCTGTCTGTCTGTCTCCAGGGATGTCTCGGTGACTCTCTCCCTCCATCCCTCCCCTCCCTCCCCTCCCTCCCTCTCTGGGTGACTCCGTCTCAGTCTGTCTCTCATTTCCAATTTCCACTTGCCTCTTTTTTTTTTTTTAATGTGTTTTGTTTGTTTGTGCAGATCACATTCAAACCCAAAAAACACATTCAGCATGGATGAACTGCAGAAAAATAGAAATATAAAAAAAAAAAATCTCAACCTAATCTCATTTTTTTCCCCTTCAGATGGCTTTAAATAAAAACAAACATGACAGGAAAATTACAAAACTCCAAACAAGAAAGAGCACAAATTGCATGATTGCATATAAATTACAGTATTTGCATTTACCTATAAAACAAAAAAACACATGCTAATGTTTATGCAAAGAGCCTTATGCATGCTGACTTTATATTTAAAAAAAGTTGCTTTGTTATTGGAGTCATCAAATAAAATTTTGGTGCAGGAATTGCTGATTCACTAACTAATAAATTGCTAATTCATCTTTAATAAAATCACCAATTCATGCTCAGGGGTTCCTAATTTCTTGCTCTCAAATGACCAAGTCAAGCACACATTTGCGCTCTGCTCGGTTATTAATAAGTAATACACAAATGTTGACCGATTATTTGATCAATTCTGGAAGAAAAATGTCTTAACTTGTGTAAAAAACAACTATTTCATGCTCACAAAGTCCACATTGGCGTGAAAAGTGTTCGTTTCTCGTGATGTTCAGCACAACTTTCAATGGAAAAGTCTTGTTTTTGTGCATGAATCCTATAACTGATGAAGAATTTTGATTTAAAAATATCTTATTTTAAAGAAATTGTCCACTTTCTAGCTTTTTTTCGAGAGCTTTCAAATAAATCAGTGACCATATTTACACAGAAACCCTGAGTAACAGAGCTGGACTGTATGTGGGATTTTGGCCTAGTGGCCGCTCTTGGTACTGCAACGTCTGCAACCATAATCTGATGCACAAATCACATTTTGACTTTTCACAACACAACATTTAAACAGGCTAAATCAAATCACAGCTCTGTGTAAGCAACAGGGAAGGAAAACACACTCTGGTTTTTGTTTTTATTTATTTAAAAACCAATTATAATCATTTTTGTGACTGATATTCTGATATTAACCCTCAGGTAGCAGAGAGGAGAAAGAATGTAGGCTGGATTAATCGCCCGATGACCAGCTTGAAGTCTATAGTCCAGTGAGTCAGACTAGCTAATCTAATTTTAGTTACTTTTTCTGCTAATAAATTGACATTAATTTGCATGGATTACTAAATAGTGTGCACCAGATTTGAATTAGAGAGCACAGAGTTTGTTTGAAATCATTGTTTGTGTAAACAATGTGATAATATTAAACGATTTCATTGGATGTTGTCAAACATTTGACACCTGAGTTGCTTAAAGTGGATATAACATTTTTTATTTTAAATCTCATGTGAGTTAAGAGCAGCTTTGTCAGGATAGTTGGCCAAATTACATCTAGATTTAGAAAACATACGTAAAGCCTTCACTGTCTCACTCCTGCAGCTTTGATTTTCTTGCCTGCACCTTCAAAATAAAAGCTTTCCACTGATATCTTGTCATTTTATTCGCCCTTATTTTGAGTTCGTCATTAATGGACGGGTCCAAATAGGGGTGAAATAAACTTCAATATATCTTCAAGTATTTTTTACAAAACATAAAAACATAGTCTTCGATATTGTAATGCAAAATATGTTGCCAAAATAAAAGTCCCTGCCCCTGGCTTGGCTTCTCATTTCAGTTGAACACGCTTCATTGACATGCTGGCAAAACACATTATGTTTTTTATTTTACAACAGTGGATGTGTATCCAGGTTTCCATGTGACTTTTAAAATATTTATAAACCCAAAAGTGCCATAAAAGCTGACTCTCTCTCTATGAGTGTGTGTGTGTGTGTGTGTGTGTGTGTGTGTGTGTGTGTGTGTGTGCAACGGATCAACAAAGCCAGACAGCATTACGTCACCTCCATGATTGACAGGCCCGAGGGACCAATGGGGCGAGACTGTAACATGCATGTCTCATCTGAGGCAACTTTTTCAACTCAGGTCTGCTTTCGACTTTATGGCTGCATGTTAAAGTGGTTTTATTGCCCAGATGGACTCACCCAAGTCTGACTCTTGAAGAAATAATAGACTTTACTACCCAATCTGCAAAAAAATTTAAAAAAAAACATGATTGTTAGCTGAGAAAGAAAAAAAAACTGATCAGGAGGCAATCAGAGCTTTGCTTAAAGGCCATTCGGCTCCTGAGGGGATCAAACCTCATTCCAGCTATTTGAAACAGGAACTTTTTGTGCGGATGTGATTACAGCTAACTCATTACAGGAGTCGTTTCAACTAAATTGCAAACAATATCTTCAGTTTTCATTTTGCTCCTTGAGAAAAAAACATTTAGACATTGTGATAAAAATAGTTTAAAAAAAACAAAACATTACTTTGACTCCAGTAATTTGTTATCAATTTAAACCCAAATGGACAAAATCTCATAACTTTATCAATAAACACATCAATAATTTTAACAATAATCTGTATAAACACAACCTTTTTACAAGTTCATTGTAGTTTCACACGGATTCAGATTGAACTATTAAGAAGAATCTGTTATCTTGGACTTAAACTACCTTTCCATCCTGCTCTCATTTAAACACAACAGTATTTTAACACCTTTTGTATTAAAATCAGGTGAAAAATTAAAATCAGTTCCATCTATAAACCTGATTGCAGTTGATTTCAGTAAGGCTGTAAGGACAGAACAGTAATAACCCCATGAATTAAGTCTCACAAGTGTAAAACAGTGCTTAGGGCCTCTGCTGCCCCCTGCTGGATTCCCACAGAACTGACACAACACCAGGACTGTGGGCTGGACAGATAAATGTTAACTCGTCCCACTTGTTCTGTTGTCGTTCAACTTCTGAACCGTCTGTGGTGAGATACTGTATCATTGATTAAAAGATAAACATCTTATCTGAAACTCACACTCGAGTCCTCGGCATGAACTCCAGAGACAGAGATAAAACTTTCTGATTGCAGAGGGCTTTAAGACTTTAATCTGATTTTACCATCTTGCTTTGGCATGCTTACTCGTAATAAGTGGAATATAAAACATCTGTGAAAAAGAGAGAAGGCACAACATGTTTGTTACTTCACAGAATAAGCTGAACTTTGACCTGATGGCGGCGCTACAGGAAAAAAGTCAGGGGATCACCACAGTGATTAAAAATGATCCTTTAGGCTTTTTGGATGCATGTTTTAAAACCCCGTGACAAACAAACTGAGCTGTTAGCAGCAACAAAAACAAAAAATGTGAACATCATAGTAGCAAAAAAAGTGGAAAAATCTGAAAGTCAGAAGGTTTCATCCTCTGGGGAAACCGATCTGTGCAGTGAAACTTCCTGTAGAAACTGAAATATTTCCGTCTGGAACAAATTTTACTACTAATAAGTGACTCTGCCGTTTGAGGCTGCTGCTAGCTTATTGCTCATTACCAAAAAATAGATTATTTCAGGGCATTTTAAGGTAATTTAAATGGATTTTAATGTAGCAGACATGATTCACGACCGATAAAAATTCCCTTCCATTTTTTAATATCCATAAATTCAATTTCAAACAACCGAACACGTGTGGGTGCGTATCAACAAACTAGCTAGTCTAGCAATCATGTCAGCTAACCCTGTGTTTGCTACAGACTCTTCACATCGATACGGCATTAAAAAACTGCACGCTAAAACATATTAGCATCATAAATCAGCATGTGCAGCTTTTTAAAATCTGAACAAATGTACAGATGTTGTCTAATATACATTACATTACACACATTTAAGCATTTTACCATGCTAATATTTGTTAGCGTACTTTAACTGCTGTAAATTTGTTTTAGCAGACTAAGAAATATTTTAATATTTCGCATGCAAACATACAAAATAAAGTATCAGGACTTTTCTTTCTCATGCTTGGAAAAGAGTATTCCCAGTCGTTCATACTGGAACAGTTGAGGAGTCTTATGTTTTATTGGGTTTATACTGGACTAAACATCCATGCATAAAGAATAAGAGTTTATTGTTTCGTTATATACCATCTTTTTACCTTGGCCTTTGACACCATGCGAGTTGTTTGATTGTATTACTTTTTATTCCATTGTGTTGTTTTTTTATTCCATTTTAATTGTTTCTATCCATTTGTTTTATGTCTTTTAATATATACTGGCATTGTTATTATTTTATTTTGTTTTATTTGTTTTATTTATTCTCATGTACAAGCACTTTGGGTCCACTGTGGCTGTTTTAAAGCGCTTTATAAATAAAGTTGGTATGGTATGGTAACAAGAAACGAAAGACAGGATGGGGCATTTGCATTCAGACATACAGGGGGGCAGGATCAAGGGGTCAGACTAGGAGGTGTCAGCAAAAGGGAAGTAACACAGCTGACAAGAACCGATGGATGGTTGATGTACTAAAGACGTCTTTTGTTACATCAAGATCAAAGGTTCACGCCAGTGGGGGGTGGAAGTTCCTAGACATAACTTAATTTCAATACATTTCTTCATCAAAGGTCGATATTTGTTCATACAGCAACGCAGAAAAATGACGGGATGGTTAAAAAACGTCTGTCCGAGTCTCCTGCTCAACTCCTCTCTCTCTCTCTCTCTCTCTCTCTCTCTCTCTCTCTCCTGTAGGTCAGTAACCTCGCACATCCAGCACGCCATGACCAGCGTCAACTCTCCCGCCTGTCTGCTCGCCCGCAACTGCTTTTACAGAAGTACGACACACACACACACACACACACACACACACACTCTCTGAACTTTATTTTTAAAGCCTGACTTTGACTTTCTGGCTCAGTGGAAGTCAAATATTTGTCAGGTCGTGTTTTCATGCATGTGCATGCGTTTCCTTCATGAACGAGGTGGAAACAGGCTGCAGGATCACGAGCTCTCTCAGAAAAAAAGCAGCACTCGGCCTTTTGAACCTTCGACCTTTGACCTCACTGGCTGAACCCTGTGCTCATGCATCCTGCTCGTTGTTTCTACCAAACAACCAATAAGTTTGATCTGAGAGTCGAATTAATCCACATTTTGGTTTTAAAGGCCTCAGGTTTTAACTTTTAGGTTTTAACTCCACGGGACAAAACGGTTCCTCTAAAAATGTTTGACTGTGTATTTTAGAGCTGAAACGAACAGTCGATGAATCAATTATTTAAAGCTACAAAAAAAGTGGACTTAAATGAATCAATTATTGAACAAAAATGGGCAAAAATGTCAAAGTTTTCAGTGTCTGCTGGTTTTCTTTTTCTTATCCTTTGACTGTAAACAGAATATCTTCAGGTTCTGATCAGACGGATAAACAGATAAAGATATTACACAAACCAGAGAAAATAAATGAGCTGAAAAATAAATAGTTATTATTTAAAGAAAGGGCTATTAAATGATAATAGTTTTCATGAAATCATTTATGTTTTCAACCACATTCACCTGACAAACAGGGAGCCAAAACAAGGAAACGCTGATGGGCACTTTTTTCTACTATGTTCTGATATTTTATGGATCAAATGATTTATTGTAAAATTGAAGAGAAATATTCAATAAGGAAATGTGTTGTTAGTTGCAGCAATAAATGAATCTAAACTGCTTTTATTGCAGCTGAAATCTTGAAGATGAATGACTGTGTGTGTGTGTGTGTGTGTGTGTGTGTGTGTGTGTGAGTCACGCTTTCTGTCCTCTCACAGTGAATAAAAAGAAAACATGTAAACAGAAGCAGGAATGACCTGTCTGTCGTCTGTGAGTCACGTGAACTCTCTGACCTCATGTGATCTCTGCAACGTTAAACTTGAGAAAAACGAACGTGACGAACGTGTTTCTGGCTCGACGCACCGCGTTTGTACGAGCACCCAGAATGCTGTGCAGGTAGAAACTCACCTCAGGAGGGAAACAACATGAGTGTGTATATATATTTATATACAGTAAAGGCTTTCCATGTAGTTTTTGCAACATGTACATTATCGCTATTTTAAAGTGAATGATTCCAGTGAATCATCTTTAAGACAGAACACGCCGGCGTCACTTACAGACTGTTTTTACAGAGAAGCACAAAGGACTGACGGACGGCTTCGACGCATGTTGCAAAAACAATCAGCTGACGCTCAAAATCAGCAGAGCAGCTGATCGTTCAGTGATTGCGAGGAAGCTACAGATTCACATGTTGAGCCAGAACGTCCAGAGGATCCAAACACTGAGCTGAACCTGCTGACGTCATGATGCAGCTGACCTTTGACCTTTGGGACACAAAACATCATCTCCTCATCATTTCGTCCTTTGAGTGTGTAATTTGTGTGAAATTTTGACAGAATTCTTGAGTCATGGTAAAAAAAAACATGGGTGTGAGGTCAGAATAACCTTGACCTTTGACCACTAAAGTCCAGTCAGTTCATCTTTGAGTCCGAGTGAAGAAATTCACTCCACGTTTTTTCTGAGGAAACGACGGTGAAACAGATGAAGGGAAAAGCTGCTGCCTCAGCTGTAAAGAAAGAGACAAATTATTCAAAATAATGACAAAGTGTTTCAGTCAGTGGGACACACAGAGCAACTATTTGATCAGCAACATTTAGTGATCAGTTAAATGTTTAATCTATTGTCTTAAGAAAACTACTTAATATTTCAGTTCTCAAGTTACATGATTTACTGTTGGTAAAGGAGAATTGATCATATTTGGGGTTTTGGCCTGTTGATGCACAAACAAAAAAATTGGAAGATGTTTTTTTAAGCTATTTTTATCTAAAAAAATGACAGTCCTTCCAAAGCAAATTGAGAAAAAACACTTTTTTGGCTTAAAATGCCTGAATTTTTAAAGAAAAGATGATCAGAAGTTCAGAATCAGATCAGAAGTTCAGAATCAGAAGTTGCAGCTCACAGAAAGAGCTTGTTTTTTTTTTTAATGGAAATGTGAACAGCGTCTGAGGAACTCATCGCATCGGGGATAAAATCTAATAAAAACCGGAAAAACAGTCCCGCCCATTTTGTGTTTGACAGACAGGTGACATAAATAGACACAGACAGCAGCTCCGGGCAACAAAGACGGGTCGATCGTAAATCACAGAGACACTTTTAAATGATCTTCCTCGTTCCTCCTGCTTGTCTTCCTTTCCTGTAAACTCCACGACTCCGTCTCTCCCACAGATCTGCCGTCCAGTCCAGAGCAGATGAAGCCTGCGTTCCCCTCTCACAACGACTCCATCAGACATAAACAGAAACAGGTCAATCTATGTGTCACCAAGGCAACGCCTCCAGGTAAACCTCTACACAAACACACCGCACCTTTTCCTCTCTTTAGGTCAACTTCCTGGTTTGTTTTCGGGAGCTTCCTTCCCGTGACGAGTCCTGGTTTGTGAGCAGTTCCTCCCAGCAGTGCTGGATGGGGTCAAGGTCAGGGCTCGGTGCAGGCCAGTCCTTCCAAAGCACACTGGGAAAAAAAAACACTTCTGTAGGGATCAGGCTTTGTGCAAGAGGAAACCGTCACGCTGCAACAGGAAAAGGTCTTCCTCAGTCTGTATGAAGCACTTTACTGCTGAGAAATCACTGTGAACTGAAGCATGAGAGTCCAAAGCATGAAGAACCCCTTTAAATGTACGCAACATTTAGATATAAGCTAAGACAACAGTTACCATCTGATTTAATAAAAAATAATATGCAAAAGAGGAGCTGACCAGAACAGTGAGGCTTTGGCCTCTTCAAGCTTTATTCGCTGATTTGTTTAAAAAGCTTCTGCATCTAAATGGGTAAGTAGGTCTACAGGCAAGCGGACGTATAGAGGCGTGCACTATATACAGTATAGAAAGAGATGCCTGCACTTGTACGATAAGTAAGTAGGTCAGGACACACACAGCATGTAACCAGCTCACACACTTGCAGATGCCTAAACATACAAACACTGACACATGACGGCACTGAAGCTTCATCCAGACCTGAGATACCTTTTCAAACCAGACCAACTGTGTTTTCAGACCTGGTTTAAGTCTAAATTTAGCCTCGTCTGGATTTAAATGAAAGGGAAAAGGAAGGAAATAGCTCATCTGTTGCATTATTATCATCTGAAGATTAATATGTGTATGGTGTTGTGTGTGTGGTGGGATTTAGTCGGGTTGAACTGCAGTGATTGATACTGACATCAGTCTCCTGTATCGGTTCAGTGTGTCATAACACTGATTGACCCAGTGACCCAGAAAAACTGCAGTGAAAGAAAACAGCTGCTCAGCCTGTAAAAACGTGTCAGGTTTTTAAAGCAGAGCATCAGAATCCCACATTTCCAGTTTTTCAGACGCATTAAACGCTTGTCCAGCATATGAAAATTAGAACGGATAAAAAGACGGCGGGTGTGCACAGAAAAGCTAACGAGTCACCGCGCTCATACAGATGGTTTCTTCTTCTCTTATTCCTGAATTCGCAGGTGGCATCAAAACCAAAGGATTGTGTGTCAACATTGTCCTCGGCTCTTCTTCTTCCCTTAACTTCTCCACCTCCAAACCAAACAGTTCTGCTAAGCAGGGACGTCCAGCAGAAGAAAACAAGCGCACCTGCACGTTTTACAGACTGAAAGGAAGTTAACGAATCAGGATCCTTTGCCGTTTCTCTGCACTTTCGGCTGCTCAGGATCTGACGGCCTCTGTCCAACGGACAAACCCAAACAAGTGGACAAATTCCAAATAGAGGACACCAAAATATAAAATGTCAGGCAAACGTACCTGATGTTTAATATCTGTGCCTGATGATGCTATGAAAAATTGTGGTTCTAGTTTTAAACTGATGCCTTAATTGTTGTAAAAAAAAGCCAAATATGTGCAAAAAGATTGTTTGGTAAAGATATCTCATGATTTCAAACATCTGCAGAACATCTTTAATGAAGAAAAGTATCTGAAAAAGGACACAAACGATGAAACGAGATGAAACGTGAAAACTGTTTTCTTAATGGAAAGTGATGTTTTTTAAGTGGGCCAGTAAAAAAAAATTCAGAATTTTATTTTTGTAAGATTGTTTGCAGAGAGCCTTTAACTTGACAGCAACAAGGACTCCAAGCCATCGTGTCGTCCTACGAAACCCACAGAGGCGACTCACACCGGTTGTTGTCTGTCTGGGTGATCAGATCTCAAGTGTACTGTTTGACGTTTCTGTCTGTTTCACTTTGATTTCACTCACTTCCTTCTTTTACAATCACAGTTGTTGAATGAAAAGAAACTTGATAAACTTTGTAAAACATGGGGAAATGCTGTTACAACAACAAATTTATAGTAATTTGGGTCTTTGTGTAAATTCAGAATATGATTAAGAGTCATTTTCTACAAGTTTTTGTGTCAATGTGAGTGTTTAGCGCAGCTTTTTGGCTTCAAACTGCAGGTCTGCTGGTCAAAAACAACATTTTATCCAACATTTGGATAAAAAATCAGAGAAGTGAGACCCGGTCACAGTCGAGACGCACTGTAATGACAGGAGGCGGATAAATGCACTTAAAGCCGTCCACTTATGATCAGATCACCCAGGACAGATGTTAACATCAGGTTCAACCCGCCTTATAATCAGCACTGCAGTCAGGAAGACGACGATGAAGACACAAAGAGTGAGGTGTGCACGGAGAAACAGGTGTTCAGCAAGTTACCTTTAAGACCGAGAGCTACTCCTTCGATTTAAATGCCTGTTGTGTTTGTTTTCTATCTGTTGTGAGAAAGACTCAATATAATGACTTCAAGTTGAAAAAAAAAACTGTGTCACTGTCCTCATTCCTGATCTTTAATCAATCAAATCTGGAAAGAAATTAATTTGCAACCACACTGGTGACTGGTTATGAGGGTTTTCTTTGTTTATTCAAAGTGAGAAGTTTGACATGATGACGAATTCAGCTCTGATATTTGAATTAATCAAAAAAAAAAGTTAAGTTCACGATTGTTCAGTTTTGAAAAAAGTAACTCTTGATCGAATCTGATTGTCTAACATTCAGTGTTTCCAAGTTCTGACTCACTTTGTACTGAACTTGGACTAATTCCAGGATTTATGGACTAATCAATAACCTAGTAATCAGGAAAAAGATCAGTTACGTGCAGCTCTTTTCTGATTATCACCTTGATACGAACTTCTGACGAATCTGCAAAGACTGCAAGAGCCAGGAAGCAAGTGAAGAACAGATGCTGAGAGACAGAAGGAGGAGAGGGAGACAAATGACTGAGATCCAGACAGAGGAGAGAAAAATGGCGTCTTCACTCCCTCTGCACGCCGGCGCTCCGAGGCGAGCGCTCGGTGACCCGGAAAAAGTGCAGCGTAGGAGCCCGACCGGCCGCTCGGCTCTTCAAATGAGCCACAGAACAAACCCTCTTTTCAAGCTTTCAGCAGCGTCATGCAGGGGGGGCCACTTTACAGCAGCGTCGCCCATTGTTTGTCTTTCCTCTGTTTCACAGAGACAGACGGGGAGGCCCAGGGGGGGTGAATGGGGGATTGCGGTGCTTGCATAACCCCATTTTAACAGCCAAATGGAAAAAAATTCCCCACGTCAGGATTTGTGCCGCTCTACAGTCAGCAGGGAGATTTTTCTCCACGTGTCGGGAAAACTTGTGCGAGTCGAAGGATAAAAGCAGTTTGTGGAAGTGTGAATCAAGGGAACTGCAACAGGCTGAAAGAGTTAGTGTGTGTTTGTTTTCTGCATCGTCATCACCCGCCTGTGTGCAGCCGACCAGGTGGGCAAAGAGCCTTTATGCCTCACCTGTCAAAGCGTTTGTGTGCAGTCAAACACCCAGGGCAACAGATTAATACAAAACTGATAAAAGATACAAATCAAAGGCTTTAAAACTGCAAATGGATTTGGTAATTTATTAAATTATATTTAAATTAAGCGATTTGAAAAACCAATATTTTTAAATAGTTATTGGAAAGGCAGCGAGGTTTCTTTCATCATAGAGTTTATGTTCAATTCTGATGGTAAAGTTTTGGCCAAAAAGGAGCCAATAATACTTAAGGTAAATTGCTTTCACGACCTCATGAACAAAAAGTAGTAAAACACTTTCTTTTTCTTCTCCAGCAATAGTTTTCCTTCAAAAGTAAAATTATTTTTATTTTTTTTAATTTTCTTATTTACTTTACTAAACAACCCCCACCTTTTCCAATTAAACAAACAAAAAAATATATATCAGACTGATAAAACCTGCAATAACTGTTTATAAATCAAACACCTGATGTAAATCTTATCGAACATGAGGAATCAGCGTCAAAGCGAAGACATCGACTCACGACTCACTGGTACCTCAGTGACCGGGAGCAGCAACTTCTGGAAAAATCCATGGAAGTCTCAAACATCTGGAAATATAGCGTCAACTAGCAAGTTAGCCAAGTTTCACTACCAGCAGCAGCAGCAATGAAACAGACATGAATATTCCTGGATACAATCACACACACACACACTGCTGACACAACGTGTGTGTGTGTGTGTGTGTGTGTGTCGGCTAGTTTGTCACAGCCGTTAAAGTGTTTTACAAACAACTAAGTCAGTCCATCAGCAGCAGCAGATGCACAATCATGGCTGTGTTTTTGCAGCAGACAGGTGGAGGAGATTTAAGTAGCCTGCACAGCTACGAATGGTGCGTTTGATGCCTGCTGCAGTGCGGGAGGAGTGAGTGTCGAAGCATCAAGGTGTGCACCTGATTCATTTTTTTTATAAGCTAAGGTTTAATGATTACAGGCTACATAAAAAGAGAAACGTGTGCTGATTGTTCATCAGCTCTCATGCAGGCTTGGTTCTGTTAGTTTGATCTTTTAGTTCCATTTTAGATGTGGAGCAAAACATATTTTTCTCTTTTACGATCATCCATTTGTGCGGCGCAGCAGCTGTGCAAACACCTGGATGTAGGTCAAACATTTATGAATCACCTGCATTGCTCCCAACCAGCCTGTTCTGTTTTTCAGAAAGAACTCATGTAGAGTCAAAAACATGGAACAAACGCACTCGTGACACCAGAAGTTCACTCTTAGCACTCATTCATGCATTTTGTAGCTTTAAGAAAGGTCTATAAATTATTTTGAAAGGAACTTTCTCCTGTTTTATGTTTAGGCCTTTCAAATTTTATTAAAAAAACCTGACTTCTTAAGCAAAAACCCTGAGCTGGATCTCAGGAGAAAGAGTTGAGTCTAGTTTTTGCATGAATGCTGCTCAGCCTCCAGATGCATATCAGTGTTTAAACAGCGAGCCAACAGTTACACAACTCCAGACTCTGGCTTCAGCAGCAGCAGCAGCAGGAGGAACTGAAGTGCTGCTCTTTCAGTGTTTATTCTGTTCCTAGAATAGCCTTGTACAAAACCAGTGAACCCCTCCCTGGCAAACAGACACTTTTCACCTTCTGGCCCTTTTGAGCTGTTTCGACCAACAGCTTTGACATTGTGTGCCAAACAAAAACATTATTAACATTATTAACAATTTCACCATTGCACAGCCCAACCTGAATGTGCACTGGGGCAAATTATAAATTTAAACTAAACTTACATTGTGAGCTTTCACTTTTTTCATTTGTAATTACATGCTAAAGGCACATTTGTTCATGATTAGAACAAAAGACATGAGACTAGCAAAAGAAAAATCAGGCTGCAAGAGTCTACTTTATTGCATTTGCAATCACAGGGTGACAAAAGTGAGAATGTTTACCGAAGGCATGTGGAGGTGTGTGCACCACATTGTGTCAATGCACCGCAGTATTACAAACACACAACAGTACAAATGTAGAATAAAAAAGAAAATAAAAAAAACAAAAACACAAGAGTTTCTTAGTTTCATCAGTCTTTTTTTTTTTTAAAAAGGTTTTTTTTTTGGTTATGGATTAAAAAAAAAAAAAAAAAAAAAAAAAAAACAAGGTTA
>JAPZDV010000012.1:2800947-2825024 GCA_029814665.1 Acanthurus lineatus | reverse complement strand
GAGATACCATCACCACAGCATTTTTGAAGAAAATGATTGTTGTACTTGTGTGGCTCATCCAAAGTTACATCAACGGTACCTTTGTTTCCACTTTCTTTAGACACCAGGTGTGTGTACACACACACACACACACACACACACAGTATGTTTGTGACCCTTCAGTGTTGAAAAACTTCATCAATAAGTAGGTCAGCAGGAGATTTTAAGTGCTGTGTCTTTTACAGGGTTAATGTCTAGTTTAAACTGTGCAATGAAAGTACAAATGAGGTGGCAGAGTGATGACTGATAACTGGAAAAAATGAGAATTTTTCCAAACCTGGTCTGAGCTCAGGAACCCAGTCAGGATTTCTAACTGCAACACCATACAAGTCCTGCACATTATGACACTGCACTTCATATTGTAATCCATCCAGTCAAAATTTAGACCAATGATTTCTCACTGATTTGACCTAATTTTTCAGACAAGTTCAAACAATAAAATATTATAAAGTCATTTTACCTGCTTAATGAGCCCATTACTCATTGTACTTTTGGAGGAAATAAGGTCCCCTCTACCTTCAATGCTTTCAGCTGAAAATGTCAAAGCCAAACATGTCAAATATTGAGGTTATGACCATGAAGAAATACTGAACTGAAAGATGGATTACTTTGTCAATCTAAACACATTTAATGACCACTAAACTTCTTCTCTCATGTCCTTCATCCACAAAACCTCACTACACGAAAAGACAAAATTAACCTGCCAATAATTTGATCACCAGCAAATAGCTTTTTCAAGCTAAAACACTTCTCTTGCCTGTTTTTTTAATTATATGTAGCAAAGTAAATATCTTTGGGTTATGGACTGTACTCAGACAAAACAAGTACTTTGAAGATATTATATGAACTCTCTGGGCTGGAAACAGTGATGGGCATTTTCTCCCATTCTCTAAAATATTACAGGCCAAACAATTAATCAGTTACCCATAGAAATGGAACCCTAACCCTCTGGTAGAATAACTTTTAATGAAAATAATTGTTAGTTTGGATGATACATCCACACTGTTTTCTTGCTCTTCGTTCTATGTCCTCCACCAATCAGGTGACCTAGATTTCTTTTTCCACTTACAAAAACTATAAACAGCAGTGACCTGACTGTATCACTTCTTTTCTCCCTCCTTTGTTTTCTTCCAGACCTTTTATGAAGACCCTCGGTACATTCTTTTCATCCACATGGTGATCAACGATGCCATCCAGCTGACCGTCACAATCACACTTTTCGTCCTTAGTTATATCTTGTACAAAATTAACGTCTCTTTTTGCTGCTTTTTTATCCTGGTGGCCGTCTTCACCACTAGAAACACTCCAGTAAACTTAGCCAGCATGGCCATTGAGCGCTACATCGCCATTTGTGAACCCTTACGACATTCCCAAATCTGCACAGTGAGAAGGACTTACATTGTTATTGGGATAATTTGGTTTATTTGCGTGGCTCCAGATATTACAGATCTTTTTGTGACACTGGCAGCAGAGTCCCTGAGCTTCTTTCATGAGTCTGTGTTTTGCCTACGTCAGAATGTATTCAAAAACCCGATCCTTGCATACAAAAGACAAGTCTTCGATATCATCTACTTCTCCTGTGTGTTTCTGACCCTGGTATTCACCTACTTGAGGATCCTGTTTGCAGCTAGGGCCCTTTCCACAGAGAAGATGTCAGCCCAGAGAGCCAGAAACACTATCCTGCTTCACGGGGCCCAGCTGGCCATGTGCATGCTCTCCTACATCTCCCCTAATGTGGAGGTGTTTCTGCATCTAATCTTCCCCGGCCGAATTCTAGAGATCAGATTTGCTAACTACTTGATCGTCTACATCCTGCCTCGCTTCCTGAGCCCAATAATCTATGGTGTGAGAGACAAAAAGTTCAGAAAATACCTCAAGATGTACCTGCTGAGCTACAGGAGCAGAGTTAGACTGAAGACAGTTACCCCCCTGGACAAAGACAGCATCTAGCAGATAATACAGAGGGTTTGAATGAAGGTATTTAGTCTCTGATGACCCAGACCTTCAGATTTTTTATGTAGATAATTGTGAAAAAAAATAACAGTTATTGTCACATATATAAAGTCATGTGCATTGAAATTTCAGCATGGTAAGTGATGACTGATACTGTCACCCTGACTGTAAATAACAGAAATTAAACTATAAGACCAGCACTGTGAACTGGCAGTTTGGAGACAGCAGTGTCATCAGGATAGATGGCAATCCAACCGATTTTCAAGTTTGTGAACTGGGGCTGTCATTCGAAACTGACCAGTGCTGGACATTGGGGCAAATGCTGACATCGTTAATTTAAAAAATCAAATACATTTGAATGACATTTTTTAAAACAAACACATAACAATAACATGATATCTATGGCATTTAATATTGTAAAAATCACAAGGAAATTACCAACATATTCTTGTTCTTCATGACCTAAAAATACACTGGCCAGAAGAAAAAATTATGTTACACTTTAAGTTATATGCTTGTATTGCTGTAGTGTTTTGTGACAACAGAGTTAAAGCCGAAGACACTTCAGATGTCAAAATGTTCTTTCACCACCAAAACTTTCTACAGAAAAATCTATATCAAAAAACAAAAAATTACGGCATGTTGACTCTGTTAAACTAAAATATAACAATAAAAAGTCCATATTAGTGTGTCATTCTACTGTTTTTCCTTGCCTGAGGGATCAGATGCTTATTCTAGGGATCCATAACATTACCTGTGATACCATGATCTTTAACCTATCTCTACGACAACCTGATCAACACACAAACATGCAAGCATGCACACTCACACACACGTACACAGAAATCCTTATATGAGACAACAGGATGCCGGAGGAGGTCACTGATGATGAGAGGAGGCTTTGTCAGTTTACTGTCTGTGAATTTAGTGTCATTATTATTACTAAGTTTTCAAGCTTTGGGATTTTGATGTTACTGTTAAAAGGTAATGTCTTTGCTCTTTTTTTAAAATTGAGTTTAAAATGG
The DNA here is from genome assembly GCA_029814665.1 of Acanthurus lineatus. NCBI lineage: Eukaryota > Metazoa > Chordata > Actinopteri > Acanthuriformes > Acanthuridae > Acanthurus > Acanthurus lineatus. The sequence continues at coordinate 2,822,007 of JAPZDV010000012.1, read as the reverse complement.
CTTTGTTGTGTACAATTTTACAGTTTTCTGACTTCGTTGGCTATTATTAAGTCTAAATTAAGTAAAACTGATGTCCAAATTAATAAAATTCTTGTTTTCATTACAGACTATGAGTGAGTATTAATGAGCAACATTATAAAGTAAGTCTTAAAATTTTTATATAATTAAGCATTACTTAATATTTATACTGTAATACTGTTGCATGGTAACTCCACTATATTAAGGTGTCTGAGGTGTCTATACTTTTTATTTAAATAATGAATTAAAGACTTTAATTTGACGTTACTTTGGTTAAAATAAGAGCATTGCCAAAGTGTAACAAAATGTGGAGAGCCAGCATACAGACAGCGTGTGTTTTGTTGTGTGTGAGTCTCACATCATCAGAGATGAGAGAGATGTTCGTAATACTAATATTACTACAACTATAAAAGTTCTTTTTTTTTTTTTTAACCAAATGTGGTTATTTTGATCTCCTTGCAGTTTTCAAATGTTAATTTTAAATTACTGAGTCATTAATTACTGGCAAGCTGTGAATGGTATATCTGTGTTTGTGCGTGTGTGCAGTTTAGGAAACCATAATAATTTTGTATTTATACAGCTCTGTTATCTGTGTGATAAAAAAATGAATGACATGACTGTTATAGTAATGACACTAAAAATAAATAAACAAATAAATAAACCATGTACTTTAAACTGTGAAAATGTTTCAAATATATGCCCTTAACTGTATCTTCCTCTAAAAGCGAACTAGAATCTATTTCAAAAACAACAGATTCTAGACAAAGTTTGCTTTTGTTTGTTGGTTCTTAAACACTAGATTTAATGTCTGTGTTGCCTCAGACAGTGAGGAGGAAATACTGGTGATGCTCAACTCCACCTCCTCCACCTCTCTGGACCTGCTCACAAGTAATATCAGTTCTGCCGTGACAGGGGGCGCTGTGGCAGTGCCCAAAGACAGCTTCAGTAATGCTCTAACCAAGAACATAGTAGCCATGTTGGTGTGGCTGGCCCTCAGTATCATCAATGGCAGCATGGTGCACACCTTCCTACGACACAGGTAGACGCAGTCACTGTGTGATACATTTCTATAGTTGTTTCTGGTATCTGGTGTGTGTAATTGTTCCTGAACGCACATTTTTTCATATTTGATAAAATATATGTGACTCCCAAAGAGTTAATCTTATTATGTAAAGTAAAGTTAAAGAATTTCTTAACATTGACTGTCACATTATGAGGATGTGGTCCATGATTTGCAGTTTACCATCTTATGTGTGTTACCTGTGTTCAGGTTTACAAACCAATAAAACTGATTGTTCAAAAAACAATTATCAGATTAATCAATGATTACAGTGTCCTTCTTAGCTCTTGTTTATCTTCGAATAGTCTCTTTTATGAGAACCCACGGTATATCATGTTCATCTACATGGTGATCAACGACGCCCTGCAGCTCACCCTTGTAACGGCTCTCTACGTGGTCAGCTACATCTTCAGAAAGATCCACGCCTCTCTCTGCTGCTTTCTGGTTGGTCAAATTTACTACATCAACTTAATGCCTGCTGGGCTCTTTTAAACTTCCTTCAAGTTTGAATGTCAGATACGAGCAAAATCACAGATCACTCTTTTAGAAAAGCTGATTCTCAAAAAACAACAATGAAATTGCAGTATTGTAACATATCATTTGACATTGTAAACCAAAAAAAATAGTTCTGTACTGTCTAGTACAATATAGTCCGTCTAGTATATAGCTTTCTGTATTGTATACAGCTCTAAAAAAGCAATTTTTTTCTTAGAGTTAAAGCCAGGATCTTGTTTTTTTCTGCTCTTTCCCAAACTTTACCTACCACAACCCTGTCCCTGTGTTGCCTTCAGATTATGACAGCAGTCCTCACCACCCGTTCCACCCCGCTCATCCTGGCCGGCATGGCCGTGGAGCGCTACATCTCTATCTGCTTCCCCTTGCACTACAGCCAGATGTGCACCGTCCCTCGCACCCTCGTCCTCATCTGTGTCATTCTCATCCTCACCGCTACCCCACCCATCTCTGACCTTCTCATCACCATCGTCAACGAGCCTCTAAGTTTCTTCCACGGCAATATTTTTTGTGACCACCCGCTTCTCTTTCGCCACCAGTCCATTTACTACAAGAACTGTGTGTTTGACGGGGTGTACCTCTCCTTTGTGGCTCTGACGCTGCTCTACACCTACTGCAAAATCATGCTGACAGCACGAGCTGCCTCGATGGGCCTTGCGTCTGTGACGAGAGCGAGGAACACTGTGCTGCTTCATGGGGTGCAGGTGAGTATTCTGCATAAAAGTCTACTCTAAAACTCCTTCTTCATTAAAGACATTTAACTTGTAATTGGAGGGGAAAAGGTACAGTATGTTTTTGCTTCATCTTTGACTTAAAATGGATTGCAAAAATGTTGGCTTTTTAATCAAACAGCATAAAAATAAGGGTAACTAGATGAATATTTGTTTCTATGTTTTGCAAGACTTAATTCTGCACTAAAACATTGTGTCTGTACAACTCTTAAGACCTCAGTAACATTACACTCATACAGTTTTATGGTTTGTAACTGATAATTTCATTATTTCAGCTAGTGAGATATTTCTGTCCTCTTGTTTCAGCTGCTGCTGTGCCTGCTCGCCTTTGTGGTTCCTTCCCTTCAAGCTGCTCTCATCTCCCTCTTTCCCGGCTTCAGTCTGGAGATTCGTTACATATTCTTCCTGGTTGTCTACATCATCCCTCGTTTCATGAGCCCTGTTATCTATGGTTTTAGAGATGAGAAGTTTAGAATGTACTGGACCCGGTATCTGGCCTGTCAGAGCCAAAGTACTGTCAGGGTCAGACCGATGTTACTGAAAATGAACCAGTAGGTGAAATAAACTCTTCCGGTATCCACAGGTCCAACTGACCACCAGTCAATGTGGTTTCCAGTCGCTTAATGATTAAAGGATCAATCAGAACCATGAGAACTATTGATGGTTATTTCACAATAAAATCAATGTTTCAATCACTGTAATAAGATACAAAAGCAAAAGACACAGATCTATGAAAGGATGTGTGTCAAATAATGTCGCAGCATGACGGGAACTGTCTTGTTGTTATATTACAGCTAGGCCTTGATATAGAGGCAGTTACATGGTTTACATCTGCCTGGGTTCTTTTTAGCTATCCATACAAATTGCAGAATGTTCATTAGCGATATTAGCCCATAACAACCTTGTTTTTTGTTATACAGCTGTTAGAGCAGTATTTAAGGTCAGTTGGCATTATTTGCAGTGTGTTGGGATCCTCACCTGGAATATCAAGGCTTTAGATGCTGTGTGATTGTACAGCATTGCTGTAACAAACCCTTTGAAACTTTACTTATAACTTTGACATTCAAATTACAATCAACTTTAAATTGTAAAAATATGAAATTTTCCACCATCAGCAATATCTGATGCTTTACATTAAAAACACAACAGGTTACTACGTTCTTGACATAACTGACAAGCTAAAATTTATTAAATAAAGTTTATCAATTGAAAAACAACTCTTTAATCTAATGCATCACTTTAATCAAATGTTTTAAGGGGATTGATGATGTCATATTACATGATGACTGATATTCAAGCTTTATGTGAAAAATAACAATACTGTACCACAAAGCCATACTACCACAACAAAATCAAAATTACTCAAAGCATTTTGAATAGAAAATTCCTTAATACAAATTTCAAAGGCACCAATCCCTGAGGGCCATGAAACAAAACTAGCCAATCATGTTGGCATGGAAGGAAGCTGATGTTGGGTTGGATTTAACCTTCTGCAAGCATAGTAAAAGCTTAACCTGTACACATGGTGCTGAATGTGTCTGTGTGAAGATGGAACACATTGACAATGATCGAGGAGGCCTTATTAAAAAAAAAAAAGTAAGTCCACAAAAATGTGTCCCGGTTGTACATTAAGCACTATAACCCAGGTACATACATTTTTGGCTTTACCTTGAGTTACTCAAATTGGTAGTGTAGGGTCAGAATGCAACTTGCTGAGCTTCACCTTTTTTTTAGAGGCCTAAAACCGTTCAGTCTTTCAATGGCATGACAGTGGTCACATCTGACTGGCTATTAAGAAACACTTTTTTTTTTACTTTCTTCTATACTTTGAAAATAAATAATAAACACCCTAAAATAACTGAAACTCTCATTTTAATAAAGTTTAATTATGAAGACAAACCACATCAGATTCATGATAATGAGCTAACTTTACATTCATGTTTTAATGATACATAACACCGCTGCAGAGCAGCTATCTAGCTGTTTGTGTTGGGTCCTAAAGGGCTTAAAAGAGGAAGAAGAAGAAGAAGAAGAAGAAGAAGAAGAAGAAGAAGAAGAAGAAGAAGAAGAAGAAGGAAGAGGAAGAGAAGGAGGCAAAGAATCAACCTTCTTCAGTCCCTCAAGCTAGCTCCTCACCTCTAATCTCACCTCCCAGCATTACTAGCAAGCACATGTATAAAACAGCATCTCCTGTCACTACTTTCACACAGTTGTTGTTGGTGTTAGTTGGTGTGTGACCATCAAAGGCCAGACCAGTGTGAAATTGAGGTGAGTTTATTTAGTTAGTTTTTCCAATTAAACATTTTCTTTAAAAGTAAGACAGCAGAAAAGTACCAGAATGGTAACTTTGTGTACTAAATTAATCTTCAAAACATTGTAAACCAAAAGAAGTGTTGTTAGAGTTCCTAAATGCCTTGTTTTTAACATATTTTTTCCTGTATCAAGCTAAATGAGGATGACGCTGCTCTTCCTGACAGAAAATAGAAGGCTTGCAAATTTTAACAACATTCTAAGATAAGTTAGTTAATTTAAGTATACTGGACATGTTCTTTTTTAATTACTTAGCTTAGACAGTTATAAAGAAAAATTTGAATTGTGTCTATTTCATTACATTTAAAGTCCCTGATAACTTTGGGAGATTTTGAAAAAGCGCTTAGAAGTCTTAATGTTCTTACATGTACATGTTTTAACTATGAATTATCTACATCTGTTGTAGAATTCTTATTGGCTGTTTATTTTATCATGTCTCTGTCTTTTTCTTGTTTTGTTTCTATTGCATTTCTACTTTGCTGCCTAATGTAATCTCGGCATCATTGAAAATGAGGGCCACCCCTCAATGTATTCCTGAGAAATAAATAAAGGTTGAATGAATGAATTAATGAATTTAGAATTGGAAACACATTTTATTTGGTCTTAAGAATTGTTAAATATTTCAGGACCTTTTAGTGTAGGCTTCTTATTAATTGTGGACTGTTTCTTTTGCATTTTTTAATTTCTCTTGGTAAGGTTATTTTTTAGTTTTTTAAATGAGAAACAAGCTTAAAAACCATTGCTAAATATTTTAGTGAAGAAATTATGTATGAATGTATGTATGTATAATTATATAATAATTATTTTTATGTTTTCAAGTCAAGTTTTAATCTTTACTTGTATTTTTTTCATATGAATGAATGAATGAATGAATGCTTTTATTTCGGTTTAAAAACAAAAAATAAAATCATATTTTTACAAAAGAACCCATCAGACAGAAACCGAAAAAGGAATAGGCTGAAGCCCCAAGGCTTATTTTTGCCTATCCTGTACCATCATAGGAATAATTCACAATAAAACATCAGTACTAGTATATCAGTATATATTTCTTTCTTTTTTCTTTTTTTGGTTGTCTTTAATGTTAATAAGGATACAGGGTCATGCAGAGGTGTATTTGTAACAATTTTATAGACAAATGATACTATTTATAGTCGTGGCGGATGGTGGAGGGGGTGCAAAATGTTTTCTTCTTCCTTGGGGAGGCTTAACAGAAAACAATTAAGAAACACTGTTTTAGGCTAACAAGTCACTCATCACTTATAACTACTTTTTGAACAATAATTCAGAGGATGCTGTTGGGAGGCAGTAATGTCTTGCTTAAAAATAGTTAACTACATGTCAGATCTCCTGCACACCTGTCACCTGTCTCACACCACTTCAGGCAGCACAGGAGGTTGGTATCAATTCTGGTATTGTATCCTAACAGCTCTCAAGTATTATCAATATGGTACATTAAAAACTACCTACAAAAAGGGAACCTCTAGTTCTCAGCAATAAAATGGTCTTGTTACTGCGAGTGTAATTAAATTGTGGTCAAAATGTTTACCAAGTTATTTTCATTAAAAAGGGAATGTTTGCTCTGTGAAGCACAGCAAACAGTAACGGCCTTATTTTTGAGCAATAAAAGATGACAGTGATAAGCAGGGTATCACACTAAAGCCCTGCAGATTATTTTGAAAGCTTTTTTTTTTTTCTTTGCGTTTTGGCCTTCTGTCTGCACGAAAACACCATTTTATGCCACCGGAGATTGTGGCGGATTTTTCTGAAAACACCAATTTGTCTGTTTTTGAGTGTGGACACCTGAAACGCTGACCTCATTACCTCAACTTGATGCTAATTATGAACGTGCACAATGCTCTTCTGTGGTGTTTGATGTCATAGACTGATTACACATTATCGCCACCTACTGGTCTGGCATGCATATGTGGGCGTTTTCAACCATTTTTGTGTTGTGGTGAGGACAGAGAAATATTAATGAACACTTCTGGTGTGGACGGGACTTTTCTTTTTGCAAATGTAGAGAAAAAATCTGTTTCAAAAAAAATATCTGCACACTTGTGGTTGTAGTCTAAGTATTAAATTGTCCCTTAACTCGGCTCAAGCAGCCACATCGGCAAACATCACTCTGCTCAACTGTCTTTGGTGACTTTAGAAAGACACAGAGGTTTAGGGCTGATGCTCTAAACCTAACCACACATAAATACAAGTATTTTCTGGCTCACGGCGCTTATTTATCTGATGACATTTAAAGTAAAAGAACAAAGTTAAAAATTTAAATAAAAGCCAGACACTCACCCTTCTTCGTGTCTCCAGAGGCCACCTCTGACAGGTATCTGTAGTAGTCTCCTTTCATTTTGAGGTAGAACACCTTGCTCTCCGCCTGAGTTGCTTTGGGAATGAGGAAATTGCTGAGCAGGTTCTGAAACAGACAGACGACCATGAGAGGTTTTATACACAAATATAAAACAGGATAGAAACAGTTATGGCAGAGTTACACAAAATGAAAGACCACAAGTACAAAAATAACATCATTAGATAGTTTTACTAATATGTGTCGTTGCATTGAAGTCTTCACTGAAACCAAACCTGAGACAAAAGAGGCAACACTCGGTTTTTCTTGTGTTATTGAACACACCTTCAAATTCTGTTTGTTGCATTCAGTTATTGGACACAGTCCTGTTTATTTTGACTGTTTGTCATTCATAAATTTCTCCTGATGCAGGATGGCACATTTACAGCAGTTTCATAAGATTTTTTTTAAGCTACCAATATTTACTGTTATGAATCAGGCTAAATAAGCAAGAGATCTTCTATCAGACTAGACAAGTAGTCATATAATTTAACAGTTAATCATAAAAAAAAAACTAGTTGCCAATTATTTTAATGGTTGCATAGCAGTTTTAAGACATCTTATTTCCCACATCTAAGAGTTTCACTGCTTGTCTCCCTTATTTATTATGTTAACTGAAGGTTGTTTGGGTTTTTCCCTGCTGTCTCAGACTAAGTGAGGTGCTGCTGTGATCACTGCAGGTTTGTGTTGCAGTGTGTGAATGTTAGCTCTTTCCACATTATTTTAACCATGAAATTAAATCAAAATCAAATCAAAATTAAAACAATCTTTAGCCGGAGTTCCACTTTAATCCGATAAATGATGAATGAAAACAAGTCAATGCTCAGAATCACCTCCTTGCATGAGACAACATGTCAAAGAGCTGCCATGAACATTTCATTAACCGTCTCAAGGACTGAGCAACATTAAGGTGAAAACTTGTGACCAGCTTCGTTTCAGTGATTACATTTAGATCTTTCTGCCATGAGAAGACTTTTTCAATCTGCTGACTCCAGAAACCTGGCCAGGAAATGTCATGTAGACACTAAAATCAGGCTGAAATCTCCAGATTACAATGGACTATGAAGTAATCAGCTGGAAACGCCCTCTGCCTGAAAACAGGTCTGCAGATTATTGGCAAAGAAGCTTGTTTGAAAAAAAAAAAAACAGCTTGTTCACCTTGTTTTACAAGATAACGGTTGAGATGATTACTGTGAACGTTACAGAAAAACAGTAGACAGCTTTCTCTTAAAGCAAACAAATAAGTCATTTCACTTTTTCTGGGTGGAGCCACTCCAGCTATTCAAGGCTCTGAAAAGACAAGATCAGTATTTCTGAAATGACATTTTAACAAGACAATCAGAGACTTGTTTGTCACTTCAGATGGATTAGAGCTGAGCAGTGCCTTCTCATGATCTGAATTTATGAAGAAGACAAAAAAAAAACTAAACAATGATTTTCTCTCATTGGGTCAAAATGTCTAATTCTCACCAGGTGAAAACTGGTTATTAGAAAATCCTAGAAATAATAAGTTTAAATCACCTAAAATTGAATTTTGAATTGTTACCAATTATAATAAAGCACTATTCACGACAAACTGATTCAGAAAGAGTTTTTTTTCCCACACTTTTATCCATCTCTCCTCCTTCAGCTGTTACAGTGCCCACTGAGCATGACAAAGTAGGCAGTCAGAGGTCTGTTCAGTCAGTGGGCGTGTTAGCCTGTGCAGCGTGCTCAACCGAAACATGACGAGCAGAAGTATCACTCTCGTTTTCTCGCCGCCACCCAGCAGTCGGCACCAGGTTGTGCTGCTGTTTGAGCAGCGTTGCACTCAATGTAGTTGTTCCCAATATCAAGTTTGCGGTGCACGTACGCAGACACGAAGTTAGATTTCTGCCGTTTGTCGTATTCATTTGTAATATGTGCTGAGTCAAAGTTGTTGGCACATCTTTTTGTCCTGCAGATGCATGAAAGCTTTTCCCTTCCAAGCCTCCTGCTGCTTTAAGGACAGCATGTCTCCACCCGTCCTTCCCTCCCTTCATTCCTACAGCACCACATCACTGCAGAGGCTTCCAGTCTGACCTTGAAGATATTATTAGAAGTCTGCTCAGGCACTAAAAATTTGTGTCTGGTTTGACCTTGGCGATTTCTGTTTTAACCTAGTCAGGACCTGGCATTGCGAGGGTTATTCATGGCAACTTAATTATAAAAAAAACAACTGAAAAACTAATGAAGATGCATTTTCACAGCACGTTTTGAAGCAGCAAACTGGTCTCGGTGGCACTGTATGTATTACTGATGTCCCTCACTAAGGCAGATCATAACCTGCTTAAAAGATAATCAAACAAAAGTGTAAAATCAGGAGATCGGCATTAATTCTTTGAGTTACTGATGACAGAGAGGGAGGGGAAGGGGTTTATCAGCCGCTAGTGAATCTGTGACAGCTCAGCTCACCCGAGGGTGCGTTAGGTACACAATAAAAACTGACACTGACCATCTGACAAGCATCCCTGCCGGAGCAAACCAATTTCCGACAGAATCCAGAGCTTTATCAAAACTTGAAGCCACCTCATTCATTTATCTCAAAACCACCATCTGTCTGTAAATAGAGAGTCAACTGGCACTTGGCTTTACTTTTGACAAGAATGCGATAAAACAATCCTGTGCAGTGTGTTGTCCAATCAAATCCACGCACATTCCAGGAAGTACATGTGTTTGCAATGAAATTGGTGCAACTGAGAAATGACTGACTGTTGCTGTAAATGAACACATTTCAAATTCTGCCTCATGCTGTGATTTCTCATCTGATAATCCTCGAAACTCATGGATGTATGACTCAAACTGAATTTCCTGGCTCACATTTCACCCTCATCATAAATGTGGCCACATCCTACACCAACACAGCTCCTTTTTAAAAAAAAAAAAAAAATTATATTTAGCACTAAATGGTCTAAATACTTGCTCAAATAGAAACCACTTCAAAAAAAAAAAAGTGGTAAAAAGGATTTTAAAAAATGTATTCATTTTAAAAACACCCCAGTTCACATCCACTCTCCACACACACACACACACACACACATACAAATTAACTATAGGTGACATCACTTGACTTGTGTGTTACCTTCCTCGTCAAGCACTCTTTTGCCTGTGCAAGAAGTAAATGAAAAAATGAAGCAAAGATACTTCAGTGCACAAAAGCTCTGTTTGACAACTCTGAACGGCTGCCAGTGCTGCTGCTAGCAACATTATTAGAGTCTCCACGAGTAACACCATGTGACTGTTATTCTCTGCTCAGCCAAGAGGGATCAGCTCCAGTATGCTTTCCTCCACATCTTTCTCTCTTCCTCCACTGATTCCTCTCTCTCTACCTTCTGTCCCAATCCTCCCCTCCATCATTCACCACCCATCTTTCTCTCTCTCTCTCTCTCTCTCTCTCTCTCTCCATCTTCACACTCCCCTCGCTCGCTCACTGCCTGCCCATTTCCATCCATCTCCATACCAGCACATCCTCGCAGATTTCTTGGAGTTCAGCCTCGATCTTCACACGGTAGTCGCGGGCCATCTGCTGTTTCTTCTCGTTCCCCTCCGTCTTCTGCTCGATGCTGGAGATGACGCGCCAGGATGAACGACGGGCCCCCACCTAAACAGCAATAAGAGAACAACATCAAGCAAAAAAAAAAAAAATTACATTAAAAGACTACATTTTATATATGGGACAGCTTATGGATAACTTATAAGACATTGTACCATGAACTACAACAAAGAACTACAAATATCCATGTTTAAGTTGGATATTTACTGTAATGTATTTCATGAAGTGTGCTTTTCTGTCATTTAATGTCTTCAGTTTGCTGTTAGCTGCAATAAGCTAGGTATATGGAATGTTGCCCCCATTGCTTGAAATGAGGTAAAAATACTTCGGTAGCCCTGGTGGTGGCGCTATAACTAAAAGCCAAAAGCAAAATCTTTTCGATGGCATGCCCACACTGTTAGGGAAAAAAGAGCTTAGTTTGTAAACTTAGAAAGACGCATCAAATGTCATAAAATGACATTTCGTCAGCCTCACATAGACGATAAAGAAAAAAATGGGATTTTCCGTTACTTCTAATGCTTATGCTATTTTGTTATAAATAGACAAATATACATTTTATGCTACAAGATATTCAGGTCTAGAAGGCTTCAAATGGATCATGGGATCAGTTTCAACCAATACTACTTTCAGCAATCTGATTGGCCCATAAAATCCTGATCAGGACACTATTAGTTTTGGCTTCAGACACTGTGGTAAAATGGATCTGAAGTGATTGGGCTAAATTTTTCTTAGAAAGCAAAACTAACTATCTGCAGTGACTTTGTGACCTCTGAAACCAGCTCACTGCTATCAGTAGAACTAGCTTTTGTTAAGAATCAGAAAGTAAAAGTTTGTACCTAGAATTACATCTTTGCGCTTTTTGTTTCAAGATGATCTTCAACTAAAATCAAAGCCTGTTGTGCGTAACGATCCGCTCTCTTATCATGTGAAATAAGTGTGGTTTATGTTATTCGCTATGACCCAACCAAACATACCCACAGAGTGACTTATAGTACCTTTCTGTTTGGGTTACAGTGCAAGCAAGCTTTAAAAAAAACAAAAAAAGAAGTAAACCTCAATAATAAATAGAGCAGCAGTGCTGAAAAAAACCCCAGGCTGCTCTTACATAATTTTTTTGCTTTACAGTTTGACTATGCAATCTCCACGAAGAACAGAGGACACACAAGATAAAATGTAATAAGAAACTGAATGCAAAGATTTTAAACGTCACTGTAATAAACATCACAGGAAAGCAGATTGTTTTCTAGGATATCTTACAAATCTGTCTCTTGTAAAAGCACATACTAACGAGTACAAGTCTGCTTCATATATGACATTTTAGAGAGCGCAGAGCCAAGACGGGACAAGTTGTAACATACAGTTAAACGCTGCAGCCTGTGTGTTATGTGTGGTTGCACCAAACCACCATGGGAAATGTTTCCAGAAAAAAATTTGGCAGTTATCTGAGAAAGAACAGAGGCCCTAAGTTTAGAGGGAGATGTTCCAAGCTGCCATGGGTGTTACATCATTATCTTGAAATGCACCATGGGTGTTTATTATGGGCTCGACAATACATCATAATGCAATGATTGGGAATACTCAACTGTGCTAATACACATGATGGAGGTGAAACAAAGGTGAAATAGATCTAAATATCCATGTCCTTTTTTTTTCCAACAGGCTGTGTGTGTATGTGTGCTGCAAAGAGGGAGTGGAGAAGTTTTTTTTAACATCACTTCGACCACTGGCCAGCTTTTACAGTCTGTTTTTGGGCCACAAGCAGACAGCGGTCAATTTTTTCTAATGACATTTAGCAGGAGTAAGTGGGATAGCACAGAGAACGACGCCCGAACCTACCTGGTTCTCCAGGCCTCTTCACTTCCTTTAGAGCCTGTACTCTAATCTTGTCTCTTATTTTAAATTTCTCTGGCATTAAACTCAGATAAACAACCAATCTTTACTTGAGTTGAAACATTCGGATGATATGCATGCAGGGTTAACTCACATCAGTTTGAGCTGTCTGGATAAAATCTGCTTCTGTTTGTCATTGTTTCCATCTATGTGGACTTTTTGTTTTGCATTCATGCCACCTCTTAATATTGTTTCATGTTGTAAGATCAACATGAAGAGTTGATTGTTTACTCGTTAAAGGTCCATTCATTTACTCCTCAACTAGATGACAAGATTCCCGCCAAGGCATCTTTATCCTCCAGCTTCATTTCAAGAACATGACAGATATATTTTCTGGCAAACTGAACTGAATCGTGAGATGACTGCACTGTTAAATCTCAAGCACCTATAGATTTGGTGGGAACCAAAGAAAAAGGCAATTAGACAGATGCCATACCACATTCTTGTAGGCGACAGAGAGCAGGTTGCGCTCCTCGTTGCTGAGCTCCAGGCCCTGCTCTGTCACAGATTTCATGGCGGCGGCCATGTCGTCGTAGCGCTCGGCCTGCTCTGCCAGCTTGGCTTTCTGCACCAGGTCCTGCTTATCCATTTTTAGGCTGCAAGGGAGAAGACCAAGGGACAGAGAAAGGCAGAGTTAGTGTTTGGATTTAAACACTGAGGCTCCCTGTTTACCAGCTGGAACACACAAAAAAGAGAGGCTGAGAAAGAGCTGGAAAAAAGAGAGAATGATAGAAAGACAAGTGTGAGAAGACCTGAAGGCCTGTAATATAAATAAAGCATGATGGAGGGAAACAATTTGAACCTACAGTGGGATAGAAAAAGGAAAGGGTTTGTGTTACTTTTTTAATAACTTATATCTGTTTAAAGATACTTGAGTGTTTCATGAGTTAAACCAACAACACTAGTTAGAAAAAAAAAAAGGAATTAATAAAATGTCAGTGACTGAACAAAAAGTGACAAACAAAATATACCAGCAAAGACCGACCACCACTTTGTCACACCACGATGCCAAAAAACCCATTTCAATTCCAGGTTGCTCCCAGTTACTTCATCCCCGAGGGTTTTCTACTCTCAAGATGAATCTGTAGGTCTAAGTAGGCCACAGCCTCGCCTTCTTCTCCTTTATATCTACACAGCACACTATACACTTTCTGTACAGGACTGAGGCATCTGCATTTACACATCAAAATATCTAATTTTAACATTTCAACTACTAAATAATAAACTATCACCCATTCACCCCACATATAAAATATGTTAAGACACCCAGACTCGAACTTTACCCTCCCATTTGCACACTAGCAAGTGTGACATCTCCCTAGTTCGGATGGTTAGCTTGAGACCACCCTTTCACCAGAGGGAATTTTTAAACACCACCTTGTTGTGTTCAAGTGTCCTTGAGGCTTACCTGACCTCTGACCTCCATGTGGAGGCAGGGGAGTGATGATGAGATTTCCCTAAGGAGGGCGAAACAGGTAGGAGCGCTGATTAAATACAACAATAACGTTTCATTTCAAGGACTTCGTGTTTTTCCACTCTATATTGTTCACAACATTAGTATCCCTGTGAAAGACCTTTATATTGTATATTGTTTTGTCTTTTCATCTTTATTTAGTTCCACCCAATTGACTGAAAGAAAATGAGAAACAAGAACAAATCTGAAAAAAAAAACCCAAAAACCTGCACAGCAATTATAATTATGCTTTGACAAGTATGGACTAAGGAGACAAAATAATTGGATTTTTAAGTAATGAACCCTTCAGACTATCACTTATTAAAATAAACAAAAAAACCCACTTTTGGCAGTTTTTACAGTATCTAGAAATGTGTACAGATCAGCTTTTTTTTCTTCTCTGCTTTTTGCCAGACTGCTCAGGCTCTGTTATGTTTCATGGGGACTCAACACGGCACTTTTTTTAAGTCCTGCCACAAATTCTTGATTGGACTGAGGTATAATGTAACCCCTCCGGGACATTAATATTTGTTTTAAGCCATTCCTATGTGGATTTGGCTTTTGTTTGAATCATTCTCTTATAATAAATCTCCTTAATTGCAGTTCTCTAAAAAGAATGCAGCAGATTTTTTTTTTTTTAACTCTTGGAATTTTCTTTCATTGCATTTCAGTTCATGTTGCTGCTCTTAAACAGGAACATCTAAACAGCATGACATGCAATCACTAGGCCTCATGCTGCTGTGCAGGGCTTGGCTTAAGCCCAACGGAAGAAATCTCCTCTTTTCATAATCAGTTAATAGATCCTTTCTCCATTTTTTTCCCCCAAAAACACCAAATCTTCTCATCTGTCTTATCTTCTTGGAGACACGAGACTAGTTATTGGGCGATTTGTTTCCCTGACAGTTGTCTTCTCTTATTTAGGCTTAGATTTTAATTGGTAAAACACTCACCAATAAGTGTGGTGTACACAATATGTTCAATCTCAGCTAGGGAAACTTTTTTTTTTATTTTAGGGGCCCTTTTGCCTTATAAATTGTTATTGTGCTTTTTAAAAAAATAATCTGACTATACACCAAAGAGTATTTTGGGCTACATATGTGAACAAAGTGCTTTGTCAATGCGATTGTTCATGTAAGTCAACTACAGATGATTCGCACAGAATCAGTGATTTAGTGATACTTTAAATCACTTATCACTAAATGTGACAGCGTCTACCAGCATTAAATAAATGTGTCAACCATAAGACATTTTACCATTCTATGGTAGCTTTCGCTTTATTATATCTCTTACTGAATTAGCCCTTGGGCAATTTTCTAACCCAATGAGCAGGAGCACTTACTATAAGTATTGGATTTCTGTTTGAGTACCTTAATCTTAGCAATATTTCAGACTAAACATTTACTAACCCAACAAAAAAAACAAAAAAAACAATATAAATTAGACTAACTTTTTAAAAAAGGTTAAAAAGACTACACAGGTTTCTGTTTACAGAATATTTTGAGACTCACTCAAAAAAGCTGCTTCTAAAACTTATTGACTTTGAGAGGTGATATCAAATGTTAAAATGACAACCTGAATGCACATTTGCTTGATGAAATTTAAATCATTAGTTGATTTTAAGACCATGTTGGATAACAAATGGTCAAGAATGGACTGCATGCCTGAATGAAAAGAAGGTATGGGACAAATCCAGAAACTTTGTCATTCATAAAGTTTGATCCTCTTATGCACTTCCTGTGGTCTGCAGAGTAATTATTAGCCTCTCAACCAAGTGAGCACCATTGGCCCATTCTAAGTGCCGATTCAAAGGCTGAATCTTAAAAAACAATCATCTTGCTGATATCGAGTGTTGTTCCATTTGTTTGGGGCAAAACTAAATGATGAGGCCATTAGTGTATGAGATCATTACAAATTCAGACTCCCATTTCCTCCATTATTACAACATCCACTAGGAGGAAACGGGAGTCTGATTTCACCACTGTTTTGTTGTGGTTGACATGAAGGAAATCAGATTTTTTTTTTTGCTTAAAAAAACAAACAAACCCCAAAATTGGCATCATTATATGGTGAGTTTAAGTTGTTGATCTGTGACTGTCTGGGATTTTAGCATCTCATTTTAAATACAACTTAACATTTTGGTAATCATCAAAAAAATGAAACAAAACAAAAAAAAACAAAACAGATTTTCTACTGAATCTCCAAACAAATTAAACTAACTAACTAACTATGGAAAAGGTGGTATTCACTTGATAGATTTTGTAGCCCTAAAAGGAACATTTAACAATAACTGAGGTACACATTTCTCTACATGTAAAACCTCCTCATGTAATTTAGATCTTAAACATCAGTTTACTTCCACGCCTTAAGAGAGAGTATACTACATAATACTAAATAATTCAGCATTTGGCTTTGGCTGAACAAATTAAATGAGTGATATATACACATCATGAGGGAGCAAGAAGAACAGGATTATAGTATCACGTAGGGTAAACCAAACTAAAACTTGTTAGAAAACTAATACTACCTCTGACACATACCTTTGAAGGTTACTATGGACTACACCCTTGACAACGGAACAATACCACAGCCATTGTGAAGAAACGACATGTGACGACTTGACAGAAACAACTAATGATTATAAAAGGTGCGGTTATAATTCAAGTCTCTCCTTAAAGCAGGTAGACATCTAATATTAACAGGAAGATCTCTGCATGTGTTTTATTTCCCCCATAGTCTCCTTTAATATGTCGGCGATTCATATTGTGATGTCACCGTTTCCAGTTTTGGTTGCTGATTTAAATCAATCACAGGGTTTCAAATATAACCATGAATTTTTCGCAGCAGTAAAACAAGGAGAGTTTTCAGCAACTCAAAAAAGAAAGTGAATATACAGGCTGCCTCAGGCTGCATGTGGCGTTCACGTTGTGCTGTCATTTCGACAACCATGTTATGCCTTCGAAGCTAATCTGTTTCATTTTAGCATATTTTCAGCTTCCTCGAGTTAGCATTTAGCTTCGGGTTACAAGCGCACTAATCAAGCTTTAGTTAGCCGCCGTAGTAAAGTGCACGTCGGTTAAAACTGATGAAACCTCCCTTCCCGGGTGTGCTGCTATCATGGGGCACGCCACCAACGTACTCGACATTAGCAGTGCAGTTATCCAACCGTCAAGCTAACGATCGAGGTTAACAGGCTTGTGCGCACGGAGAAAAACGGTGAACGCTGGTAATTTGCAAACTGGCCGAGCCACACTGAGGGGACACAAAAAAAAAAACATCGCCCCAGCAAACGTGTTAACACGACCGCTTAAAAAACATCCCAAAGGCCAAGAATACCAGGGTCTGGCGTTTCGTCGGCCTGCTAACAGCTACGCCCTCCTTGTCGCATTCCCCTGCGGAATTTTAAGATGGAGAGATAGATTACCGCCAGCTAGCATGCTAACTGAACGTCACACTACGGCCGTTGGCTATAACTGTTAGCTTAGCTGCTAACGGGACCTGACCCAGTTCAATTTGAATGGCGATCCAATAGGTGCAGCCACCGAGCTGTGAGCCGAAATAGCTTGAGGGTTTAAACACGGAATCCGGTCTTTTTTTTTTCAATTGATCGTGAAAGCTAACTGATATCGAACGAACGCGTTTTTAAAAAATGCATTCGCATTTGAGGGGAAACTCCCGATAAATTAGGAGGGTGTGTTAGCATCTATATCGTTTCGCTAAGCTACGCCATGACGGATCTGAGCTTAAGACATTGCCAGTAATGGCAATTCTGCGAAGAATGAGGCCAGATATGTCTGTACAGAAACGGCTCAGTACGGGCCTTATATCGTACACAGTGGCATGTACTTAGCACTGGCAACTAAAATGCCTGGGCGGCTCTCACGACGGCCTGACCACGACTGCTAAACTGTCAAAATGGCCAAACTTGGGTGCAACCCCCCCCCTCCCCCCAACTAACACGGTCACCGCGAAACACACACGGCATCGACAGGAGTCTGTGCCATGAAAATCAACAATCTTTACGTTTTAGCACATTCGAAAGCACAACTAGTACATGTAACATCACGACAGGTGTTTTGTGGGGTAATTAAAAATATCTGGCAGCATAGTGTCGGCCTAAATCCTCACACCCAGCCCCTAACCACAATAGCCACCTTCCGCCGCAGAGGCAGGGAATGGGGCCATCGCTGGGGCTGCTGTTCCCTGTGAAAGACCTTCGTTATTCTGTATATAAGACAATAATCGAGTGATAAACGAGTGAACTTACATTTATAGCGTGCTAGGATTCCCGATTTTATTCTCTGAACGTTAGGGTTTATCAAGCCGTCCTCCGCTCGCTGCTCGGGGTATTCAGGGCAGTACCACTTCCGCCTGCTCTGACACTTCCGCTTCCTCTAAACCCCACCCCTCCCCCCGCCAGTATCCATGGTGACCGCGCCAGGGGGTTTCCTGAGCATCTTGCAAGGGGCTTTGACGTCACTAGGGCCATGGCAACCGCTACAGGATGACGTGCGCCGGTCTCCACGGTAACTGTCTCCACGAGGCTGCTGCTGTCGTATCTGAGTTCGCCATCGTGTCAGCTGACACAGCTTTGTGTGGGTTACACTTGTTTTATTTTTTAAAAAAAGGCGTCCATACTTTGTAACAGACAGGTCTTTTTCTCACACTACAACACCTACACAACCACTGCAAAACCCTGAACACAAGAACCATCAACTTTTATTATTATTTTTGTTATTATTTTATCTTGACAATGCATTTCCTACATTTTTTTTTTGATTAATTACAATTTTTATACAATAAACACTAAGATGATACACTCAGAGGTACACAATGACACAAAATCTGTATTATCACTTTTTTTTCATTAATTCTTATTTTGTATGTGTGTGTGTTTGATTACAAAAAAAGGATTTGCTGTCTAGATGCTGGTTTTAGCTTTAGGTTTTAGATGCCTTAATAAAAGCAGGATTCAGTCTTTTATAAACAAACCATGTCTACTGACACAAAGTGCTCTAGAGTCCACATAATAATATCCTTTATACAATCCCATGTTTAACAAAGTGATGAACTTCACCCTATTCTTGCTTTTTAATCACCTAGTATTTCAAGGATGCCGCTTGTGTACCAAATAATTACACTATAATGAACTTGTTTACTGTTAGCATGATCTGAACTGGTGTTTTTTAAGCTATCTTCTTCGACAAAATGTTAGAAACATGTTGCTGTCATCAAACATAGCAGAGAAGAGACACATTTACAACAATAAATTAAACTGATGAGGTTAAACATCATAAATCTTATCGAAGAATTATTTTTTAAATGAAAATATATTAAATAAACATTAAAAAACAACAACAACAGCTTTTAAAGCATAAAACATCTGGGTGGTTTAATGGTCATGGTTTACCTTGTGTGTGGCAATTGACTGAAGCCAAACTAATGAACCTGTCAACATGAACAATTTTTTATTGTGCTGATTTATCTATATTTTTTGACACTTCAGAATTTAATAATAATAAAAATAATGAAAATAATTATTAATGGTTAAGTAAGCAAGAAGAGCATGACAGAGAAACAGTGGGGTCTAAAAGGAACAAGCAACTGGCAAATTTATTAATAAGTCAATCAATCAATCAGTATATTGTAAGTGTGTAAGCCTGTAAATGTGAGTTTTTGCATTTGTAAACTTATAATGTGTTTGTGTGGTTGTATTACTGAACTGGGCCATCTGGGGTCGTCCCAGAGATTCAGGATGACAATGAAGTCCTGCAAAATGACAACAAAGAGACACAAAAAGACGATTTAGAGACACCAGGTGACTGTCAAAAGATACAAAACAACGACCAAAAGACCCAAGAGGGACTACAAAGAGACACAAATGACCACAAAGAGACTTAAAACAACTACAAAAAAATAGCAAAAGACACAAAAAATGACTTTTTTGATCACTTCAGCTCGAGTTTTTGCCACTAAGGGTTTGCAGTCTTTTACATGTTAGTTTTCAGGGGTCCATTAATCCATAATCCATCAATGTGTTTGTGTGACTTAAGATTTCAACAACACATCGTAAATAACCAAATGTGTATTTTTGCTGAATTTCACTTAATGGTTTGGTTTATTAAGATAAGATAAGATAAGATAAGATAAGATAAGATAAGATAAGATAAGATAAGATAAGATAAGATAAGATAAGATATGATAAGATATTCCTTTATTAGTCCCACAATGGAGAAATTTGCATTGTTGCAGCAACAAGTGCACAGTATAAGACATAATGTAAAAGGGCAGTAATAAGAATAAAGAACAATAAAAAATAAGTACAAAATAAGAACAAGAAAATAAACAACATTTACAAGGGTGATGGTATGAAACGGTAGTATTCAGTTGCGCAGATGAAGTTGGAGTAATATACATCTATATTGCACATAAATGAAATTATTAGTACACATTCCTCTGTGATTTAGCAGCAAATGTCCCAGTAAAACTTATTATTAAAGCTACATATATTTCCAACCTGAACAGTAGAAGGACTACTGAAGGAATCCATTTAAACTCAAGATTTATGTTGGCTGTGCATACAAATACAGCATTATAGTATGTTAATTTATCAGTACGGCTAAACCTAAATTGCTCATCTTGTTCAGTCTGCATTGAAATTTTTTGTAAGCCAATGATTACCCATAGCAGCTTTTAGCAGATACAACTAAAGTACTAAAATTTGAATTTAGGCTGAACATTTATTCATATCTGTGAATCAGGCTACCTGAGTTAATGCGCTACTGGCAAAAGTGGTTGTGCAAGTCTGTACGTGAAAATGCAAATTTATTACAAAGGGATTTGTAGATATACTTAAAGAGACCAATAAATACAAATGAATGAACAACAATCCAATATGAGGAATATCCGTTTAGTATAGACCAATGCATACCATGCACAGCAGAATAATTGCAGCTGTTTATGCAGTAAACAGTTATAAAAATATAAATAAAGGTAAAAAATAATGTAAGTTCATGATCTAGAAATAAAAAAAAATAAACTCAACTAGGGGTGTAACGATATATCGATCTGGATCGATTGATGGAAATTGATGGAAACTCAAAATATCGATAAATATCGTCACCTTTAAGATAAGCCTTTATTTTGAAATTCCGACCGCATACCCGT
>JAPZDV010000012.1:2726901-2745437 GCA_029814665.1 Acanthurus lineatus | reverse complement strand
ACTGCTAAAGACCGAGCAAAACAATTCCCTGATGTTCAATTCATGATGTTGATTTTTAATGAATTATACAAAACAAAAAAAACTGCAACTTTTTAGCAATTTTCACTGTCTCCCGCAATTTAATCGCAACAAATACGTTTAAAACATCGCAACTTATATCACAATTTTTTAGAAAAGCTGTCGCGAATTCAGGCATTTTATTTGAAAAACGCCCACGAAATCCTGGAGGGACTGATTAATCAATGAATTGATTAATAAGTAAATATTCTGAAAATTAGTGAGAAATTTGCCTCAGTTCAAACAGCGACGTTGTTTTGTCCAACCAATACTAAACTAACTGAATAAGGTGTAAAAAGAACAGCATCACGATCACATTTATCATCCCATTTGTGGACAGGATAGTACTTAATTAATGTACTTAGTTACTTTCCACCACTGTAAAAGACATGAGGGTAGTTTGACTCCAGAAAAATGAGAGAAGAGAAACAGAGGCAGCAGGCTGATGAGCATCTCCATCTTTACTTTATTTTACTGCTGACACTCTGACTGCTGCGAACAACTGATGTCTCTTTAATGATGATGATGATGATGATGATGACGATAATGATGATGAACATCAGGAGATCCTAACAGAGATGCAGAGGAGACACCAGGAAAAATATCACGTATATTTCTTTCCTGTTAACTTTACTGCACATTTTCCCAGTGAATACTGCAAATTCTTTTACTAATTTAACAGCTTTCTTTCAATAACTCGTCAAACATTTTTTTAGGAATCCTGACTTAAACTTCTTGTGTCTTTATATTTTCCTACTTATACGTTAAATGTTAGCAAAGAAAAAACAGTTTGTGTCCCAAAGATGGAGGTAACGAGTGATGAGAGGTTTTAAAAATGGAGGAGGACTCGAGAAGGAGGAGGGACAGAGTTAATGAAGGCTGGTCAGAGGACAGAAAAGCAGTGTGAATGATGCGTTTCCTCCTGACAGCCAGACGGAGAGCAGGAAGTCAAGTTGTCATGTGGGCTTCAGGTGCAGACAAAAGCTGCGTGAGAGGGGGCTCTACGATGCCTCCTCCAACATACCATTACATAATGAATGAGTGTGTGATTTCATTCTTAATGCCACAGCCGGTTAACAGCGGCGCTTTGTGTGATAATGACAGGAAATCACCGAGAGGCAATTCAGATGTGTTGATTCGTCGAGCTCCTATTGTTTCACATGGCAGGTTGAATCCTCCTTTTCCTGCTCCGGCAGCTTGTGAATTGTTCTGACACAAGTGTCTGTTAGTTACGAAATACGAATTAAAGAAAGGAAGATGGAGAAGAAAAAAGGCCTTTTCTTTTTTCTTGTCTTTTTTTTAAGCATTTTGGCCTTTTATTCCTCCCTACTGTGCATCTTCTTATCTGTTTTGTCTTCTCTAATAAGCTCTCCTTCTCCTTGTTCATCCTCCCGTCTTCCTCTCCTCCTTAACCCGCCTCCTCTTATGTCTTTTCCTCAGTCTCTCCTACTGTGCACCTCCTCCTCAGTCTTCACCCCTCATCACCTCTAATGTTTGTGCCTTCTCCTTCACCTCCTGCTCTGCCTCGTCTCCATCTATCCTATGCATTTCTGCTTTCACTCTTCTTTCTTTTCCTTTATTCCAACTAATAAACCTACTTGAATATCCGATGAAACTCAAATTGGATAGAAGTTAGAGAATCAGATGTTTTGTAGCTAAAAAATTGAATATGAAAGATCACATTGGCTTTATTTTTTCTGTATATATATTTTTTTTTGCTTGTGGTTTTAATGTAGAAAGGTGCATTGACACCTAAAAGAGTTAAATCTTTAATCCCACCTGTATGCTGCAGATAACATTTCTCGTAGCTTCAGTTATGTTAATTAAATGAATGTGCAGACATGCAGAATGGCTGTGAGGATTTTTCCTTTTTTTTATGGTGAGAAATAAAAGCTATACTGACTGAACTGAGGGGCGAGCAGTAAAAGAGGCACTTTTCTCCACATGCAGCACTTTACAGCCGACTGCTGCCTCGTACACTCCTTTTCTGGGAAGATGCTGCTCGCCGCTCACTGTGCTGATGAGCGTTTGGGGGGGGCGAGAGGTTTGACACAGTCACTCTGTTTAAAGACACACTTAATTAAAACTAATTTTGTTATTGTTCCACGTTTTTCTTTCAGCTCAGTGCTGATATTACAAAATTTCAGAGTTTAGTTGAGTGCCTCCATGCTGTGAAATTCATGAGTATTTAAAATCTACCAAGAGTTTATTTTATTATCAAGGATTATTTTTGCAAAGGTGATGAGATAAATGCTAATGACTGCTAGATTTTTATTTTCCGGGACTTTGAAATTAGTTATAGAGAGAGCTAGAAATTACAAAATAACTCAGTAAGATGAGATTTTTGTTACTGTAGACCATAAAGAGCCTTAAATTTCACATCATTGTATTATAATGAGATAAGGGACTGTCCTCCCAAGAAAATATGACCAAAAAATGACCAAAACTTGCTTAAAAAACACTCTTGTGGCGGAAAGTTGCTGGCTCATTGCCTCAATCCGTTAGTTTTTTTGTGTTATAGTGGGAATTATTGTGTCTTAAACTCTAACTATAAGGTAAATCTAAAATAATAGAGATTTTAAGGTTGCTATAATGAGTTCTGCTGCTTTTACATCCAAAGCAGTTCATTGCTAAGCTTCCTTCATCTGTACTCCTGCTGCTTCTCTGAACTGGGGGTGTGCCAGAGGTCATTTCCTGTAGGTAATACACTGACTTTGATTTAACCGAAAAGAAAAGCAAAAGCAAACCTCATTACTTGAGCTGTAGCACAGTTAGATCATAAGAACAGATAAATTCTTCAGACGTCAAACCATGTGGTCCTGTTGATGTTGCACTGCACTGCATGGACATGGACGGTATGTGTCTGCTGCATCAATCTGTCTGATTTTTATTCAGTGTTTGTACCTTAGGACGGTTTCCTGCTTGAACCTCACACTAAGAAAGTGTTTTTGAGTCCAACAAGCCATCCTTCATCATAACGTGTCCTGTTTTCCAAATGTGGGGGATCCTTTCAGAGAAACTCTTCCAGTCGAGTACATTGTGAACCAACAAGAATCACAGCCATGTTGTCATCTGATACAATAAAAATTTTAAAGCGTAACAGCTGCTGGGCCATTAGAGTAAAGCACTCAGAGGGAATGTGGTTCACCTAAATAAACTTTGAGAAGAACTTCAGTGATCATTTCTGCTCATAATAAAGAAAATGTCCTTTCTAAGTTTCGGTTTGTCAACTGTTATGTTCTTATGTGTCACATTTACTCGGCTTCAGGAGCTCTTTTGGAGTGCTTTATTATTTTTTTATAAACTCTCTGTTATATTCGAATCTTCAGAGGAGTTCTTTCATTTCTTTAAGTCCTCGCTCAGATATTTTTCCTCATTTTTAAAAAAGTCCTTGTTGGAGCCTCTTCCATCCCACTTCCCTGCCGTCTCAACAAAGACCTTGGCAGTAAGAAATCCCCACAGTGCCAGCTATAATAGAGGATAGAGGACTTTGTTGTGTGTAAGTGAGTGAGTGCTAACACAAGTGCTTTTCGTGTGTGTGTGTGTGTGTGTGTGTGTGTGTGTGTGTATTCTTGGTTAGAGATCCAGCCAAAATCATCTTAAATTTATTTCACTGGAGCACCAACAAAATTGGTCCCCATTAAAGTGATTTGTTCTTCCTGCAGCAACACGGTGAAAACTGTCCAGTCATTGCTCACAAGTAGAAGGGAGAGAACGAGGACACAAACATCAAAACATGGTTTCTGCAATTTTTTATTTGAAAGTATTTCATTGAGATCCTGATGGTGCGACACTTTGGTTATTTTCTCTGAAACTTCAGGGAGTAAATATAATGTTAGTATGTGTTAGTTAAGATGATTTGTGGAGAGTCTCTTGCAAAACACTTAAATCTGCTCACGACTGACCCAAACCTGGAAAACCTGCTGCTAGTAGCATCATCGCCGCTACATAACAGGAACAAAATCTGTGGGAACCTGCGAGACAAGAAAGCAGAGAAGAAGAAGTTAGTTGGAAGCTTGGTAAAAGGATTAATGGAACATGATTGCAAAACAGATGTAGGAACAGAGAGGAAAACGGAGCTCAGTTAGTCCCATGTTAGCATTAGCTTATATAGTAGCGTAACTAGGGGCAGGTCCCATGTAGGCCTGAGCCAGCCCTAACTATAAGCCATTGCTCTGCTGTCATTTTATCTGCAAAACAGATGTAGGAACAGAGAGGAAAACGACCCTCAGTTAGTTCCATGTTAGCATTGGCATATGTAGTAGCGTAACTAGGGGCAGGTCCAACGCAGGCCTGAGCCAGCCCTTACTATAAGCTTTATCTAAGAGGAAAGTTTTATGCCAACTCTTAAACGTAAAGACTTCTGAACTTTATCAAGCAGTGGAACAACATGTTTATTTTAAAAGGTCTTAGATGCTGCCTGGCAGAGATAAATATGATCAATATCAGCTTTGAAATTCTCTGGAATATAGTTTATTGATTAAACTGCTACAGTGACACAGTACTTCATGTTTTATCATTGCTCTGCTGTCATTTTGTCTCTTTTTTTATCCTGTCTTTCTGTATCTATGTCCTGTCTCTAACATTCTGTTCAGTTTTCAAAAATCTGTCTCCTTTTCTTTAGTGTTTTGGCAGATTTTTTCCAAAGTTCCTCTCTCTTTCTTTCTCTCTCTTCTCTGTCTTTCTCCCACTGTTGCTTTGTTTTCGTATTACCACCCTTTTTCTCTAATATATTAAAGCTTCTCCTACACACGGGGTAAAATACATTAAACATTAGACCACAATTTCCTGGTCTATTTAAATTAAAGCTCTAAGAATCACCAGTTTGAATGGAAATTGGATGCACTGGAGATATTAAAGCTGCTTTAAGTAAATAATGTATAAACATGCTGACGTCAGTGTCCTCAGATCCTTCCTGCTGCCACTGAAGGATCCTCCGGGGGGTTTTTATGGAAAGGAAGCAGACAGCTGATTGAAACTCAGCCAATGTACTGACAACGTTACAGAAATCATGGCTGGCTCACAACCTGTGGTCACATTCATATTTTACCTTTTAAGTGTTCAGCTGAGCTAATATGGACTGACTGCGGAAGATAAAAACCACATTATGTAACTTTCATGAGCCTCCGTTGATGGATATTACTTTCTTTTGTGTTTTTTTTTTCATGATAAAAACATTAGTTTGCATCATCATCCTGTTGGTCAGTCAGTCACTTTGTTTCAGACCAAAATATCTGTTTTGATTTGTCTATCTGTGAAATTTGTTGCAGATATTCATGGTTCGTAAACTTCCTCAGCATCATCTTGTGCCTCCATGAGGTTAATACCTTATTTCAGTCTAATACTTACGATATTTCCGTCAGCTTTAGCTTTTTATAATGTTTTATGCTACTTAGCTAACAAGTTATAGGCTATTTTGACCGTTATCATGGTTGTTGTAGTTCACAACCTAGCAAAGAAATGTCTAATCACATTACACTGATTGTAATAATTGTTTATTAAGTATTTCCTGCTCAACATTTCTCTCTCTGCATTTAATTTACAGTTTATCAGATCAAAAGTATGCTGTGTCTGATTTAAGAGCCATAACCTTCACACAACAGACGACAAACCATTTTTATGAGTGGACGAAACGACCGGTCTTATGTGCCGTGCATGAATGCGTTTAAACTAACGTACAGGAGGTCAAACGCAGGGCAGCGGGTTAAAAGGTCATTAATGAACAAATGATTAATGACGGTTTGAAATGTAAAAGAAATGTGTAATCAATACAGAAGTGTAACTGGAGTATTGGCAGCTGCAGGTCTGATCGATAACTCTCCCACAGGTCACCGTGAACTCAATTTACGATGAGTGGCGACGATGGAAGACATCCAGTCCAATTTAGCGGGGGGGGAGATTTTAGGTGGCAGGAAAGACGACAAAATGAACAAGCGATGACAGTCCAAACACACACACACACACACACAAATGCTGAAACACTTTGTTCGGATACACCTTAATTTATCTAAACATAAATATTTGATGTTTGGAAGTTGTAATAAAATGTGAGAGGGTTGTACAGGTTTCTGCTTCCCATGGTGCACTGGTAATGAAACACAGTTACAGAGACTCTCAATTAACTTTAACCTGAATTTCATGTTTGCAGTGTGCATGCTCTGGATGAAAAGTGGCTGTTTTATACTGGGGGGGAAAGATTGTATGGATTAAAAGTCCCATGTTCCACTAACCTCTTGCACTAAAATGCAATTTAGGTGAGCAGAAAATACAATATTCTAGCACTTGAGCATATATAAGAGCAGGTGTAAATGTATACAAGACACACTGAAGACAAATTGTAATCTAAATTTCCGAACCCCCTCCTGTGTGGTCAGGGAGTGCAAACCTGAGGACAGTGCAAGAAGGGACAAAAAGGACATAAAAAAACAAGCTGGACGGAGAGATTTGATCTCTCTTGGTCTCAGTGTGGACAGTGGAGAGGCATATTAATATAAGACTTAAATGTGAACAGATCTGGACACAAGATGCATTTTTTAATTTTTAATGTAAAGGTGACTGCAAGTGAGCCGCCTTTATTCATATCAGCATAAAGTATAAAGTAGCTATATAAATCTCACTTGATGTGTCCTTGAGCAACAAATTTTAAAAAAAAACCTGTTTGAACTGTGAAAGTCTGCAACAGTAATTGGTAAAGTAGCTCCCAGGTGTTCAAAAATAGCTTGGTGTAGTCAGCAAAACCCTTCATTTGGCCAAAAAAAAAAAAATGCTTATCTACCAATAAAGTAATTAGCTTCGTCTCTTTCTTCCAGCCCACAATGTTCTTGCTTTGCCTGTAGTTTGTGGTGCCAGAAGGTCTCAAAAAGCAGTTTCTTATTCATTTCCAGCCTTAGTCATCTCTAGTCATCGACCACAGCACCTCTATGGGGGGGAATAAAAAGTCATTTCTCAAATAAGTGCAACTCTTTCAGTGACTCCCGGGATCGTCCTTCTCCTTTATCTTGCGGTGACGAGCACCTTATGCCAGCTTTTCTCTCTTCCTGTAAATGAATGGACTGAGGAGTGACAGAGCAGTTTCACTCACTGGATGTTGCAGTGCATTCATTTTTATTTTATTTAACCATTTATTCATCTGTGGAAGGAGGAGGAGGAGGAGGAGGATTGGAGCATCACCTGGCTCTTTCCCAGCACGATGTTTCTTCATTTGGACTCAGGGGCGAGATGGATGAGTTTGAGCCAATGATGATGATGCAAAATGTTCAAAACTTGTGTGCAGGTCTGATGGAAGGAAGCAGGGAAAATGTGAGCAGGAGGTCTTTCAAGTTTTGTCTGTGATGTTTCATCTCGTTTATATTTATTCGCGTGTCGCAGAAAGCAGCAGGTGTAGCCTGACTGTCTCCATTAGTTTTGTGACAAAAATCACTCACAGTGTGGAGGTACAGGAAGGTGGGGGGGCGGGGATACGTCACACACTCTTAGCATGACATGAGAGGCAAAAATAAAGCCTCGTGTGTGTGTGTGATGTTGAGATTTTGAAACTTTATAAAGGGTTTGAAGCGAAGGCGTCGTGAGAAGAGAGCGGGGAGCCTGAGTGAGTGTAGCGCTAACGGGGACAAGGTTAACATTTGTTTGATTCCTCTTCCATGTGACCCCCCACTGCGCTACAAGGGGGGAGGGGGGGACTAGAAATGAGATGTAGCTAATTTGCAATGCTGTAAAGGAGGTTTGGATACAATCCTGCACCAAATGCTGACCTGGATAGGAGCTGTTGTGTGTGTAGGGGGGGGTTGACTAAGTGGAGAGGTGACCGAATTTTAACTCCCTTTAGAGAAACAAGGAATTAGAGATCACAGTTGATGTTTTTTGTTATTTAAGTTCAATTCACTGCACATTTTTCTATTTCTACTTGTTCTACGTGAGTCTGCGTCAGGAAAGACGCTGTTAGATCTTCTGACTGAGGTGTGAGTCACGAGTTGATTAATACAAAAGTCATTGATCTGTTCATGTTCACAAGAGTTAATTCTTTTTTCACTGTCTGTTGTAAAGCTGATTTATTTGTGCTGTTGAGCTCTGACCAGAGAAAACAGACTTCACTTACAAATTAACAAGAAACAGATGTTACAAAAAAAGAAGTGATAACCTTCAGGGCTGCAGTTCCCTGAATGACCACTTGAGGCAAAAAGTGGTTTTAGTCCCTATAGTTAATAGTTCTGTCCTTGTAAAATTTGTATTTCAAAAGCCTAAGAGGGAATCTAAAGAGAGTAATAGAGGAAAAAAGAAACATAATAATAATAATAATAATAATAAAGACTATATAAAATGTACTGTGTACCTTCAAGATAAACAGAATATTGCAAATTCTTCTTATGCTAAAGCTGCTAGAAAACATTGTTCCTTTATGTTGAATGATTCTGTAGAAGTCCTCCATCTCTGTATGTAGTTATTTAGGCCACAAGGTGTGACCTACCTTTCCCATCAGCCTGTCTGTCTGTCTGTCTGTCTGTCTGTCTGTCTGTCTGTCTGTCTGTCTGTCTGTCTGTCTGTGTGTTGGCGAGTTAAGTTGGCTGAATGGAGAGCAGCTATTTTAGTGTCTGTTCTGCTTTCATTAATATCTCTCTGCTGGGAGACAAACTAATGAGTCCTGGCTTTCTGATTGCTACATCACAAGTTTTATGAGTCACATTAGACACTTTTTTGTGCTACATCACAGTGGGGGGGGGCTCGGCGTCACACGCTGTGAACTACATTCACCACGGAGCCTATTTTAGAGCCGAGTGAGATTTCACTTTTATTCTTTTTTTAGGGACCCGGTGCGTGCGGAACAGATTGGGGAGAGATGCTCAAACATTTAAACACATGTGAGATTTAACAACAGTGGGAGGATTTCATGAAGATTTAGCTCCTTTAGAAAAATGTTTGACCTTCAGGGCGCTCGGAGGACTAACCGTCACGCACCACAGTTGCGTGAGTGATGACAAAAAAAAAGGGAGGAAATCATGTTGACGGAGTGGACGGAAGCATATTTAGCAATTCCTCTGACACACTTCCAGATACGACTAAGATCCCAAACATCTGGAAACAAATAAACAACAACAGCTGGTCACAGAGAGAAAAAGCGGTTTCCAAGCAGATGCTCGCTGTCCGAACATCTGTCTCCTCCACCCGTAAACGTTTGTGTTTCGGGGTCATTACCTGTAGCTGCTGTGGACTGCTCACACATGTGCTGCACCACTTTTAAAAGGATTTGTCTCTTTAGGCAAAAGCTTTTACATATTTGAAGTATATTTGCTCATATAATTAGAATTCTTTAAGTAAATGCATTTGTTTAGTGGTATGAGTATGTTCATAATTTCAAAATAAAGGCTTATATTTTTAGGTTTGATACAATAAATCATTACCAGCTGTAGATAATGATGTGTAATAGTTGTATACATTTATTTATTTTTCAGGCTAAGTGCTTATATTACATGAATACATCCTGTTTAAAGGTAATAACAAACCGTTAATTTAGCAGTTTGAGTTGTGATGAGAAGATAACTCTGAAATACTTCAATAGACTCCATCTTTGAGTGACAAATAATCTAAAGTGGGAGAGAAACATGAGTCTTGATGTCGGAAACAGAAAAATAGAGAGAAAACAATAGTCAACCACAGTGTGAATGAAGTGAGAATGGGTTTGTAACGAGCATGAAGAGTAGAGATCCTACAAGAGAGCCCTGTTTCATGAGAAAACGATAAAGTTTTTTGGCCTGAAACACTTAAAAAGTTTTAGTTAATTAGTCCAGAAAGCTTAAAAACAACTCCATGAGTGCAGATGAATTACACTCTTCATATTAACACCACCTCTGTCTGAGGTTTAGGGTTAGCTTCAGCTGAAACACAAACACAAACAGCTGCAACAGTCGGACTCGAACAGCAGCTGGTGCATCTGTGCCACTCACAGCTGGCAGAGCAGATGGAAGCTAATGCTAGCTTTAGCAAAGATGCAGATGGAAAAACAAAAAGAGCGCCAAAAGGCCGATGTTTTGTGGGGAGAGGCGTTGGAGGAAGCCGATGTAGAAAAGTTGTAAATAAGAAAAACTGTCAATCTTTTAAAATTTTTAATCTTTTATCTCGATAGCCCGGGAAGAACGGCTTTTACTATGCTGAGGATGAAACATGTTGAATTGGATCGAATTGAGCCGAGATAATTTCCCATCAGCCCCGTGAAAGGGTCGGCGAGAAAAACAGAGTGGATGGTTGCGTCTCCATCCATTATCCACCTGCTGTAATAGTAATCCAACTCTCCTCCGCCTCAATACACCACCACTGACTGGAGGTGACAGCGGGTTGCACACACACACACTCACACACACACACACATGCACATGAAGCTAATGTAGAAAATAACACGCCTCTGTGTAAAAACGCTCGATCACCGCGGGTCCTGAATCCAACATGGTCTCCGTAGTAACAGCATCCATGTCCATGGCAACCGTGTCTGCGTCATGCTGATGACACGAGTCCTCCATCACTCCCTCAGTTTCCATCTGTAATAAACACTCAGAAGTTTACTCCCTGGTGTGGAAGTAACTAAGTACATTTACTTATTTACTCTTCTTCAAGTACAAGTTTGAGTTACTTGGACTTAACTTAATATTTCCACTATATTGATATATTTAATAGTTCTACTTTGACTCCACAATGTTTGTCTGACCACTTTAGTTACTAGTTACTTTTAAAGATTACATTTTTTAAACCCTCCCTATCAAATGAAAATGTATCTTCAAACTTTGTGATGTTGAATTTTTGTAATAAACTAAAAGATGAAAAGTCCTTAATGGGTTTTGAAAATCATCCTCCTTCTAAAATTAAATTGATGATTTAAAAAAAAATATCTTTGATCAGCTGGAAAAAGCGTTTTTTACAAAACTTAATCAGACTTCTTAAGATGCTACAAGCATGAGATGATCTTACAGACACGATTCATTGCTGCAAAAACAATCCAACAGAGTAAAATGCAGATAAAATGAGCTCAACTTAAAACACCAACAGCAGAAAAATGCACCTTTAATATAAAAACTGCATTGATATGAATCCAGAACATCAGATAGGATAAAATACAGTAAAGCACTAATTTTACTACATATGTGTACCTTTATTTTTCTTGCTGTTAGTACATTTTGTGCATAATACATACATAGTTTTACTTAAGTGACATTTGAATGCAATACTTTTACTTAGGGTGAAATATTTTCACTTCATGTTTGTGGTGCTTTTATTTTGAAGCAGCAGGAATCATATGAACACTTTTATCTTTGTTTACTTGTCGGGACTTTTTGAGTACTACATGTACACGCTCATAGCTGGAATCTGAACAGTCATATAAAATGCAGACGCACATCATGATAAACTCTAGAAAAGCTCAGTGATTCGCCGTCTGGGTTTGTTTTGTGCTGCAGCAGTGAATCTGGAGTCAAAGAGTCAGAGACACTTGACACGTCTGAGTCCTGATGTTGTAATTGAAGAGACTTTTACTGTCTGCAGACTGTGAAGCATGTCAGTCTGTTTAGTTACAGTCTTTTATTTTCTGCTTTTCTTCTTCTGGAGGCAACAAAGTGGAAGTTTCATTCCAAATCAAGCAGCAAACGACAAAATATTTTTGTAATCCAGAGGGTTTTTAAGGGTTTTTCTGATCATTTACAGAAAATAATATACAAAAAAGAATCTGTGGCCTCTTTCAGACCTCTAAATGTTCAATAAGATGCTGGCAAAGACGAGAAAGATTTGCGACTGTTCTTGACCACAATGGTGCCCTTCAGGCTGCCGGGCCGAGAGCGAGGCAGATTTGGATGCTTGTAAATCCTCACGCAGGGCAAGATTAGGATTAGGAAGTGTGTTTTACAAACGTTTTCATGTGACCAGTCAGGTTGTTGACAAGCATTAAAAGTGCATTCTGACCCAATTTTTTGTCGCTTGTAATCCCTGTTTAGTTTTTAAGCTTACGTCTCTCTAGAACTCATTGTAAATCACTTTAAATAACATGTGTCAGGTAAATGTTTTAAATAAAAAAGTAAGAAAAAGGTGTTGATTAAGGTGTGTATAAAGTTATGAGCGTGTACATGCATTCAACATTAAGCTAACAGCAGGCCAAGCAGCTCAGTGAATTGAAACAAATGCAGCCAGAAACCAAAATGGCAGCCAGGTTAAAGAAAGTTCACATCACTCATGATTGTGTAAAGGACGTCGCCGGCTCGGGGATGTTTCATAAAAACTGTTGTTGTTGTTGTTGTTGGTTGTTTGCGAATGATTGCATCCTGTTTATATTAGGTTTTTACACAGCGTCCCATCTGTGTCGCCGCAAAAAACAATCAGGTTTTAGTGACGACCCTTCACAATCAAAAAGGCCTCTTTCTTAAGCCACTTTGCCGCCGTTGCTGAACAATCACACGAGGAACAAATCCATCAAAAAAAAAACGAGGCTCAGAGAGCAATTTTTTTCCAAACCAGCAGAAGCTATTGAAGGAAGTGGATTGCTGCAAGACACACTGAGATTAAGGCCAATAAGGGTTGTGGCTGCAATGAACGATTAATCCCAGAGGGGACTCTTTGCCCCCGCTGGTGTAAGGTGCATGAAATCGCAACGTCTCCGCTTTAATTCCACCGAGGGACCTTCATAGTAGACTGTGTCCTTCCTTCCCGCTGTGTTTTTACTGTTTGCCACCAGTTTGCTTGTCACTTTCTCCACTTTTGATGAAAAGCACAGCTGTTATCTTAAGCCGAAGCCATTCTAGGAAAAAAATATATAAGATACTGTTAGCAGGGAGGGAGGCAGGTAGAGAGGAAGTGGCTTCACCAGAAATAAAGACACCTCATCAGATCCATCACACAGATCACCATCAGACTGACGTGATATCAGGAGGTTTAAGGTTCCTCTGTGGGAATTCATTTGTAGTTCACTAAATAACCCAAAAAAAAGAGATTCCTGTCACTGACTTAATTATGTTTGGTTTGACCTTCTCTCTGGGATGAACCGGTGGCGGTGGCGGTGGCGGTGGCGGCGGCGGTGTTGATGCAGGAACAACAGACGAGTCTAAGTGATCACACAGAACCAGGCAGGAAGACGGAGCGCTAACCCAAATCTGCCAGCGTCCCATCCCACATGAACGATAGAAATAGCACCGTTCTAGGTCGCTCTTTAATAACGGCAGAACTAACTTCATGGCAATGTGTGTGTGTGCATGTGTGTGTGCATGTGTGTGTGTGTGTGTGTGTGTGTGTTCCTGCACAAGTCCTGCATGTTTCTTTCCATTACAATGACTGAAACAGTTGGCTGAGAAACATAAAGTATGTTATAGTCTGGATTTGATCAGTAGCTGTTTCATATTTTCTGCCCCCTCCCTCTGGATGAAATGGGGGGCAGCAAGGATGATTTTTTTTGTTTTTGTTTTTATTTTTTTTACTAATTTTATCTTCAATCCACTCATTTTTTGTGTTTCTGTATTTATTCTGTCAGAAAACTCTCAGTAAAACACAATAAGCTCCACATTGATAGTATTGCATTGCCCTTTAACATGCCAAAAATGTAACATGATCTAAATTCAATTTCAGACTTGTGTGTGTGAGTGTGTGTGTGTGTGTGTGTGTGTGTGTGTGTGTGTGTGTGTGTCTGAGAGTGTGTGTTTGTGTGTGTGTGTGTGTGTCCTTACTATTAAAGGAAAACAACTTTCCTGTCCTGTCCTAAAAACAAGGTCAAAGACCTCCTGCTAGAGCACTTCATTATAAACTCAACCTCCATCAACACACACACACACACACACACACACACACAAACACACACACCCACACACGCACACACACACACACACACAGGACACCTTGCAGCCACAGTGAGGTCCCATAAAGTGCACCGTGCATCGATTTTGTGGTCTATTTTGCAACAAGATGTATGTCTGTGCTGAAGAGGAATGGAGTGCTTTTGTCCTTGGCCTTGTTAAAGTGATTTCGCATCGTCCTTTTCCCGACACTGATGAGCTCACACAGAGGCAAACACACAACAGCTCAGGTGCAAAATGTGGGGATTATTTCCCGGTAATTTTGGTAAAAAAAAAAAAAAGTGTAATTTTACAACAGAGTTAAAGCTTTATATAAAAAACGAAAGCAAATACCTTTAAAAAGTTACTGTCCATTATTGCATAAATCTGCTTCAGTATTATGCATTTTATTTTTATACTTTCAGGGCTGTGCTCACAGGTGGTGAACCATTTTATGTCTTCACATAACAGGAAATTATTGACTTAGAAGTGTTATAACACAGCACAGTACCAGAAAAAGGAATAAATAAAAAGTAAAAGTAAATAAAACAGTAACAGCCATCCTACCTGGTGGTACCTGATGTGGGACATCATGCAGAGACCTCAGCCTCGATCAGCAAAATCTACACTGGCAAGAATCATCTTTTATAGTCTCTGTTTATAATGTTTTGTTCACTTTGAGGATAAATCTCTGAGTAAAAATGTGTGTGTCCTTCCTGTGTTTTTCTAGCCGTGGATACGGAGGGCAGGAAGTTGAAAGGAGGCATCCAGAGGAGCACGGAGACGGGCCTGGCGGTGGAGATGCCGAGCCGGACCGTCCGTCAGGCCAGCCACGAGTCCATAGAGGACAGCATGAACAGCTACGGCTCCGAGGGAAAGTGAGTAACTCCGACTGCTGCAGATATGTTGTTTTCATTCCAGCTCTTTTTTTAAATCCCTTTTTTGCCCTTTTTCTATTGGAAAAGTGTCGGTATGAAGACAGGAAACAAAAGAACTGGCATTAAAAAGGGGTCTCCTGGACGTTGTGTTCATGTGCTGCAGTTAGCGGGACATTTCAAAACCTGTCAACTAATTTCAGTGAAGGTTACAAAGCAAACATGGCTGCAGAAACAAACTTCTAAAAGCAGGAATCCTGTTTTTTTTTTTTATAATCGAGATCCCCTAAAGAGCATTTTCTATTTGAATAACAACACATTTTGGCTGAAGAGTTCACACACATGTTGCTTCGCTGTTTCCTTCCACGTCTGTCTGAAGTTTGTGGAGCTGCAGGCTGCAGACGCCACAGATGAAGTTACACCACCGGCCGGTCGGGTGTTGCAGTTTCCCACATTGACCGTTGCTCTTTCCAAATAAATCGACTCGATCACGTCCTTAAAAGGCTTTTACAGCCGTTCCACTCATTGATTAACACTCATTCCAGATCTATTGCACCGCCATGATTTACATATTTTGCTGGTCTTTAATTTCACCGCATGAGGACTTTAAGACATCTGTGTGTTTTATAAGTTATTTTAAGTTCTATTCCATCGAACATCTTCAGGTGTGAGTTAAAAATATTGTTCCAGCGGCTGCATTTGTGTTAGTTTTTTGACTCAAATATGATAATTAAAAGCTTTTGGAGGCTTATGCAAGAGAAGAAAATTACAGATGAACATCTGAAAATCCAGTGATTCATATTACAGACGCAACATCTGACTGATCATGTAACAATCACATTAAGCACATTTATTCTGTCTGAAAAAACACATTTAATTTCATAAGAAATTTAGTATTTTATGCAAGTTTTGCCCACAGAAGCTTTTTTGTTTCAGTTTTATTTTTCCAACCACTTTCTCCTGTTAGTGTGTCTGATAGAAAAAGAGAGGGGGGGGGGGTGAGAGAGCATACAGTGAAGCCCAGTGGAAAAGCAGCTGTGACATCAGCAATAATAGTGTAGTACTACTGAACACAAACACACACACACACACACACACACACACACACACACACACGGAGACATGCTGATCAGTGCCAACCTGGCTACCAGCTTGAGTTCCTGCAGTTACATAACCAGACGAGGCAGACAGACAGACAGACAGGCAGACAGGCAGGCAGACAGACAGGCAGGCAGGCAGACAGACTGGTGGGGGCTGGGAGGGTTTAGAGACAAACAGGCGAGCGTTGAAACAAGGAGAGGTAAAGACTCGGAGGGGGGACGATTGCATCATTGCATGCGTTTGCATGTCGATTCGCTGCTGATCAGCTGATGAGCTGCTGCGCTGAAAACAAAACGTCGTTCAGCTCGAAGCTCGAATCAAATCAACAGGAATATTTTACCTGAAACACGACAAACACCTGCTGGTTTATTCTGTGATGTGAAGTTTACAGTTTAATGCACTGAAGCAGCAGACAGAAGGAGTCAGAGTCACTGAGGACAAAATATGCAGCTGCAAATGTCAGAAAAACACCGAGATCTTATTCAAACTCAGAATATTAAAGTTCATGTGAAGAAACTTGGAAAAAATAAAAAAGAAAATGTCAGACTGAGTGGAAGCGAAGTGACATAAATGTGTTTTCACATTCAAACCTACATTGTTTTCTCCTCTTCATCTTCATCTTCATCTTCATCTTCATCCAGGCTGAGCTCAGCTAAAAACACAAACCAGTCACATATCTGTCTGATCAATTTCTCAGTTACTATCCTGTCTTCTTTAAAAAAAAAAAAGTTCAAATACTTCTGTTTCTGTTTTTTTGTTAACATAATGAGCAACGTTGTCACTTAAAATATTGCATCTGACAAGTCATCTGTTGTTGAAACTGAAAACTTAATTTGTTTTCCCAGATTATCTCCTCTGATAGAAACTCCAGCGTGATAAAACTTTGTTTTTGTGGTTTTGTTTACACACTCACAGCACTCAGGGTTAAAGGTAATGGACTCAGTTTTTGTTAAATTTTGAAAAAGTGCACTTTTACTGCCAAAAGGTCACTAAACAGACAGTAAATGCAGCAGAATTGTGTCCAAAAAGAGGAAATAAAACACAAAAAAACGACTTAAAAATAAAAAAAAACGACCTTGATCCCTTAAATACTCGTATAAATAACATGAATTAATATCATCAGTGCACAAGAGGTGAGAAGCATCTTTCAACCCCCAATAAAATAACTTGATGGGAAAGACTCGAGGCCAAACGACTGACATTGAAAAGCTCTGACATTTATCCTTGAGCAGGTGAACGATATGATTCCCTGTTAAACCTGAAACTTTATCATTAACTGTAAACGGTCGCTGCCGCCTGCATGAGCTTAACTTTCCGTTAATTCCCGGTGAGCCTGTTCAAGATAAGCTCATATAGATTAAAGTTGCATGGATGAAAAACCAGAAAAGCCATTTTGGCCATCTGGACTAAACTATTAATATTAGTCAAAGAATTTAAACTGAAAAGTTTTGAGGGAAAAATGTCTGATGATGCTGTTGTTGCATAACTATTTTTATTGTCCCTGGATTGTTTCAGACAGGAGGGGGGGCCAAGTGTTTAAAATGTAAATGTGTTTACGCTCCAAGCTGCAACAACATCAGGACGTTGAGGGAAACTACAGTCGAGTCGTTAAACGAAGCTGCAGAGATACTTTATTTAAATCAGCAGCAGCGGCGTTGGCGGCGGCGGCGACTCGTCTTCCTGTCTGCGTTTCCGTCAGCTGTTTGGCTCACACCGCTGATTGAAAAGCTCTGTGCCTGCGTACACACACACACACACACACACACACGGCCATGAATAAGCACTTCGTTAGCTAACACCATCCAATCACACTTATGAGCTTATTGATTTATAGTTCGGCCAATTCAGGACCCGGAAAATGTGTGTGTGTGTGTTTGTGTGTGTGTGTGTGCTGACAGAGATGATGATGTGACTGGTTTGCTGCGTTTGTGTGTGTGTTTGAATATCACACAGTGTTTTTTTCAGTCACATTCACGAGCCAATAAAAGCACTTTTGAGTTTAAATGAGGTTAAAGTTGCTCGAGTTAAATTTAAAACCTTTAATTAAATTCGTTTTTCTCTCCTGATGTGCAGAACTGAGGAGGTTAGAGTGATAAAAGCGGTAAATTTGCAGAACTGTCTCCTTAAAAAAATGAATTTATACTAATTTACAATGGTGAATATGATTTAAAAGAGACAAAATGCAGATTAGGTCATAAAGTTTTCACTGTAAATGTTCAACATGCTGTATTTTGTTTCCAACAGCAAGGAAACAAATGTTTTTTATGTTTTTCATGCTTGTGTTTAGGAAGTCTGAGATCCTGGAGTTAAGGAAGGATAATCATCTTGGTTTAAACTTAAGAAATTTAACACTGACTTGAAACAAGACACAGAATGTGTTTTATTTTAAAGTTTTCTGACAAAATCACACTTTATTCCTGAACCAGGAGTCCAAACTTTACCACAAACAGGAAGCAAAGTCATGTAATTACATCAATTTAACTCTAAAATGCAAAAAACACTCATAGCCTCTGCACATAAACCAGGCTGCGGTCATGTTGCCTCAAATATATTTGTGCCAAAACCAGGAAAAAGGACAATTTGACATTTTAACACTCAAAATTCCTGGATTTATTCATTTATATTTCAGCCAGCAGCTGCTACTTTTACCTTTTGCAACTAACGTCAAGCAAAGTTTCACCTATTTAAGCTTATTCTGTGATATTTAGTTTAC
>JAPZDV010000012.1:2708284-2724926 GCA_029814665.1 Acanthurus lineatus | reverse complement strand
TCCGTGTGACTTTGTTGGAACAATCAAGTAAATATTTCAACACTTTGTTCCTTTCATTTTTACAACAAAGACAAAAAAAAAAAAAAGACTGCTGGGTAATTCAGGTCGCCGTCCTTGTGGAAGGACGGTCGGGGTTTAAATAACATCACAAGTGTTTCCTTAAATGTGCAGCTAAAGTGCCTCTCGTCAGAGCAGGGATGAATCAAGATTATGCAACCGGAATGAAACACGAAAAGCAGAGACAAGAAAGAGAAAATGAAGGTTAAGGAGTCGTTGAGGGAATTAACGGGGGGTTTTCATCCTCATCCAGGGTGTAAATATGGATGTGTGCTAAAGTGGCCAATCATAACAGGAAGTGATGCGAGCTTGGGGGTCCTGGATGTTCAGTGATCGAGCTGTAACTTGTGGATTTGTCGCTCAGATCTTCAGCTGAGACATTAAAGGAAAGTTTGCTCAGATAGAGAGCTTGGTGTTTAAGTTTGAATGTGTTAAGTTTGCTTCCTGTTTCACAGCCGACAGCACATGGAGCCTTTTAGCATGGAGGTCGATGCAAACACACAGCAGACGCGCTCCTGAAGCAGTGGAGATACTTCAGCTGATTAGCCTCGTGGACTCCTGGGCTGCGGTCCAAACGGGGGGGAACGTAACGTATTGGCACCGGCTTACCTGATTGCTAAAGGAAAACAGCTCACTTCCTGTCAAAAGTCCACATGAGACAAACTCTCTGTTTCCTCTCATCGAGCAGATCGAGCAGCCCAGATCCAGAACCGGGATCATTTTTTAGATGCAGAGCATGCAGACGAACCTGAGAACAAATACGTGATAGAAAGATTTTGGACTTTAGTTGCCAGTAGATGTGAATGTGAGTGTGATTGGCTGTTTGTCTCCATGTGACAGCCAGCTACACACTTGTTACACCCTCTGATCTGCAGTCAGCTCGGACGCCTTCAGCCCCCCCTGCGACCTTCAAAAGTGTGAAGTGTCATAGTTAACAAAAAGGGACAGAAATAACTGCAAAAGCAGCTTCTTTTATTTGTCACTTCACCTGTTTATTCTTATATATTTTATTACCTTTTTTTTAAGGACTGTCATGCATGTGAGGCAGCAAAATAACGGGGTTTCACATACGTGGTTCAATGTGGTGCAGCAAATATTAGAGCATCTTCAATTTTTGACTTCCTGGCATCAACATGGTTTGCAATTTGCCTCTTTTACTGCAGATCTTTAAAGCAAAAAATGTAAGTAACATTATTAATAGTTTCCATCCACTTAAGACGTCCATGATGTAAGAAATCAATCACATTCGAAGAGAGCAGCTAAATAAAATCAAGACATCTTTAATGTAATTAACTGCACATGTTTTTTTCCCATCATGATGAGTTAAAAAGTCTTTGGCCTCATTGTAAAGTTCAATAAAAGCTGATGTCTGCAAAAAAATCTCTATGAAAACCAATAAAACCAACCAGCATTTTAACAGGTTTTATTAAACTTATCTATAAAACATCATTTTCGATAAAAAAAACAGCAACAGTCTCTTTTTTTTGACCTTGAAGAGCAAAATTATGTTAAAAATGTTAAAGCTTTTTCATCTTTAGCAGAAAAGGTACACTGAGTCTTATAGTATTTGACTTGTAGCTCATTTGCATAACACCACACACACTAATACACAACGTGCTGACCTCACTGTGTCAGGCTCTGCTTACCTGCACAGGTGCTTCAGTAATTCAGGCTGATTAGACTTCAACTCCAGATGAGAAGCCAAACTAAGTGCAAATTATGTGGGTGGATCGTGGCGGCAGGACCTTTAAGCGTCACACCGCTCACACACGACAACATAAATACCGTCATTACCACGGAAACGGGAGCCCGTGGTCGGAGCCTCCGGTCCGAGGCGTCGCTCGGGGGCGTCTGGGTTTCAGACGCTGAGTGTCACAGATTGATGATGTGTTTCAGCATCAGCATGTTCGAGTCGACGTGTCCTTCAGTGAAAGACACACACACACACCCACACACAGAGTTGTAGCATACCTGGCATGCTGCCATCAAAGCACTCTGATCTGATTCCTTCGCACAAACACACACAAACTCAAATAAACACACACACTTACACACAAATAAGGACACAAGGAGTCAAACTCTCTAAAACCAGCAGTTTGAGTTTAAATTCAGGGAGATTATTTAAATTCAGGGATTTGAAGCGAGTGGAAACAGGAGTGATGGGAGCTTTTTTCTGTCCTGACTCCTCTCTGTTTCTTCACCTTCAGTCTCTGACACACTTTCTGAGTCTGACTGAAGCACATCGAGCTCATGTTTAACCTCCCCGTCCTCCTCTTTCTTCCTCTCCTCCTGCAGCCTGAACTACAGCGGCATGTGTCTGGCGTCCGACGCACAGTTCAGCGACTTCCTCGATGGGATGGGACCCGCTCAGTTCGTCGGGCGACAGACGCTGGCGACGACATCCATG
Organism: Acanthurus lineatus; assembly: GCA_029814665.1. Classification (NCBI taxonomy): domain Eukaryota; kingdom Metazoa; phylum Chordata; class Actinopteri; order Acanthuriformes; family Acanthuridae; genus Acanthurus; species Acanthurus lineatus. The sequence goes on along the minus strand of JAPZDV010000012.1, from coordinate 2,722,462 downwards.
GGTGAGCAAGGACGAACGTTTTATAAACCTTTTTTTTCCCCCTCAATGCACCACGAGCCTATCAGCAGTTCATCAGATTTATTTTTTAATGTTAACCACGATTGTTAACACAAGACTCAGCGACTGCATGATTTCCTCTCTGAACTTTGAAGTTAATTAAGTAAAGTGGGAGAGATTAAGATTTGAGGGTCATAATTGTCACATTTATTTTATTAAATGCCTCTTAAGCAAAGAAGAAACTCTGGCTCTGAAAACTCAAAGGAAACTGAACCAAAAAGACCTTAAAAAGCATCTCACATTGTGGAAAAAAAGCCCCATGAATCAGAGCCGTGGAGTCTGAAAACACTGTACGCAGCGCTGATCTACTGTAAGTGGGTCAGTTTCCTCGCTGGCAGCCCGACAGCGTCCTTGGCTCCACAACAGTGACACTGACTGGACCCCCTTCACTCCAAAACCTCCCGTCCGGTCCAACGTTATATAACATCAGAGTCCTCAGAATAACTTGGTTGTCATTTCTGTCAGAGGAATGCATTTGTCATTTTTTTTAGGGGGGGGGCTTTTAGATGGAAGTGATGCCCAGTGTGACTTTCTGTGAGTTAAATGAAGAGAAAGTTTGATTTCCAGAAATCTCAGACGACGCTGAAGGCAGATTTCAACCGACAGGGCGAGAAAGAAAGAAAGAAAGACATGAGCTCATTTTGTTAACATGCAAACACGTAGCTTCTTTTTCACTCTGCAGAGAAACATCATCATTCCTGCAGAATTTAACCTCTCAGCTCTTGTTTAGTTTCCACCAACTCCTCAGAAAATACTAACAAACGGATGGATGCTGACATGTTTGACTCATACTGAACTGCACTCGCCTCATTCATTAAAATATGTGGACTTCATGCTCCACTTTCTTTACCTTTGACATTTTATGCCATTTGGTGCATTAAATTTATCCAAGCTCATTTGCTAAACCAGGAAAACAGGTGCCTGCTGATGCTACACACACAGACGTCGATAGTGTTTAGAATAAATCATGAAGTAAAGTGTCATAAACTGATGATGCGTTCAATGTTAAGTTCAAAATAAGAAGCTGAAGCGGAGACTTGGGAGTCAGCTTCAGTTTCCTGATGGTATTTCAGTGTTCATGAACTCACCACCGACAGAGAAATGTGTTTTATTCCTAAACAAGAACGACATTAAACTCCTTAAAAATAGACAAACTTAAGTCCACTGAGCTCTGTTTTTCATACGTGTGTTTGATTGAATCCCAGGTGACGTAGAAATCGGTCTGATGGAGAGAAACGGGGGTCTGGAGGTGGAGGTCGTTCAGGCCAGAGGACTCACCATGAAACCGGGCTCAAAGGGGCCTCCAGGTGAGTTTGAACCACTAAGTTCTGCGTTTTTGTTCAGAATCAAAAATATGTTTTTTTTTTTTTTGGACAGAATTTTCAAAACATTAAATTTGAATAAAGCAGCTTTTCCACAAAGAGACAGCTGCTTATTACACAATTGCCCTCTTCTGTGACATGGAAGTTCCCACAGCTCATGAATGCACCACAAGACAGCAAAACAGCATCAGCTGCACACAAACAGCAGCCTGCTGCGCACATTTTAAACCTGATGGAATATATCCACCAAAAGCACAATTATGGCGGTCGCATGATATGAAAGATGCATGAGTGAGCGAGGGGGAGGAGGAGGAAATGGTTTTCGGTGTTCTGGGAGTCAAACAGTCGGAGCAGAGGGAGGGGGTCTGCTGAATAAGTAAGGATACATTTGCTTCTGCTAATGCAGAAGAGAAACATGCAAAATGTTTCTCTGTGAAGCCGGAAACGAGTCCAAACGAGCCAATTTCACTGAACTCAGCCAGGAAATGGTTTGATAGCTGTAATGTCATCAGACGGTAAAAACACAGCGGTCAAAAATACACACGAGTCAGCACACACACACTTCCTCACAAACAGGCAGAACACACTGCACCGCAGGCAGATGCATGAAACATTTTGGAAATTATTAAAACCAGGAGTCCAAAGTTCTTCCACGGAAGAGAACAACCACCCTGAGAAACGTTTAAAGAGCATCCAGAGAAACATTCACATATTTTTTTTGTTTTAATTTAAAGGTCTGTGGAGTTTTTGATCACTAAGATCAATGTCTTTGTCAGCTGCTTCCTGCTTTTCTTTGCCTTTACACAGACCAGGACAAATATGAAACACATTTTAGGGATTTTAAACTTTCACTGGTGCAACTTTACACCTTCAAAAGCAGTCAAGATAAAAACTGCCAGCAGGTAAACAAAGCAGGTTTCTAAGGAGAGAAATAAAGGTTTTATAAGTAATAATAAGTAAATAATGATACACAAGATCTGTTGTGATGATAAAAACTGAATTTAAACTTAAAGTTTTCCTCGAATGTATTGATTATAATGTTTTTTTCTGTTGCTTCAAACCTTTAATTTCACACATCTGGTCAAAGGTAGAATATTAATTGAGCAACTAAATTTTTTAAGCGCCAAGATTTTTCAGTTTAAATAAACTAAATGCAAATAAAAAAATCAAATAAAACAAGTTATTTTTTAAGAGCTGTTTGTTGCTTTCAGTCTTTGGTTTGGTATCTATGGTGTCATTGATCAGCAGCAGTCAGAGGAAACACAAATCGGACATGTGTGATGTCATCATGGCTGCACTGTCATTTTATTTCCTCTTTTTTCATTTTGCTGCAAGTTGGATTGTGTAACAACAAACTATTAACTCTGATTGTAGTTCCCCTGTGTGGTTGCATAATATTAAACCAGCCATTGATCCTAATTGCATAAGAACAAAACAGCGTCAGCGAATAAGGAAAAACAAAAACATAATCTGGAAATAACTGCGAGAGAGATAAAAGAGAAGAGGATAATAAACAGAGCGAAGCACAAACAAGAGTCAGAGAGAAAGAGAGAGAGAGAGAAAAACGACTGGAGAGCAATTTAGTGTGAATGAAAGAAAAGAGAAGCGAGTAAAAACAGAGAGATGTGGAGATGAAAGGAAATCCATAAATAACAGAAGGACAAAGAGGAACCTTGATCCATATTTCCTTTTGCCTGAACTTTAACTGTAACACACACAGAGGCTGTGTATGTTTAAAACTGTGTGTGTGTGTGTGTGTGTGTGTGTGTGTGTGTGTGTCAGTCAGAGGCCTCTAATACTGTTTTGGGCTGTGTTACCTAGCAACAAAGTTTTAATCACAGGGAATAAAATCATAATCATAAGACTGACGTTGGCACCAGTCTTCTCTGAAGTCACTTTCCTGCAGGTTTGTTGTGTGAAAGTTTAAAAAAACACATTCGTTCATATCAACATTTGATAGATTATTTAATAGAAATACTTCTTTAACAATAATCATTTCTTTGTGTTTAATTGCATTAATTGCAGAAAGTGCTTTGCTCCCTTCGTGGTGCTGAAAGCATCAGTTTGCATGTGTGTTTGTTTTTCATTTTTGGCTTAATCTGATGTATTTTAAAGGATTATTTCAAGTTAAGTACATTTTTGCATACAAAGAAAACAGAAAACCTGACATTTTCTTTCTTTTTTATTTGTTTCTGTAGCTTGTTTGATTATGAATACTTAATCCTGAATCAAGGTTTACCTTCTTTGTCTGCGTTTTTTAAGCGGCCTACATCAAAGTTTACCTCCTGGAGAACGGGATCTGTGTGGCCAAGAAGAAGACCAAGTCAGTGAGGAAGTCTCTGGATCCTCTCTACAACCAGGTCCTGGTCTTCTCCGAGAGCCCACAGGGGAAAGTGGTGCAGGTGAGATCCATCAGACGCCGTGTCTGTTCCCACATGATTTACCTTAAAAAAAAATACAAGGAGGAGGATAAAATAGCAAATATCTAAAAGAAGGAAACAACTTACATAATTAAAATAGAAAATTCCAAAATGACCTGAATTTTTCTTAATTATTTAGTGCTTTGACCAAAACGCCAACATGCTAACATGTAAACACTGACAAAGCTAGCATGCTAATGTTTAGCAGATATAGTGCTGACCATTTTCACCATAGGGTTACAGTTTTAGCATGCTAGCATTTGCTAATTAGCATTAAGCGCATTAAACGCAAAGTACAGTTTAGACACGAGGTAATCATGGTGGAACTGTGTGCTAACTGTGACTCTTTGTGACACCTAAAGTCAGGAGATCAATAACGTGATGGGGATTCATTGATTAGAAGGAATCTCTGCACAAAAACTTCCTGGCAATTCATAAAAAAGTTGCGGAGATATTCTTGCCATGTTTACAATGAAGCAGCAACCTCATAATCCCACATAAATACCATTTGAATGATGAATTAAAATGAATAGCTCTTTAAAAAATAATATTAACAGAATCAGACTTCAGGGATCAGAAGGTTGTTTGATTTGTTCGTTCAGTTTTTTAGGATGCAGTATTTCACAAATGAACCTATCATTATAAAGCCAGATAATAAGCTCAGGATAGTTTAAATTTTTCAATAATGATGGTGAAATAACATAAATAACACCAACACGCCCGTGTGTGTGTGTTTAAACCTGACGGCTGACAGGTTTCCTCGGTGATCAACAGGTGGAAACATCGGCGTGTTGTGTGGAGAGGCCGGCAGCTCTGCCTCCGACTGCTCCGGCTGCTCCTGTTGCTGTGTAATTAGCCACAAAACGCCTCCCTCTTAATTATCCGCTGCCTCCGTCGCTGTCCTCCGAGTTTCATCAAACTCATTCACACTGGCAAACGGAAAAACCGCTGAAATCAGCAGCACTTTTCAATTCGCCACTTCCTGATTTAGCAAAAGCACAGAGCTGCAAAAAGTCTACAGAGCTGCAGAGAGTTCATTCAAAATCTTTTCTTAACCAACTTCATGACGTGACGAGACTCATCCGAGCGATCCAGCTGCACATCATCTGATCACAATGATTCACCAAAACATCTCTGCTTTCACTTTGCAGTTATGGATCATCTACACTGACTCTGATATACTGATCATCTGCGGTGGTGTGGCTGTTTTTAAGTTGCATCAGCTTGTGGCAGGTGTGTGTGTGTGTGTGATAATCGGAGGTCAGTGGATTTTTCGAGGGTTGCAGGTTTTAAAACCTTGTGTGTGTTCAGTGAAAACGCCTTCAGCGTGTCCTGAGGCCGATCTGCTGCCGAGTCATTAGCTGCTTAACGCCTCCTTTCTCATTATGAGCTGTGCGACTCTCCTCCACTCTGCTCTCTCTGCCTTCATCCCCTCATCATCTCATTTCCTCTCTTATCTCCTGCTCTCCCACAATTTGAATGTAATCTTTTAAGTTGTATTGTTTTCTTTTTTTTAATTTGCTGTTGTGTGTTTTTGGTTGGCTTATTTCTGAGCTCTGAGTTAGGATGCTAAAGATCTCTATCAGGTCATTTTTCTATTTAAAAATAACCACTTTTGCACAGTTTTTAACCCTTGTAGCACAGTTAAGCACACTGTAATAAACAAAATGCAGCCAAATTTTAACAGTGATGTATTTTTTTGATTCTCTGTGTCACAATGGCTCCTGCTTCACTATCCTTCCAAGAGTACCAAAACAAATTATGTGGACTTTGACCATAACGTACTTATGTGATTGTCGGACATCTCATCCTAAAATCATGCGCATTTATCTGATTCTGGAACAGCCTCCACTCTTCTAGGAAGGCTTTCCACTTTAGGGATTTGCTCCCGTCCAGCCACAAAAGCATTAGTGAAGTCGGAGTTTGATGTCGGAGGATAAAAAAATGATGTTTCAGTTTCGTGATGAAGATGTTTGTTGTGGTTCAGGTCGAGTTTTTGTGCAGAAAAGTCAGGTTCTTCCACACAAACCATCGTAATTTACCTGCATATGGAGGCGTAAACATGAAACATGAAAGTTTCTGATTCAAACTGCTGCCACAAAGTCAGAAGAGGACAATTATCAAGGATATCATTTACATTTATAGCAATTTTATATGCTTTTTATTGGAACTGGTGCAGACCAAAATACACTAAATTAATAACAGTAACACAGGACCAAGTCGTGTATTTTACAAGAATATCCTAATTAATGTTGCCGTCCCACTTTAGATCTCTAAAAACTATCTTTCCTTCTATTCAAGTTCACCTATCTGCTTTCTGCAACATGTTTTTTTTTTTATTTGTGTGTATTTGTATGTTCAGCCTTTCAGAAAACAGACAATAAGACGATGCAGGACACTTTATTTCCCATCCTTCATGCTAACACTTAGCTAGTTCCTCTTTTGTTTTTTGTTTTTTTACCGAACATGTTTCCTTCTCCTGAAGCCTCTCACTCCTGAGTCGCCGTGTTTGAAGTCAGGACCTTGTTTGAGGAAGCGACTGCAGCAGAAAGAGAGACAGATCCTCCATCTTTAAAGATGGAGGAGATAGATTGAAGCAGACATGGCCTCTGTGTGTCTGTGGTAATCACCTGCAGACACACAAACGCACTCACACACAACAAACAGATTTGTATGCCGGCATGCACAGGACAGACAAGACCACCACACGAGAGCACACACACACACACACACAAACACAAACACACACACAGGCTGAGGGATATTGATTATTTTGTTCGGCCCTTGACAAGATGAGGGGCCGTCTGAGATGAGCCCTGACGTTATCAGGATGTCAAGAGACAGAGGACACCTAGCGTACAAACACACACACACACACACACACATGCAGGTCTCTAAGCACACCATCATTTCCCCTCCCTCACTCCCTCACTCCCTCACACACACACACACACACACACACAATCCCTCTTCATTTACTCTAATTGAAACCTCAGCCCGCTCTGGCTGCTGTAACAAAGAGAGGAACTGTCGAGATCCAGTGTTGCTTCAGAGCAGATTTCCAAACTACCTGGATTAATGCTAATTAACCCCGCCTTCTTAACCTTATCGCTCTGTCAATTAATCTGCCTGGTCCTCCATTACCTCCTGAATGTTTTATGTGCAGGATTAAAGGGCCTCCTCTCTGTTTAGGCTGGAATAAATTGAAATCTCTGTGGTGGGTTGGAAACACTGAGGAGGGCATCAGGTGCACCTACCTGTACAATGAAGTTTTGATTGATACCCTCTACAAAGAATATATGAAATTATTGATAATAAAATCTAATATTGCCGCTAAAATGTAGTAAAACTTGATAGAAAATGCCTCCCAGATGTTAAAAAATTTGATGTAAAGAGGGCGACTACATTGTCATCACTGTTTTGTTGCAGCTGTTCATTTTCTTTCAAATGCAGATTCAAAAAATGTCCTAAAAATATTTCCTGGGTGTATATGCCTTATTAGCTTTATGTGTGTAAAATATAACTATATTTCGCTTTCTCATTTTTTATCCTATTCCATTGCAAAATGAAGTATCTGTACAGGCCCGTTTAGGGCCCCATTTATAGCATTAGGGACACGACCCACATTAGGTTTCGCGTCCATGTCTATTACAAGGACGAATAAGTCACCTTCATATGTTGATAATTTACCTTGAAACTCTTCACTGACAACACCAAATGAATGTTTCTGAAAGCTTCAGTTTATGACTGAATATCTACAACAAGGCGTCTCCATAAGCCTTTAGCAGTCCCTCCAGGATTTTGCGGGCGTTTTTCAAGATTGTTGCGGCCTAAATGCCTGAATTCGCGGCAGCCTTTCTAAAAAATTGCGATGGAAATTGCGATGTTTTAAGCATATTTGTTGTGATGAAATTGCTGGAGACAGTGAAAATTGCTAAAAAGTTGCATTTTTATTCTTTGTTTTGTATACTTCATTAAAAATCAACATCATGAATTGAACATCAGGGAATTGTTTTGCTCGGTCTTTAGCAGTAATTTTTGTTGGTAAGTGAGAGACATTACTATCGCACTTGTCTGCATCTTCAAGCCATAAACAAGGAAGTGAATTCGGTGATGTATGTGCATTATGAATTCCTGGAGGGACTGTCTACTTTGTTGATGCATGTTGCAGCCAATCAGTGAACTGCATTATGAATGTAGAAACGTTAGGTTAGCCGATGAGCGACGTAGCTTATAGCAGCTCTGACCAACAGAGATGCAACTCTCTCAAGTTCTTAACAATTATGCAAAAGGACTGAAATAAAAAGTAGTTCATGGAGTCATACTTTGCAAAAAAAATCCAGAAAATGTTGAGATTTCTTGTAATTTCAAACCTTTGTGCTGCTGAAACAGAAGCGCCATTGGACTCCATTGTTCCCACCATGACCTCCAGCCGACTGCGGCCTCCTCCTGTCGAGCAGGAACAAGCCAGGAAGTTTCAAGTGCCAGCTTTTAAATCCACGGGGGCAAAAAGGGACCATTACTTTTAAGATTTTATTCTTTACAGGCTTTTATCAGCACCCTGCTGCTAAGAAACGGGAATGAGATACCTGAGTGCGTACCTGTCGGAGGTTCAGCTTGAAGAAATATCCCTCCACCCGAGCTCACTGTCGGCTCCTTGTTTGCCTTCAGCTCAGTTCCTTTTCCCCGTTTACCTAAACTACAGCCATGAACGCAGCCTCAGATGTATTTAATCCAAGATCCCAACAGAAAAAAGTGGTAATTATCAAATCAGAGACACATAAATACAATACTTACATCCTCACAGAGACTGGAGATGCCAAGTTTTTTTAATCTTTATAACCTCGTTACTGTTTCAGATCGCTGTTTTAATTTACATCCAACCATAAAAACAACAACCACAAACAATAAAACCTCAAAACAAAACAAACACATCTGTTCATTTTACCTGCAGAACCGCCCTGCATCGTAAATTATAGATACTGTTTAGACGCCGTTTGTTAAAGTGTCAGTAATTGCCGCAGTTGGTGAATAAATATTATTTATCTGCACCCTGTGATACAACATCGCACACAGGCAAGATCACGGGAATGCAAATCGCTTTAAAGATGATGTATGTAACATTTAAGCACAATTACAGTCCAGTTTCTGTAAAGTGGAGTCTACACTGCGAACAGTGTGTGCAGGGTTGTTGTTAAACTGACCTACGGAGGTAAAACACATGTAGCAGCTTAATGAAGAGAGCCTGAAGGACGTGAAACTGATCTCATATCTGACATCGTGTGGGTGGAAGCAAGAAATCCATCCATCCTCACATCAGTGAGGTTGATATGAAACGTATTTGACCACATTTTTTTATCCACAGTAGAACAAAGAGATAAACTGTACTGCAAAAGTTTGTAAAATGTCACATGTGTCATCTTTAACTCTAAACTTTACAGGATGACGTCTTATGTGTGATTATTCATCACTAAAACCACTTTTTTCCTCTAAAGTAAGTCTTTTTATCCATTGATCCTCCTCTTTGCTGCTTGTAATGTCAAAAATCCATCTTGTTACTGAGTTTTTGTGAACATCTTGGCTGTAAATTGATTAACTATTTTTGTCTGGTTGTAAAAAAAAAAGGGAATGTAGATAAAAAAAAATTTCAAGTCCATTGGCTCCAGCTCGAAGATCCTTGCGGTGCCAAATAGAAGAATATCAAAAATATGTTTTTTTGTTTGTGACTCATTTGAAGATGACAGTCAAGATGTGTCACATCCTATTTCTCTTCCCCCGCGCTGCAGGCGAAGGAGGCCAATAAACTAAAAAACATTTTTATCCGACACCTGTTTGTGACTCACTGCAGCTGGCGATGAAGCGAAATCAATACCTCCGTTTTTATGCTCTTTCTCTGCAGCAACACCATCCACCGGTCTTTATTAAGGCTCAGCTTAACAATGTAGAGCAGATGATGAAGTGCGCTGCTGGACTGCTTTCTTCAGGAAATATTAATAACAGGTGGTGATTTTATATACAAGCGTACATAGATAGATCCGAGCCTGTAGTGTGTGTTTGTTCTCTGCTTCTGCATTTGAAAGGGAGAGGAAAAAAAAACACGAGCAGGTAACTGAGAGGAGAGTGTAAAAAATCAGCGTTGCAGAACAAATCAAGACGAAGACAAAAGCAACAGAAATGCATGAAAGAGGAATATTGGAAAGTATGAAAAATATAATTTGATTATGTAAAATTTAAGACTTAAGACTGAGAAGCAGACAAGCACACAGTTTTTTAGATTCAGCTTCTGCTTTTCCCGCTGAAGAATTAATCATGAGCAGTTTTTATAGCTGATTTGTCATAAATTAAAAAAGACGAATCAATGAAATTTGCAGCTGAAAGCCTCTGAAATGTGAAGAAACGCAGCTGTTTTCTGTTTAACATCGCTGTGAATTGAATGCCTTTTGAGCTGTTAGACAAAATGAGAAATTTACAGCTGTCATATTTCTTCTTTTTAAATCATTAATAGATCAGTAGATCGGTAGTAAACAAGGCCTGTAAGACTCATTTATTATTACCCCCTCCTTTATCATCTGGGCTGTGAAATCATTAGATTTTCGCAGTCTGAAGGAGTAAAACTGTACGTTGTGCTCATGGTGGAGAGTCTCTCCTGCTGAGCTGCTGGCAGAGCCGTCTGGCAAAGAGTCAGTGATGGAGTTGAAACTGATTGGTTTATCCGACGTCACTGACTGACAGTCATCAGGACCGAAGCAGAGTGTGTGTGAGAGCAGCCAGCAGACTGCAGGAGAGCTGCCCTCAGTTTCTAACACCTTTATCCACCTTCTTCACAGCTAGTTTGGGGGATTTTTGGTCATTTTGAGACTTGATTTGTAGAGTTTACATCCTGTCATGCTGCTTCTGCAATCCTCTGTAAACAATGAGCTAAAAAACGAGTGCGTCAGTTCAATTACAACTTATATTTATCTGAACATAACAACTAATTGTGTTTCATGCTAATGTTTAACTCCACCCACCTTTGATTGAAATGTTGGTGTTGGTGTTAAGTTCTGTTGTAAATATGATAAATAAATGATTTTACTGATAATAGTTATTAGTTGCAGCTGTATTTATTTCAATAATATGTGTATTTGTGTCATGAACAAAGATCCTCTTAAGACCAGAAAGCAATCTTAAAAAATATGGTTGTTTTTTGGCAAAACACACCAGCATCAGCATGAATTCCTGCTGCTGTGAGCTGCAGTCAGGCGTCTCCACTGCGGCCTCATGTGTTGATCTTAATTACAACAAGTGCTCATAATTACTCTGACAATGATATATGGTGTTTAAAAAGCACCTTTAACATTTTTCATTCACCGCTGGGAATTTTTTTTTAAGGCCCACATGTTCTTTGTCAGCCACGGCCTGTTTCACATTCACACAGCTACTTCACATTCATTCATTCACACCTGGCTGATACGACCAGAGCTGCACAGCTGGCTGCTGGGACGCTGAGGCGGATGAGATGCACCTCTGTGGTGGCTGCTGGGGGAGAGGATGACCTTGATATGTCTCTTTGCATTACTCTTCCTCTGCATTACCAGCAAAGCGTGGAATAACTCCACAACAGAATCAGCAGACACCTGTTTACAAGTCCCAGCACCGGCGGAGATAAATGAAATCAATACCTCGGCTCCCGTGCAATTTCTCTGCCCCCTCTGCCGTCCACAAGTTCATATTACCGCACAACTTTACGGGGGCAGAACTGATTATGAGGCAGATCTGCTTAAAGTGCGGTATTGGCAGAGTGCAGATACTGTAAGTCATTAGCCATCCTTTGATATTGTTACGGTAAGCAGAGAGGATGCAACCTGCCTCATAATCAATGCTCATCGTAAAAGCTGGTAATAGCAGGGAGGAGCTTCAAAGATACAACTGAACACCAACTTTTGTCCTCATGAGCGTTGATTCTCATTCACAACTTAAAGGACAGAAACACAAGATTAATATGCTGTTTTTAAAGGCGAAGAAGCTTTAAGATGATGTGTGTTTGTGGCTAAAGTATGTTCTCTTAAAAATCTAAGAACATCATCTTTAAACAAATCTTTAGACAAATTTAAACAAAATTGCAAAACTTTAAAGTAATTATCAACCACCTTCATGCAAACATAAAGACACATGAGTAGATTTAAGGTCATATAGACAACAGTTGCATGAAAACAAATAATTTTGAAAAAGAAATTACATCCACAGAACTTTTAGAAAAATGAAAGTCCACATAATCCTAAAAAAAAAAATTATAGAGGTGAAATAATTTTGACGGGTCCAAAACCATCATTATATTTACATTAGAGCGAGTTTACTGACAAGATCTGATATGGCCGAAGGATCTCTGAGCCAATAGCAGAACTACGTTGATGTCACGTGTCATCATCAGCCAATGAGGCTTAGGAGTTGCCATAGTATTAGCATTAGCGCTAGCGCATATATTTCTTAGCTAAAACGTCTGCTCATAAAGTATAAAAGTAAGATTCAGTGCATCGAAAACAAACTACACAACAAGAAACAGCAGTCAACGTCCTTAAAATCTAAACTTAAGTGTTTTTACCGGTTAGGTTGTCATAATTAGAGAAATATCAGGTTCAGTCACCGATTAGCTACGTTAGCATCAGTGACGATATGCTAGGTGTTCATGTTGTCCACATCACCTTTAAGTAATTAAGGGAAAATAACGAGATAACAGTTGTTTTGGTGATGTTGTGGGAAGGAGAATGACTGAACTATAATGAGGGATGTTGTGTTTACATGCAGTTCTGCTTTTTAAGCCGTTCAGCAGCTCTATCACCCACTTTCCCGGTTGATGAGTCGTTCCTTAGAAATTTATTTAGTCTTTTGCTGAGCACAGTTTTCTCCCCATGAGGCTAAAATCTGACATAAAGGTGTGTTTCTGCAGCAACATATTCAATTAGAAAGGGAGCAAAAAAAAAGAAGTTAAAAAACAAAATAAAGCTGTGAATCTTTATGATGGACGTTTCTCAGATCTCAGATGCTGTCGAATGTTAGTGAGAGTCTGTGTTTTTTTTCTTTTCGTGCCAAAGTAAAGCTCTGTTTGGGAGGCAGAGACACGAGAAACAACCCTAATGAGACAACAAATGCCAGCAGAACCCCAGCAGCACTCTTCTTATACTGTAAATTCCTCTTAGGTTGTGTCAGCAGGCAGCCGAGTGTTGAGAGATGAAAGAGTGGGAGCTGAGATGCCACTGAAGCACCGCCTGAAGAGACTCTTTGTATGAGAAAGTTGGCTGGAACTTCCAAAGGGGAAAATGAAGACTATATTTTAACTGAACTCTTGCTGTCTTCTGCATTCCTCTGGTAGATTTTCACAACAGAGGTCTCCACCATCCTTTTGTAGCGTATGAAAAGCCCTGTTGATCTTTCACTTTGTCTATGAACAGTATGAATTGTGTACATTTTCATGATGGATGTGCATCAGTGCCACTGAGACGGATTCCTGAGCTTTTTACAGACGCATCGTGTTATTGTGGATGTTTCTCCTGAGAGCTGCCGCCGCCGCCGTCGGCTCGTTTTGAAGGCTGAAAAAAAAAAAATACAAGCTGTGTCACAGTGGTGATTTTTGAAATGTGCCTTCTGATGCATTTTTTTTATTTTTTAAAGCGACTTGGACACACTCGGATGGCGATTTGCTGTTAAAATCAGTCAGTTTAACTGGACACTGACAGATGGCATCAACTTGACGGACTGTAAAGGAACAGAGACTGTCCTCTGTGCAGATAAACTGCTGTCAGACGGCAAAATACATCACTAATGAACATCATATGCTGCCTCTCATGTTAAATTAGGACCTTGAACTCGTCCTTCCCACCCTTTTCTCTCTCTTAATCCCTCTCCGGACGGCATTAGTGTGATTCCAGCAAGTCAGGACCCTGGAAATTTGATCCAGTACCAAACGAGGGGACGTCCCCTGTTCAACATGCTAGCAAACGTCTGCTGGATTCACCTTAACTTGAATGTCAGTGAGAGAGAGATTCAGCCTGTAGCTGCTTCTGGATGTTCACATTAAATCACTATTTTTTTTGTGTGTTTGTTCATTTTTGTGTGTGAAAAACAGGGAGTGGCATCTTCAGTCCAGCCTAGACAGACGTTTTGGCACAAGGAGCCACTTAAGATGGAAGCATTTGTGTTTTTTCTAGATCCTTTTAGTTCATGAACTCCTCTAAGAAAAGAAAATTTATTTCAGCTTAACCTTTTAAAAGCTTGTTGTAGATTGTTGACTGTTTGAGGATATAACAAACATCCCATGATCCTGCAGGATTTTTATCCAAAACGGTCTATTTCCAGTTGTTTTGAATGAGAGCCCTCTAGTGGCAGAACAACATGTAGTGCAT
>JAPZDV010000012.1:2661309-2672101 GCA_029814665.1 Acanthurus lineatus | reverse complement strand
TTATCTGAGCTGCTGAGGTGCACAAGTGGTTCTTCTTCTGGTGTTTCTGGAGGTCAACAAACAACTTCAGCTTCATTAATTATATCTGGATTTTATCTGGATACAAGATATTTTTGAAATAAGGGATTTAATTTTGACAAGGTTAAAGTATTTGTTCTGGTTACTAGACATGTGGCTAAAAAATGTCCTGAGTTTGTGTAAAAAAATCTCAGTTTTTCTCATTTGAAGTGGGAATCAGACAGATGTTGAACAGCTGCTTGGTACTCTTCTGGTTTTGTAGGAGCATTTGGTATTCGTATTAAACATACATGACTCTGTGCGTATCAGTCTGAACTTCACTTTTAAAAGCACCGTGTATCTCAGCATCTGTGTGTGACGTGCAAAGACAAAAACTCAGCTGTTTTAGTTTTTTTTTTTTAACATAACTGCATGATAAGTACCCGGATCTCCACTTGACCGTCCATTTTATTTAGATCTTTGTGTTTCATCAGTGCCCAGCTTTGCTGACGATGGGTTTGTGCTTTCTTTGTGAGTTGCAAACTGATGCTACATGATGCATTTAGTGCATCGGGGGGTTGAGAATGGGTTAAACTTTAAGTCTCTGCATGATTCGGTGCTCATTATTTGGCATTATTATTTGGCATTTCTCGTATTTTGGAATGAATTAATGAAGACTGGATGTTAATGGGCCGTGTGTGTGTGTGTGTGTCCCCCCCCGCAGTCCTCTGCAGACCCTGTCGTCCTCGTCTCCTCTTCAGCCTGTTTTAAATAGATCCTGTAGAAATAGCTCTAGAGGAGACAAACTGCCCTGACCGACTTGCTGAAAGTGTGTGTGTGAGTGTGTGTGACTTTGTATTTTGCATACATATTCATATCTGCGTGTGTGTAGAGTCTTGTGCATTTTCAGTTTGCTCCATCGACTTTGACTTCATCCATAATTAAATCCCTATAAATCAGCCTGTCAGTCTGCGCTGCGTTGTGAAGGGCTGAATAGCATTTTAACGAGTGCGGGGGCTATTCTCGGGCCGGAGCGCCCCAACAGGTACGCACTTTCATCACTCATCCTGATCAATTCATTACTCTTCCTTTATTCTTCCCTCTATTTTTTGCCTTTCATCCTTTGGCCCTTCCTCAACTAGTCAGAGGTGTATTTTTAGATCCTTGCGTGGAATATAAATCGAATCTTTTTTTTAATAAAAAAAAAAAGGAGATGAGATTTAACAGGTCGAGTCAATATCGGGGTAAACAGCAGTCAATCACGCTGTGAACGCGTCCTCAGCTGCTCCCCGTCACTTCCTGTTTGCATCTGATGAAACACTTCCATAATGTAAAGACCCAGTTTTCTTTAAGTGTTTAAAATGAAGATCAGAGTTAAATTATTTCTTTTTCGGTGACTTGAATGAAGGAACAGGTCAGCAAGTGCAAGACAAAGAACATTTTTTAATATGTAGAATATTCAGTCTGGTTGCAAACCACTGAAACACTGAAACACTGAAATACTGAGCTCATGGCCACTCAAACATATCAGAGCTGTGTCTGTTTCCACCAACTGTGGCTTTATAGGTGATATTTACTTCGGGACATCATTTATTTCCTCGCTACAGTCACAAAAATGTCCACAAGCATGAAGGAGATCAATGCAGCCGTGCATGCACTAATGAAAACGGCCGTGCTACTTTTTTCAGGTAAAGGTGATATATAATGAGATAATATATGAGATGAGATGAGATAATATATACAGTATATATAATGAGATTATGGTTTAAGCCACTTATTTCTTGTCTTCTGAAATACAATATGATGTTTATTTTGTCAGTGATGGTTCCATTTAATGTAAAATAGATGATAAATCAGAGTATGATTGACAAGTAGTGTGTCCTCAAATGCTCCATCAGATCCAATCAGGATGAAGATGTAGCGACAGGTGTCCTCCTCAGCTCCACCTTTCAGTCTCAAACATGGTCATTTCTGTTCCCAAAGTGACGACGGCCATAATGTCAGACTTGAACAAACAACAGCAGTCTACAAAATAATGAATGACATCATGAAAACATCTTGGTCAATATTTTTTTCCCTCTTCAATCTCGTGATCTTTGCAAAAACAAAACCTGGACCGAGTGAATTCCTGAGCGTGCAGGATCCGTGTGCACTTCACTGACGTCCCATTAAATCATTTTCATTTCGGTGTTGCCAGAGTGAGAAGTTGCTTAGTGCAGCAGCGAGTGACCTGATACGCTTTTTAAAAAAAAAAGTCATAATGTTTAATTATATCCCATCAATCATTTTGTCAGACAAGGATTTTTTTAAAAGTGCGTATCTGAGAGAACCTTTCATTTGACCTTTCAGAGGCACTTTGAAAAGAGACACACTGACAAAAACAAGATGTAAAGCTTGAGATTTTAAAAGTTATTAACCAGGAACATGTTGACTGAGTTTGGTTTGTGCGACAAGATTAAACACACGTAGTTATTTCATCCAAAGTTTGCGTCTTTAACAGCATAATATAATCTACAGCAAAGAGCCTGCTGCATTTGTAACAAGGTAATCTGGAAGTGCTGTTTTTACGGCAGAGTGTTGTCTTAACTGGGTCAGTGTTTGAATATAGCAGCCCATATAAACGCCGACACACACCGAGATGAGTCCCTGTGAGCCGCAGAGCTTTTTGGCAGAATGCTTCAGCTGCTTTTGTCCTCTTCCAGACCAGAAGATGTTATTTATGTAAGTGTGTTTGTACGAGCAATCTATGTGGAACAATACAGATGAGGAGGGGTGGTAATGAGGTGTTGTGAGTGTGTAAGATTGTGTGTGTGTGTGTGTTGATGACCCTGGACAGCTGCAGCTGGTTTGGACTCCTGTGACCGTGACTCTCCCCCACCTCACACACTCAGTCTCATTCAAGACAAAACACGGTTTTTTTGGGTCAAAAACATGAAAATTCCTGCTCACACACTTTTGTGTTGACTTGTTTCAGGGTTTCATGGTTCTGACCGGGTCGTCTGAGTTCGAATACATGGAGATCTTAATGCTACAGCACACAAAAAGGTTGTAGATAGTGTCATTACAACATTGTGCCAAGCCTTTGTTATGTTTCGGCATGGCATTGCCTCGTGCACAAAGCCAGGTCAGTCAGAGAAATACTTCCCTCAGTTTGTTATGATCGACCTTGACATTGCACACATTTTTTAACCTTAAAACCATCCGACACCTTGTGGGACGAACTGGACCGTGGACGTGAGCCAGACGTCATCATCCAGCATCGTTTTCTAACCTCAGTAACACACATGTAGCTTAACGGGAGCAAATCTCTGCAGTCAGGTTTCAAACACTTGTGTAAGGTTTTTCCCAGAGAGGTGAAAGAAGTTATAACAACAGACAGGCGTCCCTCGTATTGAAGTGTCTTGTGCAATAATTACTCAATTAATGTTCAGGTTTTCACACAAAAAGAGAAAAAAAACTTAAAAATTAACCAGTAGTTGTTGTTAATTATATTGTTACGTTGCTTGTTAATTCCTCATTTAATCAAACAAGCAGTTAAACATTGAAAAGTTGCTAAATCTCACAATTTACCATCAAGTAACTCACTAACAGATTACTCATTACTCTCACTGTGACCCGTGACCTTTGTCACACTGTTTCCTTTACCTCTGGTCTAATGTGGCCTTCACTGACTGCAGCTCACCTGGAAAAGTTTGTGCCATTGATCAGGTGTGAATCCTCTCTGCAGAGGTCTGGGTTCAGGACTTTTACTGCAAATCATCTTTACTTTCTCTTTCTCTTTCTCTCTCCCTGCCTCTTTTCAGCTGTTGCTATCATAATATTTTGCAATAATTCCATCAAAGGAATTGTTGGGATCATTTCAGGGGTTTGGGGGTCATTTTTAGGGGTTCATCAGTGCTAAACCATCGTGTTTTTCACTGAGAGTTATTTTTGTTCTTTCACATAAACTTTGAAACACAATCTATTGATAACCAGAAACTGGCCGAGCTTGGGAACATTGTATTTCTGTGGTCCAACACTGCCCTGCTGTGGACGTTGATGGAATTGCAGCTGCCTGCCCTTAAACTGTAACTAAAGCATGTCAACATAAATGTTGGCAGGCCACTGAGGCTCAGCTTTGCTTCATGTCTGCATTGGTCTGAGCTCTGGGGGAAGTTTTTTTAGTGTTTCTGTCTGATTTTACCAGTAAAACCAGTAAAACATAGTTGTTAAAATCCCCTGATGAAGAAAACTGTGCAGAGTGATGGGTCTTTCTTTTTAAAACTGGCCTTAAAAGCATCTACTTTTGGACCATCTTAAGTTTTACTAACATGAAATTATATAATATTCTGAAATTAAAACATGTGCCTGTTGGTCCGCTGTGTTTACTCCTGCAGAACGTCTGCCATCTCAAAGACTGGAAAACCTGGAAGTTTCTGTTACAGGTGAAAGAATTTCTAAAACAGATTCCCTTCTTATGCTTTCTCCACAAAAGTCTCACTGTAAAACACATATGAGCTATATTTTTTCATCTTTTTGGTCAGTTGGTGCCACTTTTCAGCAGATTGAGGACAAAAATGGCTTATGGTCTCGTCCAAACATGGGTTTTCTCCTCCTTCGTTTTTAAAAATACTTCAGTCCTGCTTTAAATATATACCTCCATATATTTCTCCATCGCTGTCGAGAGCTTGCCAAACCAACATACAGGGACATAATGTTAAACCTAAAGCCACACTGCACTTGAGTTCAGTCCTAAGAGGTTTGCTGAGCAGAAAAAGCAGCAGCAGCAGCTGGCAGAGACAAAAAGTTGCAGTATATTCAGAAAGTTTTCAGCAGCCTTGAGTCAGATCTTCTGTCTGCACTTCACCTTTTGATATCAGGTCAGATATCAGGTCATCACTGCTCAACAACAATAAAAGATTCAACAGAAAACATGTCAGAGTGCTAAAATGAGACTTTATTGAAATGAGGTCAACAATATGCAGCAAACTCAGGTGTTTTTTAACAAATTTCACTAATTATAAGGTGACATTCTGCTAAAACAAGACTTTCCTGCATGCTCATATTTTCTATATTTGAAAGTTTATTTCACAATTTGACAAAAAATAAATCAGTGAAACATTTGACTCCACAAAATACAAAACACAAGAAACACTTTGCATATTTTGCAACAGCTGGAGATTCTTTATGTGTTCTTTCTTACAAATTTCAGCGTTGCTTGCTATAATTTAAGAGTAAAAATATACGAAATGTAGTTTATTTGTTGCGTAAATTTATTTATTTTTCACATAAGGGAACTTTTTTTTAACAAAGAGCAACAGTCTGAGTTTATAACAGTAACTAAAACAAGCTGATTCACTCAGTTGAATTTTTTGAATCAGACTCAACTGGTGTCTCGTTGTGCGTTGGGCGCCATCTTGTGGTCGGTCTCTCTCACAACAGATCCTGCAGGATGTGATTATGGAGGAGAAGGAGGGAAAAAGAAGAGTGGAGGGAGAGAAAAACAGACCAATGCATTATCACTCTTATACTGGCAGTATCATTGCACTATGACCTTTTCTAGGTCACAAACGTCCTTTATGTGAGTTAATAATTAATGTTGAATGTCACTCCAAAGAGTTTATAACAGGATACAAACCTCCGACAGAAGTAAACAAGAGCTCATATCAGTGTTTTTCTTTTTACTGATACAGAAAACAATCTAAAGTTCACTGGTTTCAAAGTGTGAAAATATGAAAACGAGATGCACAATAACAACAACAGGATACTACAGGTGTAAAACAGGATTTTATAACCAGTCAAACACTTGTTCTTGTTGTCGTGAGCCGATCGTCGGCCGTCATGTGAAGTCTGTAGCAGGGATTTCTTCCACCGCAGAGCCACACTGTGGCTGAGGGTGGAATGGGCAACACCACTGCTCTGCTCTGCCTCCTCAGCCTGCAACAACACCCAGTATGAAGCACTGGGCTGAACTGGGAGAAGAGGCACCGACACCAGCACGCGCCATTGCATATGTTCTTCTAATGTACAAAAAGCTATTACAAGTATTGAGCGAGAAAGAATTTAAACACACACACAAACACATACACAGCAATTCAAATTAAGAGCTTTAAGACCGATTAGTCTGTTAAGAATAACTATTTTCTTGGACAATCACTTAATATTTTGTCAAAATTCAAATAAAAATGCAAAATATTTGATGGTTTCAAGATGGAGTTCATATTTTTTCTCATCTCACATCAAACTAAACTGAATAAATTTAGCTTTTGGACTACTGATCGAAAAAAAGACACTGATAACATAATAAAATGACACTGAAACGCCACTTCAAATATACAGATATAGATAGATAGTTCCAGTATTCTGATGTTGAATTTTAAATAAAAATAAATGGCAGGAATTAATAATAGACCTAAAATTAACTGTCACAATGCTGTTAATTATAATTTACTCTTCATAAGAACAAAACATTTATCAGTAAATGAAAAAAAAATGCATATTGTTCCTAACAAACGTGAATGCTGGTTACACAGAAGAACATAATATTTTAGGTTTAATCACAAACCTGCAAGGAACTCAAAGACTAAACCATTTTTAAATTTTATTTTATTCATTTCATTATAAGATTAAGCCAACTACCAACCTGCTGCAGGACACGTGGCACAATGTCCAACACTGAGTGCAGTAATACACACTGAAGTCCTGCTATAAACCTGTTTATTAACAGAAAGTCTCATATGTGGCTACAACACGAATAAAAAAACACCGTAAGTCCCGTTTGACTCTATTTCTAAAGCGAATGTTGCAGTTTTTTCTTTCACATTTCCAAACTAACTATTGTTTTGCATGAACTCACAGTTATGGCGCACCGTCTAATCACAAGATACGACATTATGTAACAGCAATGTTAGTCTCACAAGCCCGTGAACGTCGCATTTTTAGTGGTAAACAGTTATTTTAAGCTGAAATCAAGACACCGCTGACCTCACAACGACGCTGTCTGGCTGGAAATTTGAGACGCAAACTTGACAATTGATGCGTTACGTACGCACGAGACATCACAGAGGACAGAGGAACTATTGTCGACAGACACAAATGAGTCTGAAATGACAAAAAATAATAACAATGACGTTTTGAGTTAAACAATAACTTACCATGAAACAGCTGTACAGTTTGAGTCGCCGTACGGAAACGCAGAGGATGATGGAAAGGTCTGGAAGGCGAGAGGAGAGCGGTCCTCATTATCTTTACGTCGCGGGTTGCCAGGTTTGTAGTTTATCGTCCAGCAGGCAAGTGTAGTGTGCAGTGGTGGAGACAAGTTTTCTGTTTTTGTTTCTGAAGTAGAAGTTCAAAAACTTAATTAAATGTAAAAGCTGTGCATTTAAACTCCTATTAGAAAAATGAAGCTACTTAAAGTAGGCAGCGGCTGTAAAATTTTCCATTTGAATAAACTTAGGAAGACATTTATTAGAGGCACCATTGTATGTATATATTTTATTGTTATTTGTCTAGTTTAACCTGTAACAATACATTGTGCTCTATGAACAAATGGTATTGGTGATATTGTTAAAATCAATTATGTAACTAGCTAGTAATTACAGCTGCCAACTTAATATAATAAGTAGTGGTGCTGGGTGTAAATGCAATTAAGTATAGCATAGGAATAGTCAAGTTAAATACTGGCACCTCAAAACTGTACATTCAAGAACAAAAGCACACAATAAGCGTGCTCTGCTATGTGAAATGTTGTTTTTCCACTTCTTTTTTCGTGTTATTGCTGTTGGTTGATCTGTATAGTTTTTAATATGCCATTATTTCTAAAACACAGACACCACTGCATGACACTTTAGCTATCGGCACGTTGTATCTTAATACACTTCATTTAGGAAATATGCGCAAGGTGAATGCAGATGAAATTGCTTGCAAACAAAGGGGCAGGTCCGTCCATCTGCATCTGGAAACGCGTTTTTCACGGACCTGGCAACCCTCGTACCGGTCAGAGCACACTGCGCAGACTCAGAAAAAATGGCGGACGAAGTTGAGCAGGTTGGCGAACTGCATTCAATTGAACTGTTATTCTCTAAAACAACGTGTAAATATTTTTATACAGTGAAGCAGAGCTTAGAGTTTTACTCGTTTACTAATATTAGGGGGGTTAATCGTGATAGTTTATCGGTGTTTGTTAGCAGCGCGGAGAGGCCTGTCAAACATGCTAGCTAAGTTAGCCTGGTTAGCGTGTATTACTCCCGGGGAGTATTCAGGTTAAAATGTGGTGTCGGAGAACATGATGCCGTAGAAAATTGATACGAATGAAAAAAGCTAAACTCTCAGTTATAGTAGAAGTCCCTGTTTGCAAATAGTGGGCGAACAAGACTACCAGGAAACTAACGTAAGGTGGTCTTAAAGTGCGAAGATGGAGGGGAGAGGTTGGATGCTCTGGATGCCTCTGTGTGTACGGAGCTGCTGATTATTGAGCACAGAAACAAGACGAGTCTTGTTCAGGAATGTTTCAGTAATTGTGTACAGCCTCTTAAAGTCAAAAGATCTAGTTAATTGGGTTTATAAACAATCAAAACTTTAGGTAATTTCTTGTCATCATACTGGGGTAAACGGCAGATTATTTGAGTGTGTGTACTGTCGAGTTATTTGCAGGTCTATCAGCTGTTTAATACTGGTTAAACACGTTTGACCTGTTGTGCAAAAACAAATGTTGGGACAAGAGTTTTCGAGGTTACAAAGCTATATGCTCAAAGGTAAAATGTAGTAAGGACTTTAGTGGGATAGATAAAGAAAACAATCCAGTAAACTAGCCCCCCTAGCTGCATCCCTCCAGTAAACTTTTAGGTTTGACTCTAGTTTTTGAAAGAGCTGAAATAAGTATTTCTCTATCCTGCAGCAGTATGATGTTTCATAGCAGAATAAGTTATGTTGACTAGTCAGTGAAACTGAAATGAGTTACAGCTCTTCTCCTCTGCATGCCGTGTTTTATTTCCCAAACATTTTTTATCATTTAATGAAAGGTAGCTCCAGAGGTTTGGGTTGGGACTGGATCATTTTGGTGGTATTAAAGCCCATACTTGTCTTCATTTCGTGTCGTGTGCATTAGAAAGTGGAACAAAAACTCTCCTCTTCCTCTCACCTATTATCTGTCTGCTTCCCCCCATTGCAGATCTGCTGTAACTTTCTCATGTCAGAGTGTTTGTTCAAAGACATCAGGGCTGTTTGTTTGTTGCTGAACTTACTTTTTAATCAGGTGAAAATAGGTTACAGCTCTAAACTAACCATCAGGTTTATCACCAGCTGTCTGCTGTTTGTGCCTCATTTATTATAACCATAACAGTCTAGTCACAGTAGTCACAGAGCCCCCAGAGTCTTTGACCCCCCACCCCCAACTTACCTCTGTATTAAAGGGATTTTCAAAATCCTTAATGACTGTTTTAAAGCCCTAAAAAAACATTAGTTAATACATATAAATGAGCTACAAACATGCATTTACGCTTGTAAGATTAGAAAACTGTCAACACAAAAATTCAAAATTATTGTAAATGTGGCTGATCAGGAACTGATTCCTGAAACAGCGATTGAGCTGTGACTGAACAGGAATGTGGCACATCATGTATGTCGAACGTGACTGTCTTACGGAGTGATGGAAGCACTAATCAATTAAAATGGTATTGGTTTTACTTTGAATATTGTAGAAATCTAACTCTCATAGCTCTAACTCGTGTCTCATTCATGTGTGCTGCAGCAACCAACCACCAACACAGTTGAGGAGCCACTCGATCTGATCAGACTCAGTCTAGATGAGAGGATCTATGTCAAGATGAGGAACGACCGGGAGCTCCGCGGCCGACTGCATGTGAGCTACACACCCAGTTTCTCTACACAATCTTTAAAACATCTTAAAGTGTGTTGTTGTCCACTGGGGTTTCTGTATTTCAGAGAGGGGACATGATTTTTTAGCAGTCACAATGTCCTTTATGTAATCCCTTTTTTAAATAAGCAGTTTGATCATCGTTTATTCTTATGTTTGACTGTTTGTTTTTCCAGGCCTACGATCAGCATCTGAACATGATCCTGGGTGATGTGGAGGAGACGGTGACGACGGTGGAGATTGACGAGGAGACCTACGAAGAACTATACAAGGTACTGCATGGACTTCTCCTTCTAACTGCCTCATTTTGTCTTACTGGAGAGCTACTATCTTGGTGGTTGTGGCATCTAAACAAGTTCAGACGTACTGATCATTAATGAAACAACTGAAAAATGCAGCTTCACCTTTATATTCTACTAAAGTAGCGTTACTCAGTTGAAAACATCAGTGCTGTCGTGTAAGAAAGTAGAAATATATGATGAGGGAGACATGTAAAACTACATTTCTTTGGTCTCTTGAAACAAAGTCTTGACAACAGACTACAAGCACAAGAAGAATTATCAATACATTTGTCTGTTAAATACAGTTTTGAAGGAAAAATAAATAGATAAAATATATTTTGAATGCATAACTTATGGTAAATATTAGGGTTGTCGAAGTTAACGCGTTAATAGCGCGTTACCTCAAACTCCTTTTAACGGCACTAATTTTTTTAAGGCGCGATTAACGCACACACGGTCTGTGCCTTGCCAGCTCCCGTAGTTTCAGGAAGTGGCGCTAAAATAATATTGCAAACAGTTACAAAGCAGAAATGGAGACAGAAAAGGGACTTTTAAACGGAAAGTTTAGCTTTAGAGTTTTGCCGGATGGTTCTCTGGTCAAAACAAAAGTAATTTGTATTTATTGTAAATGTGAACTACGTTACCACCGGAGCACGTCCAG
>JAPZDV010000012.1:2629970-2640018 GCA_029814665.1 Acanthurus lineatus | reverse complement strand
CCTTCTACTTTTATTGCATTCATAGTCTACATCTACAGTCCAGATTGCTAATCGTAATGAGTTTAAGAGTTTGAAATTAATTATTTAAAACTATCTAATAAAAACATGTTTGATGCTTTACGAGAAATACAAGCTTAAGAGAGTAAAGAAAAAAATTTGCAATGCAAACAGTTCATGGGAAACTCAAAAACTGGACAAATATTCACAGTGAGGAACTAAAACATGAAGACATTTCTGTACAGATGATGCAAAAAAAGGGGGATGCAATCTTGCAAAAACAGACAGAGGATCAAATAAACATGAAGCTAGATGCCATGTTTGCAGAAACAGCTACGATGGCAGACGTCGTTTCTTTTCAAACCGAGTTTTAAGATGAAATGAAAGAGCCAGTGAGTCGGGATCATGATGCACAAAAACTGAGAGGGAAAAAAAACACAAAAACACAAAAAACACATCCATTAAATCAAATAAAATGTCCTTTCCTACTCAGAACTGCATAATTGGGTTAAATGTTTTCTAAGTAAGAGGTCACTGGGTTCATCTTCACCATAGATGATCATCACGTGGCTTGAAATGAACCGACCCAGCCTGCCGAGCGGCTGAGGGACGACGTCATCGATGACATACGTCGCCGCAGAATGTCCAGAATCCACAAGGGAGCGTTTTATTAAAGCCGCTAGTTCGCTTTGTCGGTAATTTACACACTTTTTATGAGCCGTCGTTACACCGTGACGAGGCGGTGAAACAGAAACCATCCTTATCTTCAGCCACACTGCCCTCCTGGAGCGTCGACACGCCAGATTCTTGTTAACTTTAACAACACACACACACACACACACACACACACTCTCCGTTTGCTCCGGATAGATAAGTTTATCTGACCCAGAATGCAAGTGGTGTTCTGGAGGATAAATATTTCTAGCTGAAATATCTATTTGGTAATTGCTTTTCAGGAATTTATACTTCCAAATAAAAAGTTTAACTTCGACTTAAGGAAGAAAATCTAAAATATAGGAAAGAGAGGCAGAAAAAAACACCAACTCTCCCTCTGCCAAATGTAAAATTAAGAAAAAATAAGAGCAGTAACATATATTTTCCCCTTAAATTCCAAGTAGATTCAGATCTGAACTGCACGACACACAGCAGAGTGGTTGGTTCTCAGTTAAACTCCTTGAATTCAAACAATTGCTGTTTGCATGAACGAGTTTATTTGTCACAGCAGTCAGATCTAATAATACGTCTGCAGGGATTTGTTTGTGTATTACCTGATGTGGGAACAGTCAACATGTAAGTCAGCCTCTTCACAGCGTTCACTGAGGAGGTAAAGAGGAATTATCATAATTTGAGTATCGCTTCACTTAAAACACTAAATAAACAGGGATTTATACGGGAGTGAAGGGAAGAGTGGATGAAAACGTTCGGAGAAGTGGGAATTTACGCTCTCATTAGAAAATAATGGAGACATGACAAAGACAAAGAAGGAGCTCAAGCTTTCACTTTCCTGGGAAAACGCAACCAGAGGCAGACAGATGTGCATATTGAAACTGAGACTCAGGAGTTAAATGTAAAGACTGATGCTGTCATTATTCTGCAGCTGTTGCAACATGATACGTTTGAGCAAAAAACATTCGAAATACATCAAATTGTTTATTTGCAAATTCCTAAAGTTTCTGCCACCTGTCTGATAAATGCTTTTATTATGTCACTCTAATGACACCCCCCCCCTTCACCTGTAATGACATCTCTTTGGGCTGCATGATGACATTTCCAAGAAAACAACCACTAAGTTCAAATTTCAACATCTGGCATCAACGTCAAACCTTTTTTTTTTACCTGTGTATTTGTCATCTGCTGCTGAGGAAACGGGCCACACCTGGCCATAAAACTGCTGCTCGGGCAGGTGTGGCCTGTCGCTGAAAATGTCTTGTCATTTCCTCAACAGTTTATGCCATATTTTTTTTTAAATTATTGCTTTATAGCTGCAATTCTGCACCTCGACTACGTCTGGAATGCTTCATGTCAAATCCATTGCGGTGGCGTGAAAAGACGACATGACAAACGTTGACAGACCTGACTGACATCACACCTGTAAAAAAATATTTTATAGAAGAATTGAAACAAATACAACCAGGTTTGCTTCTTCTTCTCTTTTCTAACGTTCAGATCCCATTATATAAACTTATTTAATCTGTTCCTTACATATTTGCATTGACCTCATTTCCTCATTATGCCCAGAAAGCAGGTGGGAGGGTGTTGTACGGTCGTTACGTACTGTATATGTCAGCCAGTGTAAACACATTAGCGAGATAGTGCTTGAAAAACAGTGGAGAGGTGACATTCACTGCCGGTCAAGGACTGCAGATAAGAGGTGGATAGAAGGAGATTTTTGGGACGTAGGTTAACACTAGCTGTCAACACATTGACCCCCCCCACCGTAGTTATAAATGGAATAAAACTGGTCAAGGGTTCTGGCGAATGAAAACGAGAAAATTTTCCATCATAAACACAGTGATTTTTTTTTCTCTCTTTAAGTAAATAAAGAAATTCGGGTAAAAGTCAGGAGGTCGATAATCACTGAAACTCGGCTGAATTAGAGCGAATGCTGGTCGAAGTCGGTCAGCTTAGCTCAGAGTCTGCCTCTGCAAACTCAGTGGACAAAAGGCGGCAAAGAGGACGATTTGTAGGAGTCCCATCTAACATTTGTATAAAGCATCAGATACGTACGTAAATAAGCCTCCGTACTCGGTCTTTTCCTCTTTTCACCAGCCTCAACATTACCATGTCTTTCTAAGATATTCAAAACATTCATCTGCTCTTTTTTATTTTTTTAATCTAGTGTTTCCTTTTGGTGACTCTGAAAATGCTCCACTGCAGAAAGCAAGATGCAGCGCAGGAGAGAAATAAAGTTTTCTGCAGCAAGTCTGTTTCTAAATCTGCTCTTTGGTGCATCATATATGTAGAAATTCTTACTTAAACGTGCTATAAGTAAAGTTTTTTGCACCGATTTTAGCACATTTGCTTGAAACTCTCATGACTGTGTTGAGTGTGGCTGGAAAATACGGTCAAATCTGCTTAAAATCATCAGGCACAACTCTAATTGATGGCTCACAATATATAATACAGTGTTTTGGAGGTTCAGGTCCCAAATATTTTAACAGCTGCACCATTTAAACTGGACATACAGCCATAATTTGACCTCTATGTAGGAATAAGTGCTGGTATCATTCCAAAAAATTTCAAAATTACTTCATTTAATTTGAAATATCCAGCTGGGTAAAATGCCTCCACCACTTCTGTCCATCCAAATGATGCTTAGATGCATTTATTTTTATTAATTAACCATCAGCTCCGCCAAACAGAGTGCACTTCACTGCACCTCTGTTCTTTATCGGCACTCTTAAATGAACTCAGTTTTATAGACTGTCTGAGTCATTTCTGAGCTGATTACAAAAGCTGTGTGACTGTAAGTTTGCCAGAATTAATGCCGTCCCACAGAGAGTCCAGCCAAAGTACTGTTTGAACAAGATGCCATCCTTTGGACGCTGCAGGTCGTGTTGATGAAATGTGGCAGGTAAAATGAGGTCAGCTTGAAGAGCTGCCATGAATCTTTAAGGCAGAACTCTTTCAAGACTGACCAAAGAAAAGCACAAAACCAAAACTATTATGTTTAAAAGAGTGTAAAAGACCTCAGTAAGTTAAACAAAAGTTAGATAACTCAAAATCTTGAGACATTTTTAAGTTAAAATCCTGATTGGAGCTGAAAAAATGAAGAAAAAGTAACATCGCAGAGGAATAATTTCAATGAGGATTTAAAGTTTGACAGTGAAATGTTTGAGAAATACGGTCAGAGTCTGTTACAATCATCAAACCACATCATTAATGTGGGGCACAAGAAGACCCGTTAAGCCCAGATAGTCGTGAGCAGTGGGGGGGTGGACAAAATAACAGGAATAACAAACACCCAAAGAGCTGAGTCTGCAATAAAAAAGGTTGTGAAACTGAGTGAATTCGAGCTGAGTTTGCACTGTTGAGTTGCATTTATAGATTGCATTCGCTTTTCCTGGTATTTTGTTAAAATTTAGCAACCTTGACACAATTTTTTAAGGTGGAATTTAAGTTGCAAGAGACTCAAGTGTTTACATTGTAGTTCCCTACGAGCTGTTTCAGAGTTGGATGGTGTTTTTGCAGTGATGCATCAGGCGGTAAAAACAGGTTGATACTGAATAACTGGATGTTTCAGTGCTGCTGCTGCTGCTGCTGCTGCTGTTCCTCTGCATGCAGAATCAGCTGAACAGCCTCCTCACACTGTGTTCCTTTATTTCCACCGCCACGTGCACTCCAGCGCCTGCCCGCTGGCACGCGCGCAAAGGGTAGAGAGGGGGAGCTGAGGGGGGGTTGGGGGGGGATGGGGATAGCCGGGAACGCGCCTGAGAATCTGAGCGCGTGCCCGTGAGAGCCGGTTAAGATACCAACCAGCAAAACTCGTGAAATGGGTGGGAGAACTGCCACTTTAAAGCGCCTTAATGCTGCGTTCACGTGCTGCTCGTACACTTCTCCACTCTGAATTCTCCGTCACTTAGCAAAGCCTTCACGTGCTTGTGACTTATGGTTCATGATAAAATGGATCTTTTATGACTGAGCTGTACTTTGCTGCAGAATGATGAGGAGGAAATGTTCATTTGGTTTGTTTTTATTTCAAGTTTTATTCTCGTTTGTGTTGATGATGGTGAGTTCACGTGGAGGTAGGCAGCATCTTCATAGAGTCTGACAAATCTATACAATAAAAGTCAGTTGTATTTTTACTTATAATCAATCAGAATTTAGGCAAAAATTTAAATCTATAAGGAATTTGGAAAAATCTTAACCAGAAATGTGTTTTTCACTTCATGAAGTGGACGTAGGAAGGTGCATTTATGTCCACAGTTCACATCAACTCTCAGTTCTTCCTCCTGTTCCGCTTTTGTAGCGGCGCATTTAAAAAATCCGACGTTTTTTCGCCCACCGTGAAGACGTCAGAAACACAGCTCTCCTGTTGCTCTGAGAGGAGGCAGGCCGGTGATTTTCCACTGCCGCTGATGTCTCTGGACCCCCTGTTATAAGAGACAAAGGTCAGAAAGAGAGGCTTATAAGCAGGCTAAAATTTAGGCTACCGACGCGTCCAGCCCTCAGTCGCTCTCACAGACACAGGAGGACACGGACAAGACGAAAGGGAGAAGGGACCGCGCTCAAAGGACATTAAAAGGACAAAATAAGACACAAAATCACATCATCAGAACAGGTAACGGAAACAAAACGACATCCTCGCTGCACACCTTTAACGCCACGCTGGGAGGGAGCCTCGCGCTGCTCTCAGCTTTTTTTTCTCACAATGTTTTATCACAGTTTTATTAAAATATAAAGGATGTTTTTTTATTTTTTTAAATTTTGGATCTGTGGTGCGTTTGAATGAGATGGTTTTTTTTTCCGCACAATGAGAGGTTCAATTAAGAGGATGTGAGTGCGCGTGTGAGTGGATGAATCAGGTCGCAGTGTTTTGTTTTAGCCTTTTTACTGCTGGTTTCATTGATGGCACAGTGTGTGTGTGCAGTGTGTGTGTTTGCAGTGTGTGTGTGTGTGTGCAGGGATGTGTTTCCTGGTGAAGAACATTTTTGATAAAGGCTGCTCTCTCGGTGCGCTCGTGCGCTCTGGCAGGATCGCTGGAGGATTTGCCATTAATCAGACCGGGACACATCTATAAAATGTGTTTTGGTTTATGTATTTATTTTTTTTTGGTTTTATCCGCACGTGTTTTCTGGTGCGCGAGGCACAGACTATTGTGCACATCTGTGCGTCAAATGGGGAAGATTTTATTAATAATGTGATTTTTTTTCTGTGTTTTTGTTGCTGTCTGGTCCTCTTTAGGATATGAAACACTCTTCAGTGACAGTTTTTGTCTCAGATGGTTATTTCCTCATCATGTAGCTCAGGCTCCATTACAGCCGACAGCCACACACACACACACACACACTGTTTGTCTGTCATTTACGTTTGTGTGGATTCATTTGGGATTTAAACGAAAAGAAAAGAGAAAAAAAGTCATTTTATTGCATTTTGTTTTCGCTTTATCACATCGACTTTGTCTAATTTTTTAAAATTTCTGTAATTGAACTAAAACCTTAAAAGGGAAGTGGAGCTCTGATAGCGGCGAGAAGGCGGAGATGCTGCGCCGCACGTTGCACAGCGTGCGCCGCCACTCTCTCTCTCTCTCCCTCTGTCTCTGTCTATGTCTCTCTCCCTTTTCTCTCTCTCTCTCTCTCCCTTTTCTCTCTCCCTCTCCCCTTTCTCTCTCTTTCGCTCTCTCTCTCTCTCTCTCTCTCTCTCTCCCTTCTCTCTCTCTCTCTCTTTCGCTCTCTCTCTCTCTCCTCTCACAGCCCATTTGTCTCGCTTCCTCTTCTTCTTCTTCTTCTTCTCTCTCGTGTTCTGCCCCCCCTCCCCACCCCCACCCCCCCAACCCTCGCTGTAGTATCTCTCAGTTTAATTTACTGACAGCCGATCAAACTCTCGCAGGAATAACAACAAAATAATATTAAAACTGCAAAAGGTTCAGAGCTTTGTATGAATTTTGCGGGAACGATGCGTTTGCGTGCATACTGGATATTTTTTTTCTTTCTTTTTGCATATGCATGCTATAAGTGGACATTGCACAGGAAATAAGCCCGCAGACAGTTTTTAAACACGCAGTGCATCTAAAGTGTGAAATGCACGCACAAGTGTCAGCCGTCCTCTGAAACGCATCTCTGCGTTCAGTTTCGATTCGGGCTTCAGAGGTTATTAGCGGGTATTTTTTATTTTTGGGTGTGTCATGGACCTTTTTTCTGAGTAATAAATGTGGCTCGCGCATGTCATGTAAAGTTTGATTAAAGTCAGCGTTTCTTTCGTAAGTTGGACTTGTGATAAATGATTCAATTTTTTTTGGATCGGTTTCAACGCTGGAAAATTACTCAGACTTGTTTACGCGCAGAGTCCAGAGAAGCTCCAGAGGATTTATTTTCATCAGAAAAAACAAACCCTTCAGGAAGCCACGAGTGGATAAACAAATAAAATGCAATATTTCATGATTTATTAAACTAGTTTTTAGTCTCCTCAGCCTCATTTTTTTTGGTAGAAGTTCTCGCATATCAAGTGACTTTAACAGTTTAAATGTAAGAATTCAGAAACAAGGTGCCAGTTTTTACTCTTAAGTGTAATTGGGGTTGAACCTTCATTGTTTTAGTTGAATAACAGAGATGCAGAGCAGAAAAAGTGGCGTAGAAGTCCTGCCTCGTGTGTGTGTGTGTGTGTTTGGCTGCTGTAGAGTCTTCAGTGAGCTCATATGTGTGTGAGACTCTTGAAGCTCAGGAAAGCATCATGGCCGTCGCATCCAGAGACACACCTCAGGGATGACTGTGCCTTTGTGATTCAGCATCTGATGTTGATGATGAGTTGCCGTGTTTCTGCGCACACGCCTGACCTTCGGTGTGTGCTGTAACTGGACACATTCAGGCGGGATGATGGGAATCAGACGGAGGAGTGATGGGAATCAGTCAGTCGTCTCCTCACTCCCTTAACATTTTGTTGCATTTAAAAAGATGCAATAACTCAAGGTTGAAGGCAATAATCCTCAAGATCCTTTGACTTCTTTGTGGAGTGACTTTTAGCCTCTGTAGGTGGCGCACTTCCTCTTGCTGCTTATCAACTTTAAGTCCGATTATGAGAAAAAAAACTTCTCTGAACATGTGAAATAGATCAGCTCCTGTGTGCCAGGGGGGGATTTTAAAGGGAAAATGATCAAACTGCTTGTTTGCTATATAAATTTTATCAGCTTTCATGGACTGAGTGCATTTCAGAGCTGCAGTTTTACACCAAACTTACATCATTGTGAGTGAAAAATGCACTTGAATCTAGTTATTGCTGAGTAAGTGCTGTTTTTTTTTTCGCTCCTCTCAGTCGGTCAAAGAGGCATCAAAAGCTGCTGTGTTAACTGCAGGCTCATTTCCCGTCAAATCATCGAGGTCTGTGCAGAAAAGCATCACGCTGTCAAGCCTCAGCGGCTGCTGTCAGACCTTTACGACTGCTCGTCCTTGACTTAAGCCCCGGCTCTGTTTGGACCTCGACTGTCGCCGTACATATTAACCAGCGTGAGCCACTGACCCACATAGAGTCGTGTTGGTACACAGCACCCTCACCGTCGTCAGAGCTGCACCATTAATCATGTCTCATTTTGTAGGATTGTGGCTAATTATTGTGGTTGGCAGCTATGAAAGATTTAATTTGCGGCTTAAGGTGGAAAGAAGAGAGATGCTGATTGGCAGCGAGCTTTCATGGAGGCGCCGGGCGCATCGTTTCTCCAGCCTGATGCCAAATGCACATCTTCAATCAGCGTCAGGATGATGGAGGACTGTCAAACACTGTGCCAGACCAGGTGTCCCTGCAGTGCTGTCCCCAAGCCATCTGCAATGTGTCATACCACCTTAAAAAACACCAACAACAAGCCATATATTGTTTCTGTGGAAATTTCTGTTTCACTACTGCAGAACATCGTGAACTTTTATCATGATGGTATGTTGCAACTGTCATCATGATAAAAGTTCATGATGTTCTGCAATAATGAAACAGAAATTTCCACAGCAGATCTTATAACAATGCATGGCTTCTTGTTTTTTTTTTAAGGTGGTATGACACACTGACTGTGTCATGACTAAGATGCACTACAAAACAGAACGCCAGATGTTCAAATAAATAAGCTTCACCATCAAACTTACTGACCAGAAATTTCGTTTAAATCTCTGTTAATGGGAGAATTGTTGAATAGTTTCTCTTGCTTCTTGTTTTTTTTTTTTTCACAACCCCGTGACACAAACTTGCTGGCAGCAGAAGTTCGTGTGATCTGACTCCACAGTGTTCCTGTGGAATTTGAAAGCTAGCACTTTATACGTCCAACATATCTGATAAGACATGAATGCAGGGTTCATTTGAGAATAGCTAGTTTTTTTTTTTTTTATTTTCTCAGCGAGCACGTAATTCACGATAAGCCCCGGCTTAGTTGGTGCTAAAGTGACTCACTCAGGATAAGAGCAGGGACCTCTGTCAGGACAAACCTCTGCTGAATAACCCAGATAACCCAGGGATTGGGAGAAGTTTGAAACTAAAAGCGATAATCGGGCTGCATGCAACGATCTGTTTCTTACAAATGAAGCAGAGTCCTGCAGGTTTATGTTTTTGTGTCATAATGAGGTGGACGGTGGCACGTTGAAGCCCCCCGAACAGCTGTAACCTGCAGCAGCTGAGCAGAACGAAATGGAAAAATAGCTCACCAGGAATCGATAGTGACTGTTGACTCAAGTTAAAGGGAAACAAAGAGGCTCGAACCTTTTCGGTCAACTCCAACTTTTTTTTTTTTTTAATATTCCCTGGTTTCTCTGTTGGACTCGTTTGCGTTACATTCACTCTCATTCTTCAGATTTTATGTTGCTCTTGAGGTTTCATTCTTTCTATAATCTTGTTTTTTCGTATCGCACCTGTTTTTTGTCTTAAAATGAAAGTGACTCACTTTTCTCGTAAGTCTCAGATTCTGTGAACTCGTTTAAGTTTTAGTAACCTCCGTCTCTTTCTCACTTTGTCTCTCAGCTGTTTTTTTTTGTCTTTGTCCCTCTGTTTAACTCCACTCATCCAGTATCTCTCTTCCCTTCTCTCTTGGTCTCTTTTCTATTTCCTGTCTTCTCCGTCACACAACTATGAGACAAATAATTTATGTCTTTTTTTTAAAAAAAATTCCTGTAAATGAAAGTAAAGGAGTCAAAGTGAAAAGTTGAGGGTGAGGAAATGGGGTGGGAGAGAAAGGAAGAGTGAAGAAGAAAGTGAAAGGACTGAAAACAGATAATTAGAAAAAAAAAGAGTGTAAAAAATGAAATATGTGGAGGAAAAACAAAAAGGGTGTGAAGGAGAGGGATGAAACTGAGATACAATGAGGAAGAGCTGGATAAAAAGTGACAAACACGAGAGGAAAAGGAAAATAGGAATGGGAAAGAAA
>JAPZDV010000012.1:2588416-2610206 GCA_029814665.1 Acanthurus lineatus | reverse complement strand
AATCTTTCTGTGTTATATTTTTCTGTGTAAATGTCCCATGTTACAACGTGAACATCTGCAGCTTATAGACAAGTGCGCCCTATGTATGTACAAAATCTTCTATCTTTTTAAAAATTACCAAAAATTACGGTATATGATAAGAGGATCCACAACCCACAGCTCCGGTCTACACATGCCGTCATTAACGTGGACTCTGACCCTCACGTGCATGTGTGTGATAGCAAAAGCACACACACATATCATAAAAATGATCATGTGTGTTTGATCAACCCTCCCAGGATAAAAAGATTAATAATAGCTGGTTAATGTCAAACATAAGTGGCTCCAAATAAAGTAGTACACAGAAATCATGCAAAATGACCAAGGGAACTAAAAGATGAGAAGCAGAAGATGTCAGGCTGATAGCTTCCAGGTGTAAAGTGGCAGAAGATGGCCGATGACGTTGTCAGTGGATCTGATTGGTTCCTTTTTTTTCTTGGCGATCACTTCACTGTGTCTCTGTGTCTCTTCTCCGGCAGTT
The DNA here is from genome assembly GCA_029814665.1 of Acanthurus lineatus. NCBI lineage: Eukaryota > Metazoa > Chordata > Actinopteri > Acanthuriformes > Acanthuridae > Acanthurus > Acanthurus lineatus. The sequence continues at coordinate 2,609,686 of JAPZDV010000012.1, read as the reverse complement.
TGTGGAGGTGGAAGGGCAGATCACATCACTGGTGGATCTGTATCCGTCCTTCCTAAGGAAGGGTTACCGCAGAGAGGTCTTCATCGCTATCATCTGCTGCATCAGCTACCTGCTTGGACTCACCATGGTTACCAAGGTAACACTGCCAGGCATTTTGTGAGCAAGCGCCCGTCTAATTGGATGGGTATCAGGATGTGAGAGTCTTATTTTATTATTGTGCTAAAAAACAAACCCAATAACTAAAATAAATGAGTAAAATTCGGAATAAAACTTTCACAGGAACAGTGTTCATGTGTAAAAAAAAGTCAGAGAATAACACACACTTATAATTTTAGTGCCATGAACTGGTATTGAAAAGGCTGAAAAGAAGAAGTTCGAGTGTTTATTTAATGTAAATGCACACGGCATTTATTAATAATCATATTTAAATACAGCGACTGATGTCCTCACGTCAGACTTCAGCCCTCAGCTCATTTTAACCAGGAACAACAGCGTTCAAACAGCTAATAGTGTCTGTCCCCGGGGAGATGACATGGAGCTATTTATACCGTCAAGCCATGAGAACTTCCCTTCACCATCCCTGTATTAATAGATACAGTAGACCTGATTTAGCTTTTCCAAATCTTATTCCTCCTCCTCCTCCTTTTCTCTTATTTCCGTCTCTTGTCTGTTAATAATCTTTTCTCACTCCTCTGCATCCTCTACTCTCATTCACCCCCGCAAATCTTCTCTTAAACATTTCTGATTGATCAGACTTTAAACTTTCTATTATGAACGCTTTTACTTTAATACTTTGTCTCTCTTCTCTATATTTTTTAACATTTTCCCAAGACAATAAAGTTAAGCCACTTTCATTTCTATCACCCTAGAATAACACAGATGATCATTGTGATTTACTATCCACAGCAAAAGACCCTCATTTCTCCGGACATTTCGGTGTGGGGTACAAAATGTTTTACGGTTTAGCATAAATAGAGATCAACCAAAACTTCCCCATTGACTTAAACTGCTAAGTTACACAGTGTAGTTAATGTGAGTTTGAGTCATGTGCACCTCATTGTTTGAAGGTGGTTACTGACCCTGTTCCTGCTCACATGGTTCCTCTAATTCATGTCAAACAAAATAAACAAAGTGTAAAATACCAAACTTCCCCCTAGCTAAAGGATAAACCAGGGGTCAGCAACCGTAGACACTCCAAGAGCCATTAGTTTCCCACAGAAAAGAAAACACCGAGAGATGCAAAACCCTTTTGACATCTAAAATGAAGATTACGCTGCATATATCTCTTTTTTTAACCTTTATTCTATGTATAAAAAAAAACTATAGTGTGTTGCATTCATGAAATCAATGGTACGGAGAAACCGTATTTTTTTTTCTGCAACAAAAACATTTTGAACATTTTGAACTCCGAAAAAAAGATGCTAGCGATCGAGTACGCAACAGCTGAATCCATGTCTTTAATGTGCTGTCTTGTAAATGTTCTGTTTTCTTCAGAAACTTTTCTTTTTTTTAAAAATTATTCATGGTTGGCGTACGATGAATTGTGCACCGGCGTGTGTTGCACATGTCGCGGTTGTGACGCATATTTTGAGTGACAAAAAAAAAAAAGAAAAGAAAAAAGTTTAATTTTAATGTTACAAGAGCACCATAATCTTCAAATTTAGAATTACATTTAAAATATAAACGAAATAAAATAAAATAAATTTAAATTAAATGCTCATTATTTATTTTCCAAAGACACAGGGATTGATGAAAGGTTGCCAACCCCTGAGCTAAACCAACGCAATCAAACATCCGAATCAGTCGTCTCACATGAAAGCAAACAAGAATTTGAAAATAAATGTTAATTTTTCTATTTATGATAAACACTTTCTATCCATCCATGTCTCTAGTTTCTGTACTTAATGTCAAGTTTTCACCTTTTTTAATCCTCCTTTTGTCATCAGTCCTTTTCCTCCCCGTCCTCTCAAACCTCAAACCCCTCCAGCTCTCTTTCTTTTCCCACACAACATCCAACCTTCTCACTGTCAGTCTATTTTCTGATGCGCCCGCCTCCCTCGCTCTCTCTCTCTCTCTCTCTCTCCCTTTGTCGTTCCCATGACAACATCTTTTTATGGCTGCGTTGGCCTCGTTCAAGTTTAGGATTCCCATGATTGTTAAAACAGTTTTTATACCGGACACACACACGTGAGCGCACACACAGCTGGCTCACGTGTGGACACATCTGCTTCTCACATTCGTCCGTCTCAAGTCTTAAAGTGTCTTTGTCTCTCTGCTCAGTCCCTCCACAAACATACTTCTTTGAATAGTTATGAGTTTTGTATTTTGCAGTTTTTTAATGTTCAGATTTCATACGTTGCTCAGTGCATCAAACCAGCTTTCTGTAATGACATGAAATGACACTAAAAGGCACAGGAAGTAAACAAAAAATATATTTTTTTTCTCTGTCTCTGCAGGGTGGCATGTATGTTTTCCAGCTGTTTGATTACTATGCAGCTAGCGGTGTGTGCCTTCTGTGGGTGGCATTCTTTGAATGTATAGCTGTTGCCTGGGTTTATGGTGAGTACCTGAGATGTGACTGTCATTTAGCTCCAGGTGGCACTAAAGTTCACCTCACTACACATCGACTAAAGTGTGTGTCGATGAAGCTATGCTAGCAAAACTCTGTCAACACAGGTTTTTTTTCGCTAAATGTAGCATGTATAGATGCACATCAGTTACCAGACACAACAGCAGCAGACGCAGCATTCAAACACATACTGAATACTCTAGTATTTATGATGGTTATGATTACGTGATTTCCCAATGCCTTTCATGAACCACTTTGAATTTCCCTTTTGAGTTAAGTTTTTGAGAAAGTTTTTACTTGCAAACACAGTCTGAAGGTATCTGAATGTCTCCGCAGGCGTTGATAATTTCTATGATGCGCTTGAGGACATGATGGGCTACAGACCAAATCCTTGGATGAAATGGAGCTGGACTGTTATCACTCCTTTACTGTGCATGGTGAGAGCCCGCTTCACTTGTATAAACAGTAAACCATAATCACCAGTCAACATCAGTCTGTGCATGCTGACCTGAGGTCAGATTGACCCGAGCTTAACTTCCTCTTCTTGTTTTTAAATTCTTCTTCCTGAAACTTGTTTGCATGATCTCGTGATCTGTCGCTGTAAGAAATTCGTGGTCAAACATTTTGTTCCTCTTCCTCTTCAGGGCTGCTTTATCTTCTCCTTGGTCAAATACAAGCCATTGAAGTACAACAAGGTCTACGAGTATCCTGACTGGGCCGTCGGAATCGGTTGGACTCTGGCGTTGGCCTCCATGATCTGCATCCCCATGGTGGTCGTCATCAAGATCATCCGATCTGACGGGCCGCTCATCGAGGTGGGTGGAGCAGCTGTTTGTGACTTAACTAAGGAGTTTCACATGGTTTCATTTGCTTTTTAAAAAGATGCTTTAGATCACAGATTCAGTTTATTCTAATTTCTCTGATAATAAACTGTTTCAATTTGTTTCTCCAACCCATCCATCCCTCCCTCTTTCCTGCAGAGGATTAAGGCGGTGGCAGCCCCGGTTCGTGGAGGGGCCAGCTCCCGTCCGGCAGACCATCGTGGCCTGAAGGAGCTCTCCTACCCGCTGGACCCCAACGGGAACAAGGGCCTGCTGAAGGCCCCCACCCACACCATCGTAGAAACCATGATGTAAAAGAATGAGGCGGAGGCTCTCCATGAGATCCCTCTCCTCTCCTGTCCTCTGAAACGCTTCTGAAGCTAGCTAGCTTTCTGTCTGTCTTTCTGTCTGTCTGGTGGACTGATAAGGGTTTTAAGGAAAAAAAAAAGTTCCCATTTCAAATCTTTTAGGAATACTTTGAAAGAAGTTTTGCTCTTGCTGGTCTTCATAAGAGGGTAGCAGTCACATTTTTAACTATTTCTGAGTTACTTGCAAAAAATACTTTATGTCCTGTGTGTAATAATCCTGTGACTACGCGTCCCACCGCTGCCTCGGTTAACGGCAGAGTGGCAAAATAGCACCAGCCTCTGGTCAATGGCTGGTAGATTTTTATTCCACCAGTTACTTTTGCAGAAAACCAGCCTTTGTTTTATCAAAGGACGCAAGTGGTTGAGTCCTGAGGAAAAAAAATTACTACATTGCTTATAGATAACAAAAGGCCTTTTTCGGGCTGTTTTTTTGAGTATATAACAGCTGTTTCCATGTGATACGATGAACAGGGTGCACTTATCTGAAGGCATGTGCCATAGGGTTCAACTGGCTGATCCTGTTCCTCTGCGTTCAGCTGAAGCTAAGTTGTGGTAGAAGATCGAGGCACTGCAGGTAACGCGTTATTACCATGAAAAGCAGGGTTTTTCTTCCTCCTAGTCACAATTAGACATCGACAGGTTTAAATGAATGTCCCCCCCTTGCTAATCTGAGATTTAGAAAAACATCTCGATGTTTTTCAGCTGCACTAGACGACATTATTTGTGAGAATTGTGACTGAAAAGCGGCCAACATCGATTTTTTTAAAAAAAATGTGGTTGACATGAGGAGAATTTACAATCCTTCAAATTTTACATCTTATCGATTTATTTTTCTCTCTCTTAAAATTAAACAAAACTAACACGGAAAAAAAAATCAAAAGCTGCAGCCACCAAAGTTAAATGCTTGTCATTTGCCACCATTTTTACCCCCCCTAAATAATCACAGACCAGCCAGACTGGTCGCCATAAGTGTGCAGGAAATTAGTTAAATGTACTGAAACAGCCATTATAACTCACCTTAAACGCACCTTAGCACACACACACACACACACATATATCCCCATCTTCCGTAGTGATAAACTATGGGGTCAAAGAGAAAACTAGCACTGAGTCTGTGTCGGGGGGGGAAACCTGCTCCTGCACAAAGAGAAAGGTATCTGAAAGGATTTGAAGTGTGGAGGTTGAACCCTTGAGTGTTTTTGTCTGTGGCGTACTGTACAGTAGTAGCTAATCAGTCTATCTATATCTATCTCTTTATCTATCTTTCTCTGTCCTAGACCAGTTTACAGTACATTAGTGACTGCACTAGGCACTCAGCTTACAATTTTTGGATTGGTTTTAATTTTATTTTCTACAGAGGAAGTCACATTATTACTAGTTTTTCCTCTGTCAGTGTAGTTTTTTTTTTTTTTTTTTTACTAAGACTATAATGTTATTGGTATTCACTATTGATAATAATTACTGTAGTTTTAAATAGAAGAAGGAACACTTCTTTCATCTGGTGAAAATACTAAGCTATTATACAAATCATTCATTTACAGTGGCAGCCATTGTAGTTACAGTCCTCATAGTGCGTTTCAGCGTTGGTCCTGACGACAAGTTACGTCTCAATTACTGCAAAAAAAAAAAAACAAACCATGCAACAGATTTTTCCCAAATATTTTCTCCTGTTGGGCTGCGGGTCAAACATCCAGTGAGCAGTTTATGGTACAGTAAAAAAAGTGGGATTCTACAATGGCTCCATCTGTACGTTTGTAAATACGTTTCTTCTGTAAATACCAGGGGACAGTATTTCATTTGGATAAATTCATCCAGACAGGGCACTGAAGTCAATGGTTACACAAACATGTCGCCAACTCAATGCCTCACTGCAACCAACTGGTTGGCGAATCCTCTCAACACGTAGCCAGCGTCAGACTGTCGACTCGTCTGAGTGTCCAACTCCTTTTTCCAGACACTGTGAAATGTGGCAGCCGGCTGCAGGCGAACCAGAGCCAGTGAATGACAGAGTTTGGTCACCATGTTGCAGCGCAGCACCTCGTTTAGACCCATAGAGCTTTGTCTCAGCTGGAGTTTTGTGGCATAACATCTGAAAGATTTCACGACTGGTGTACCCATCATCTGATCACCTGTGTCTCAGATTTTGAAGATCAGACCATAAAATGCCCATTAAAGGTCGACATGGCTGCCATGAAACCAGCTCCATCCAAACTCTGTCAGTCATTGGCATGATCGGTAAATGTGCCCTGCGATACATAAACAATCTCTGCATCTTCAGCTCTGGCTGATTTTTTTAAAACAAAAACAAATATCCAACACAACTCAAACATAACATTTTTTCATGATAAAAGAGGGCCATAATATCTACATTGTGAACTTTTATCCACTGAGATCAGACCATCTGAAAAGTATGGCCATTACAGCTGTTACATTCATTTTTAATGTGTGTGTTACAAGGGGTTTCCCATGTGTATGTGTCACCAGCGACCATCCACTCAGGACCTTCTCTGTAGTGCTTTTATCTACTGTATAGCTGCATAAAAACCCAGTGTCCAAAAAAATCAGTAACTGTGCGTGACAAAGAGCGAAAAAATTTTTAATGGTAGCAATCAACATTGATGTTTTTTGTGCAGCTTGAAAGGCACTAGATCAGCTCTTTGGCACTCAGAATGGAAAAAAAAAAATCACACACCTTAACTGCCTATTTTAACCACAATCAAAAAGACAAAGATACAGAGAGAGGGAGTCAAAATGAGTTTTTTATTGCACCTTATTTGTATAATTTGGTCTCATATTAAATCAAGAGGCCAAAAAAACACTGCCACCTTTTTATTCAGGGTCCCCATCGGCCTCCTTAGTGAAAAAAAAGAAATAATCACAAATCTGAATCTTGTCAGAAACACTTCAGGTTTTTAAGTTTGACCGCTTCTCTTTTTTTCCCAAACAAACACATTAAAAGAGATCAAAAACGTTCAGTGATTCATTTATTTTAAATATTACAGTTTTATACAGTAAACATTTCATTGCAGAAATTCGACCAACAGCATCACATCCGAAGTGATTCTGAGACCAAGGCTTCATTTTATGCTTCATCTAAGCTTTGATTATGTTTTTTTTGACAGTTTTGTTTCATTTTTTGTTTTTTCAAATAGAATGAAGTAGTTCATATCATTAAAAGGGATTTGTGAAACCAAATCCATAGCAGACATCTATTTTCATACAGTAACAAAGTTTTCCTATATAAGTCGTCTTTGTATAGTTTAAGCTCCCGTTGCAGAACACCCATTTTAATACAGATTCAAAGCTTCATTTTAATCTTAAACTTGTACAGATCTGGTTTTTCGATTCCCCTGAAGGATCTTTGCACTAAAAAAAAAGGAAAAAATGGTGAATGGAGAAATCTGTGAGCACCTTTTAGTAAGAAGAACAGCACAAAATTGTTTATGGAGTTTTTGACATTAAGAAAATGCACAGAGCACCTATGGACAGTTTTAATTTTAATTTTGTCTACTCAGGTTTTCAGCTTCAGTTTAATTAAAGTTCTAAAATTGTGGATTTTTGAACGGATTTTTCATTTTAAAGATGCACAAAATGAAAAAAATTGGTTTATTTTTGTTGGGAACTTTAGGAAAAAACTGCCAATAGAAATGTTAAAAATATAACATTCATTGAAAAAAAAGGTAAAAAGACAGACTGAAATGTATGTAAAAAATGTAAATAAATATACTCTCAGAGATGAATCAAGAGTTTAGTGCAAAGATCCGACGATCGGAGGGGGAATCGTCGACCAGAAACAATAACTAATGCAGTCATTTATTGGTTTAATCTGCCTCTCTGTGTATATTTACAATAAGTACCAGTCCCTCTGCCTTCTTACACTCCCCATCAGTTAGCCTATGTAAACCTTCTGATAATCTAAGCTAACCATTTTTTTCTAAGAGATAATGAATTTGCAAGAGAATCGAAGCATTAGCGATGCACAAGTTTTTACCGCCGAATGTTGAAATGTGAAAGTCACCTGCGGGTGAATGTAAAAGTTTCTGAAGATTTATTTTTTAAGGTTGAAACAAAAAGAAAAAAATCACTTTCTTTTTGTGTTCATTAATCTTTTGTTTTATTGAATTTTAGCAGTTTTCTTGTCTTATTTTTTTTTGTTTTTGATTGTATATGTCTGTCACATTTGCCTTTTGTATTCCAAATATAGTGTACTGTATTTGAAACCTCTGTCATTGGAGTAACATGTACAACTACCAATCAGAAAAGAAAAAAAAAAAAACAAGCTACAATTTGTTACGTGCAATACTTTGTAGAAGACTTTTATTATTCATGCTGTTTTTCCAATAGGTGGTACTAACCTTTGAAGAAGACGATAGCCTGTGAATTCTTGAAGAGGATAATTTAAAATTTTGAGGGTCCAGTTAAATTGAAAACCTGCCACAAAAATGCTTTGTGGTTTTGGGACTAAACCAAACTAAACCACCGTTCTGTCAAAAGATCTTGTGGTTTAAAAAAATGCACTGAGAATAAAAATGATTACATCAAACTGAATTTCTTTGCAAAATACGATTTTTTAAAAAAATAAATTTTGTGACAGACTGCTAAGTTGCATGTTTGTGAGGGGTATGACATCAGTAACACTGCCGCTACGCCCACCATCCGTCTACCTACCTGTATTTATCTCAGTACTGCTGTATGACTAAAACAAAAATCAGGCAGCTTTCTGTAAGCATGCCGCTACCAAATTTCAAGGTTTTGACATGACACATCAGCAATATCTGCGAAATCTGACCAGTAACCTTACGAGGTTCGCAAGCCTGAGTCGCTTGTGATGAAAGTGATACTTTGGAGTCATTCGGCTGCTTTTAGGAAGCCTGCCCCCTCAGCAACAGATGCAGTAAAATCCAGTAGAAACCTGATTAACCATATCAAATGTGGGCTTTTCTTTAAAACTTTGTATGCAATTTCTACATTCTGCTTACTCAGACATTTCTATTGAATTCAGCTCCACTCAGCCAAACCCTTCGACCTTTAGTGCTTTATATGAAAAAGAGAGAGAGAAAGAGAGAGAGAGAGAAAGAGAAAACCAAACTACATGCACTCAGAAACAGAGAGCCTGATTTTAAATTCTGTGTCGTCTACATCGTGTTTCTTATGTAAAGACCATCATATCTGCCTGATTTAGAGTCGAACTGTCTGTTTCTGTGATTCGATGAGACATCAGACCGTTCAGACGTCGTCCTCGGGCCGTGCAGACTCGACACAAAATCTGTTTTATCACCGAAGTCGACCTGTGACTCTGCATGGCCACTAAGGAATCTAATTGAGGCTCCATTTCCTGGCGGCATCCTTAATGCAAAGACCATTTTCGTTATTTTGGTTCAAAGTTTCAAAAAAAACATCGTCCTCGCTCAAGAGAATCATTGAACTGAATACAAAACATTTGACATTTTAAGCTTTAAGATCCTCGAGCTGAAAATAACCAGCTGTAAAAAAAAAATCATCGTTTCATTTACTGGAATGATGGCAATCTCAGCGCTAAGTCCTCTGGGAAATGGAGTCCTGTTCATCCTCCCTAATCTCTCTGTCATCAGACTCATTCTCATCATGGTCTCCAATGACAACGCCTCTTGTCTTTCCTGCATTATACTGTATACCAGCCCTTCCTTTTTGAGAATGTACATGGGAAAACATTTTTTAATTCTTGGTGAAGGAAAAAGAAAAAAAAAGAAACATTTTAGAATAATTTGAAAGCTTTTATTTTTTATTTCTATGGCCAACCTGTAAGCTAGAAAAAAAAAATATGTGTTTGAACAGGTTTTACAAAGATGTAAAACTTTTTTTATTTCTTAATAAAAAATTTGTCTTCAGAAGATGTGGCTCTGTTTCAGTGTCTTGGGTGACTGTTGGACATTTTTTAAAGTAATGAAAATAGGGAAAGTTCATAGATACCCACTGCTGAGACATTAACACACACACACACACACACACATGGATCACTCCATTTGAGTTCAATTTCCCAACTCGGGGGGGACTTATCTGCCTAAATCCCCTTGACAACATAATAAACTTTAATCCTACAAAGCATGTAATACAAGATTTAAGGTAGTCAAGCCAACACCGGGGGCTGCATTCCAGCACGTTCACCGCTGCCAGTTCGCTCTTATGTGAAAGAATAATGGGTTATAAACCGCTGAGAGGCAAATGTTACCTGTCTGTCATCAGATTTAAAGATATATAACATTACGATATATGTCAGCATGCACCTAATTACTCTACTGATGCTTTGATTCGTCGTTATGTAAAGCCTCTGGAGTCGAGGAACAAGAAATGTTGGCTGTCTCAGAGCCGAGTGCGGGTCAAAGATGTCTAAACTCAGTGTTTGGATGTTTTACGTAGCTTTTTTCTTTCAGTAGACTTGAAGACTTGACTGCATGTAGACGTACAATATTTGGATGCTGTTAAAACAGTTGTTTGGTGTAAAATAACGTGCACACGACTAAATGCAGCCCAGAAAATATGAACAGATTTTAATTACTGTGGCATCTAATTAGGATGCCTCCCGGCAACTCCCTGGTGAGGTGTTCAGGGCACGTCCCACTGGTAGGAGACCCCGAGGCAGACCCAGGAACCCCCAGAAAGAGCTGGACGAAGTACCCGGAGTGAGGGAAGTCTGGGTTTCCCTGCTTACGCTGCTGACCCCGCGACCCAACCCTGGATAAGCAGAAGAAGATTGATGGATGAATGGATGGATGGATGGATAAAAACAGAAAATTACCATAAATTACCATAAATTTGCAGATATGATCATGACAATCAAGATGTTTTTTTATCTGCAAATTAGTGCTTTACATCATTTGGCCCCCCCCTTGTGTATGTACGCGTGGGTGTATAGAATATTTAAAACTTTTCAGTATAATTAACCGCCATTAAACTGCACAACATGCTGCTTCGGTTGTTTGTAACCTGGTTTAAAAAAGCCAATAAGTTACGCTGAGTAGACATAAATTCAGACAACACTTTAAACCATTTTACATTGTATTGATCCCAAGCTTGTACTGATATCAGACTTGATGTGTGTGTGTGTGTGTGTGATGTGGGTCTCTTCCTGTGAAACACACTCAGCAGCTCACCTGATGAGTTGCAGGTGAGCTGCTGTGATTGGCCGGTTGAATAGTTGCTCAGGTGATTCCTGGTGGATGATTAGTTCCTTCATTGCAGCCTTTGAGAATTTTAGGCTGGCCGCAACCAGGTTCTCCATTATTAAGTGCACACATGTCTCTTGATGTGTGTGTGTGTTTTCTGTGTTTTTAGTAAATAATTTGATGCACAAACCCTCTGGAATGCTGGGAACTGGGGGTGAGTTACTTTGTTGGCGTTATGACCCGCAGAAAGTCGGCAAAAAATCAAAGCAAAACCAAACTAAAACAGAAATCACCTACTTAAGCTGCTAAACTACTAAAAACAGGAGGAAAAAACAGCAGAAACAAGCCAAGAAATGCTCCCAAATGAAGCTGCATGGCCTTAAATAATGACAGTAAGCAGCTCTGTAAAGCTGCTGAAAACAGCTGCAGTTTATGGAATATTTTGACCCAAACATCCGTTTTATGACAGGAACATAAAGGCTCAGACATGCTGGTGATTAATAGAAGCTGGGTACTGAACACAGCTAATTTTCCCAGACTGTAATTTTCCCCTAATAGCTGCGGTCACATGAATCTTTTTATTTTTTTCTTCTTCTTTTTAAAATTGAATCAACAGATTCCCATGGCAATATTTACACGAGTCCTTCAAAATACTAATTTAAAATGTCCCGTTAATGTCTTGGAATAAGTGATCGGTGAGGACAGAAAGCTCTTTCACTTACAGTACAAATCCAGTCACGAGTCTCTGTGTGGTTTTTTTTTTTCGACTTGATTTAAAATTCTGCTTGTGGAAAAAAAAAAAGGTGGTGCACAAATACCACCATGATTATTATGATTATTGCTCCCCTGTGACCCAAGAAAAGCACCCTTCATCCTTCATTCAGCGGGGGGGAACGGAGAATGTTTGGTGGCGAGATCCTGCTGTTAATAATGCGAATGGTAATTTTTCCGCTGTGTCGCCGCAGCCCGAGCTTTAAATAACCGAGAACTCCAGAGAAAAAAAAAAAAAAAAAACCACAACGCTGACATTTCCATTCTCCGTCTGCCAGCTCCAAGAATAGACTCTGCTTGCTGAGAATTACTTCTTTTTCCATCATCTTATGACAGTTTTTTGGCTTTCACACAAAGCAAAAAAAGGCAAAAACAAATCAGCTTTTTTGTTTTTTGGAGATCAGTGGGTCTTGGTTGACTTTTTGCCTTTTGTTCTGCAGACAAAAATAGAAATGAACAGGAAGTGGATTGGCAAAAGCAAGTGAATAATGATGAGAAAAGCAAATATAACCATTTTGGTCCGTGTAATGTTTATCAGAACTACTGTTTTTCCCAAAGACATCAGAACTGTGACTCAAGTTTACCAGCCAACAGCTTCCCGCTTATGTTTTCATCTTCATGATGATTAGATTTAAAGTCTATCTTTTGTTAATCATCAGTTCACCTACAGGAGAAAGAGCAGAGTTAGTCTGCTCTCACTTCTCTTTATTTGTCATTTCTCTCATCAGATAAAATGATCCAGCATGCACTTCTTTCCATTCAACTCTGGGAGCATAAATTCAAAACACCTGCTGGATTTGCTGCATTTCTTAAAGTCTATTAACATTAAAGAACAGGATGTGTCACCCTGAATATATATTAGTCAAGCATTTTATTTATTTAACTACAGCATGGTGTTAATGGTCAGATATGTTAATATTCCTTGAAAGTTTTTTCTTGTTTGGTGACCCAGAAGTTGCAAGAAAAGAGCCGAAGCGAATGCACATGTCATGGTGCTGCAGGGTCGAGCTTCATTGGGGTTCAGGCATCACAAGCCTCACAGTTTGGAACAAACATTTGATGGTTTTCAGTTTAAAAACAAAAAATTAGAGAAAGAAATGCATTAAACCAAACGCAGGAAAGGCAGGACCTTAAAAAAAACGTGGATCCCTGTGGGTAGACTAGTCAACAGGATGTTTGTTTGATTTTTGGACTGTCTGTTCCCTTAGTTGGGGGCTGTGAACTGGAATTGGGAAGGTTTATCTAGTCTGCATGAGTCAAACTACTTCACATCCTCTTTTCCAGTATTTGTCATGTAAAAACTGAAATTATTCTGACTGAAATAAATGTTTGAGAGTGGCATCTTTGCCTCTTTTTATGGTCTTTACCAACTCAAGAGGAACATTATCCGGCTTTTTAGTTGCTAAACTCTGCTCCGTGTTTGACAGCTTCTTGCCGTCTGTTTGCTATTTAGAGATTTCTTTTCTGAGTACAGCCAAAAACTACACTTTGTGGGTGAACCAAAACAGTGTAGTTGTGGGCCGGAAGATAAACAATGAGCTGAAACAGACGATACGGTGCTGTAAAGCCCATGTGAGCTGCAGATCTAAGTGCCCTCACATCTTTGCCTGACACCGAGAGTGACACCCTCTTTCACATTGCCATTTTATCAGCTGAAGTAAATCCTGTAACGAGGCTGACAAGGAGCGAGGAAAAAAGATAAAGGGTGTTGAAGTGGTGATAACCTGTGTTTTGTGTGTGCTTGTAAATATAGGTGACCCAAATGCGGTGGGTTAATGACTCTTCTGGCAGCGTTGGGTTTGGTTTTTCAGATCCTCATGCACACAGCCTTGGACTTTGGAACTGGGTCCTCTTGTTGTGAAAAATACTGCAAGCAACAGTTTAAATGATCATTTCTCTGCTCTGAGTTTCCTTTCATTATGTTTTATTAATAAGCTCACTATTTATCTTAACAAACTTAAAGACATATAATGAATGTTGGTAAAAGTACCACAATTATTTTTATGTGAGTTTTAACTTAAAGAGCAATCACACATTCTGATTGTTCTTCTGAATTTGGTTTGCGAGTGATGACTCACATGCTGTTCTTCAGGCCTGTTTGCAGCTTTGGATATTTCCCATCACTGCTGGTTGAAGTGGAAAATCATAATGATCTGTGATAAAATCCAGAGACAGCGTTTTCTTGTTTCTAGGTTGGCTTGTTTGTGTGCATGTTAGTCATATTGTTAGTACATCGCATGTTTACTCGCGTGTGTGCATGTGTGTGTAAATGTGCATATAGTGTGCTCTGGTATTTAACTGCATTTCCATGTGTTACTCTGTGTGTGTGTGTGTGTGTGTGTATGTTGGAGCTGTTATGTAAGAGTAGACTCTTGGGTATAATTAAGTCAGCAGAGGCAGAATGTAGAGTACAGTACTCGTATACACGTGAAGAATGAACCATGTTATTTAGCAGAGTGGGAGAAAATCACGGGTACATGCAGTACTTACATTCACACACTCTTTTAAATACAAACAGACACACTTTAAACTAGATCAGTATAATGTTTTGTGTAAATGTGGTGAGTGCGTGCTTAGTTTTTGTTGTGTTATGAGAAAGAAAACAACATTGAAACCAGGTTTACTGTGGCATTAAAAATCTTTTTAGAAGTACTTGTACAAGTTTCTAAATTCTGCATGAAAAAGTTGATGTAGATTGTGCAAATGAGAGAAGTTTGGATTTTAAACAGTCTATTCTGCTGTAACTTAAAGGTCATGTGGACAACAATTGCATGAAAACAAACAAACAAACAAACAAAATATCAGCAGACTTTTTAGAAAGGTGCAGAATGGAAGTCTATTTTTCCTGAAAGGTAAAATAATTACTAAAAAGTTTTTGTCGTGTCCAAAACGATCATAGTATTTTACACGTGAGCGAGTTGACTGATAAGATCTGATATGGCCGAAGGATCTCTGAGCCAATAGCATCACTACGTTGATGTCAAGTCTCATTATTGACCTCTGATGCTTACGAGTTAGCGTTAGCATTAGCATTAGCGTACAGGTTTCTTAGCTAAAAACGTCAGATCATAAAGTATAAAAGTACGATTAAGCAAATCTAAATCAACTACACAACAAGTAAGAGCAGTCAAGTCCTTACAGTCTAAAGTGTTTTTACCGGTTAGATTGTAAAAATTAGAGAAATATCAGGTTCAATCCCTGAATAGCTACGTTAGCATCAGTGATGATATGCTAGGTATAAATGTTGTTCATATCACCTTTGAATACATTCACAAATGTATAGTATTGACATTAAAGTAGTCGGATTCCATAAAGTTGACAAAGGCACACCAAAGTAATGACAAACCAGGCACCCAACATAAAATTAAACATTTTATTTGTCTTCCTTTTAATTTTTTTCTCATGGTCTTCTTGAAAAGAGAAGTATAGCAGTACACTCTTTTTTCATAGAAAATGAAAAAAACAAAACGACAACAACAACAAAGTTATACATTTTATTATGCTTTCATAACTTTTGTTTTGTATTTTCTCCCATGATTCGGAAGAGTAATATTGTCATAGAAAAATACTATATTACATAGAATAGAACTTTACACAATTTGAAGAAAAAAAAAATTACACAATATCAACGCATACATTATCAGAGGCCCAATCCAGATCCGCAACAATGATGCCACGTGTCAACACATCTTTTGAAATTATTTAATGATAGAAATCATTAGAAAAATAAATATAAACGTTGCCTGCTTGAATCAAATAACTTCCAGGGAAAAATTTTTGTGGAATTTATGAGCCGTGAAGGTTGCACTCATGACCAAGAGAGAAACTGAAACTTGCTAGTTAAAAAAAAAATGAAAGAAATTTTTCCTTGTTAAAGAATCTTAATTACAGTGAAGAAGCTTGTAATGATGTTTACAGTGATGGCAACGGACTAGTCAGGTCATTATGGTTAGCTAGTTATTTTTTGTTACCTGGGGAGGAAACAAACGGTTAGCTTACCACAAGCTAAACTTATGTGCATGCTAAAGTCATGCTATTTAGCAAACAAGTTAAAGTTAGCTGTTTATTGTTATTAACTGGCCAAGCTGGTGAACAGATACTGTTTTTGTTTGTATGTTTTTTTAGAGAGGAAACATTCAGAATCTTCATAAATTATCAGAGCTCGTCAAAAACAGATGCCACATCTGGATTCTGTTTTGGACAGCTGTGTATGGCGGCGATATGCATGGAGCTTTTGCATATGGCCACTGCAGTATAGAAAAAAAATAGTAATACTGCTTTAAAAGCCTTTACTTACCTGAAATGGTAGCTACAAACATAATATGTCCTTTGACAGAAATAGAATATTTGTACTTTTGTGTTTGTCTCCTAATTCAAACAACAGATAAATGTTTGGTTTACAATGTACAGTGCAACATGTGCTCCATTCCCAACAGGAAGTTGTTATGGAAACACAGTCATGGCCTGCTGCTTGAGCTCTCATTAAGAAAAACGAGGAAAGGAGGAATGTTTCTCTTTTTTTAACAACTTATCAAGGATCTGATCATCATCTTGGTCAAAAACTGGGTTCAGTTATGAGCTTTAGATTAAGTAATATTTTGTACGACTGTGTGTGTGAAGAGGGCAATCAAAAATGGAGGCTGATGACGCGATAAATGTCATATTATGTAATAAATTATCAAATGTAAAACAAAACAAAACAAAAAATCATCCTTTGACAGGTTTAATGAAAACAAGTAAAACCTTAAACTGTCATAAAATCTTTGGACTCGAACAATGTTAAAAACTTTGCGACTAAAAAATTTGTTAGGGTATTAATTAAAAATGATTGCACATAAATCCCATATTGTCACAGTAACTGAGTTTTTTTTCTTTACATTTTCAACAGTTTAGCTGTGTGATTTGTTAGATTTATCACATTACAAGACCAGGAAGATTTTTCCTACAGACTAAACTCATCTGTAGGACTTTTGTTGCGGTTCTGGATTGGGCCTTAATCCGACCTTTGACCCAGAAATGCATAGGGAGTATAGATGACCACACATACATACATACATAAAAACCAACAGAACTATTTGGAAGGCTTTTCTCAGCATTTTTTCATCTTTTTGATGCTTTACAAAACTTTTTTTTCTTTTTTTTTTTGGCCGCTTGACATTTTGTTAAAAAAAAAACAAAACAAAAAACACTAAGACAAGTTTGTTCGGTTGTACATGAAAATACTTACAGTGCATGGTATTCAACAGTGTGCTTCTTTTTATGTAGTAAGTGCTTGGAGAGAAGTATACGTCCCTTTTATTTTTTTTCTGTTATTTATGAAAAAAAGTTGTCTTTCATCCGGCTCACAAAATCTGAGTTTTTTACTGCTTTTAATCTCAGTGGAGTTTCATGAGGAGGGTGAACGACCCGCAGCCCTGAAAAAATATCACCACTGTACAATGAAATGTACACCACTTAGCTCTCGTACACCACCTAGCTCTCCTTCTGTGACACACACACACACACACACACAAACACACTTAATAACTCAAACATGCTCAAAAGAATAAAAAAAAACTCCCATCCATAGATTACATACATGTAAACAAGTGTGAAGTACACGCACAACATACTGCTGGAGTCAGCTCCTTTATCACACACACACACACACACACACATATACACACACACACACACTGGTGTTAAATTTGCAGCTAAACTCTAGTTGTAGCCTGTCTTGCGATGTAAGGAGAGAGTGACAGACATACAAGCCATGAACGAGAACAGAGGTTGTGATTGTTCCTGTTGAAATTTTTCCCAATCCTTCAGAGGACAAAGGCTGTTTTCTCTTTTCTTCCTTACACACACACACATTATTTCAATACACATTTGTGTGTATTTTCTGTCTTTCATACATTTTTTTTGACCCTCCCTCACATGTATCACTAATTCTCTCTATTGTGCTTTCTCACATCGTACACACACTTGGGAACACATATAAAAATGTTGCCTTTCGACCCACATAGACTCTGTTTATCACACACACAGACACAGACACAGTCACAGACACTTACATAATCTGAGGGGAGTGACAGCAAGACTCGTTTCTGCTGATCCACAAATAATTAGGGCAAAGAGAGTTTTGGCAGGATTAAGAGAAAATTATGAAAACAGGAGGAGGGAGAGAAAGGAATCGGTGCTGTTACCAAACAGACCGAAAGGAACCAAGTGAAGGTAGGAGAGGGTGCAAAGGTTAAAAATGTAATTAAATGATAGGTTCAGATTCCTTTGATGGGCATGACTTTGTCGGGTTTGCAAAACAAACGCATTAGAAAACAAGAGCTCTCAGTGAAAAAGTTGCATTAGTGCATTTTGGTATCAAACATTCAATTGTGAATTAAATTTTAGTTACTTGCATTGTTAATGGAATGTAAAGCTTAAGATATTACAGCTAATAGATCTAATATTGCATCTGCAGTTTAGATTAATTACCTTTTAAATTCTGTCAATTTTGTACGAATTCAGCACGATGACATTTTTTTAAGTGCATTTTGAATTTTCTGCAGCTCTAACTTGCAAGTTTTACTGGCTGCATCTTTGAAGCAATAGAGGTGAAGGCTCATAAGTATTGTAGTATCTTGCTAAACTGACTTACGAAAGCTTATGCGGTTTTAATTGGCCAATCCAGTGAGCTAAAGCTTATGTGTGCACCTTCCAGACTCACTTACAGAGACACAACATGTACTGACACACATGTGCATGCACATCATCAACACAAATGTCACAAATGTAGAAAAAAAACCCCACAATTACACACACACACGCTAACTGCTTAGGTTCACATATGTGTCTGTGCATGTCGGCCCTGTTCTGTATGCATGTGTGTGCATGTGTGTATGTGACTTATTTCTAACAGCCTGATCCTTATCACCAACATCCCAAAGAGCTCAGTCCATGTTTACAGATAGTTGCCTTCACTGTACTCACGAACTTTGTGCCACAAAACATCCAGTCCTCCCTACAAAGTCAAACAGCAGTAACATTTAAGTGTTGGTGGAAGATTTATTCTGTAGACAAGTTGTTGTAGTTGAGTGTCAATGAGACTGTGATGAACCTGGTTAAAAGCATTTATTTAAGCTAATGTTAGCGAGTTTGTTGTTGTTGATGTTGCTGTTGTTGTTGTTGTTTAAGACTGCATTGCATGTGAACCCTGTTGCTTCCTGTAAGAGGTCGTTAATTGTTTTTCCACTCTGCTAATTGTTCAGACTGTTGCTATTCAACTGTCTGTTTATCTATTCGAGTAATATCGTACACCCGACGAAATGATGCTAAACATGCTTACAGTAGCTACGCTTGTAAATCTTACAACAATCTGTATTCGAGCAGCAGTTTGAGCTCATTATGAGCAAAAAGAAGTGTGAAGTGCTTATGTTAAATCATCCCTTGCAGGGATAAAATGTGACCGACCTTTTCTATTTTAAGTATTTCCTTCTCGTGTAGCTCCGTTTTGTTGAAGAGCATCATTCTAGTCCCTGCTTTGTGTTGTAAATCAATTCGCCACCCTTTTTTTCCTCAATGGTTCACAGTGTAAAACAGTTTTGGTGTTGCTAAAAAACCCAACAAACTAAATTTGTGCTACAAATAGCACCTTTTATGGTGTGAACGGATGTTATCTTTTATTATACTGAACCTCCATCCAAATCATGCGCTCTTCTTTTTTTTAAAAATGCATACATAGTAGCTACTGCTCTTTGACTTTGTAAGCCAGAAATGAGCTGAAAATAAAGCCAGGGCTTGCAGAAAACCAGAAAAAGTGACAGATTTGGTGATGTAGATGGACAAACCTGCCCGGCAGACAAATAAAAATGATCAAAATGAAAATAAAAAACCCCTCATGAAGGATTAAAATGTTGATGGACAGTGTTCTTCTGATGGCAACACAGTTTCTTCGGGGCGTCTTCGTGAGAGCAGGTTTCCAATTGTGTTGCAGCAAAAGTCGCCTTTGTAAATATTTTGCTTGAAGACGCCATGTTTATCCCAGTTCATCCACTTCTTTTTGTCTCTTCCATGACTCAACTGAACAAAACATTTTGGCAGCTGGAATGGCACAAATTTGGATTTTTTTTGTTTGTTTTAAATGATATCACTACGTTGACCTCATGATGTACAAAAGTGTCTAAGTCCGCCTTCATGCAACAGCTGGAGCTAAACTTGACTTTCAGGGAATGATTCTTGGATTTGCAGTGGAGACTCTTAGCAGCACTATGGACTTCTGCAACGGCTACATCTAGAAAAAAAAGTCAGACGATGTTCCTTTAGAAACCGTTAAATCAATCTTTCGCTGATTCTCTTCTGAGCTTTTCTAGAAACAAATGAAATCTTTGAGCTGAACAAGGCAGTTTTCTATCATTAATCTATGCAGTTTTGCTTGAAATTTCCTCAAATCCCCACGTTGTGTAATAAGGCATATTGCTCTGGTACCATCGACACTAGAAATTTCTATAAACTTGTGGCCTGGCATTGAAAAACAGCTGAAATTACCTCACCCGAATTGCATGTTTTGTTTTTTTTAAATTCATTTGCTTAAAGTAAAAACAAGATTTCAAGAGTCAGAGTCAGTTAAACGGCCAGTTAAAGTGTCAAGTGAGTGGTTGTTGATGTTGGAAACAACGGCGAGGACTCCAGGCCGGCCTTCAGCAGAGTGTCTCTGGTGGTTTTCCTGATCTGTGACTTCGCTCTCCAAGAGAAAAAATACACCGTATGACAGTTCAACCCAGTGTGAAATGGGAGGAGGAGGAGGGTGGAGGAGGAGGGCGGCGACTGTGTGAGCATGCAGATGTGAGTGTGTGTGTGATGAAGTCTCTGTTTCAGAAGAATTATTGCAAGCTGTTGGAGTGAGTGTGTGTGAGTGTGTGTGTGAGTGTGTTTGGGCCAGTTCCAGTATATCTAACTGTGCTGTTCAGTTTGTCCCCTGACTGAGTGTGACAGCCTGAATGTGTGTGTGTGTGTGTGTGTGTTCACCTCTGAGCCTGGTTGTGTTTTGAAGCCATTTTTTTCTCGCCACTGTCGCCATTTGGGATCTGCTTTCAATTGTCGGGTATCAATAAATTATAGGGATTTGTTTAGATCTGCTCTATATGTTAAGTTCTTCAGTCAACTCATGTTGTGATTTGGCACTATGTAAATAAAACTTGACTTGTCTGTCAAGAGATTCACCTGTCTGCCTGTCTGTCTGCCTGCCTGTCTGTGTGTGTTACAGGTCTAGCGGATGGTCCAAAGTGTTATTATTGTCCTCATTGTCATCGTTGGCCAGCGGGTTGCGACTGATGACCAACTCCAGTCTGTCTCCAGCCTCTGTGATCAGAGGCACGGCCAGGCAGCAGTCGAAGTCCCTCGTCCTCACGTGGTTCACCTGGACACGGAGACACAGACAACCGATGCGACCGATGCTTCAGTATATTGTGCTGCTGTTGGTTTATAAGCAGGGGTCGGCAACTTGCGGCTCTTTCATCGCTCTGCAGTCTTTGGAAAATAAATAATGAGTATTTAATTTAAATTTATTTTATTTTATTTCTTTTGTTTTTTTTTTTAAAGTAATTCTAATTTTGAAGATTATGCAG
>JAPZDV010000012.1:2573933-2588326 GCA_029814665.1 Acanthurus lineatus | reverse complement strand
CGTTTGCGCTGGGGACTGCTATGATTGGTGGAACTCACGGGAGGCGGGCCAAAATTGCGGAAAAGTCGCGGTGATTGAACAAAATTGATAGAATTTTGGTTAATTGTTGTGATCGCAACATTGCGAATTCCCAGAGGGACTGATTATGGTGCTCTTGTAACATTTAAATAAAACGTTTTTATTTTCTGTTTTTCTTTTCATTTCTTTTCGTTCAAAATATGCGTCACAACCGCGACATGTGCGTCACCCGCCGTTGAGCTTTTCAGCCCCCAGTAGGCCAACCATGAATAATTCCAAGAAAAGAAAAGTTTCTGAAAAAACCAGAGCATTTTCCAGACAGCAAATTAAAGACATCGATTCAGCTGAGGCATACTCAATTGCCAGCGGCTTTTTTTGTTCAGTTCAAAATGTTCAAAATGTTTTTGTTGCATGCAGAAAAAAAAAAACGGTTTCTCCGTACCAGTTCATTGATTTCATGAATGCAACACACTATAGTTTTTTTATACATAGAATAAAGGTTAAAAAAAGACATATGCAGTGTTATCTTCATTTTAGATGTCAAAAGGATTTTGTGGCTCTCGGGTCCAAATGGCCCTTGGAGTGTCTACGGTTGCCGACCCCTGTTTATAAGCAACAAAAAACGTTTTCAGTCAAGTCTTTTTCCAGCTAATGATTGGCACAATGCAAATGTAAATTCCCTGAAACTTTAAGGTGGACTCCCTCATGGTTACCTGCAGGATCCTGTCGTAGGGTTTGAGTCCGGCTCGGTCAGCCGGCCCCTCAGGTCTGATCATGTTGACATAAACTCCTTTCTCTAAGAAACCGTCCGACACACTGAAGCCAAAGTCGTCGACCTCTGGGTCCTTTATCACTGTTACCTGCAGAGGATGCCACACGGACCGGAGATCAGTTTGGTGAAATAACAAAACAACTTTCAGCATAAAGAGAGCGCACTGAGGTCAGAGTGTGAAAAAAATTCAGTTTCCTTAAAAAAGTTATCTGCACAGGATGTTTTCAAACAGACTCCAGCGATGACAGCGGATCTCCAGAGTAAAACATGACAATGAATCTGTAGTCCCGAGTCTTGAGACAAATAAACGCCACAAACTTTTCTGATTTATGAACTCTTCTCATTATGTCCTGCAACACGTTTGCAGCTGGCAGTATCAAGTTTTGCTTTGCTTTGGTATTAAAGTCCTCGATTTCCCTTCATGCAAGGAGACAAGGAAGCCAGCTTTGTCAAAAACACTAGTTTTAACATGCTATACTTGCAAAAAAAAAGGCCAACGGTGCACCAAATGTGTCAACCTAAGTTTGAACAGGTTTGTGTTTGATTTATCCTTAAAAAAAAAAAGAAAAACCGACATAAAACCCTGAATTTGACTGCATAACCAAAATGGATTGTGGGCGTAATGGGGGATTGTCTGTTATTCTTCTATGTAAAGCACTTTGAACTGCAGCTTTTTGTATGAAAAGTGCTATACAAATAAAGTCTGATGATTGACTGAATAGTATTCTTCTATTATCAGCAGGCGGGGGCAGGTAGCAGGTAAAAAATATGATTAAAACAGTGTGTCACAATAATGATCTACTGTATAGCACTTACTGTACATTATCCTCCCATGCTGCAGGCTTCACCCAAGTATCATTAAATACATGATTAATATGAAAGTTTTTACAACAGCAGCAAAAAATGCAGACCAGATGTCTCTGCTAAGAACTGTGGATTAGCAAACAACACGCTGAGAAGGGTGTGATATACGATACATCGATATTATATAATCTTTTAATGAGGTCCCATTTAGAGGCTGTAAAATTTTGGCTAAAGATCAACAGCCTATATGAGTTTAATTTATGTTCTCCATGTGCACAACATGTATATCTGATCCTGGCCCCGGGGCTGCACAAGTCTAAACAGACCACCGTATGAAGTCATTGCTGTAAATCCACAGGAGGGTGAAGATATGCAACCGCCAGCATAATAGTCACCCGAGGGAGGTGGGCCGTTACATTCGTACATTCTATACTGCATTACATAATACCCTGCACTGTAAAAACTTCAACCAACTCCATGTTGTTGTTAATCCAAAATAAGTACAGAGGGGCCTTTTTTTTTTCTTCTCAGAGGATATTTTAACGTGCAAGAGAAGAAAAGCACACGTGCAAACCCAAACAAATAAAGTTAGCGGACTTTCTGTTTTAGCTGGTTCAGTTTCAGGGTCCGGTTTTGTTATTGTTATGTTATTTTGCACTTGTTTTCTTACTATTATGAGTCAAATTTTTTTTTTTCTGCAGCTGGAAACGCCAAAAAAACAAAATGTATTTCTGCATAATAAGAATTTAGCAGATAAAGCGTAAAAAAAGCAAAACTGGGTGAGTTGTTAGAGGGAGAGATTCAGACAAAAAATGACCCTAAACTCCTTGGAGAGAAGTAAAAACTGGATGAACTGATTAATTTCGCTTATCCATGTCCGTGCAGAAAGTTAGATCAACACCATTTTGATGTCTGTACGTTAAGTACGGAGCAGGTACCAGGAGGTGCTCAGCATGACTCAGCCCAGTTAGCTGATTTCCCCTGCATCCAGTCTTTATGCTAAGCTAAGCTAAGCTAAGCTAATCTCCTCCTGGCTGGAGTTCCACGCTTGCCACACGAACGTAAGAATGGTATCAATCTTCTTATCGAACTCTAAGCGTATTTCTGATGCCAAAATATTCCTTTAAGCTGACGAGGAGGTTTGAACTCACTTTGTGTAGCTCCAGAGGCGTCGGAGACAGAATTCCCTGCATCTCCTCTTTGATCCGACGAGATTCCCACGTCCTCTCCGACACTCTCAACGAGGCCTTGGGCTTTGGGTCGTGGTGCAGGAGGGGGGATTGGTTATCTTGGTGGATGTGGGCCCCTTGGTGTAGGTGGGACTCATGGTTGTAATGGGCCTCCTGGTGCAGGTGGGCATCTGCGTTGAATGAAAGGGTTTGTTTTTGATTATATCAAACTTATTTTTATTTTTTTTACAAAAGCTTATAATGAAAGGCACTTAGCAGTTGTAAGTTTTACATTTTGAGCCTGGAGAGACAGACAACCTTTGATCTGACATGTTTGCCGTTGAATTACCTTGGTGGAGTTGGGCCTCTTCATGCAGGTGGGCCTCCTCGTGCAGATGGGCACCCTGGTGGAGCAGGTTTCCCTGGTGCAGAAGAGAATTTCTCCGCAACGGGCTCATCCTGCTGTGACTCAGTATGGGCTCAGCTGGAGGTTTGTTGACACCGTCTACACCGAGACTGATGGCCGTTCCTGTCATGATGGAGGCCTGCACAGACCAAAACACTTAAACTTCAGTTAATGCTAATATTACTGTGCTAACTTAAGGTACAACTGTCTTTTTCAAACATTTCTATAAACTTTATATGCATATGTCTGCTGCTGTGCCGGTTTAATTTAGGTTTAATATGTGTGTGATGCTCCTGAGTTAAAAACCTGTGCAGCCTCTTGTGCAAAACTTTACATTGTTTGACGAGTATCACTGCTGTTAAATGTTCATAACTGTGCAGTGACTGAGACACGGCGTCCTAATAGTTCAAATACTCTAAATCACTGCTGACCTCGATCTCTCTGAGCAGTTCTGATTGGCCGCAGGTCTCCAGATCCTCAAGTGCCTGACACCAGAAACTGTCCTCTGGATCCAGCAGAATGCCGTCTGGTTGCTGCCCGATAAATCTGTCGCACACAGACACAAATATGATTAAACAAAGCTGCGTTGGAAAAAAAAAAAGATCTCAGCTGGTTTCTCTTTTATCTTTTTAGGTTTCCTTAAAAAAAATGTTTTTCTTTTCTAAAAACCAGACACCACAGCTGGAGCAGCACTCTTTGGGTTGAATTTTAGCATATTTGCCTCTTGGACATGCCGTATATATTAAGTTTAATACGTTTTTTTTGACTCCAAAGCATTTTCTGTACCTTTAAAATGGTAACTCGGCCAGTGCAGAGTCATTGTAATGTTACCAAATGTTCACTGCGGTATTAAGTCTGCATATAAAGCCAAAAATTCATTGTGCTCTTTTGTAAGCATGATCAACAAAGCCGGCGTAAAACCCAGAGTCGTGTCAATACAGGACAAGGCCACTCGTTCTGCTTGAATCAAATCATGAGTAATCTTTTAACACTGAATGTCCTTGACTGACAAGATTAATTCACTCTCACAGGGCAGCGGATTTTTTTTTCTTTTTCTCACCATCCTACAACCCCGCCCACATAAGTGTTACATAACCCCAGTAAATGTTGCTATCCTCACAAGGCTTAACCTCCTGACTCATCATCACTATACACACACACACACACACGGCGATACAAACACATTAATACTCTGCTTAACTGGCTTCATTACTCAACCTCACCACAAGATCTTGGTGTTGATACCAGTGACACAACCGGTGAATTAAACTTAATCTTGCATGTATGAAACAGACACTGGATTTATTAGATTAGATCACATTTTGCATTAAAATATATAGTAAGTTATTTTTCTCCTGCAAAAATGCCAACCAATGCAGTTTGCAACCAATGCAATTTAGTAGAAGTGTTTTTGTTTTTGACAGTTCGCTGGACAAAAAGTACCATAATCTTTAGATCAGAGTTAAATGCAG
This sequence comes from Acanthurus lineatus, assembly GCA_029814665.1. Lineage (NCBI taxonomy): Eukaryota > Metazoa > Chordata > Actinopteri > Acanthuriformes > Acanthuridae > Acanthurus > Acanthurus lineatus. The sequence goes on along the minus strand of JAPZDV010000012.1, from coordinate 2,583,685 downwards.
CCGGTGGTTTTTTGTTCGTTTCCTGAGAAAAAAACATGCTGACAGAATCTAAAAAGTTAAGCTTTGGTCAAGTTGTGCAGGCATCATAAGTTTTTTTACTCTCTGCATGATCAGATTTTTGAGTAAAAAAAGTAATGGAGCCTAAATCTGCTGTTATCTAAAGAAAACATAAATAAGTGTGTAATTTGACTTGGAAAATTGATAAGCCAAGATGTTAATGACGCATGATTTTGCAGTTAGAAGATAAAAATAAAAAAGTCCTGGTTCTGACCCTGGCGGTTTGTCCCAGTCATCCTCACTGAAGCCTCCATCGCTGAATGGGTAGTTCTTCCGTCGTCCAGGAGGAGGCGTAGCACTGCGCTGCTGCTGCTGCTGCTGTTGCTGCTGCTGCTGCTGCTTTGCACTGCGCCACTCATGGGGGTGAAGGGCGATGCCGGCGGCCTGGTGGCTGTACGTACCTGCAGGGGGAGCGAAGGAGCTACATTAAGTGTTAAACTGATGATTTTATGACAATAGCAGTTTTGTTTTGTTGCCTCTGTGAAGCTTTTTTCTCTAGAAATAAAGAAAACTGCACGTTGTTGTTGCTATATACTCAAAATTGCGACTTATATGTAGAAAAACCCATATACAACCATTCAGATTTTGTTTTTTTTTTCTTAATTACAAGACAGAAACTACAAAAGTTAGAATTAATTGTGATCAAAACTAAATGTTTCACAGTGTGTGGCCATGTTGGCTTCTTACCATCTACATGTGTTAATCCAAGCTAAGCTTACCCTGGCTGCCATAGCCGGCGTCCATCCCCGAGCCGTCCCATGACTCCATGGCGGAGTCCACGCTGGGTATGGTTGTGGAGTAAAGCTCCGACAGCTTATTGGTCTGCTGGCTGTCCGTCAAATCGTCCTCCTCGGGGTCGCTGAGCTCATTCTCCGTCGTGTCCTCCGCTTCCGCTGCCTTCCTGTCCTCTAAATCTTGGAGAGAAAAAGCTGTAATTGGGTTCGTTTGATGAAATGATAGTAAAAAAACAAAGAAATTTGATACAGTAAGTGTATTTAAATCAAAATCAGTTTTTAAACAGATTACAAGCATCTTAAAAAGTCTAAAAGAATTTCAAAAAATGGCAGGTTTAAGAATTTGTACTGGAACTTTGACTCCAAAAACACTAAGTTCAGAAACTTGTTAATGGTTGTAAGATATAAAGAACAAGTAATGAAAGAAATAAACTGGATTTTGTTTTAATAAAACAAAGAATTCATGATTAAAATGTGTGACTGTTAATCGTCCTCACACTTACTGTCCAGCTGTTTTTTGATCTTGAGTGTGACCGTCTCTCCGGCCATCTGCAGCAGATGGATGGCCTCGCTCAGAGGTTTTCCTTTCAAACTCACACTGTTGATGGCCAGGATCCGATCACCTATGTGTATCGCCCCTGTCCTGTACACACACACACACACGGAAACACACACACGGAAACACATTCACACAAAAGCACAACAAAAGCACACAAGCACAAATCAGTGTTTTACATACAAAAGGAAACGAATTTCTGTGAAACATTATGTAAAGTTTGGACATAGTTTGAGTAATTGAAGCAACATTATGTAACAATTTAATCCAAAAATAACATCTTCACAATCATTTTGATGGTACACTGACTCCTAATGGGATGAACTGCATGTCTGTGTTACTTTTTTCTGCTCCCTGATCGCCAGTTACTGCATTAGGTAACATGGAGGGGTGAGTATGAAGCCCTCTGTAAAGTTTTATGGCACTTCACTCTCACTGCTTTTGTTGAAACTGGATCGTATTTATGCAGAAAATGTTTTCTGGTTTTTACCTCTGACTCTCCAGCTGCAGTTTTCTGAGGTAACCTGTAACTAGCGCCGCTGTAGCTGCTCGTTAGCTCCGTTTGAGGAGTGTTTGTTTTTAAACCATTCATTAACAACCATGAGGAGCAGATTTTTTTTAATGTTTGCTGGACCTCACGGGAGCAAAAAAGGGCAAAAAAAAGGGCAACAGAACTGAAGGCAGGTGAGCAGGCAACACAAAGAAGTTCAGCAGCCTGAAAACATACATTATGATAGTAAGATATGGAAGAGGATGCTAATATAGGAAGCTAGAAAGACAAAAAAAGGTGACAAAGCAAAGGGACAAGCATAAATGTCTGAATGGCTTTAAGTTATTGATGAGAGACTTCTTGCTGTTCGACTAGTTACAAATATCAGCTGGTTAGCTTGTTTGCGGTTAGCAGGTACACCGCTACACTGCTGCACAGGTCTGGGACTTGTATTAATGACAGTATTGGTGCCAAACTGCAAGAAAAAACAGCCTTTTTTTTGCTCAGACTACTGCTTCATTTATCAGCCTTTCAGGGACGTTTGGTTCATTTCCATCCAGCAGATTTTGTTCTGTTTGTGCAGACAGACTCTGCTCTTTGTCGTGTGTCAGAAACGACCCTTTGAAGCTCTGCAGAAGCCAGATTCTTCAAAAGAACTTTTAGAATATTAAAACTCAATTTATCTCTAATCTACAAAACATATCTGCAAGAGCAAACTAATTGTGTGTAAATCTACTTTGCACATAGTCGTCAAATTCATGCAAACAGCTACATAACAGGTCTGTGGTCACAACAAGGTGACTCTGGGAAAAAAAAAACACCGACGCCCTTTCTTCCCACTGTTGCTGACCACTGTATTTAAGCCCGTCCTCCACCTGTTATCCTGCTCTGATAGAGATCTTATTTGGTTTAAGGTCTTATCTCTCACACACACACATGATCTCATGGACCCACATGATTAAAACTTATTTGCTTAAGTGTGTTATTGAGAGAAGCCGATGCCTGGACTTTCTATATTTGATGTTGATAAACCAGGTAAACAGAACTCGAAGCCTTCAAACAGTTCAATAAAAAAAAAAAAACTAGGTCGGTGTGAACATTTCCACCCGGCGCACAGATGCAGATGTTGATATCATCTGTATTCCTGCACTTTCTTCTCTGTCGAGCCGAGCCAAGTTTATTTATAGCCTGCTTTTAGCCAACAGGTCTGAGGCAAAGTGCTTTATCGACAACAGTTTGGGGACAGGAAATAGGACAATTACATCACAAAACCCCAAGAAATGGGGTCACAGAGTGTGTGTGTATGGAAGCGTGGCAGGGCGAGCGGTAAGCTGCCTCACAGGGTGTGTGTTATGGTGGAATAACACACGGGCCGGTTATAAAAGCCTGCGTTTTATTTTGAAATCGGTGCAGTGTGGTGGACTGGATGGAGGCTGAATTAGCCAGTGGAGGATTATGACTCAGGAAAACCATTATATCATCCTCCATTCAGTCTTGTTGCTGTGAACACTAGCCGCCCCTCCGCCATCCCTCCGCCAGCCGCATCATGTTTCTCATTATCTCATCCATCATCACTCCGTGTCACATGGCACCTGCTGCACACTCAGCGGCCGGTGGGGAATCCCTCCATTTATTGCCCGAGGCAGCTCTATTATTTCTCCTAATAAGGTTTTTACCCCACTGCTGGGGAATACTAAATAAGGCAACATGAGCTGGTTCTCGGTTCGGTTTACATTTCTGTCTGCGTAGCCGTTACAGCACAAAGCCCTGAAAGATTACGTCCTTGTTTAATCTTGATATGCATCTCGAGCGCAGGAGATAATTTCTCCTGACAACGCTGTGTTATTGCAGTTTGTGCATCAGCTCCTGCAGGCCGGCCATGTGAGCTCACCTGCCTCGCAGAGAACATCGTGTTCACCCTCATGACATGTCTGATAAGCTGCAGGTGAGATGTTTACATGCATGTGTGAGATGTTCTGCAGGCTCGGTCCGTCGCTGAATGACGACTCATCACTGCTACTGATGCTGAACACATTGTGTTTTTAGACAAAAATCATTTGCATAGTTGGTGCTTTGAATGCAGATGATGCCAACAGTCAGATTTTTTTTTACATTGTGATGGATAATTAGGGTTATGACACATAAAATAGGAGATCCTCTCATATTTAAAACATATTTGAGTACAATAACTTCTTTAAAAGGCATAAAACTGCAACAAAACATCTGTCTTTGTTTGGAAAAAACCCTGCAAAGCCTTTCACAAGCTGCACGGCTCAAACTGGTAACCTAGATTTCTGAGGAAAGATGATGTGTTTGTGTGTGCTTGTTTTTCTTGTGTGTGTGTGTGTGTGTGAATGAGTGAGTGAGTGAGTGAGTGAACATGTACCTCTCGGCCAGGCCTCTCTTGGTCAGGCCCGAGATGGTGATGGGGTCAAAAGGCTCCTCGGTGCCTGAGATGGTGATACCCAGGGGGCCACCGTACCGCTTCAGCTCCACCGTGTAGATAATGCTGCCCGACGTCTCCTGCTCGTCTGATACACACACACACACACACACACACACACACAAATATGCATGTGTTATTCTAGTCTCTCAGTTCCAAGGAATAGACGATACCGCTTGACGTATGTTGCTCATCAGACACACACACACACACACACAAACACACACATTCTAGATACTGCATCATGTTACCTGTTCATTTGAAATGCACACACACACACACACTCACACACTCACACACACACACACACACACTGACGCATACGCGCAGAAACCCCATTTCTTTCCAGAAGTAGGTCAAAACTCTTGTCAAGAAAACACTGGTGAGGAAGACACAGTTTCCATGGTAACCACAGATAGGTCTGCCTCGTCATCATGTAGCACGAGCGCAACCGCTGCATTTCACACCCCCTTCTTGTGTTTGTGTCTGCGTATGGACGTGTTTTTCTGCATATGTGCATGTATGTTTACCTTCCGAGTCATAATCCAGCATTTTTTTACATTATCCTTCCTCTGTGTGTGTGTGTGTGTTTTCACATCACATCACATCAGAACACACAGAAACACGAATCTTCTTCACAACTTGGATGCAAACACTTAATTAAACTGTCGAATAACACAAATCCAAGATGGTGGCAATAAGATCTGTAACACGCCCAAGCAGAAAGGCCCTCAGCTTGAGTAGGACTCCTAAAATCAGGGATGCTAAGTGTTGTTCCTCGTGCACATAACGAACCGTCACTGTAGCTGCTGTTTTATTACATTTTTTAATATTTTATCTTATATGTTTCTGTATAACATCACTTTGTTGTGTAAAAACTGGTTTTGATTCATCCTGATGTCCAATTGTTCCTGTCTTTTTCTATCTTTCAGAAGGCTCTATGGAAGTTCATGAGTTGTGGACAACAGCACCATCTGGTGGTCAACCATTAATATTGCATCACCTTAAACATGCCTGTTAAACATGTTTTTCTCAAATATATTTTTAAAAAATGAAAAATTAGCATAAACTATACAGACTTTTGTCGCAGTGTATCAATCAGTTCCTCATCATATGGTTGCATCATGTTTACCGAAACACACCAAACACACACTCAGTGTTGCCGATGTGCATGTTCACTCATGCTTCATACCTGAGTTGTCTTCATCTTTGCGAATCTTCAGTTTGACCAGCTCCTCACACTGCTGCAGGATCTGCTCCGCGTCGTCTCTGGAACAATTCTCCAGTCTGATGTTGTCGATGGCCAGCAGTTTGTCGCCGGGCTCCAACGTTCCTGTTCTGATGGAGAGAAACGAAGACGCAGAGAAGAACAGTTACGTCACGGAGATCTCGAGTATAAGGTGGCACTTGTTATTAGCAAGTAGAGAATGAATAAGTAATTTATATATCTTTTGTGCATCAGGAGGAAAACCTGAGTTAGACGCAGTGAGGTACCTGTGGGCCATGCTGCCCTTCTTGATGTCAGAGATGATGAGGGGCTCCCCCTGTTTCTTACTGGCTGCGGAGAGAGAGAGAGGACATCAAAATTAGGAAGTTGAATCTATAATTTAAAAAAAAAAAAGTTATTTAAATAATGAACATAATAAAATGCAACTTAAGCAGCAAATGTGTCACCATCAGTGTCAATCAAATAACGTCTCTCTAATCTCTCTTGAACTTTTATCAGAAGAAAGTGCGTCCAAGCTGAAAAACTGCAGGTGAATTTGTGTCAAATCAGCAAATGTTTTTGCCATAAAGATCCTTCTCATGTTCATTTTTTTAACACGTTCATACAGAAGATGGTGCCATTGCACCGTTTGCTGCCTCTGAGCCTTTTGGTCAAACAGCAGCATTATGAAATATTACTTAAAACTCTCAAGTATCAGGCTCTGATCAACACTCACTTATGTATTTTCTTTCTACATAGGATATAAATTAATATTTAACTGCTGGAAAGACCCTTTTCTTCTTAAACTGCACATTTTTTATTTAAAGCATTTAATTAATCACAGAGGTTTTCACCATCCTTCCAGTTTTATATATAAATCTTTAGAGTAAATGTCTATTTGCTGTATCAGTCAGGAGGTTTCCACATGATCTCAGCCGGTCTGACGATTCTGTTGACCATTTTTCTGCTCATACAAGTTTACCTCAATCTTTGTAATGACTTCTGAAGTATTTATATGTCTTTACCTTGAATATTTAAAAATGTTTCGAGCTCAGCAGTTTACCTGCCACTGAGCTGATGCCACTTGAATTAAAACTGTGTATACTGGAGCACTAAACCTTTCAGACTAACAATAACCAAACATTATGGGTTGGCTATTCTGACTGAAATGATAGCACGCTAATCGCTCTCTGGACGCGGCAGTGAAGCTTTACAGTGAAGTACGACGGTAATTACAGTCGTCTCGGGCGTCGCTAAAGCTCAGGATGCAGCGACACTGTGGATGCAAAGTGATAAGCAACAGACAGCAGAAGGACAACACTGGAAAAAAGCAACTTAGTCTGAAGATTTGAACAAAACTCAAACTATAAGATGTGCTTTATTTGTAGCCAAGAGGCCAAACAGGCTGAAACACACAGGGCTTCATATACTTTTTGACTATTATGGGATGAGATCATCAGCTTGTGAGTAATATGAAAATGAAAAACACAGTACGGCCTCGTATCTATAAGATTTTATAAACACTGTTAATGTTTATAGAAACGTTTTCCTGCAGTCACCCTGGCGAGTACATGTGTCTGCTTCTGTGTGTGTGTGTGTGTGTGTGTGTGTGTGTTTTCGGAGACGTGCAGGTGGTCTCATGACATTAAAACATTCTGCAGACGTTCGTTGGGAAACAAAGAGTCGATCATGCGGACAGTGTTTGCACGTTCTCACCGCTGATGGTGAGGCCCAGCTCCACTCCTCTCTTCTTCGGCAGCTTGACGTGGAAAGTGCCGCTGCTGGGCACCACCGACTCTGTGACGCATAAACACACACATAACACACACACACACACACACACCATGTTCAACACATTTAGAAAAGCCATTGATAAAGAAAAAAAAGCTACAAATAAGACTTTCCATCCTACTCAACATTTAGTAATGAGAAGACATTCAGCTCTTATCTCCTCTGAATTGCTCCTCTGCAGGGCAAACAGGCCTCAGTCTGACTGCATGAGCCGTTAAATTAATCCCACCAGTAAAAAAAAAGTCAACAAACACGGTGAGCGCGAGTTGTGAGCAGAGAAACTACTTAAGACTTTCCAGCGAGCCATTGGGATCGACTCTTCCGCTCTTCTTATCGTTGACTGACGCTGCAGACGTTCACTTGTTTCTTCAGGAGCTCACAGAGGAAAAAAAGACTCCGGTAATCTGAACAACAGTGTCCAAAATTTTAACTGTGAACATTTTGTAACTCTCGCTGTCCATCAGCCACATTTTCTTGCGTATCAAAGCGATTTCATTTAATGAACGTTGTTCTGCCTGACAGCTACAGAAAGTGGATGAGAGGTGTCTTTTTCCATTCAGAGCTACTTTACTTATTTTAAAAGACTACGAGAGGAAAAAGTCTAAAAAAATCAGCTTGGGAATCGGCTGCATCAGCTTTTTGTGGTTGATAAGATGGGAGATCACTCTAATATGTCTTTCTTTTTAGTGTAAATGCTAATTTAATAATTATTGCTGGCTACATTAACTCATTAAATGATGCAACTTAATGAAAGTCAATATCAGAACGGTGGGAAAAAAACAATGCAACACGCTGCTGAAATCAAGGGAAATTAGATACAAGTGTCCCTTTAGTGTGATCACAATGATTTCAATAGTTTGTGCAAAAGAACTTATGGGTTGTGTAGTTAATTGCCACTGACTTCACAGTTAATATTTGTTGTTTCTGTAAAAGTCTCAAAGGTTTTAGTCACTAAAATAAACTGAAACTGTTTCTCATAATGTGGAAATGAATGAAAAAGAAAACATTATAAAGCTAATTTGTCAAAAATAGTGAAAAAAAGGGAAAAAAAATCATCCCTGAACTTTTACTAACATCTTTATCTGTTTGTGAAGTTCATGGTAGAATTTCTCTGACACAGACATCAGAACTGAGGGCCTTGATAAACAGTTTAATCTGTTAAAGTATCAGTGTGGTTGGGGCGTTTTCACGGGGTCACGACCTTCAGCACAGAGCTGCGATCGTTCTGTCCGTCCCTGCATGTGAGACACTGAAGCTCTCAGCAGCTTCATCCTGTCTGTGCAAATGTGTCTGTTTGTACAATAAAACTGCTAAATGTACAGCGTATATATGTTACATTTTCTTTAGGTTTAACTGATGAACCAATAGTTGCATCGGCCTTAATGGGTGTCTGACACTTGATGATAATGTTGCAACAATACAGACTGAAATACCAGACCTCATAGTCTTTGTGAAACTCCCTGTCATGTCTCTGCACAGCTGGATAAAGAGCCATGAGCGACTCTTGCCAGTTGCTCTGATTTTAAGCAGAAAAAAATGGAGGCCTGATTACAAACATCCTCATTTTACAGCTCAAAATGCACAGAAATGTAAATCTCAAGTCACATTCAGATGAAACTGCCTGATGTGACGGTTTGACCTGAGTTTGTGTCTGTGCTGAGTCGTGCTTGCACAGCCAGTAAGAGCCAGAAAACAACAGCTCAGAAGATTAATCTGGTTCATGGAGCATCAACAAGTGTCTGACACATATTCCAACTAACTACAGCTGATATGAGCAGAAATAAAAGTCACACTTTTACAATGGTGAGCAGTAAGCCGGTTAATTATGGCAGAAAAGTGGTTAAGATGTAATAGATAATAATACAAAAGACAAAAATCTCTGAATGTTTCAAACTCAACATCACAAACCTGCTACGTCGAACTCTATCTCCAGTGTGACCTTATTGGTCAGCGCCGCATCTCGGAGCAGCTGATTGGCCTCCTCTAGTGTCCCGTCCTCTGTGGGGATCCCGTTGATTGAAAGTAGGCGGTCTCCAACCTGCAGCAGGCCACACCTACAACAGGGATCACCATGATGACGTCACAAAGACTGGAAACTTTGGATGTTTACTTCTAGACCTCGTTACGTCTCAAAGTTTTGGTGCTTTCAGGCCTTAAAAATGTTGATATGATTTAAATAAAGTTTTTCATCTCTGGGAAAGAATCTGGAAGTTCTTGTTCCACTATGGCTTCCTGTGGGCGGAGCATAAATTTGGTTAAAAAAGTCTTCTTTCTTTTGGATTGTGGTCAGTTTTGGGCACAAAATTATGGACAATCAGTCTCTCCAGGAATTTGCGATGTTGCAATCTCAACAATTCACGCGAATTCAACCAATCTCTGTGAATTCTGCGCGACCTTGCAATTTTGGCCAGCCTCCCGTGAGTTCCACCAATCATAGCAGTCCCCAGCACAAACGTAATGCACGTACGTCACCG
>JAPZDV010000012.1:2543632-2555630 GCA_029814665.1 Acanthurus lineatus | reverse complement strand
GAATCGAAATCGAATCGTGGCAGACTTTGTGATATCGGCAAATATCGTATCGTCGTCCAAAGAATCGATATAGTATCATATCATCATGAAACTGATGATTTACACCCCTAATAAACATTATATGAATAATATTAAACAATTTAAAACAATAAAATAATCACAGTTTGTAAAATCTTCCAATATGGACCTTCACGTCTGCTAATAAGCTTCCATTTTTCACACAAGGATGATTATAATATTACTGAAGCTTCACTCGCTGACCTGACAACAGAAAACCATGTGAAAACTTGTGGAGTCGAACTTGCGGAGTCGAACCTGAACGCACCTGTAGGTGGCAGCTCGTACTCCACCTCCAGCAGAACTCTCTCTCCTACGTTCTTCAGTAAGCTGATTATCTCTTCGTGCCGCAGTTTGGTCAGATTGATGCCGTTCACCGACTTGATGTAGTCGCCTACGTTCAGCTGGTCACTCCTGCGCCGAAAAAAAGAGACGAGAGCGTGAAAGAGTTCGCGTTTATTCCACCGAGATGAAACACGATCGAAAACTTGATGTGACACTTTGAGACTTCTGAGTGTGTTCATCTTTTATTACAAATGAATCAAAAAAGTCTTTTCTTCTTCGCTGGTGTTGCACCCACCGTGCTGCCAGTCCTCCAGGCCGTAGGTTCGATACCCGCGGTTTCCCGTCATTGTCCGTCACTACTGAGATGGTGAGGCCCAGCGTGCTGCCTTCTTTCTTCACCAGCTCCACCATGGTCACCCCCCGCAGAGCTTCTAACCAAAAACACACACACACATAAAGACAAAAAAACACCGACACACAAAAACAGGGGAGGGAGACACACACACACACACACACACAGATGTGTACACAGACATGAACACACACACTCAAACACACAAAATACAGAGATAAGTGGTTAGTAGCTGCCTGCTGTCCGTTCTTATCCCTGGATTACAGGAAGCCGACATGTTGTGTGTCCTTGTTTGAGACACACATCAGTTCAGTGTGACTGAGACATCTGAGACGAATGAAATGTTAAAGTGAAATCACATTAATTAAACATCATAAAATAAGAAAAAACCTCAGTTTCTTTGTGTCTTTATTCCGTACATGCCACAAAAGAGAGGAATCAGGATAATAAATAATGTGGGATGTGTGGGGGAGCACGCAAACACACTGTTTTTAAAGTAAAGTAAAGTGATCTTCTTATCTTATCTTACTGCCTTTATTCAGTCCCTCCAGGAATTCGCAATGTTTCGATCACAACAATTAACGAAAATTCAACCAATCTCTGTGAATTCTGCGCAACCTTGAAATTTTGTCCAATCACCGCGACTTTTCCACAACTTTGGCCCGCCTCCCGTGAGTTCAACCAATCATAGCAGTCCCCAGCGCAAACGTAAAGCACGTACGTCACCGAATTCACTTCCTTGTTTATGGTTTTTTTTTTTTAGTTCTGGTTGTTTTCTTTCTGCTTTAAATGTTTTTTTGTTATGTTCCATATAAATTCAATTCACTTGAAAAGGTCCTGAAAATGGATTAAAAACTGAAAGGTTCAAAGGCATTACTGAGAACAGCAAAGACGTCAAACAGTCACACAAATCTTTAAAATCTGTTTTTTTTACAACAAAAACAAGACTTTATGAACAGGCAAAACTGCTTACAAACAGATGTTCAGACTGCAGGTTAGTGGCTGTATGTTAATGTAAAGTTTCACTGTGAAGTCTTTGTAATTGATCAAGAAAATATGTCACACAGTTTATTGTCTTACATGATTTCCTGTCTGAAAGCCATGATAAAAGTCCAGTTTCGGCTGTCTGTGCTGTGTGTTTTCTGTGTTTTCTGTGGTTCCTGCAGCTCCTGAGGGAAATATCTGCCTCTTTAGCTGTTAAATGCATCACTACCTTTGCTAATTAGCCACTAACTATGTCTGTCTGCCATTTGATGCTGAGTCGTGGGTGCCATGCGCAGCTTAAAAACAACATAATAAGAGCAGTGAGAGTGGATCATAACGGTGATTTTTACAGCAGCATCTCGTGTGTGTGTGTGTGTGTGTGTGTGTGTGTGTGTGTGTGTGTGTGTGCGTGTGTGTGTGTGTGCAGATAGGTTTTTGTTGAGGCATTAATAGCACACAAGTTTGAAAAGGTCTGAGTTTTCAAACCAGCCAACAGAGACTTGATGTTACGAGTAAATTAGAGTGTTAGAGTCGCCTTGTTTGACAGCTGTCTCAACATTTGTTTGTATTTATATCATTATCATTTCTGTACGCACACACACACACACACACACACACACGCACACACATGCAAACACACAGAAAAACACACAGGCGTTAGCAACAACAGAGTAATGCTGCAGAAATATTACCATCACTACATCGGTATCTATTTCCTCCCTTCACACTCCTGCACACATGCACAGACAAACACAGACACACACACACACACACACACACAGACAAACACAGACACACACACACGCACAGACAAACACAGACGCACACACACACGCGTGGGTGAGATGAAGCTTAATGTCATAGATGGCTAGATTAGTTAAATCCCCTCAGGCGACACTGAGGATCAGTCAGGTGCTTCACACCACAGTTATCTCTGGTTGTTATTACAACATGCACACACACATCCACACAAAAACACACACACACACATCCACACACACACACAGGCACATTATCTGCAGGAAGGGACTCATTCATATATTAGTCCTTGGACTGTTCATATTTGCATAAAAGCACCAAAGCTTTCACAGATGTAGTTTGAGGCAGCGAACATCTTCTGAAGTGAATTCATCACAAAATGAGTTCTGCCTTTACAAATGACCGCGCCGACCGTGTTGACATTCATAAAGTTTTATCTACAGCATCATTTCCACGCTCAGGGGAAACCGAGCTCACTCTCTTTCCACACTTCACAGAGAGAAACTCATAGATATTTTTTTATATGCAGACAGAGAACTGAGGACATTTATTTTACGTCTGATGATGATCTTATCCGTCTTTCTCTCTCTCTCTCACACTCACACACACACACTGAGAAATATGCTCAAGATGCTTCGCTCGTGTAACAACAACAAGGAAACAGACCGAATCAAAAACAATGTGCACACAGAAGGTGAAGGAGACGAGGAGATGATTATAGTTGTATACCTGCGATGCAAGGTGACAAAGAACTGATCATGGAGCTGCGTTATGTGAGTGTGCAGTGATTAAAGATTGATGAAGCAACGAGGGGGGGAGTATAAAAACAGAAAGAAGAGGAAATAGATGGAGACAAAGAGAGATAAGAGAGAGAGAGAGGAGGTGGAAACCTGATGGAGTGACATGTTTAAGGTGATGAGAAGGCAAGACCTGGTTCATGAGATGAAGACGTCGTCCAAACATCCTCTTCACACATTTTGAATAAAGTGAAATTAAATCGAAAACAAATAAAAAGATACATAATCCTAACTCCACTTAGCTGCTCATTCATGTGTAACATATTAAAAAATCCTGTTAGCAAGTTGAACAGCAGCACTTTACGAGGTGCATTCAGACGTTTCTGTGACTGTTCTTGTTGCAAATGAAGTGTAAAACATAACTTTAACCTCAGTCAGTTCAGACAACAGGACAGATGATTATTAAGGTCTCAGACTAAGTGAGAAAATGGCCAACAGACAGACAGACAGACAGATAGACAGACAGACGGATATGTGTTGTCTGTACCAGGTATACTGTGTCTTCTCGAGGCCATGGTCTGTTCTGGTCCAGAGATGTCCTTTGTTTTTCCGTATGGCCCATCGTCTAAAACAAACAGAGACACAACATAAAGGCTCAGATGTATAAAAATATGTATATATATGTATTTTTAAGCTTTAGATTTATAATTGTATTTATTCTTGCGATGTTAAAGAGGCAATATTTCAACAGCATGTAAATTAAAACGTATTTGCACGTCAAAATGTGTTGCACCAAGAGTGTTGTACAATCAATGTCTCCACCAAAACCCCACAAAATTAGAAATGTAGGGTGTTATTTTCTTACCAAAACAAAAATATCACCCCAGAAAAGAACAAAAAACATATGCAATGTTTGATTCCAGTCACTTATTCAACGATTTTTCAGAATCAGTCCAAAGTTCAGTTGATCTCACAGGAAAACAACTCGTGGATCCGGGCGCCATGAAACAAAACACCCAGAAGTCCTGATGAAACCATCAAACTTTAAAACAGTGCCATCTACAGGTCAGAACGTCCTCTTTCTTCACATGGAAATCAAAGAGTCGAAGCATTAGCACACAATGTGAATGATGAAAGCTGACACGAGTCGCACCGATGCAGAGATGAGCCTGAAATCACATTTCTGTTTCAGAGACATGAGCTTCCTCTCCTGCTGAACAGGTGCAGCCAAAGTGGGTGTCCCCCCCCCTCCCCCCCGCTGAAAGAGCTGCAAATTTCTCCTGACATGCCGCGTCAGGGGCGTTTCCTCCCTGACAGGCGTGGAAATTTGCAAGAATTGTACAAAAATGCTATGCAAATACGAGAGAAACCTCCCTCATATAATCTACTTAGCCCCATCACAAGTGCAATTGCATCCATAAGACGATTACCTGGGGGGTAGATTTTCCAGGTACCTGAACTCCACAGTTACTCACTGTAACTAGCTCTCAGTAGTCGGATACACTTGGTGAATGCAGAGTAAGTCAGAGTATTTCTCCTGCTTAGACAATGAAACAGAGGCCATGGCGGTTATGTGCCGCAGAGGGGAACAGATGTCCTGTTTTACAGGCTTTGGCAGATACTTTCCAGCAGAAATGTGTGAGGACTTTTAATATTTAATAAGTAATAAATCCAGTTCTGCTCTGATCTCCACAGGTGTCTGTTTCAAACTGCACTAATAAACTGCTAAATTAACCGCACAGACTGGAAACCCAGCGAGAGCCTTCAGAGGATAAGTGGTTACAGATAATTCAGATTCATCATACGGATCGTTTTTCTTCTTCTCTGAGTTTTATTGATGGTTGACAAACAGCTGGTCTTCTTTCTGCCTCCTCAGTTTCACTTCTTCTTCTCTGTTAATTACAGCGTAATGAAACACAGCACATACTGCCGCCCTCTAACAAAAGCTACAATCTGTGCTGCTCGGTCTTTTTTTGCTCAAAACATGTCGACGAAAGTGCATCAATTTAAATCCTTTCTTTCTGTTTTTTAATGTAAAAGTTCAAAAGGTCAAATTCACTCAGGAATTAGACAGAAACAAAGCTGATGAGAAACTGCAAATGTTGTTTGGGATGTGACACAGTTGAGAGAAAGTAGCTAAGAAAAATGAATAATGGCTGACAAACATATGCAGCAATATGATTTTATAAGTTTTTTATGTTTCCTTATGTATCAAATGTCCATTGATGTCAGTCTGACACATTTATATTTAATTTTTTCCTGTAAAAAATTAAATTTCGCAAGGTACAGCTAAATGTTATTACCCTCTTTACCTGTAGGAGGCGATGTTATTACATTTTCCCCCCTCTGCTGCTGCTGCTGCTGCTATTCATTTCCTTCCCTTGCAAGTGTGAGCTGGCATGTGTAGAACTGGTGAAATGCATTAGGGGTAAAAAAAAAAGAAAAGAAAAGAAAGAAAAAATCATTGCCCTGAATATTTTTTTGTGAAGAGTCTCAGAGTTTAGAAATCTTGTCATTAAGGAGTCATGAGCGTTCGTTCTTTAGCGCTTTTCGGATTGTATTGTTCATATTTTAAGGTCTCATCCATGTTACATGCGGGATGTGAAGCATTTCGCTAACCGGCAGTCTTTAACTCCCTCTGACAGCAGCCGTGGAGCCGAGGACGCTGTTGTTGTGGCTCTGAGGGGGAGAGGAAGTGTCCTACTTTAAAACCTCTGCTCCATCAGGGAGGGGGCTGGGGGTGTTGGGGGGTTGGGGAGAAGTTTTAACAATTCATAAGCCAATTCTCAGCTACTTTTCATACTCCAGAAGTGTCATTAAGTTGCTTTATAATCTGGGACAATTACCACCACAGCTTAAACGTAAACATGTCTGCTTAAACTCGCAGAATAAAATTGTGTTCTTTAATGCTTTTTCGGCACCTGAAGCAGCATTTTAAACCATCAGACGGGATTTTTTTTAAAACACCGAATGTCCTGCAAAATTCTTTATCTCCTGCATGAGCTTTAATTCTCCTTTTAAACTACATCAACACTCTGGTTTACGCAAAAAAATGCCTTCAGGTTTCAATTTCACTTTGGCAAATAAACTGCAAATGTTGGTTTGTTTGTGGACTCAAACGTCTCTCTCTGTGGAACGTACAGTCTTTTTATGATGCCGTCACCGAGCTTCACTGCTGGAGTTTTAATTCGTCTTCTTCACCTACAAAAACATGAAACTGTGAAATCTTTTTACTGCATTAGTTTCCTCCCACAATCCAAAGACATGCAGCTTAAACAAATGTGACAAATGTGTTGTATGTTACATGCAGACTTCATGTGTTATGAATGTTTTATATCAAACTGTGAAGGAGATTTCAACTTTAATGGACTTCCTGGTTAAATAAAGGTTAGTTAATCAGGACTGACCGGGCTTTGACCGTGTGAAATCTGAGTTTAGCTCCTTTTTTTCCTGAGTTGTGCCTTAAAGCAGCATGAATTATTTCAGCTATATTTGTGGGCTGCAGAAGAAACAACATGACACACTTTCACTTCATAACGTTGCTGTGGTGAATGTGTGAGCAAACAGTTTCTTATTTATGCATCCAGCAGAAACTTAAAGACTAATTCAAACCGAAACAGTAAAGCTGTGGGCCAGAAAAACCAAACAATGTGCCGAGAGACTGCGAAGTGCTGAAGGATACCGGAGGGCCGGGATCATCATTTATATTTTATTGTCCGTATAAAATATTAATTAAAAAAAAAGCTTTAAAAACAACTCAATTTGTTTGTACGTAGTTTACTCAGCAAAGGCTGGACACGAGGGAAATCCTGCAAATGTTTGTGTTTACACGTCTTAATCTGGTTTTACACACAAATCTTGACCACAAACTCAAAAACTCACTTAAGAAAACCTGAACCTGATCTTTTTTTTTTTTCTACAGACTTTAAATCGTGTTTTATAGCAACAAGTGATTGCTGCCGAGTTTTCTTTACATCATTATTTTAAAAAATACCTGCACATGAGAAGTAAAATCAGATCATATAATAAGGCTGCTGCAAGTTTGACATATTACCCATAAAGGGGACCCTTCTGTATTAAATCGATGCTGTTTGTCAGCCTTTAAAAGTTCATGTTCAAATAAAAAAAAGTCAAAAAACATCACTGTATTAATTTTTTTTCTTATAAGATTTTCCATTTCTTCATCTTACAGCGTCTAAGTTCCCAAATTCCTTCAACCTCGATGCATAAAGTGTTTTCCCCTCTATTAATTTCCATTTGTGACACATTTTCCTGTCATCTTACACCTTTTTAAATATGCAGCACTTTCCCAACGGTAATGCCTAGAAATCAGTCCTCTCCCCAGCAGTGACAGAGGAAAGGAGGCCGTTATTGTTGTTGTGTGTCGGAGTTTAGCGATCGTCACAGAGGTGTAATAAGTTTAATAATTCATAAGATGTGGATTCAATTTCCCTTTAAGCTGCTTTCATAAGTTGTCTGTCTGGCTGGCTGGCTGGCTGGTTGCTGTCCTGCTACGGGGCTGTCGCAGGCACAATAAACCCCAAAGGTGCTGCTAATCAACCAACACACACACACACAAACAAAAACACACACGCATAAACATGAACACATGCATACAAACTAACGTGTGGCTGAGACTGATGCATATTCCCCACAGGGATTCAAACCACATGTATACCTGCATGTACCTGCATGTGCAAAGGCACCTGCACACAAAATACACTAAAATATTTGCATTCAGATACAATAAATAGTTCCTCACACATATAGTGAGATGTAAAGAACATTTCCGTCTCTGCAGCTGGATGTAAGACAAACTGTATTAGTCACAACTTTTTTCCTTCCAGATGAATAAATCATCAGCTCTCGCCTTCCAAAACCCCCCCAAAAAATTTCTCTAGCCAGAGGTTTGGTGGCTGAAGTATCAACACGCCGCAAACATGTTTGTCACAACAGGCTTTTGGAAGCACTGCACATGATCTGCTTTCACTAACACTCTTTTTTTTTTTGAATGGAAACACACATCCGCTTTGGTCTGACACATTTTCTTTTTTTAGGGGCCCCTCTTTTTTCCTGCCTTTTCCTCTCCAACTCCAACTGATAAATGAGCATCTCCTGGTGAATAATTTGAATGTGATTAGGCTAATGACTGCTGCCGCTGTCAGCTTACTGAACAGGTTGAGTTATAGACGAAGTGTCGGGCCAGATTTTGCAAAGAGAAGCGGAGGCATGATGCTGCAGTGAGCATCTTTCCAAGCAGAGACGGTAATGATTTCTGCACGTGCTAGACAGATTGACACGCTAAAGGATGTTTATCATAAAGATTTGACAGATTTTTGTGCAAAAAATCTTCCGGTTTATGAGCAATATTGTGACAGCAGGAATGATTCTGATGTTACAGAGTGAGTGAAAGCATGCTTTGAGGTTTTTTTAAACTTAAATAGTATCTGAAGACCACCTGACCATAACTGCATATTTAAACAATTCCAGATATAAAATTTGCATGACATGTCTTTTATGTGTCTGTTTTAAGAAATTTTGATAACTTTTTTCACATCTGGTTAGTCAGTGTGGGTATAAATCTGCCATTTGGACGTCTACTTCCTGTGTGTGACAGTTTTCAGAGTCCCTGTTGGTGGGCTTCACAATGCACAGGACGATTATGATTAGCTTAAAAAAATACAAGAAAGTCAGAGTGTTTTCTTCTCTTTTCCAGCAGAATAATAACGGCTGCAGCCAGACTTTTCTCACAGTGCTGACATATTACTTTGTAAATGAGACTGGATATGGCTATTAGCTATATTTGCTAGCTAACAACAATCAATATATAGACACTGTGTATTTGTTGTCAGTTTCTACTTTTATACAAGAATTAAAGACTAAGTACGATCTGAAAACACCAAGAAAATTTCAAATTGATCTTCGTCATCTGTAGCAAATCCTGGCAATATATTTCCCAGCAAGCTGCAAGTATTTCTGTAGTGTTTGAGCTCAAACCGTTTTCCCAAGATAACTGTCTTCCCAAGTTACTGCTGACTCTCTTAACGCACATGCAGAGGAAACACTGACATGCATACGCATTAAGTTATTATTCATTTTGCCTCAAGGTCACCAGAAAAACCCAGACAAGCAATTGGCCAGACAGACAGACAGACAGACAGACGGACATATAGACAGACAGAGCGAGAGATGGCGCTCGAGGCGGTCGCCGCCGAAACACACAAACACACACATTCACACGTAGACAAAACACAAAGGACACATATGAGGAAGCTGACAGATACTCAGGCTGATATCACATAATTACAGAAACACATTCAAACACACAGTCTGTGTTTTCTCTTATCTGTGCCTCCCTTTCACAAACACACACACTCTGCCTGAGGTTTCCTGCTGTGCCAGATGCAACCGTGCTGACCTTATATCGTTATACGAAGACTGAGGACTCTTCTTCTTGCACATGCACAAGAAGTGTGTATATCCTAACGAAAGAAAGTGCGAGACACTCTCACACATGCATACGCAAACATGTTGCATATATGCATATCAAGCAGCTCCGGGTGTATCACATTCACAGCACATAAAATCCTCACCGAGCGTTTATCGCATAGACACACAGGCGAACAAAACATGAACACACAGCAACAAATTCATACACATGCAAACAGAAGTCAGAGGGGATTTGTCTGCATGCGACGGGGACGCGGGTGTGTGGGCGGACCTGCATAATGATCAAAGTTTCACCTCATTATGTTGGATGTGACAGTGCCACTCTAGATTAGTGTGTGTGTGTGTGTGTGTGTGTGTGTGTGTGTGTGTGAGAGTGTGCTCTTCTGTTCATGGAACGTGAAATTAGACAAATATATGTGACGACCACAGTGGAGTCACTACAAAAGAACTGGAGTCTCTAAAATAAAGGGAGCTAAAATAGATTTTATGGAGAAATAAATAGAAAATTGAACTTTGATACCAACAGAAACACTTTGGTCTCAGAGTTTTACCAACATCATGGTGCGATCTGGCTGCTGTGAGTTTGGTTTGAACCATTTTGTTACATAAAACTTTGACCATAAGGTGGATTTTGGTGTTGACTTATTAAAATGTATTTATCATCATTGTTTTTTTTTTATATTTATGTATGTAATGGAGGCTGTCTATATGAGAGAAAGACCTAAAAAAGAAGATTCAAAGAGCATCATATCATATTGGTTATTTATAGGAAAAAATATGTCAGTTTTGTCAAAATCTGATCTCTGCTTATGAAGCCAGTGTTACCTACTGAGAAATGCAACAGGAAGGTTTGGAAAAGCTTTATGTTTTAGAAGAACTCTACAAATTAAAGACTTTGTAATATGTTATCTTTTATTGATATGTTTTCAGTCTTTTAGATTCTGTCTGTCTGCGTGTATCTAAGTATGTTGTCCTGCAGCTGTCAATCAATATTAACACAGCTGCTGCTATTAAAAACCCAAAGTCAGTGTTGTTTTTTTATATTTTTGGAATATTTAAATCTTAAATGATTTAAATACACCTGGAAAAGCTTTTGTCCTCTTGTTTCCTGTCATCTTAATTTGAAAAAAAGGTTCCCAAAGAAACAAACAAACAGACAACAATGAGTTTTTGGTTTCAACAGGAAGCAGATGATGGAGGAGTTACATTATGATACAGATGATTCATAAATTCTTCATATTGTGAAAACTGAAATCACTTAATGAAAATCTCCAAACAACAATGGGCTGGCAATGCTGCAGCATCTAATAATTGTAAACAAGGCATGAGTACTGTACACAATAGTTAATATTTCCATAACAATGCAGCCTATTTGGAATATTTTGTTGTCTGCATTAATATGCATAATACACTCGAATGAGCTGAAAGTACAGGAAGCGGCTGCATGTGTGTTGGGCAGCTGCCAGGTAAAAGCCTCTGTGTTTAAAATTAAAGCAAGCGGCCGGAAAAAAAAAAAAAGAGCACCAACACTCAGCGAAGCTTATCTGAGAGCATAAAAGAAAACACAATATGCCATTGAAAGGAGTTGAGCTGAATGAAGTGACGCCCTCAGCCAATTTAATTTAGTTGAATAAGGCATTTATGCCGACGAGCCGTTATAATCAACCAACTATTCAGCGAAGCACCAGGTTGGCATCGCAATACAAAGGAGGAAAACATGCAGCTAAAGAGTTCAGATAGAGACGGAAACACCTGTTCATCCACAGCTACACTACGGAGAGACCGGCAGAACAAAAATCCTCTGATATTTTCTCATAAAAGGTATCAATTTGCTCTCGTTATAAACTGCTACTTTCACTAGAGTTTCCCAGCATGTCTTACTTTTTATGCTCATATCGCGATAACTCACGGTTTAACTCGATGTTTTCTCAGCTTCTGTATGTTTGTCGTAATTTCTTGTGAAATAAAATCCATACCATTGACGGATCACTGAAGGCTTTACATGTGAGTGTTTATGATGACGTCACATTTTTATGATGAGAATCTCAGTCTGGTTGTGTAGAAAGTAACATAAAGGCTTAGGATGACCTTTCCAAGGATGCTAACAATGAATTCACTTCAACCAGTGTTAATTTCACTGACGAAGACTATGACGGAAAATACTGGTCAACGAACCTTTTTAATGGACGAAAACTGAATAAAAACTAAATAAAAAGTCATATACGATGACAGAGACTGTGACGAAATATAACTGACACTTTAGTCAATGAATAAAAATGAGACGTGAATGTTAGAGAGGGACGAACGGAGAAGAGATCCACTCAAAACGACCCTTTTTTGTGGGACAAGTTCGGAAGAAATCCAATCAGAGCGA
>JAPZDV010000012.1:2501225-2514694 GCA_029814665.1 Acanthurus lineatus | reverse complement strand
AAAAGTTAAAAAAATCTTTCTGTGTTATATTTTTCTGTGTAAATATCCCATGTTACAACGTGAACATCTGCGGCTTATAGACAAGTGCGGCTTATATATGTACAAAATCTTTTTTCTTTTTAAATTTAGCGGGTGCGGCTTATATTCAGGTGCGCTCAATAGTCTGAAATTACGGTACATATATAAATGTTATCAGATTATGGTTTTTAACCATTTTCTTTTTCTTTAAAATCTTTTAAAGTCTGATTTTTGTCCCACCAGAGTGTGAAAACACACTGCAGAAAGGAGGAAGGAGCAGACGGCTCTGCAGCGAGAGGCTCCCGGTGGACGAGCAGCTAATCTGCAGAACAACCATCAGCCGCAGAGCCGAGGAGACATCGTTTTCAAAGCCCCCCATTGGTTAGTTATTCCCCGAGGTTGAGTGTGTAATAGGTTTGATGTGACTTCACAGGCAAACCTGCAGGTCTTGGAATTATTAAGCTTCAGAGAGACTTTGAATCGGTGGAATAAAAAAAAAAATCACAGGCAACCTGTAGCCCCCGCAGCACTACAAAGCTGAGCTACATTGTGGACTGATAGCAGCTTTTGCAGAATGACTTGAGGGACTCGGTGTTTTTTATTTTTTTTAAAGTGAACAAAGGAACATCCTTCACTCGGAGCTGCATGGTGACATGAAGAAAAGATGGGTTTAAGTTCTTTGTGTTGACGGGAGGAAACTTGGTTTAGAGACGCAGAGCGTGACCCCCAGCTGACCCTCTGATCCCCCCCTGACCTCTGAAATCCCACTGAGGGAGGGGAGCAGGAGAATGACTGGCTTCATCCGCTTTGACATTACAGCACATATATTTGAATAACATAAGATTTTTTTGGATGAGAGTGCTGTGATGATTTAGGTTTAGGTTAGCTTAATAATATTCATGTTTTGTAATCTGTTTACAGCAGGTACTTTCTCAATTTTATAGTTCAATCTTTTAAAAAAAAGGCTTTATATCAGTGATACCTGCTGGTTTGCCTTTTTTTTAAACATTCAGATTTAGTGCTGATTTTAAAACAATTACAAAACAAACTATGAGCTTGTTTTAACAAGTTTTAGGAGAGTAGATTGTAAAATCACACCTACACAAAACTCTGAAACTTAGTTTATTGCTTTCCACTAATTTAAGAACTGGTATGGTGACTGTATTCACTGTATTTCATGATTTTTTTCTGGAATATTGATAATCAGACCATTATGTCACTTGAGAATAGGGATAGACTGATTATCGGCACCAATATTCAGCATTTTGACGCATATCGGCATCGGCCTTTTTTTAAAATCTGAAGGCCACTAAGAGATCAATTTAAAACTGGGTTATTTTGGCTCTGATGAAGCCGTGCCTCTCTGTCTGCAGTCACTACTCCAGCAATGTCCCACCCACAGCACCATCTGATTGGTTACACGCAGAGCCACGGCACAGGTAACAGCCAATCAGCAGTGAAAGCTGTACATGCACAGTGCAGCAGAGAGGAGAAAAAGTTCCCGAGAGCAGATATGAATATCAGCTCCAAATATCGGTTATCGGCCTTCTTGACTACTAATAATCGGTATTGGTATCGGCCCTGAAAAAACGTATTGGTCCATCTCTACTTAAGACCCCCCCTCCCCATCCACTAGTAGCAGAGGGAGTAAAAGGGCAGAGGGGTTGTTTGGTTGAACATGTGATTCTGTTATTCTGTGGTGCTGAAGAAGCAAAAGGATTTATAATCTGGATCTGCACCTTTTCTCTCAGTTCCATTCTTCTATCAGTTTTATCTCGGATCAATAACTTTTGATATTGATATTGATATTGATATTGATATTGTCGCCTTGATGCTTGATAGAAAGAAAAGCATCACATTCATGATCAAAGTGACACGCAGCGATGAGAGCGAGAAGATTAGAGAGACGCTCTGCTGACTGAAGGATTTTAATCATATGCCTCTAATATTCAAATGATCACTTCATCAGTTAGGGAAACACTATCGCCACCTACTGGTCAATAATGCCTTTTAAATTAGTAATTCACCTACTGATTGCAGTCACAAATATGTCTGATAACACCATGATGCACAGAGCGTGTGTGTGAGTGTGTGTGCAGGCTCTTTGTGTTATTTTAATCCCTCGTGCACTCACGTCTGCGAGGCTGTGAACTCTGACTTTTTCACCATAATGTCACTGATCTTTAGTGAAGCTTGTTATCTTCTGTCAATCTGGAAGAGGGCATCTCCTAAATGTCACAAAAAAAGGGGGAGTCCTCATTATCGCACAAATCCTCTGGTGCACTCTGAAATCCTCATCTGCTGTCTCACACACATGCTAGCAAAGAAGCTGCACACACACAAAGCTCACAGAGGTCACAGTTTTCATGACCCCGCTGCACAAAAACTGTCAGGTTTGTTTTCATAATCTGTCAGAAGTTACTCAGATTCTCTGGTTTCTGGTTGGTGACAGAGATCAGACTTCAGAGGTGAGACTGCAGAAACATCTCCACATTATTAACCACAGACGGATGCAGTAAATATGACGCTAATTCATCTCCTCCGCTGTGAGGAAATACAGAGAACTTTAACTTGCACCTCCTCTGGATATTCAGATTGTTGTTTTTGTGATAGAAATCCCAGGACGGGCTGCAGTGCGCCCTGACAGGCCGATAGGCGGCGTTTTGTCCCCATTTGCCTCCTTTTTCACTGCGTCTTGAGGCTTCACTTCAAAGCAATAGATCCCCAAATTCATAAATAAATCAGCAGAAGAGGAAGAGGGAAAGACTGCATATCCCTCTCGTACAAACAAAGGCAGAGGCGACTGGAGGAGCACCAGGCGCTCATGGAAAACAGCAGAAGATATGCACAGGATCATAAAGACACACTGTGAAAACTAGTATCTACTGGAAATATTATAACAATGTGACAAGAAACACAACAAACCTCCTATAATGACACTTTTAATGGACATTTTAGCTCTAAAAGCAACATTATGTTAAATTTTTGCACATTTCCAAATAGATAAAGATAAATCATGGAGAAACCACGATGAGTTTTTTATCTTCACCTTCATGTCACATTTTCTGTTGTTATTAATTTAAAAAATGTATTTTGCACATTTGTTAATAAAAGAAAAAACTATGAAAGACATCAAGTGTCTTTTGAAGAATGAGTCACTTTGGGAATATCATCAAGATGTTAAAGACGCAGCAGCGAGAAGAATCATCAAAAAACTTTAAAAACTCAACATTGTTCTTAAATCCTTACTGAATTAAACTCAACTAACCCACCGCAGATCCCGTATGAAACACACAATCAGGCAGCTACTGAGCAACTAGGTGACTTTTGAGTACAAAAGTCCCAAAGTCCCGAATAAGAACAAACAATCACAAGTGTTACTTTAACAGGTAATCAGATGAGATAATTCGCTCATGTCGCTGAAAGACTCGATCACAAAGATCAGATGAGCATTCAGCACAGAAATGAGCTGATGTCCATGTTAATAACACACAAACAGTTCAAGTCATTATGGAAAAATTTCAGGATTAATGGATGAAACAGAGCGTAACAAGGCAAACAATCCAAATACAACATCAGTATTTATAAAGATGAAACATGCAGAGCAGAAACTGCATCAAAAACAGCATAAAACAGCATTTAAAACTATGTTCCACTCCTAAAGGCATGTTGTTCCTGTAGGTGCGACACTAAAACTGTACTCGATTACATTACTGGATCCTTGAAACCACGAGAGTAAAAGATTTCTGTCTCAGTCACAGAAACGCCGCTCAAAAGCTTCCTCTCACTGATGTCTGAGAAAAAAAACACAACCAGCACTGTGCATCACTAAATTAGACATAGACTTCCTGACAGGGGGAGTTTTCAGCTGACTGCAGCGCCGCAAAAGCATCAAGAAGGAAAAGAAAAGATCAATCAATCAATCAGACGATGATCGATGGCAGCAGATGGGGAAAAAAAAAAAAGCCGTGAGCGTTTTTTTGAGCTCTAAGTTTCAGCTAAAAGTGCCAAACAGTGAACTAATGAGCGCCATAATGATGGAGAGACACATTTTTTTGTCTTTTTTTTTGTTTTTTTTTACCTTTCTGCAGCAGCCTTCTCTTCAATATAGCCTGAAGAAAAAGCATTTTTCCCAACACCGGTTCCAGACTGGAAGGATAAGTGTCTCCTCATGGAAGAGCGGAGGAGGAAACGGGAGGAAGAACTTCTGTCTGCATGCTTCCCTCTCTCTCTCTCTCTCTCTCTCTCTCCCTCTCTCACCCTCCTCCTCTATCTCCGTTTACTCTCTCAAAGGGACCTCCTCCCTGTTAGCACCAGCTGAACTGTAGGCTGTGTGTGTGCGTGTGTGTGTGTGTGGTGTGTGTGTGTTTAACACTCCTCAGAAGAAAACAGAAATAAGAAGCCGTCTTTGTAATCGACTTTAATCGGGTCTGTTTTCAGTCTAATGCTTCCAGTCTGCTTCTGTTCTGACACAGCTGATATCCCTGTTTTCACATGTTCCCCTCCTCATTTTCTTTATGCACTAATTTAATTACAGCATTCTCTCTCTCTCCCCCCCCCCATCTCTCTCTCTCTCTCACTCTCCCCCCTCTCCCTCTTTCCTGATTATGCAAAAAATTGTAGCTCAAAGCCTTCAGGACTTTTGATGCCCTAGTTTTTTTTTTTCTCTCTCTCTCTCTTCAGAGTCTGTGTCTAGTGGGCTTGTGTATGTGTAGCAGGTCTGTGTGTGTGTGTGCGTGTGTGTGTGTGTGTGTGTGTGTATGTGTGTAAAGCCAAAAAAAGATGAAAGCTTCCAACACTGAAACCCACCAGATCATGACTTATTTCTTGGCTCCCCTGTTGGTTTGGTGATCATAAGGTGACCGATGGCGCTTGAAGTGACATGAAACCAAGAAACACTCTTTCCCCCCCCCAACACACTTTCATCCATTCTGCACACCCGGCGATCCCTGTTCGGAGCGGCTGAGGGTGGGAGTCACACTTAGAGAGCATCAGAGCAAAAAAAAAAGAGGCACAGACGCATCCTGTGTGGATCAATATTGCAGGGCTAAAGCCAAAGGTAGCCCCCACTTTTTTTTATGAATTTTGCATGCTCCTTGCAAAGTTTGCAACCGCATTAAGATTAACCAAGTTCACCCCCCTCGGCCACCATATTGTGCAGAGGCTGTTTAGCTGAGCATGAAAACTTTTTGGTGTGCAACATAAAGTACTCTGTAGTGTGAAAGCTTTCTGCAGAAACAGGCGGTGCAGCGCAATGAGCTGTGCACCTGTGCAGCAAACAGCAAACCATACAAACAATGAGAGATTACTAACCCTGCCCCCCCCAAATCTGCACAGAAATGCACCAGCTGAGTTTGACATAAGCCACTTTGCAGACTAAAAAATGTCTGTAGTTTGCACAAATTTGCTGGGACATGAAATCTGATGAGACCTTGAGGATTAATCCTGAACTTCAGCACCACGGACAGCAATTATTAACCGTCTGTCTTTACCCAGAAACCCCCTTTCCTCCTCTTTTTTACAAGCTTATGATACTCAGAATGACAGGTGAGGGGGTCAGCATGCACTGGACACTGGTGAAAGGCAAGGTTACATGGTAGACAAGCTGCAGGTCCATCACATGGTTAACCAGACGGGCTAAACCCTGAAGTAGAGACGGGAAAACTCCTGCTGAGTCCACAGGGGCTTAGAAGCCACTGCACCATCAGCAAGTGCTTAAGAGCTCCGCCGTGAACTCTGCCAGACTTTACACAGTCTGCAGCCCTGCGTGCTTTTTTAGAGGTAATTGCCCTTAATGTGGTACAGCATGAAATAAAGTGTGCATTCCAACAAATCATCACATCAGACACTGGCAGCAAAAAACTCAAAGAAACAAGCATGCTGGGTAAATTTAACTGTACACATCTTTAACTGTCTTATCTCACCTGTGTGTTCTGTTGCATTTAGCTTCAGAAAAATATCCTTTTTCATCACTTAAATGTCCTTGTAGCACTTGTCATCAGTTACTCTGTGAGTCTGGAGGTCACAATGCATTTGCACACAGTCAGTTATAGTATAACAACAGCCAGTTTACCATAACAGAGAAACAATATATGTCTATACATCCACAAACCTGTGCATTGTCTTCAGGTGCAAACAGTGCTGCAGATTTTTATTTTTTTGTTACCCTCCAAGCTGTCAGAGAGCGCAAACCTGCAGTTTTTTTTTTTACCAGGCAGCTTCCTGACATTGCTCTAAGCATGCAAATGTTTCCCATCATTATTGCCTGGGTAACATAAAGGTTAAAAAAAGAAAGAAAGAAAGAAAGAAAGGAAGAAAAAGCTGTTGTCACTAGACTTCTGTCTTTCACATGTGGAGGCACTGCTGCGCTCAGCTACAAGAACTGTCACACACACACACACACACACACAGAAGGTTCATAAGTTTCTGTCTCGGGAAAAGAAATCGTTTCATGTCTTCATGTGTCAGCGGTGAAAAAAAAGAAATCTGAGGTGAGGAGAACCCAAAATACTGAAGCTGTACGGCAGAACGTTTTGATTAGATATTCACCAGCGAGCACAAGCGACTGGAAAATGACGGCTTATGCAGCGTATAAAAAGTTCCATGTGTTGGAGGTAACAGTGTAACAGGACTGAAATCCTGCATGTTTAGACACCAAACACTGGACCAGAGGTTATAAACTGAATTTTTTTACAAACATTATGTGGAGTTTTTCATGTTTGCATTGTGATTAATTTATAGATGTGTAAGCTGGACACTTAAAAGTATAGAAAAATTCAACAGAAAGTAGTTTGAACTTTGATTAAAGCAAAGGAGAGTTCGATTTCCTTCAGTATAAATCTGATAATTCTCTCTGGTGTTAGTTTCTTGCCAGAGTTGAACCATAATCCTGCATCATGTGTCTAAAAGTCCAGCTGGTGCAGCTCTCACACGACGTTCCCCCCGGTGAAGGAATGAGATTTATACCGTCCACCACACAGAATCTGTGTTTCACAGTTTATACGCACTTCACAAAACCCTGTGAGACTCTGTTGTGTCGTGTTCTGCTGGCGGTTTCTATTCTTCACTCCACCGTCTCAACACTTTTTTTTCTCCAGCCGCTGAAACTGATCGGCCTCCGTTTGCAGCCGTGAGCTCGTGCAAAGGAAAGTCTTGGTGGGACACTGAGACGTCAGCATCCTGAGATGTGACATGACGACTGTCGAGATGGTTGACACAATATTGACACCACACTCCCCCTTGTTGGTCTCAACTTGCACACACACACACACACACACACACTCCATCCTGTCTGCAACAATAAAGTCACAACAACTTGAATCCAAATGTAACTCAAACGTTTTGAGACTAACTGCTTGTTTTTGTTCTCACATCTCACTCTTGTTAAGATCCGTCCTATCAAACCTTTAATGTGTCCGATCGCTAAATACAAAAACAGAAATACTAGTAAAAGATTTAACAGGCAAATAGATCAGATATGAGCACTGAAATAATGCTTTTGCTAAAGTTTACAGTCAAGATCCTCTTAGAAGCTTTTAACCTTTAGCCCTCTGCAGCTTTTAACAGCATCTCATCACCTGTCAGCAGGTAATGGAGCTCGTTCAGGTGTCATCATTCGACGAAGCTGTGGATCTTCAGCAGTGACAGGTGTCACACAGAGGACAGAGATCATTTACTCTGCCTCTGCTCAGTGATGCTCTTTGGCATTTAGAGTAAAGAAGTCCTTTATCTTACTCTGGTCATCAACCGGCTGTGAACTCTTGATGCCACCAAAGAGCACGAAAAGATGCAGATTAAAGATTTATTCATTTATCCTAAAAAACACAAATGTCTTACAATAGTTTTGCATTATCGATGCTTAACACAGAGGGCTGCATGATGCCTGAGGCAAGTCAAACGCCACGTCAAGCATGTAAATCTAGCAACTCCATTGCCAGATCATGCAAATAATTAAAATAAATATGTAAATAAACAAACAAATAAACAAATGTATGCACGTGCATGCATAAAATGGAGATGTTTGCAAAAAAATTCCATCAAGTTTCCAAAAAAGGTGATGATCTTGCTTTCTTTTTCAATTTACTGTTTCTAATTTTTTCTTTTGTTATTATTCGATCACCATTGATAAATAAAATGATATGAATAAAGTATGGTAGAGATGGATTAACGCCTCACTGACTCCGGAAGCTTCTCAGAGTTGGTGTCTGTTGCAGGGATGTTGCATTAGATTACATTAGACTGCACTGTACAGATGTTTGTGATGTTGTGCTCACCCGTTGTAGTGTGAGCGCATCTCTGACTGACAGACAAAATATGAAAACAGCAAAATTCATCACATGAGCTCCTGTTTTTGTTTTCCACTGTCCAATTATCAGCTCTGGTTAATTCTTGCATGTGGATTTCTGATGGGAATCCTGAATCGCAGCTGGTCACAGAGGCGTCGTCGCCGAGAGAAGTGTGAGCAAAGTTTCAGCCATCTGAGGGACAAAAAAGGGTCTTTTCATCTCTTCCCGTGTCAACGGTGAACCATCTGAAGTGAGACGTCCCCCGAGAGACAGGAAGTGGAAGTCTGCTGGCTCTGAATCCTGCTGCGACTTTTTCATCTCTCATCTGCTGGAAGAGAGCGTGACCTCCAACTCCACGCCAAAATTGGTCGTCTAGTGTTCCCTCTCTCTCTCTCTCTCTCTCTCTCTCTCCCTCTCTCTCTCTCTCTCTCACTATCATTGCTTTTGATGTATCCTATGAACTGTCCTCTGAATTTTGAAGGACCTCTTACATGGATCTGCACATTGTCCACACAGTATAAATGTCTAAAACAAGGAATCGATTCAACTGCAATTAAACAAAAGTCATCAATAAAGTAGATGAAGTTGCTGACCAGAAGAGATGAGTGAGGATGAGGAGGGATGTTGTCTCCTTCGTTAGCAAAATGACCAAACACACCCGCCTTGTTAATTTACCATCCATCCTTTTAACCATAAAGAATAGTTTGGGGTTCCCATCAGAAACTGAGGATCAATGGCCTTACTTTATGTTCTCCAGAAGAGCCTTAGTCTGAGATCATTCCTGAACTAACTTGTGAAAAAATGTTCTTAGGGTTTTAAAAACTTATACACAGCTTCCATACGTTCATACAGCATGAAAGTTTGAATAAAACTAACAAAATTTAACTTTATTTGTTAATTATTTCAGTCTTGTGCCACAAGCAGCATGAAATACAGCCAGAAAATACTAGTTTTCTGCATTATTCCACATTTTGAAAATCTTAACAGTGATTTTTTTAGAATAAATAAATTCATTTCTTGTTTTAATGACCAACTCTAGTTCATTTGGCCTCTTGGTTTCTATGAATGTTGTGCTAAAAGATGGGAAAAAAAAGGCACAAAACATCCTTTTTAGAACTACACGATATAAATAAATCAGTGCTCTTGTCAGCATCTGGTTAACGGATCTCAGCAGGTTCAAGAGCCTTTTCATTTTATCTTCAACGTGCATCTCGCTGATGAATGAACGAACGAAGCGAAACTAAATGAGCCTTCATCAGTGACATTTAAACGGGCAGACAGCGAACATAACATACATGACAGGCGGCTAAACTGGCTGCAAAAGCATTCATGTCGGAGTCATTAACATTCCCAACATGTGCTGTGATCTTCATGTTGAGTTACATGTTGAATGAAAGGAGCGTGCATCACAGACGTCAACACGTCGGCGTTATTTTCACCGTCAGCAGAACGAAGTTCATATTTCCATTTCTGTGATGCTTCTGTGCTACAGATGAGCACATCTGGCTCGTCCTGCCGTTGACCCCTTCCTCTAAGACGTGTCTTCAGCTCAGTTTCCGATCTGGCTGACGCATCAGCAGCAAGATAAAAAATGTAAAAAAGAAGCGTCCCCTCATGTTTTTTTCATGCAGTCATACATTGTGGTGTTTCCCTGAGGGGTTTCACACCGCGGCGTTGTGAACGAGCCGTATGTTAATGCACAGGTTTGCTCAGAGTGCAGGGACGGACTGAGCATGCCCAGAAGACTGGAGGACAAACTTCATCCAACACTGCTGCTTCTACACCGTCACTTTCCTTCCTGTTTAAAAAAAAAACACACTTCCTTCTGCACTGCTATGAATCTGAAGCACTGGAAGAAAACCGTGCTGCTGAATTGTTGCTATTTCAGTCTGATTCTTTGTTGGCGTGAAGCAGAGCTGGAAGATTTACAAACGCTGCGATGAGATCGTAGTGGGTTGTAGATTTTTTTTCAGCTGATGGAATTTCAGCTTTTACAATGATGCATTGAAGCTCCAGCCTCTCTGTCGCTGACGGACCATTACACCGACTCCTTTTTACCTTTTGATGGAGAACAAGTGCTGATCTCCTGCTGTTAGTGCCTCTCTGCACCCGTCGAGCTAAACAGAGGCCGCTGAATGAATCATGACGTGATTCAGGAGAGGCGAGCAGCTGATGAGGAGGAAGCCTGTGGGTTTTTTTTTAGTTACACAGTCGACCAATAAAACATTCTCTAGAGTTCTTCTGTCCATGATACAGTTTGGTATTCTTTCCCATATTGATCATCATCTCTCTCTCTCTCTCTCTCTGCCTCTCATGGCTCTTTTCTTGCCAGCAATCGTGTCGGCTGTGATGAACTGAAATCAAATACACCCACAGCTGTTGGGCTGTTTTTTTTTCTCCCTCCAGGTCATGCCTCGGTGATTAACTTCATCCCACCTGGCGTGTCAAGTTGATTAAATCGAAAAAGGGCCTCTGCAGGAGCTAGCAGCCAATAGGAGCTAAGTGTTCACCAAACACACACACACACACAGAAAAACAGGAGCTGAAGTTAAGCCCTGACAACTTTGTGTGCAGCTGCTCTGTCATCTTATTGGACAACCAGGAAGCCCTGCTGTAATGTAACTGGACGAGAAACGGCTGGAGTCATAATCTGATTGGCTGACCTCTTGTTAGCGAACACGAGTGGAGCTAGCTTAAGTTAGCTTCAGGATGCAGCAGCAGCATTCCTGATATCTACTGTATGTGTTTACTGTTTGGTATTTTACAGAATTTTTTGCATTAATATTTTATCGTCTCCTGGTAAAATCTGTCTGTCAATGTATTTTTTTCTCTTTCTAAAACAACAACAACAACAGACAAACAAATCCTCCCATGTTGGTGGTAGAAAACTCTGAAAACATCAATCTGTTGCACAACCTGGACCTTCTTCAACCTTCCACCACCCGAAGCTTCACTTTCTACCTTTTCCTTCTTGCTGCATTAAACATTTTTGGTTAAATTTAACATATGTAACATAATACAGAGCATTAAAAAATTCAAAAAGACAATTTTCAGATTTTCACTCATCGACTGCCAGCTGGTGCAAGCTAAAAAAAAAAAAAGCGAGGGAGATCAGTCATTTCCTGTGTAGCTGAAGATTAACTGAAACAAATTATAGACACTTTATGAGTAATTTAACCACTTATATACTGCTGTCAGGCCTGGTGAAGTCACTCAGACTGATTATAGGAAAAAAAAAACAGTGTTCAGAAGTTGCTTCTTATAACAATCTGGATGTAAACTGTCTGGTGTTATACATTTCCCACAAATCCTGTCAAACTCAGTGCAGAAATGTGAAATATTGTAAAGTTTTTCATGTTATTTTTGGCTGTGAATACATGAAGACCAAACACTGTAAGAGCTTCTGTGTGTGTTTAGTGTTGGGAAAGTCGAGCTTCAGCCTCCGGAGGCGATGGAAAGACAAAAAAAAAAAAAAGAAAAGAAAGACAGTGAGGTGACAGGCAGCCGGGTGTGCCACGTTATTTTGTATTTTTAGACACCACTCGTCCTATTTGCCGCGCTGACATCAGCTGGATTGACACGAACACGAACGCAGCTGATGTGTTCAGGGTACTAAAACGCCGCTCGAACTCAGAGGTGATCAAGTTTAAAGTCTCTGCACTCTGTGACTTTTCATTTAAAAACATTTAGTCAGTTTTTATTCAATAAAAAGTTCTCATTTTAGTCTTTTTCCTGATTTTTCTTTGCTGACTTTGTGACTCCTGGCGAGTGAACATCCAGATTTTTCGTGCCGTATTGAAAACAACATGGACGCTGCTGGACAGACCGACTAATAGTCAGTCTCCGTTCGCCTCTCCACGTCGTCCCCTGAAGGCTCTGAAGACCACATACTGTTTTATCGAACGGCTGCAGAAACATCTGAGAGAAGCGGGCCTGCAGCAAAGACACTTCACAGGAGTTACTCGCCTCTCGTCTGCTTCCATCTTCAATTGCAGCTCATCGTTTAACAAGCAGAGCCTCTGATTGAGGGTCCCGGGGTTTTTTCTTCTTCCCCTCATCACATGTCCTCTCTTAATTTGTCTCTTCTTTCTTGTGTTCAGTCTGTTTTTTTAGAGTTTGGTTTCTGTTTTTGTGGTGAAAATCGGCGACTTTAGTCTCTCAAAAAGGATCAAATGATGTAATTTAAGTGTATATTTGGTAGAAATGCTGGTTGTTATTTCCCTGCAGGAGAATCATGACTTTAAATGTAAATTATTAAAGACTGTTAAAGAGTGGCCGCTGCAGTAACATGAGTCTAAAAAACGTTAAAGTTTTAATAAAGCTTGTCTTTGAGATTCTCACTGACTGCCGCTGTGAATAATGGATTACAGATCTGCTGACTTTTAAGGTGCGACACGGAGGACGAGACGGCAACTCCGACTGCAGTTCTGCTGAAGTGAAGCGAATCTTCAGGCTCAGCGTGACGAGGACACGTGAATAATGTGAATTTTATTCGACTCGAGTTTTGATTTGAGTTTTAAGTTCGTCTGATCCTCTTCTTCTTCTGCTGTTTCTGCACATCACATCCTCTTTTTCAAGACAGACAGACAGACGGACATGTTTTAATGTTAAAACAATTCAATACCTGTCTTCACTTCTTAAAGTTTTTCTTTTTCATGTACAGTTTCTCTTATTTGGTCTGTTTATTTATTTTTTAAGATTGATTTACATATGTATTTGTCTTTGTTACACCCTGGAAAAGGGGTGGAATAATCACAAAAGTGATAAGAATGGTGTTTCCCCAGTGAGAACTTTTACTCAAATGAATGTCACAATAAAACTCTCTCATCACTTTTCACATGTTAGCAACTCACTTACAGACACGTTAACTCTGTTTATATTCCACTACATACCTGGAAAAGGGGTGGAATAATCACGAGAGAGATAAGAGTGGTGTTTCCTCAGTGAGAACTTTTACTCCAATGAGGAAATTACCGTAATAACCCTAAAGTAGGAGGCGGGAAAGAAGCAATGGATCTCAGATTACCAGATAAAGACCACTCTGTAGATTACAGATGAACACAATGATTAAGGAATAAATATTGAAGTAAACAATGTGAAATAGACACTCTTTTAGCATTTTAACCCTTTTAAATGATTTTATGCCTGCATTTACCTTTTTAACCT
>JAPZDV010000012.1:2462738-2478322 GCA_029814665.1 Acanthurus lineatus | reverse complement strand
AACAATGTGAAATAGACACTCTTTTAGCATTTTAACCCTTTTAAATGATTTTATGCCTGCATTTACCTTTTTAACCTACATGAATTACTCTTTATTACTATATTCATCCACTTTTTATATAATACCGTGAACTTACTATATTGTTTAAACTTATAGCAGACTACATATTACTTAGTCTTTTTGTCACACATAATCTCAAGCCTTAGTTTAATTTAAATGTGTAAGATATATAAAAATACCCTCCAAACAGTTATTACGAACTTAGAAATTAGTTAGAGACCAAAACTTTGTCTTGTTCCAAACTGTAAACATGTTTACTTCTGCTGCAGTGTTTTAATGAGTGTTTATGGGGACGAGCTTCAGATGGCCATTCGAAGAACCGAGGTTTCTGGGACTTTTGCTTTATTTTACATCTCGGGAGGTTGACGCTCGGTTTGCTCACCACCACAAAAGTTCTCTTTGTTTTGTCTCTCACTGTATCTGTTTCCTCAAAGACCTGAACTTTACAGACGCTTTTCTCTCCCCCCCACTGCCCCTGTTTCTCTGGTGGCTGACAGAAACATGGAGGATATTCTCATCAGTCATTGCTTATAAATTTTTGATTCCTGACAGTGTGACAGTGTTTGAGTTTAGCAATGATTTGTTAGAACTTTTAGCTTCAAAAAACCTGGCTTTTTTTTCTTCCCAGCAGCCCCCCCCCATATTTGTTGGACATTTGCATCGACTCTGCAACATTTAGACAAATCAAACCAAGTCAAGCAAACAAAGTCACAAAGACTCCGAAGTTTCACATGAACACATCAGCCTGTAACTTTGGCTGAGCACAACGGACTCATGACGGATGGATGGGTGGATGGATGGGTGGATGTTCTCTCTGTTA
Organism: Acanthurus lineatus; assembly: GCA_029814665.1. Classification (NCBI taxonomy): domain Eukaryota; kingdom Metazoa; phylum Chordata; class Actinopteri; order Acanthuriformes; family Acanthuridae; genus Acanthurus; species Acanthurus lineatus. The sequence continues at coordinate 2,477,442 of JAPZDV010000012.1, read as the reverse complement.
AAATTTCCATCCTCTGTTTTCAGTGTGAAATCATTGTTCGGCTCCAATACTGAGGACGTATTTCATCTCTTGATGTCTCAAAGTTTCCCCTCAGGAAACTCCCACAGTGAAACAGGCTGTAAAGATGTCAGCATTTGTCTCTGCACCCATATTACAACTCCGTCATATAGGGTCTTTTTAAACTATTTTTTTCTCACTGCGGTAGATTTAGATTTTTTTTTGCTCCAAATACTGTTATTTTTATGTGAAATGAACATCATTTATCAAGAGCAGATAACATAATGAAGCTTTTCAGAGGTCGGCTGTGGGGCGAATCATCAGTGTGTGAGTGCTGTAAAGGTTAGTTAATGATAATATGAATTAATGCTGAGCTGTACAACTAACGACACAAGCTGAAACCACTGTGATAAACATCTGGACGGGTCGAACTGGCTAGCAAAAGTTCAGCCTGAGCCTTGTGTTTTAATATATTATTCAAACTTTGCAGCATAACTTAAGAGAAACTGATTACATCTGTACATGCATGTGATGGGCTACTAATGAGTAAAGGTCCTGAGGTCCTGAAATTAATGCACATACATTTACAACAAAATAAGAAAAGAATATTGTATAACTGCGTATTAAAACTGTTCTACTAACATACTTTATGCTGTGTTTTAAGTCTATTTGCCATAAATAATTCATTCAGTCAACACTTTACATTGCAAATATGTGTCACACACGTCAACAAGTTAAGTACAGAAGGAAACAAAGCGGCGGCAGCAGGTTAAATAACACAAAGAGCCGCAGTCAGTCGCAGCAGGTTAGAAGGTTTTGGTGGTGGAGGAAGAGAGGAGAGGGAATGAAACATCCACCCACACACCACTGTGATGTTATCCAGAGAGAGAGGGAGAGAGAGGGTGAAGCATGTGAGGTGGAGAGGGCGACAGAGAGAGCAAAAGGATAAGCAGAGAGACAGAAAAGAGAGAGAGAGGGAGACCAAAGGAGGGAGATAGAAAGAGAAGTGGGGGTGGAGAGATGAGAGAGCAGAAGAAAAGGAGGATTTAACACCTAAATTTAGCTGCTGAGTGTCTCATGAGCGCACACAGACAGAAACAGCAGCCATAACATCTGATACTCAGGGCCGAACATCAGGAGGATTTTCCCTTTTTTTTAAAAAGAGCCACAGAGACGTTTATCATCATGTATCCACGAGACAGAACGTATCACTGCTGTCGGTCTGTTTGAACTGTGGAAACTGAAGAAACCTGCTGTGGAAGTTACAGAATCCAGTTTTTAAAGACACGCAGAATATGACAGAAGAGTTTAGTCTAATTAACATAAATGACGACTTTGCTGTGCTGAAACGGGGATCCTTTTTAAACTGTTCTGAATCTGGATTTTGCACTATTTTAGATTGCATTTGTATTTAATTTAGCTGCTTAAGTAGTCTGCTTAACTTAAAAAATCTTATTTTAATCACTTTAACAATCAGCATCAGTCCCACTTTGTCTGTATTTTTATGCTTTAGATGATGTTAGTTTGCTTCTAAAATACAAAACCAGTTAGACTTTTTACTCTCTTTTAACCCGCATAGATAAATAAGATGGGCCTAAGTCAGTGACTTCATGCAAGGGTCTGTTGTTTCAGAAAGAAATCACCACAGCATCCAGTGTGTGTTCAGTCTGTTGTTCAGCACCTGTAGAGCAAACTCACTTATATCACCAGGAGGGAAATCTTTCGGTTTATGCATTGATCTGTTTGGTAATTTCATTACTGCATATGAACACTTTGGAGCAGGCAGTGCAGTGCATCTGTGGCATGAAACAAACACACATTTCTGATTTTTTTTTAATATTTTCTCCAAAAAAGTACAAGATTTAACAGTATGTACATTCTAGCCACATAGTTTTAGTGAATATGCTGCATTAAATATACACTTTTCGAGTGAAACTGTCACATAATGTTGGTTTAAGAACAGCAGGTTATGTTGGGTGACGTTAGATAAGATTAAATCAGGTATCAGGCTCGGCTACGTGTGGTTAACATGCTGCAGACAGAGAAGGTTTGAATGTAAGAGGTTTGTTTGGTTACAGTGTGAGTCAAGTTTTACAGCCACAAAATGTAAAGATAAATATAAAGCAGATTGCAGCCAAAATGTGAGATAATAACTTATTCATAACATGTTGAAAAAAAGAAATTCAAACCACAATCTATATGTGTAATGGATTATGAGCATCTGCAGTGTGTGTTATAGTCACAAACAGTGTTGAAACATTAAATTAAACAAAGAAATAATCAAGTAGTTTGTATCTTTATAGCCGCTGTCATCACACATCGTGAGTCCTCTCGTTATGATTCACAAACTTCGCCGTTTTCTCACAAACATAAATCATGTTTCAGATGGGGGGAATGAAATAAGTGAGAAGATATGCGTGTTGTTGATCCCTGCAGCAAAAAAGTGGGTCACTCCTGCTGCAAAAATTAGCCTCTAAAATAAATGCAATAAAATATGTGCGAGACTGATGATGCAGCATCTGAACCGCAGTGATGCAAGCCGAGGTCTACAAAATAAAGGTTTCACATTTAAGGATTACTGATGTAGAGCTGTTCTGATAAAATGGGATTAATAGGTTTGAAATTGACAAATTGATACTCAATATTATGAAATTTCCAGTTCCAGGAAGCTTGTTCATTATCGCTCTGTTTGTGCTGTGCAGAGGCTCAGACCTAAAACAGACTCAAGTGTCTGTGCCGATGAATTTTCTGTTTTTGTAAAGAAATTCTGAACACTTTTCATTGTATTTTCATTGTACATATTCTTCATTCTATGACCAAGAAAAGCGGCTGTCGGTGGTTCATGTAACAGTTTATTTAATATAACAGTGAACTCATTCAGGTCTTCTCATTTGTGAGTTAGAGATTTGAACAAAACACTCTGGTATGTTGCTTTTTTTTTGGAGAACATCAGTGCTTCAGTTTATTATTTGGTTCTTTTCAGTTTGTGCCTGTTTTAAAACACTTCATCACTTCATCACTATGCATAATTTATACGTGTGACTTCCTCCCCTTTGTGTTTATGAGTCAAGTGCACCTCATGCCAGTTTGTGTGAGTGCATTGTTTTATTTTGCATGTTAGTTTTCATGAAGTAAAAAAAATAACTTCATGCACAATGGAAACTAGATATGTGTTTGAACAAAAAGTGGAATCAGTGTCACTGTGCAGAATATGAAGGTGTTATTTCTCTCAATTGTAGGTTTTTCAAAATCAGGTGTCAGTTTTTTTCCCCTCCAGTGAATTTAAAGTGTTTTTGAAATGAAAATCTTGATATTCAAGTGCGCTGAAATTAAACTTTCATCTTCTTTTTAAACATTAGCCAACCACTTGCAATAAAGTTGTATTCTTGTCAAACCTGAGGGGGGAAAAACTGCTTGATATTATTCATGTAAAAAATTGATCAAGTTTTCCAGAAGGGCTGAATAAAAAATGAATGAAAATGAAGCTTTCAGCTTTTAGAGAGATTCTCTGACAAACATTTGTGACTGTGCTGCAGTTAAAAAAGTCTTTGGTTTCTATATTTTAGTTCTTACTTCTTCCTTTGGTGAATATGACAATATTACCAGTGTCTCTTATTCAATAATTTTATCTACAAAAATGTGATTAACTTTGTGTAAAGCCCTGCACATCCACCTGCAGAGCAGCCACCCAACACTGATCTTGTTCATCATCCTGCATTAGCCTCGTGTTTTTACTCTTGAGAGCCACATCAGATGTCATTGCTCGCGGTCTGTGAGGTGCAAACGTCAGATTTCCACAAAGAAAATAAAATAAAGAAAGAGTGTGTCCTGGTCATAGATCAGTTATTAAATTGTGTGGGGGGGGGAAGCACGCAGAGTTCCTCCTGCCGGGCGGCTGACAGCTCTGTCAGCAGGAAACTCACCGGGTGGCAGAAGACGAGGATGATTACAGTCTGCCACCCGTCTTCCTCCGACATGGCTGTCATTGAGAACAATGACACGGCCGCAGTGACGGTGCAGTGACCTGACTGACAGTCTGCGAGTCCAAACAGGGTTTTCTCCACTCCTGACTCCATTTATCGACTTTTTCAGAGCCGGACTTTAAAGAATTACAGACTTGAAGCTTGAGGCCTCTAGTTGCATCTTTGCACATCCTGTGGAGGGCGCTGTGTTGATTTACATGCAAGTGTGTCTGCAACTGGGGAGAAAAAACTGGCTATTTAAGCTTATTTCCTCAGACTTTGAGATTTCTTCACACATTTACTGCACTCAGAAGTTGACAAGGAAAGCTGTGTTTTTAGGAACTCATTGATTTCTAACCGCCTGAACGTGTTAACATTTGGCTATAAAGTACATTTTGTTGCACCCTGTGTTGTAAAGTGATAATAAATGAACTGTGCTTGTCGTAAACTCCTCAGTGAGACTTGATTTTTAACTCGCCTTTTAAGCTCTAGGACCTTGTGACAGGTTCAGGTCCTGGCCTCAGTGCTGCAACAATGGTGGAGGTTCAGAAAAGTCAGCAAACTCACCTGGTTTTCAGCATTTTAGCTGCTAAGCTACTTGGTCTTAGCAGGCTTAGTGAGACTGCATACAGAAGTAGATGGTGTTCATATTAAGGTGGTGCGCTGTGGTGATTATTAACATTAACATAATGCACCAGAGACGGATTTCTAATGTCACATTTCATTACCTGCCCTGTTCGGTTCTGTCGCTTTGCTCTGATGTCTCTTTTTTTTATCCTCACATGTTCAATTATCTCTCATCTCCTTTTCGCGTTTGAATCCGACGGAGCCATTTAGCTCGTCGTAGATGTTTGTTCATCCCTCTTCAACCTTTTGTGAGCAGCTTTCAACAGGGTGATTTTTTTTCATCTGTGGCTCCATGCGGTGCTTTTGAAGTGCACCCACCTTTTTTTTTTTTTTTTTTTTCTTTTCCAGGTCCATCACCCACTTCAGTGGTTGTAAACAAGATAAGGAACTAAATCCAACTCCACGGTGGAAACGCCAGCAAAGTCAGCCCTGCACTCACCTAACATATTCATTATTTTTTGAGCAAACGATAAGATGTTCGAATAAAACCGTTGTTTGCTGCCAACGTGGCTGTTTGTGCAGGAAAACACATCAGCCGCTGCCAAATATTTATAGCCTTTTGTTTTGTGTTCAGTAATGACTACTATTATCCTCGTAAGTTGGCTCATGCTGTTTTTTTAGTTGCACCTTTTTTCTTTTTTTTTTTGATTGGAGACGGATCACAGCAGGGAACCTCAATAAAAGACGTGAAACACCAAAACTGTTAAGTAGGAAGTGATGCTGTGATTACTGATGGAAGAATTGGTAGTGGAAATTTAATCTCAAAGCTGATCATAAAATAGTTTTAAATATCATGGACTAGGGTTTCAGCACTTTGATTCTGTGAGGAATTGATGCAGACAGTTAAGCTACATTGTCAGTATTGGTAAGGTGGTGTTTCTTTTTAGATCAGAGATCATTTTTACACAATAGTGAGGTTTTCTATAAATGCTACGTTTTGTTTTCCCTTCAAACTAACAGAAAAATGTTGTTCTATCAGCAGATATCTCTTGGTTTAAAGTTAACCTTGTATGCTTTAAATGTATACGTTTGTTTAAAGCTTATTTCTTTATTTTAAATTTGAATGTTAAAGGTAAATAAGGAAGTGACTGCATTTTAAGCTCACACAAAAAGCTACAAATATTCAAATATGTATGCAATAACACTGAACATGCTGAGTTTTCCAGGTAATATTTGCTCTTAAGGTGGAGGAGACTGTGCCATTGTATCGTTCAGCTATGTTTAAGTCAAAAATGTTATAACTAAAAAAACACAACGAGCCTAAATGTAAAATTTAGGGAAGAGCAGGATGAACTTTAGCCAGTGAGAGCTCTCATATTTTGCAGCTCCTTGTCATTTGAGATATTTAGCGAGATATCCAAAAGGTTAACTGAAAAGGTCACAGAGTGTCTGTGAAACGTCTCTCTGTAGCACCGTGAACATGCCTGAAATCTCAAATGTCCCGTGGGGTTTGTTTATCTGCAGCTCCAGAAAGAGGTGAAGGTTTGCCTGTTGGAGCAGGATTTGGCTTCGGGCTGATGGAAGGAAGTTTCCCACCACAATCACACACACATTCAGTTTGTATAACTGAGAGCTTCTGCTGCTGCTGGATTTCAGCTGGAGTTTCACTGCTGAACTGATCATTTCTGTGTGTGTGTGTTTGTGTGTGAGACACAATAATGAGATGCAGATTTGAGATGAAAATTGGCTCTCATGGAAATAATGCAGAGGCTCAGCAGCTTCGGGCTGTTTTTAGGTTTCATGTGCACTAACAGAGTGTATCGGTGACTGAGACGACGGATCATACGGGGGGGCTCCTTTCAGGCAATTCACCCGAAGTTAACTCGAGTTTTGCTGCAGGACATGTGCACAATGCTCATTTAAATTAAGCACAGGAAGCAGTTTCGTAGTTTAACAAATATTCTTTTGTGGCGAAGAGAAAATCTCGTTTTAACACACATATAACGGCTCAGTCAGGTCTAAAGGTTTTGCTCTTATTTTGCAGCTTTTCAATCACTTCAGCCAGCAGTTCCCATCTTCATTTCCCACCGAGCACACATTCAAAGCTTATATACAGACTTCTTCTTACTCTCTCTCTCTCACACAAACACACACACACATGTACACATCCACTGCTCATAGTCATGAAGTGCTGTAGTTTGTGTCCATCCCCATCAACCAGCTACTGCACTGAGTTCAGGAGTGCAGATAGAGAGTCCTCACACCTGCAGATAACAAGGAAGTTCTCCTGTCAAAGGTGTGTTTGATTGATTGGCTGATTGGTCTTGGACAGATATTTTTCAATCGCAGACTGTCCAGGCTGCCAGTGTGATTTATTTCTGTGGTTGGTTCAGGAAACTTGTCTCAAGAAGCTTTGAGGAAACATAAAAGTTTAAATAAAAAAGTACCTGAGGCCCAATCACAAAACACCGTAACTCTGCTGGTTGTTAGCTGAAGTCCCTGCTGTCTGATGGTCTGGTTGTCTCTTTGTCTCATCTGGCTTTTTGTGATTGTTGTCTTTCTTGATTCTTGTTCAGTTTCTGAACATCAGGTGAGTTGTTTGAGTTTGTTTGTGCATTTCTTTCCTTGTTGAACACCTATATGAGATAAAAGTCTGAGATGCTACACTAACATGCTCAATCACTGGTATAAAAAACACACACAATGTTCATGCAGATCAAAGAAAAGTGAATATATCTGAAAGCAGACCAGCATCAAATGAACCAATTAGGACTCAATTAAAGTTATGCTGCCATAGAAAACAGTCAGTAAACTAGCCGGGTGAATCTTAAAGTGGATTTATCAGTTTTTCTCTTTGTTTCATGGACGCTCATCATCATCTCTATCATATTAGAGGTAAGATAACCGGTGAGGTGTTTGGCTCACGTTACTGCAGGAATGAGTTGGTTTAACTCTTCTGGATTCACACCAGGCTTACTGAACACATCTGATCTGTTGTTGCAAGATCCTCCTGATTAAAACCATCCAGTAAATGTCATTTGTCATGGGGGGGGGGGGCAAAAACAGCATCGTCTATTGTGCTGGAACGGAGGGCGACGGTGGGATTTTTCAGTCTTTACAAAGTGACCTTTCCCCGCCTGCAGTGTGATGTTTGATTCTCGGATGGTTGTTTGATGCCGTTTGATGTCTGGCTGCTGCAGTTTCTGCTGAGTGATTTGAAAAATTGTTTGATGAAAGGATATATGGGGTGGATGGGGGGGTAGGCACACCCACACTTCACCTCTCCCACACATGAACATTAAGCTACAGTACACTCCCTTTCCTCTCTCTCTCTTTTCCTGCCACGCTCGCTCGCTCTCCTCACTGAGCTGCTTGTACGATCAAAGCGAGTTAAAAAATAACCTTGCAAAAAAAAAAGAAAGAGAGAGAAACCATACTCTACAAAACACTTTCCTAAGTCTTTGAAGAACATGAGGAACCTTACAAATTATAACATCAACACATAACCAGCTCTGAGCTGATTAAACGGGAGCACTAACTAATTAATCCAGCAGAAGAGCAACGCAGCAAACATGACCAGCAGACGAGGAAACGATGTCACAGGAAAACTAAAAGTTTGCTGTCATTGTTTGGAAAAAAATGACATCTCAGCAGAGCCATTATCCTCCAGCTTTTTATGTAATACTTTTACGAAAGAGCATTTCCAGGCCACAATTGCAAGAACAGAAAGAAGTCCAATAGTTATATGTGATGCAGCAGTCAAGCTGGTGGACAAGCTTTAAATATCCTGTCAGCGTGAAAAATGTCACAACATTGTGCTGTTTTATCACATAGAGAAGAGATCCTTTATCAACACTGTGACAAACACCAAAAAAGGAGGAACACACAGGTTGGGTAAAGGATAAAAAAGCTTAGTTTGGCCATTTTTTCAGACCATTTATGTAAAGATAAAGTGGAACATGACATGATCGACGTAACATTTTTGTTAGGTTGATTTAAAACTGAATGAAATACATTGAAAGTAAACCAAACCAGAGTCTTGACTTAAAAGCAAGTTGAATGTAAACTGTTCGACTTACAGTGCAGTCGGTAACCAAATCATGGTTGTTCTCACCAAAAAACGGCCACAGAGAAGTTTCTAACAACTGTGGTTAAAAGCATTAACACAGAATCTTCTGCAACTCCAGCGTTTGTTCCTCGAGAGTCTCTCATGGTCGTAATCATCCTCAGCAGCAGAACTCAAAGCCCTGCTGTCTGCATGAAAGTCTGCACAGTCCAGTGCTGATATTAAACTTAAAATGTCAGTGTCATGAACAAAGCATCAAGTTTCAGACTGTTTGGCTCAGCCCTGGTTAAAACAAACACACACAAACTGTTGCAGGGCGATAATTCAACTCGCTGCTCCTCTGCGCTGTGCAATATTCCATGTAAATATCTTGTCATTATGTCACTTTATAACTGATAACGTCTGTTTATTTACACATGTCTATATATAACTCTTTGCACTTATATTTATATATTTATATAGCCACATACAGTTACTGTATTTTCCTACAACTCTGGAAGCCAATGCAACAAAATTTCGTTCCCCAAATGCACCGCTGTGTAATTTGAGGAATGACAATAAAGGAAGTCTGAAGTCTGAAGTCTAAGGACACAAAGCTGAAGTCAAACATTATAGACTCCAAACCTTCCTCTCTTGGACTTTTAGAGCTGGTTTAATATTATAAAGCCTCGGCTTTGATGCTGCAAACAAGAGTCATGTTAATTTGACAGATGCTTTTATTAAGGGGTGAGTCATCTGTGCTGAGAGGGTCAGTTTGGTGAAAAACTCAAGCTAGTTTTAGTTTTTTCTTTTGATTATCATAAAAAAACAACACTGCCTGGAATATAAAAGCAGAAAAACTAAATATGAACCTAAAAACTGGATTCAAAAGCACGAGCATTGTCTCGTTTCTTCTGTACAAAAAACACCTCAGTGTGTGAGAGACCCAGAACCAACTCACACACACTGTTTTATGTTCAAGTCCCGACAAAACAAAGCAGCCCAAAGAACGAAAAGCACATGAAAACACAGACTTTCTGCCACACACACACACTCACACATGCCTTCTTATTAGAAAAGTTAAATATGTAAAGAATTATTCCCCTGAATTTTTCTTGCAAGGACTGTCTTTGTAACACACACACATGCACACACACACACACACTCTCTCACCACTGATGCAGAGGCTGAAACGACAGAGTTCGTCACACAGAGTGTCCGGGCTCTCCAGCTCCCCTCGTCCTCCTCCTCCTTCCCTCCTCTTCTTCCTCGGCGACATCCTCTTCACCATCTTCATCACTCGCTCCACTTTGTCCATCCTCGATCTCGATGATGGACGGATGACTTAAAGCTCACGTAACACGGATTTGACAGACCTCTTTTTTTTATTCCACTTCTCTTCTCTTTTGTTTCACTTTGTCTCTTCTTCGTCCTCTTTTCTTTTCCGTCTCTTCTTTTTGCGAATGCTGACAACTTTCACCACTCCACGCTCACTTGTTTCTTACCTCCCTCTCTTCTCTCGTCTTCTCAGTGCAGTGGCTCTCTTGTCTTCCCCAAAAATCCCACCTCTTTCTCCTCCCCCTTGTCTTTTCTTCTTCTTCTCTCCGGTCTGCTCTTCTTCCTCACCTCCAATTTTTTTTTCCTCCTTTTGCAATGCAGCACTTAATTGCTCAGGTTTGGTCCCACAGACACCTCAGCCATCCTCTGTATTTTATAATATATTTGTCTTCTTTTTTCTTTCCCTCTCTCTCTCTCTTTTCGTCCTCCCCCTTCAGCTTACGAACAATCCAATGAACGAAGCGAAGAGAGAAGTGAGACACTGAGGGAAAAGGGAGGAGAGGGAGAAAGGGAGAGGCAGCACATTTACTTCTCCCCCTCGTCTCTCTCTCTCTCTCTCTCTCTCTCTCCCTGCGCTCCCCCCTGCATCACCACCGCCTCCCACATCAAACCTTCAAAACTCTCAGCTGGTACTTCAAGAGAAAAGGAAGGGAGGCGAAAAATAAAAAAAATAAAACAACATGAAAAAAAACACAGCGTGGTGCTATTTTTCGTCTCTCTGCAGTTCTATGCTTCATTATCTCTCTCTCTTTTTAACACACACACACTTTTTCACTCTGTCAGGGGAGGAAACACACACACACACACACACACACACACAGTTTGTCCTTTTCCACAACAGCAACCACGGCTAACTTCTACAATTAATCCATGTCTTCCTCCCTGCATTCACTTCCTCCTTCTTTTCTTCTTCCCTCTTCATTTTTTCCTTTCGTTTGTCCATCTATCCATTCCTCCATCCCTCCATCCATCCATCCCTCCATACATTATCTGTAATTGATTATTCTTTGCTAAATTGCAGGGAGCTGGAGCCAATCAGGAGTTCATTGCATCAGACGCTGACACGTCGGCTCAGTCCATGTAACCGAGTTCTGCATAACTTTCTCTGTGTTGAGCCTGATGTCTGCAGCACCTCGGCTTTTTAAATAATAAAAGAAATTAAGGATTTGAAAATGCAAAGTGATCTCATCTTTCTTCCATGCTTTTCTTGCAACTTATCAACAAACCCCCCCCGCTTCCTGTTTACCATGTCCGCTGTGCATGAATGGTCATGTGTTATACGCTAAACACGCACTAACATCCATGGTGCTAATCGTGCTGCTAAAGTAGCAACAGGGTTTGTAATTGTGACTTTTATTCTAGTTCATTTCAGTTCAGAGCTTCATTGTCCCTGAAGGAGAAATTTGATCTGCAGTTGGTGATACAAAAAAAATGTGTATAAAAACACAATAAACAGGCACATTGAGCATCACAGCAGCACACAACCAAACTTAATTAGCATCAACACGATCAACATTAGAAGTAAAAGTATCATTAAAAGTTATTTAGAGGTGTCAATAAAAGGTGTGATCTCAGTTATCCATTATAAGAAACACTGAAATCTGGAAATGTCGATAAAAAGGAGCGACCCTGGTCATTATCCAAGTCATTAAAAGTCATTGTGCCACAAAAACGGAGCACTCGAGAACGGAGCAAGTTAATTATGTTGATTGCACATGGAACAGAAGAAGATTTAATCTGCTTGTTTTTGCTCCAGGGAGCTGCGTTTATCTGCATCCAGAGGGAAGAGAGATGAATCCCACCAAGACGTGATGATGGTCAGAACTGGACAAGACTGACTGCACCTCCTGCAAAAACTCCTCCTCCTCCCGTCAGAGATCTTTGTGCTCTGACTGAGTCCTCCTCTGCTCTCACTTTGCTCCAAAACACACAGTTCTATTTCTAAATTGCAGCCTGTTTTTTTCTTTACAGTGTCACCTTCATGATCAAAGTGATTAGCAGCGACGCTCAGTCATCGCAGGAGGACCGCAGAGACACACTGCTTGTTCCTATGGTATTTCTGTGGTGATTAAACGGCTTCTGTGCTGCTAAAAATACAAAAAACAAAACAGATCACGAGTCACTTTTGTAACAAAATACTTCAAACAACAGATGTAATTTTTAACTGGAAGATGAGGCTTCGCACTGTGAGCGACCACAGGCAGCCCCCTCGCTGTCCAACAATGTCACCTCCCTTTGTTCACTCGTCTCACAAGCGCTTTACGTCCTAAACAGGTAACACACCTGCACTTTAGCCCCTCCTGTGTGTGACTTTGTGAGTCTTTGTGCAGCACGTTAAAGTGGTTAAAGTGGTTAAAGTCTGTCAGCCGCTTTGTGATGTTTGTCTGTTTTCTCCTGTGATTATGCTGCAAAGCGTTTTCCCCCGACTCGCCTGTGTTTCGGGTAAAGATGAGCAAATCACAGACTGCACTTCACCTCGACTCGATCCATCCTCCTCTTCACTTTTCAACCCCCCCCACATTATCTTAATCTTCTCCTCTCTGCACAGCTTTTCTACTATTTCTCTTCTCCCTCGCCTCCGTCCTTCCATCCTTCTGTCTTTCCACATCTGCTCTTTAATCTTTGTTTCGTGTCTCTCCATAATAAGCTCATCATCTCCTCTGAAGGAGAGGTCACACACACACACACAGGCACACACACACACACAAAGGTGCTGTTTAACCAGCTAGATTAGACAACACACACTGTGGACACTTCTACTTAGCTCTCACACAGAAAAACACACACACACACTCATACAGCAGAGCTGAAGGTGTGAACTCCAGGTAGCTATAATGAAAACTCAGCAGAGAGGTTTAGGTCATGCTTTTTTAATCACTGACCTGAGAGCAGCCATACAGGCGGGATGATCATGCAGTGAAGACTCGCTCTTTGAAAAGTGTGACAGCGGACAAAATTGATTGCTGGCAGGAAATTAAAAGTTACCCCATCAAGGTTTCTGTGTCACATGGCGGTGAGGTGGCGATTGCATCGACTTGCGTTTAAGCGACCGGTTTGTTGAGAGAAAAGATTGATGAATCTGAAAAAAAGCGACTGTCGTTTGTCGCCTCGACAAATAAACAATCTCTCGCCGGTAATTTGAGAGAAAGTTTGAAACTCTGAGTTTTGAAAAAAGGAGGTCAGCTGCAGACTCAGACATCCTGAGCAGCAAAATGAATGTCCTCAGCTCACATTATCACAACTTTCAAAGCATTATAGACTCTGCAGGAGTCACACAGACAGAAATAGACTCTCAATTCAGCACTTGATTCTGTCAGCGGATCCCAGGACCTAAAACCAGTTGTTTCTTTCCGACTCCTGCAGGGCGTCGAGGAGACGTTAAACTGCACCACAGCAGAAACACCCCCAGTGTCTCACAGCCTCTGTAATTATCCCTGTGTTGTCTGAGCCACTCTGCTTTACAGGTTATGTTTATCATATTTCCTTACAACAGCTTCTTCTTTCCTTCCTCCTTTATCACTGAACAACTGTGTCACAGCAGTGTGGGGTGAGTTACTGAGGGAAGAGTAATCACTTACTTTACTCTCCACATTATTATTATGTTTCCTCAAAAAGTTATTTAAAAATAAAAACTCAGAGGCCATCAGCCTATAATGATGTTAAATATGCAGATTAACAACCAGAATTCACCATTCAACATGATACGACATAATTACTTGGTTAGGTTTGGTTGGGTCGTCTCATTATCGCCCCCTGCTGGTACTGAAGCTTTAGACACTCTTCTGCTTTTGACGCCTGGAGGAAGTGAACCTTGTTAAACCTCAGCGGGTCTGTAAGGACGCACTGACCCGCATGCTGGTCGTCATGTGACCAGCTGAGGCGGCGTTGAGGAAGGTTTTTTTGCATTCTCATTGGTTGAGCTGCAAATACCAGAAAGTTTTAAAACCACAGCTACTTATCTTTTAAAAACCCGACATGAGTTACTTTTCATTTTTGTTTAACTGCAACAGAATTTTACCTCAAATCTATAATTTTTTTAAAAAGTACAGCATCAACATTTATCTTATTCTTATTCTTATTTATTATTATTCTTATTTATCTTATTTCAATTCAAAGAACAAAATCAAAAGAACATTTGAAATAATCATTTTACATAATGGTATAATTTAAGTTGTTTTTTTAATTAGACTCATCAGTTGATGTTATAATATGATAAAATTGTCGTATTAGAAGGTCAGTTTCTGTTATGTTCAGTTCAACACATGTAATTTCTTTTTCATGGTTTCATTTGTGGCACTTACACACATATATACCGCCTCAGGTTCATTTTATGAGCGTTCATTATGAGCTGAAAACATTTATGTGCATGCAGTCGGTTCTTCTTTACATTCTGTCGGATCAAAGCTCGTTTTTCTTCATATAGTTTGAATGTCTTCATATAAACGGGAGACCAGAACCTGGGGAAACAGAAACCACTCCGTTTGAGAGGGTCCTTATGAGGAGAGGGACACAAAAAAGCAGCCACCCACTGCTCACGCACACACACACACACACACACATGCACACACACACACGGGCTGCACTAACTTGGCATTATTTCATTAATTCACTTAGCAGGGTTTAAAGGGATGATTTTCTGCTGCCAGGGGGGTGTTCAAAGTTTCATAACAAGATATACTGTGTGTGTGTGTGTGTGTGTGTGTGTGTGTGTGTGTGTGTGTGTGTGTGTGTGAGTGAGCACCAGAGGTACTCAAAAAGAAAAGTATATGAAACACTCTCACACAGTGGGAGAGAT
>JAPZDV010000012.1:2355255-2378459 GCA_029814665.1 Acanthurus lineatus | reverse complement strand
GTTAACACAAAGTATATCCTGAGATACATTTAGGATATTATTTTTCAAATTTTCCATTTCTTTTAATATTTCATGTGAAAACTTCTAAAACAATTCAACAACAGTCAAATTTCTTCGACGTTGTGCTTCCTTTTTAAAAAAGTTGGGTGAGAAAACCTGAACAGTAGTTCTTCACACACATTTTTAAATGTATACTCTACATGGGCACTGTATCTCAGGACATACAGTGTGTGAAATGAAGTGTAAAGGTCACATTTTGTAAGAAAATAATGACATTGTGCATAAAGTCACATGACCTGAGAGCTTGACCCATCCCCCCTTAAGGGTTTTATAATGATATTAAGTGCAGACACTTAAAACCCCTCCCCCCTACAGTGTGTTTAATGACTGTACCTCCCAGGACACACAAACCATTTAAAGGTAAATTTGCCACATTCCCCTGATTAACAGTAATGTGATTAGTACAAGCTTCTTCACAGAAACTCCAACAATTAAAACTTCTTTTGAATCTGTGTATTTTGTGTTCTGAGTCTGTGTAACTTCAAGTCATCATTGAAGTTATCAAAAAGAGGTGCATTGTGGGGATTTTTTAAGAATATATTTGGACCAAAGAATGCATCTTTTGTGGTTTATGTGCATTATGATTTAATGCTACAGAGATCTTTGTGGTTAAAAAAAAAAAAACTCAAAGGAAGCATAAACTCTCAGGGAGACGCACAAGAATGAACAAGTCAGTACCTGCAGAGAACCTGATCTCCTCAGGAGTAATCTCCTCGCTTTCCTGTCAAAAAGCGTCAGTCCATCCTACTCTGTGCTAATGTCATGTGTCTCTTGTCCATTTTAGGTGTGCTGGCACAGGAAAACCTTCCAGGAGACCAGTTTGCACAAGGCTCCTCCTACATCGCCGCCTGCTATGTCAAATACCTGGAGGGATCCGGGGCACGAGTCGTACCTATCAGGTACAGCACACATGTGTGACCCCCCACCCCCCCCGCTCATGTTACCTGTTAGGTTAAGAGCCGGACTAGATTTACTGGTTTTTAGGGGGGCCTAGGGCAGCCATCTGATGCTGGGTCCCTGTTGGCCCCCCATAACCCAACAATACTCCCTCTCTCTGTGTAATGTGTTTATACACTGAGTTTGCTTCAGCTCTTTCACAAAAAAAGCCTCCTTTGGTTGTGAAAGTCAAGTGTTTTAAAAGTGAATCAGCAGCAGCAGGCGGTTTTCTTTGCATCAGCTGTGACGTAATGCAGCTCTGAAAAAAAGGTGAAAGAGAACAAACTGTAAGCAGTGAGGACAGCATCACTGCAGAAAATTGTGTAAGCTAAGATTAGATGCAAGGATTGTGTCTGTGTTTAGATTATAATTTATAATGCATTAAATCCAGTCATGCATAATGGAGGAGCATTTGGGGACAATTAAATTTTACCTCCTAAAGATACAATAGTGTGAAAATATTGGCGTATTTGCACTGCAGATTTATCAGTGTTCTCTACTTTGCATTTATTTTCATACCACATCCTCATTAACTGGCCTGCATGCATACAGTGTCTGGCTGCAAAGCTGCAGGTATGCTCACAAAGGTAGCAGAGTGTAAACTGCCAACCTCCATACACACCAAACTGGCATCAAAGAACCAGTGTTAGTGAAGTGCTGCATCGTCCAATAAGCGCTTGTGTTTTGACCCTGCTAGAAGAAATAACTCCTCATACCAGCAGGTGGCGGCACTTTTTATTTATCTTTCAAAAAGGGAAACAATAAGATGCAGGGCTGCAGATATAAAGAGTGTTTTATGATAATGCAGCGTTTTACCACTTTAATCATACACAACTGATGCTCCTGCATCATGTTGCTGGTCTTCAGTTTCTTTTTTTGAGAAGGTCATGGTTTGAAAATAGTTGAGCGCCGCAATGATCAGTGAAAAATGAGAAGAGGAGTGTTCTGTGAATGCCTTCTCATGGCTCTGCTCTTTTGTGCCCTTTCCCTGTCCCTTTCCTCAAATCTGTTTCTTATCTTATGCACTGATTTGCTTCAGCTGCACAGCCAATCAGAGTGATTCCTTTAATTGAGAAGCTCATGCTCCTGAGGTCAAAGGAGACAAAAAGAGCGAAGTTGGGCCGATGCAACAAGTCTCTCTGGGTGCAAGTCAAGTGGCTTATAAAAGCACCTCTTTCAATGTATTCTTTGTGGTTTACCTGCATACTTTGTCATAGACACTGTTTTTCTTTTCACACTTTAGTGGGGACTCCTGTTTTTGGGAGTCCCGCTTGAAAATTACCATCAGAGCAAAAGTTCCTGATAATATTTTGTGTCAAAGTGTCATTCCTATCCAGCTCATGTCAGTATCAGTCAAGGTGCTAATGTGTCAATCATATGTGCGAATTAGAGGGTCCTCACTGTTGTTCACTTCAGTATGAGACATTTATGCTGACTTAAGTCTTTTTTACCTTTGTGTTTCACCTCTCCCTCATATTTCATTATATTTTACTGTATGTTGTTTCAGATGCTCAGTAATCGTATTCAGTGCAAAAAAACTCAAGAAAAAAGCTCCTCAGCAACTTTCCTCTCTTCCCTCAAGTTGTAATGATATTGCTTATGCAACACAAGGTTGGCTGTGTTGCATAAGGATGAATAAGGATGCCTGAATAAAGCCTGAATCCCACACATCTTTTCTTCTCTCACTGTGTGTGTGTGTGTGGGTGTGTGTTTACATCTTTCTGCTGCTTCAGAGCAATTGATGTTGTCTTTGATTGTCTTGGAAAGTAAATGGTTCTAACTTAATTCTGTTTGTTTTTTATCTCTTTTTGCTCAACAGAATCAATCGCACAGAAGAAGAATACGCAAAAATATTCAACGCAATAAATGGGTGAGTTCTCAGAAAGACACACTGGCCATCTTTTGCCTCCGTTGGCCTAAAAACGTGTCTAAAAAATATCCATAAGTTGTCAGTTAAGTGGACTCTGCTTCTCTTTGTAAAGGACAATTTTTAAAAAATATACGTTTATTTGTTGGACCGAGCACAGGTCATGTTTGGACATGTGAAAGCTGTGAAAAAGTGATACCAACCACCGTTAGCTGTGTGCAAGTTTTCCTAGCATTATTTCTCAGCATGTTGCTTTAATGTGTAACGTTTGAAGTGTCTCCTCAGGTTGTTGCTGCCAGGAGGAGATGTAGATATTCAGACATCACTGTACAGTCGAGCGGCCAAGATCTTCTACGACTTTGCCCTGAGGGTAAGATATCTGATGTGTGCAACTGACATGCAGGATATAATGACAGCTGAGAAAGAGATTTGAGAATAATTTTAAACAACCTGCCTGAATTGGTTTAACGTCCTTCTCATTGGAAAGCAGCTTCACAACTTTTAAATTGAAAGACTGTTTGGTGTTTTGTATCCATACGGTCAAGAGATACTTTTCTGATTAAGTTCCAATGTATATCACAGGTTGAAATCCATCCTGGCTTCAAGAAATCCAAAATATATTTTACAAAAATATTATCTTTTCAGTACAAAAGCCCAGTTTTTTTCCCTGAACAGCACTATGTGCTCAACTGCAATGGAAGAAAGTCAAGAGAGAAGGACTTTGGTCCTACAAAGAGTGTAAAATTGGAAGCTTTGTCTCATTCAGACGTTTAAATCTCATATTAGCCTCAGCTGTGTTTGGTGTGAATGTGCACAGCTGTATGAGAATGAAGCAGTGAGGATCAGGTGGAAATAAAGCATTCTGTGAAGAAAGTCTGTGGAGATTCAACGGATAAAAGCGTAATCAAAAAGATATTACACCTTCCTCGTTGTTATCCTCTCATTCCTCACTCTCTTATCCTCTGCAGGCCAACGATGCCGGGGACTACTTCCCTATCTGGGGAACTTGCCAGGGCTTCCAGCAGCTGTCTGTCCTCACAGCCAACAAAAACCTGCTCACCCTCACTGATACCAAGGCTGTGGCTCTGCCGCTCACTCTCACACCTGGTAATTCTTTATTTTCACCTACATTTTCTCTATCTAGTTGTAAAAACAAAGTCTTGGCTGCAGCAGCTGTGTCATTATCACCCAAACTAGCAAGTTAAAAAACAATAGTTTCCTACCGGAGGATTTTTTTTGTTAAAAACATTTGAGATCCAGGTAGATATTAGAGGCTGGAGACTTCACATTGAGTGCATGTCCTGGTTTCACCTGAATGACCAAGATCTTGTTTCATATATTACTCACACCACCATCAGTCATGTGACATGTGGGTGGAGCCCATGCAAATAAACTGGCCTGTTCATCTTAAAGTTTTTGTGTTTATAGATGCAATCAATTATGTATTTTCATCTGAAAATTAGAAGTAAATTGTCTGTAGGTTTGAATCTCAAAAGACAGTGAACTGTTGGTCACAAGTCTGTCTGTCTGTCTGTCTGTCTGTCTGTCCTGCAGCGGCTCAGTCCAGCCGTCTGTTCCGCAGTTTTCCCAAAGATCTGCTGCAGTCTCTGGCCGAGGAAAACATCACCTCCAACTTCCACAGCTGGAGTCTGTCGGTGCAGGTGTGACACTTATTTAATATGGACTGCATTTCTTACATGATCCTCAACTGTACTGTGGACCTTCCTCTCTATGATTAATATCACAAATATCATAACTGCAACAGTTAAACACAGCTGAAGGACCATTCAGTGTGGAAAACTGTGTTTAAGCCCAGTATAGCTGTGTAGTGTTTTTAGGTTTTCGCTGTCACACACATCAAAAACCTGGAAAGCAGATGTGGTGTCCAAGTAATGAGATGTTTTTATTGTAAACCATAGATCTTGAGTTCAATTTGTAGTTAAAAATATCTTTCCAGTCAAACAGCTTTGATTGATAATAATAAGCTGAAATATATTTTTTTTTTATTAGTGCACTTAATAAATCTCTACTCAACATCTCAAATTTCTAACCAACAGAACTTCAGCCGAAACGCCAAACTGAAGAGGTTTTACAAAGTTCTGTCCACCAACAATGATGGAAAGAAGGAATTCATCTCCACCATGGAAGGTACTTTACTCATCTGACCTCTTTACTGTTTAAGTGTCATTTTATTTTTATGTGTTTACCCTACAGTTGTCATTAAAGTAGTTATTTTTCTTTTTTCTGTCTGCTCACACTGTTTCTTGTTTTTTCTCAGCCTACCGCTACCCGTTTTATGCCGTTCAGTGGCATCCAGAGAAAAGCCCCTTCGAGTGGATCGACAAGCCGGGCATGATTCACTCCACCTCTGCCGTGAGAGCCAGCTTCTACACCGCCAGCTTCTTCGTCTCTGAAGGTAACACGTGCCACCTCTGTTTGCTTCTCTGTCAGCACTGTTCAAGCTAAATGCACAGGGGGAACATTATTTTTTATTTGTGGTGTGGTTACTCAATTAAAGCAGATGTAGTCTGTTTGATCTAAATTGCATCAGTGCAAAAGACACATGCACATATCAGAAAAAGTAGTAGGTGAGAGTCCACACACACTTAAATCAGAGACAAAAATGCGTTAAGCTCATTTAACGTGTGTTATGAATGAATGTGCATCTGCAGGTTTGTTTTAGTGAAGCTTTCATTGCAGCACTTTGCTTTTGTTTCTCCTTCCTGTCTCTCTCTTTCTCTTTCTCTCTCTGTCTCTCTCTGTCTCTCTCTCCTCCAGCCATGAAGAATCAGCACCATTTCTCCAGTCCTGCCGAGGAGGAGAGAGCTCTCATCTACAACTTCTCTCCTGTCTTCAGAGGCATCGACACCATCTTTGTGCAGAACTACTACTTCGACTGATGGACCGTACAAGAGACTGAAACAGGCTCAGTTCAGTCCGAGTTTGTCATCCATACAACATCTCTGCCCAAGTTCGAGTTCAATGCCAAAATGAAGACATTTTCACTTAAAGTAGCAATTAGCAGTTTAGCTTAACTGAGTTTAAAAGTTAAAAAAAATAAAATACAGACAATAAAGTGCAGTTAAAATTATACAAGAAATACAAATTTTATGTTCAGAAAAAAAACAAGAACAAATAACAAATACAAGAAAATAATATTAAACTACAATAATTAATGTGCCGATGAGTAGGTGAAAAATTTTATTTAAAAAAAGATACAATGATTGCTTGACTCACCACCACTTCATACAAATAACTGCAATCGACAATAACAGTGACATTTGCAGGATTTTATACATTCGTAAGGTATGACGGTAAAAAATGAAACATTATATATTTTGGTGTAACAAAATGCTATAAAATATGTCAGATTTTATGTCAAGTTCATCTGTAAGTGTTGCACAATTCATATCTTTCATACGTCGTCGACACTGTCCAGTCTGAATAACCTCAGAGTTTTCTTGTTTTAAGCTCATGGAAGTTCAGTGTAGTGGCGATAATGTAGTCACATTTATGACAAACTATTTAACTAACTACTAAAAACACACATGAATTCATGGGAAAGGCAATCATAGAAGAAGAAGATATTTCCCTTTAACTTCCTCCATCAATGTCCTCTTTGGTCTCTTTACCTCAGTCCTGATATCAGTGAGAATATTAAGCTAGCTTCTTCTTGTCGGTAGCTTAAGATCCGTCCTCAGTTTTTGTGTGGTTTAGTGCTGTAAAGTGTTTTGCACTTGTTGCTGTAGATTCATGCACGTTCAAACCTCAACATACGTAAGTGCAGGAACAGAAGTTTTAATCGTGGGGTGAGATGGAAAGAGGGAACCAGTTTTCTTCATTACAAGTCGTGTAATTAAAATGATTTGAGTGCTGTTATTGAAGGGGCAGAAGTCGGATACTGTTGCTTTAAAAATCTTCACTGATGCTGATTTCCAAATGTTGCTGTTAGGGAGTGTCAACCAAGTTTTGCTACTAAAAACACTGGAAAGCACCGCGAGACGCCATTTAAGGTCAGTAAGACTGTGAATGACTGTGAATTAATCTGCTGTGTCTCTTTGTCACCTGTATGTTTTGTTACGTTGTTCTCATTCAGCAGGACTGCACAAAGTATTCAACCCTCAATAGATATGTTAGATATACAGCATTCAGTGTGGATGCCTGTAATGTAGAAATGAAAATGTATCATTGACTTTTTTCTTATCTAAACGTCAGTATTTTGTCATCTTTTGTTTGAAAGATGTTTATCAGTGACACACAGAACTCTAGAAGTGAATCTCGGGAAGGAGTTTATCTCATATGATTGTATTCTTGTGTGTCCTTGACAAAAAAATGGATGCTGTTAGAGTTTTTTATAATGAAAATCCTTCATTTTAGGTTGATGGATAGAATGATGCCACATATCATGCAAATCTGGATTTAAGAATTGATCGTTTTTACATTTTTACATTCAGACCTTCTCTTTATTTAATTTGAGATTTTAGTGGTAAAAGTATCAGTGGGTCAGCTCATGATTGTGTGATTTAAGAATGTAACTTCGGATGCTGAATGATGTGTTGCATTTCATCATACCTGTGCAGACAGTTTGTCATCGTCTTCATCAGCCAACTTTTTAAAATGGTCTTTTTATTTTTTTGTATTTACTTTTAAGTCTTATTTAAACGACTTTAAATAATTTCCTTATATATTGAAACTGTTTTCTTAAAAGTGAGCTCATTGCCAAATTGAAAATGCATCACCGAAAACTTTTTTTTTTTAAATTTGTTTGAAAACCAAAAATAATGACTCCTACAAAACTTACCACTCTATGCTACTTTGAAACATTACATGTTATATTTAATTCAACCCAGTGGCTTTGGATACATGCACTGAATGCATCACTGATTGTACAAGCTGTTGTTGTTTGCTTGTTTGCACCAGATGATCAGACAATAAAGGAAGTCGAATAAAAACAAAGAAAGTGTGGAGTTTTATCATCTGACCTGAAGACTGACTGACTGACACACATGGTGTTTATAATTATCAGTTATAAGTGTGGAAGATATGTCGTGTCAAAATGAAGTTTGCAGAAAGAAATGAATTAAGCAGGAAGGTTTTATTTCCCTTTATTTGTGGTGGTGGAAATTGTGTTGTATTTAGTGGCATCTAGTGGTGAGGGGACAGACTGCAGACAACCAAATATCCCTCAGCTCACCCTGTGCTGTCAAGCAGGCAGGAACCCAGAATAAATAACAGCCTTTGTTGCCCTTTGAATTTGTGAACCAAAGATTTAGCTACGTGTGGTTTTGATCAATAAAGGCACCAGAGCTAATTATTTACATAACCCAATGCCTGAGTACTAGTGTCGGACACGTTTAAACACAGCTAATTCAAGCTGAATGCAGGCATGGTGGACAAATTACCGCATGTTTGCACAAATGCAATATGTTTGAGTTTATTTCAGCAGCTTTGAATGAGCTTTTCTCTCATGAAAGACGGGTAAACATTCCTCTTTTTTCCCTCCTGTATCTCCTCTTTTCAGCCTCTCCTCTCTGTCATTATAGAAGTGAAGTGCATTTCCTTTAAATTTGGCTTTGAATCCCAATAAAGATTAAAAGAAAAGAGTCCTTGAGCTCTCTCTTCTCTGACTGACATCAGCATCTGTCTCTCAGTGACAGCAGCTCTGCTTGGTAAAGCCCTGTGATAGATAAATGGCTATTGTCATCTTAAACAATTGAAGTGAATATAACTTGACTTTGCATCTTTGCACTAACTTTCCAACCTTCAGTTGCTACACGCACGTCACTGAGCAGTGATCTATTCATGCAAAACAGGAAGTCTGATAAGTTTCTGATAGCACCTCATAACTCAAACTCTTTTCAACGACTGCTTGACAAGTGTGTGTCTCTACGACTGTGCTTTTAAAAACCCTTTTCTGAACTGCAGCACTTTTTCACCGTAAACACACAGTCTGTTCAGCCTGGAAAACCTTCCATGAAGCCAGATATGCCAGTGTATAGTTTGAATGAGAAAAAACATCTTAACTAATTCCACATGATCCAATGCTCAGGGATTCCTATCCTCCAGATGAAATTAAAATTTTTCAAAAATATGGGCATGGTGGCCAAGTGGTAAGGCGTTGGTCTCGTAAACCAAAGATCATGGGTTCAACCCCCATCCATGCCTTCTGGCTGACATGAAAAGGTCAAGCCCTGGATATTTAGTTGATTGATTGCTTGCTTTCTGTCAGTAAGATAACTAATTCATCTAATTAGTATTGTGCAGGATTGAGTGAACTTCAAATCAAATGCATTGTTTCAAAGACCTGATCAGAGGAGGTTTTAAATATCCCTCTGCTAATTGTGATCAAAATAAAAATGTCAGCCTCAGTTCAGTTTACAATAGTAAATGGACTTCATTTATCAAGCACTTTTGTAGTCTTTAGTCTTTCAGTGCGCTTTACAACACAAGTCAGCATTCGCTCATTTAGACACTTAAACACACAATCACACACTACAAAGAGCTTGTTTACAAAGTGCTACCCTGCTATCACGAACTCCTGCACACACATTTACACACCAGTGGAAACAGATATTGAGAACAACAAATTCATGGTCCAACACAAATCAAAATACTGTGAATTTAGCATTTCAGCATTTACAACTGTCCACTAGATGGCACCATCACCTAATAAATGAACTGGTGTTTTTAATCAGGTGAGTGATGCTGATTTTTACTGAACTTCATCTGAATGTTTGTTGAAATCCAGCCGAAAAAGAAAATATCAAATTTGATTTTTTTTTTAGTTAGTGTAAGACTCAGACAACTTTTTGTGACATTAAAAGAACTTAGAGTTAGATGTTGTTTGTGTTAGACGCTGTATTAAAGGACATGTCAGTCATTTCAGCAGTGACACACTGTCCCACTCCTGTGTCTGGATTTTGCACAGTGGTGCAGCTGCTGTGCACACAAGTGTCCACTAGATGGCAGCATAATACCACTGAATGTAGCATGTTGACAGTCAAAAGCAGTGACAGTGGAGAGAATCTGTCTGTAGGTGCAGACTTGATATCCTGGACTTGAACTGTGTTACTGATAATGAGTTCTTAAATACAATGTATTGTATTAATACATTTTTCTATTTTTGATGTATTTGTAACTTTTATTTATAATCTCGTAGTTTAATTGCGTGTTTAAGTTCCTTTCAACTTTAGTCCGGATTAACACACTTTAAGGTAATTCTTCACTTTCTACACAGAAAGTCATTTTTTATAAAACATGCGACCCCAAATTTCATATTTGATAATTTGTTGCATATCAGTTTTATATTACTTTCTTTACACTTATCGCAACCCCTAAAATTTACTTGGTCTTTCTTCTTCTTTTTAAGGCTTTTGAATGTAAACTAATGAGCCGACATTTATTAACTGGCTATGAGAGACTAGTTACTAGCACACAATGCTAAGCTGTATCAACAAATGCTAGCAAGCTAAAATTAGCGAGCTGTAAAGTTCTCTGAAGCGAGCAGGACACTTTAGTGACCCGTCAGGTTTCATTTGAGGCCTTTGCCTTTGTGTCTTCGATGCTGCATCCATCCATTAGTGATTACACTCTGCATGAGCTGCTTCAGTTTTATACTGACGTGGTGACAATAAAACAGGTTCCTACGTTACTGAAGAACTGTGAATGCATCACATCAAATATTAGAATTTGATAGTCACTGATTTATTCTACTGAGCTGAATAAGTTATGTTTAATTTTTTTTTTCTGATGCATTTATGACAAATCAAATATTTATTCAGGCTTTAAGAAGAAAATGTTCTTTGGTTACAACTTTTTTATTCATAACAGCATAAGCCACTGATTCTTAGATACTGCGTGCATTTATAAGAGTCTGTGTGAGTGTGTGTTTTACAGTGTGTGTGTGTGTGTGTGTGTGACTGCTTGGTACTCAGATATGTGACTGTAGATATAAGGACTTGTCTGAACAACAGATCAGCTTTATGTTCGTGCTGGACAGTTTAATATCCAGACTGACTTACAAACATAAACATACACTTCAGCTGCACGGCTTTGCCTGCTTTCTGTGGGACTATTTCTTTTCTCTGTTGTGATGCAGCTTCAAGGATCTTCAGAAAAATGCAGTTTTCTTCATTTTGTTGCCACATGCTTTGAGCGCAAAGGAGATGATTAGGGGTTAAAGGGTTAAAGGGGGGTGGATTGGGATTGGAGAAGAGTTGAGATGGAGGGGAGAGAGGGTGCAAGGACAGGATAAAGCAAAGGTAGGGGGTAAAAAGAGGGGAAAAGAAGGAGTTAAATTAACTGTAAGGACAGAAAAAAGTTGGAAAGGAAAGGCTGGAGGAGAGGTTAAATGAGGTTAGAGGGAATTAGACACCCGGCCAGCGTGTTCATGTGGGACGCATGTGAGTTTGATGGGCCATATTTGTCCACCGGCCCCACACAGGCCTGATGCGTGTTTGCCCGTGTGGAGGTTAATGGGGCCAAAGCCGGCTGACGAGTGGGGGCCTGTGTGAGCAATGATCCTCAGGCTCTGTATGGGCCATCATTTGTGTTCACAGACAGTATGTGGGCACATGAGATTGAGGGAACTGCAGGTGGGTCAACATCACATCCCACGTCTCACATCTGCTGGATGCTACCTGCGTTTTTTATGGGCTCGTGTATAATAGTTGCAACATTTATATACTGATTTAAGTAGTTTTTTGGTCACCTCTGTAACTTTTGCCTTCACACACCTTTTGTGCAACCAATCAGAAGTTGCTAAGTATCTTGTTTCAATGAGGCCGCTTGCCTGACCTTGTAATAAGCCATAAGGTTGTAAGCTCACTACTATTGTGACATTTTGAGTTTTAACAGAACCCAAACACAGACACTAGAGTGACATTAATAAAGGTTTAAGGATTTTATTGTAGATTTCTTGGGGAAGGAGTGGAGGACGCTGGTGTGGTGTGCTGGACAGGGGGACGCTGAGGCTGATGGTGCCAAAAGAGAAACTCAGGTAAGTCCACTGACAGCAAAAGTCACACATGAAATATCGCTAGAGAATCACTGCAGCTCACTCTGACCATTATGGGTGCACAAACAATCCGGAGGTGAGTGAGGGGAAGGGGATCTTTATACTGCACTGATGATGATGATGATGATGATGATGATGATGGGTGTGACGGGTGTGCCAGGATCCCAACTCCAGCCATCAGGAAAACCATACCGAGCCCCTGCAAAGGAAGCACAGCACAGGAAACCCCACCGACACCTCCACAGTCCAGCAAACACATCACAATTATATATGAATTGCAACTTGTTTCGGACTCATTTCCCACAGAATAGTTGGCTTTTACCAAATAGCTGTTTTTTTTTCAATATTGTTGGAGCTTAACTGCACCATATCTTCCTCCACCTTGTCTACTTGTTGCTGAAACACCACTTGAAGTACATTTAACTCCTTAGCTTCCATAAGAAAAGTCTGCTTATGGGTCCAAACCTGCAGCTGTCAGTGATTCCTCTGGCCTGTGCTCCCATTATTGTGCTTTTGCTCCAGATGACACAGTAAAAGAACGCTCATTTTCTAGAAGCTGATCCGATGTCAGGCTGTATGTCAGGCTGTACGACCCTGCTGAACTCCTCACAGGGCGGCCTGTGCTCTGAAAGCTGTTTTGGAAACTTTAAACTCAACAGGACAATCATAAGGGACTGATTCATCCTCACTGCAGCTACATCATTTAATCTACACATGGAGTCACGCTGCTCTGAAAGCTTTAGCTACTTTGTTAGGATGATCCATGATTTTGTAAACTGTGTATTATGCTCTAGATCTTAAGTTGCACATGTGATGCTGTTTACAGAGCAATAAATAAACTGAGTTAAACTGAACTGAGCATCACAAAAGACTCTTAGCCCACTGCATGACGACTAAATTTTGATTTTAGCTCTGTAACCTCCTCCCTCTGCTACTGTAGCTATTAAACATCCTTCCCACACAAACCTAATATGTATTTGATGATTGATGCTAAATGTTTTTTAATTAAATAGTGGATCAGATAAGAAATGCTACCAGTCTCATATTTGTTCCCTGAGACTCATTAATTACACAGAGCTTTACTCTCAGCAATCAAAGAAATAACTCAATTTCCTCTGTACGACTGAAGCACAAAGATTCACGGGATCCAATCAGAATGCTCCGAGCTTTATGCAATGATTGAGTTTGGTAGATTGTAATCGTACTGTAAATGGGGTTATTTTTTATCAGAGATGCTTCGTGAGTTACTTCATTCAGGCCGGAAGTTACCTCTTGGATTTATGACACATACACAAACAATCTTGTGTTTCTATCTTTGTGAGGACCCTCGTCAACATAATGCATTCCCCAGCCCTTTGACCTAACTATTACAAATTAAACATCTAACTCTTAGCAAAGCATAACCTGATCCCTCTTTCTAAACTAACAACCAAGTCTTAACCTTCAACCAGCACTTTAAAGTTGCACCAATTGGCCAAAATGCCCCCTCCCACCCCCACACACACGGTATGATATGTCTAATGCATACACACAACCACACACAAACAGAATAATTCCTGTTATCATCGTGACGATCATCATCTTCCTTGCAGCATTTCAACCGATGCAACATTAATCTTCACCCCTCATTAACTGAAAGACAGGAATGTCAGGATCATCTGAACACACACAAGCAACAATATGTACACACACACACCAACAGTAATGTACAGATTCACAAAAAAAAAACATGTGTAATGTATACAAGTGCCTGTTCATGTAAATCACATATGCACACACACATTACACAAGCAGACAATCACACATGCACACACACACACACCCTCCTGCACAGAGACACCTGCAGCGTGCAGAGCAGTGTTGATCCATAATGTACACCCACCCCCGTCATTATCCATGCAACATATAATCACAGCAAGTTAGCCTGTATTATACACCATCCACATTATTATACATCATGGTGTCTCTGCCTTGAAATGATAGTAATAAACTGTACTCGGGGGGCATTTTTAGTGATGATGCTTTCAGAGCTGCTGCTGCTTCATTTAGGCAACAAACCGCAGAGATGGAGGTTTGACTTTTACAGGAGGGAGAAGTTTCCAAAAATATTTCTCTGCATATGAGATTTTATTTCCTTAAATTAAAACGAGGGCAGCCAAAAGTGATGTAATAAACCATCCGGTTGTCGAAAATGGAATTCATTTTCCTCACACTGGGTAACCTTGGACGACTTACTCTTAATTTCACTCTGTCAGCAAGGTGAATATGCAGGTGAAACGCTCAGCCTTGTCATGCAAGGTGGGGTTTGTCCAAGGTCTGTGGAGGAGATGTCAGAAATATCAAACTGTGAAGAGCAGGAGAAGCTGCCTGAGCTGTTTTTCTTATACAAAGAAGTGAGGATGTGTTGCATGTCCAGATTTATCAAGGTAAAGCACATTTTTACACAGAAAAAAACACTCTGAAGGAGGCTAATGGATGAAAACCAGGTTACTTACGTAGTGAAAGAGACAAAAACAGAATCCTTTCAGGAAGTATTCAAGGTAATTTATTCATCCCTGTACAACCCAAGTTTACACAACAAAATAAGAGTTTGTTATTTAATGCTGCATAGAAGGTACACACAGAAAATACATCAATATAAAGTTATACACATATAGATAGTGCATTCTTTGAATTAGCGTCTGGAGGAATATATGCAGCATCAGCAAGAAAGTGATGATAATGTTGTTGAAATCTTTACATTTAAAGTTTGACATCTGATAAATACCTCTGTCAACTTTGACTGTGACTGAGCATCTTTTGATGTATAACCCCTCCCAATAAACTCTGTCAGCTCAAAACACAGTCCGCCTATCAAGTGCAACAACCTAATCTATGCTGCTGTGGTGGAGACGGCTCTCTGAAAAGTTATGGACAAAACAGTGTTCAGTATTAATTAGTGTTAGTAATCAGTATCAGATCCTCTGTTAGGTGAGTTTTTTGAGTAAACTTCCTTTTTTCACAGCTGCTTGACAAATACTTCTTAATATTTAAGATAGATATAGGGAAATATCAGTGTATCACTTTGGTCAATTCATCGTAAATCATGTCAAAACCCAAATTTCACCCCAAAATTTAGAGAACATCTTAATTTAATGCCGTAGTATTTAGGCCTCATATTTATCCCCCTATAAATAATCTTATTTTCAGACCTTCTGTGCTGCCAGTCACAGTTAGTGAGCTTAAAATGGACATTATATATCATATAAAGAAGGGTAAACTAACTGACAAAGTGTCTCAATTGGCAGTAACAGCTGTGTCAAACCCTTCTAAGAGGGTGAAGAGACTGTGATCAATTCTCCTAAGCAAACTTCTCCTCATGTCCTGCTCCATCCATTAATTAGTCAGATAGATGGTAATAGGACCAATGAAGCTTAATTAAAATCCAATCAAGATGATTAAGGCAAAAAGCAGCTCAGTGCTGGATTTTTTTTAACAATACAAACTCAATGAAGACTCTGCCGAACATGGAGTCTGTTTCCGCTGCTGGTTCTCAGTAACTTAGAGATCCAAACAGATGACACAAAAGATCAGTGGGCAAGGAAAATGTGTGAAATGATTTATTTTGGGTCTCATTAGTCGTTAGAATTCACTGAATTTGATTCCAGCTTTGTCTTCAAAGAATCTGCAAGAGTCTGGTTGAATTAATGCTCCCGTCTTTGTACCAGAAGATTGGAAATCTTGACTGAGAACTTAAAGCTGTTAAAAAAAGTGGGTGGATTCAGATTACTGGAGAGGCCCATTGCTATTAAAAATGCAAAAATCTGGAGCCTTAAGAACCGGTTCTTTGATCTTATTTTGCCTTCCCGTTCAAATACTGCAGCCGCCTCCAACATGTTTCCACAACGCGGCTCAGTTCAGTTCGGTTTGTTACTTATAAGATCAGTTACCGCTGCGTTCACATTGTTAAAAGTTGTAGTGCCAATAAAATATCTTAATTTTGTGTTGGTGTTTTGTTACCCTTCATCTTCCATCTAGAACCCAACTTTAAGACAATCACACTGTTTGTACTGTTACACACACACACACACACACACACACACACACACCAGGGATCCCGCTCAGCCAGGCTCTAAGTCCGGATGAAATGAGATATTTTGGTAGGTAATTGCGGCTCGTCTCGCCTTTGAAGTGAGGTGAAGCATAGGTCGGCCGAAGTTGGAAACATGGAGGAGGCTAGGGTTGGTAGGGTGAAGTGTGTGTGTGTGAGTGTGTAAATGTGTGTGTGTGTTTTGTGGGGTGGACTGAGTAAGAGAGGGCAAACTGTGAGACCTATTCAGACCAAATCAGGCGTTTCGGCGAAAATGCCAGGTCTCCCATTCATTTGAAGGTAGGTGTTTTGTTTACTGGAAGGGATACTTAAAAAAAAGTTTCTCCTTTTATCAAAGTTTTCAAAAACTCTAAAAACTAGATGTACTTCTTTAAGAGCAGATCATCAGATGTTAAAACAAGACTGGAACTATATCCACTGCCACAGTTCATACTACGAAGATATAAATTCAGATTAGTTTAAGCAAATTAATTGGGGTTTTTTTGGCGTTTTTGACACAACTAAATTGAAAAAAGCTCATTATTTACTTACTCGAAAAAAATTCCTCTGATTTCAAATAATTTAAAATACATTGCATCATTTGAATTAAAATTGTCTAACAACTGTCCTGCAGCAACATAACCAGATGAAACTGATTTTGCTGGAAGTTCAGTTTCTTTGTTGGAGTCGGTTACACATGCAGCCTCCCAGGACTTTTACTGTAAGAAACACATGAAATAGACCTACTTTTTGTTTCAATCCAGGCTTCAGCCAGGTTGTAGAGAACTTTTCAGGCAGGTCAGAGGTAAAACAAAGATGCTCAAATGTTGACAGAGGGTCAATATGTCTGTAACTTCAGTAACTGTAGAGAAATGCATTTGAAGTCTTGTTGTAATCTACAAAAGATAATTAGATGTTATGCTAGTCATAATTAGCATGCTAGCAACTTTACAGTGATTATTTCCAGAATAAACACTCATAATCTGTTATATGCAAAATCAATTATGTGTTTGTTGTGTGATATAAGTCATCTGATTGTGATATTTGATCTCATACTTGCGAAGCATTTTGATATTCATGTCCGTGTGTTCTTCCACCTGGATTTTCAGTTTCCCTGATGTTTTTTTCTTCTCATGATAAATGAAAAAATCAAACCTGTTTATCCACTGTATTAATTAAAAACAGAATTAGCACCTTTAATGATTCTTTTTTTAAAAATTTATTTGTTTTACACTTTTGTTGTGTCCCTCTTGTTTTGTTACACACAAAAAACTTGTACATGCTATGTTCACACACTCTCAGTTAAAACTTTTTAATAAAAGTTTATGACTTCAACTGAAGAAATTAAGAGTTTTCTCTAAATAAGACTCTACTTTACAAAGACACGAAGTTTCATGCTCTCGCTATATTTATATCTGGGGGAGGCAGCACCTGCCAGAGGAATCAGAGAAAGAATCTGCCAATTTTATTTAGCTCTTCTCCAAAAAAGGTTTCTCCCTTTCCAAAAGAGATGTCCAGGGAATTGCTTTTAATTATGCAAAGGCCAATAATATCAAAGACTCCTCTGAAGTAAAAGGCATTGCTGAGTAATACTGCTCTCAAAAATTTTCTGAAGCAGAATCCAGAACTCGGCATTAATAAACCAGAGGCTCTTTCAGCGGGAGCACGAGCAGCAAAGCTCAACCCTGAGGTGATAGGAAGTGGTTTCGAAATGATAAAGACCTGCAGGAGGAACTGGAAATCAAAGATGTGCCGTCCTCTTTTTTGGGAATGTTGAGGAATGTGGAGAGCAAGACCAGTTTTGCTCCACGTTGGTGGATGTGGAGGTAGGTAGGCCATGTGTGAAGGAAACTGAATAAAGGAGAAACCGTGACAGGTCCTGCAGTCTTCAGCAGGAACATTTAGTCCCCCAGTGGTCATCTTTAAAGGAGAGTGACTGACATGTGAGCAGCTTTATGATTGCCCAAAAAAGTGGAGTAACATCAAAAGTCTACTGAGATGCTGTCAAGAGATGTTCTTCTGTTGAACGACCACAATTTGGATGTCAAACAGCTGATAAATGCATTAAATGTGTACGTGATGGGTTATCCATCTCACATACGCTCTCCAGAACTTTTCAGACGTCTGACACACATTTGACATGAGGAGGAGAGCAAGTAAACAAAGAGGATGACAAAGTATTTCTCTTTGTTTCACCTGGCAGAAGACTGGGACAAGTTAAAAAAACAAAAACCCCAAGCTACGTTCAGGAGCTCAGGAATATTTCCTGTTAATGATTCAACAGGCATAAATAAAGAACAAACATTCCCAAAATGATTTCTGGAGAACAACTGAAAGCTTTGTTAAGGTTAATGGTGCAGTTTTAATCAAAGTTTCTTTTCATTGAAATGTTTGGTTCATTTCCAACTGCATTGGAAGAAATGTACAACCTGCTGGCTCGTAATGTTGCTTCTGCAGACCTCTGTGCAGTCAGGACTTCTGGGAAGCTTTAAGTGGAGCTATGTAACGAAACCGTGAAGTTATTTAGAGGTTATTCAGGTTACACACTGTTTTCTGAGGTCAGGAAGTTAAGTCAGAGGTGCTGATACATAAACTGAGAGCAGTGAGAACAATTCAGGAGGGATTATTTCAGGTTTACTTAGAGACAAAGAGAGATTGCAGTGAAAGTTACTCAGACTAAACAGTACAGTTTAAGTGATGATGGGATAGAAATCACTGGAGAGAATCTGCTTTGAGATGAGCAGTGTGATGAATTGCTGCTGCAAGATGTTCTAGACATCTGAAAAAAAACAATTTCCAACAAATTTAGACCGCAGATCGATTAATATTTGCTATGAGGGCTTTGTTTCTATGAAGCAAGGTGAAGCTCAGATGATTTAAAGTTTGAAAACAACATCTCAAAGTGGACACGGCATGTTCACTGTCTCCTAAAGCTGCTTATTAAAAAAGGTTAAACATTACAAATACTTCTTTTACTCCTCAGGACCAATTACAAGCAGGCTTAGAGGAGGTGAGGAGAAAGAGGAGAGAGGAACCATGGGTGAAACTAAAGATAGAGGGAGGTGAGGGAGGGAGGGAGGGAGGAGAGGGATTATTGGTAATTGAAAGATAAAATGGTAATCATCCAGAAGGGGGCGAGAGATTAGAGCTCTCCTTTTTCATTTGGGTGGCAGACACATGGGAGCGACGGGGGAGACGGAGGGATGGAGAGCTAAAGTGGAGGGAAGGACTGAAGGGAAATGGAGTAAGAGAACAAAGAGTGAAAGAGAGAAAAGTGCGAGAGACAACCAGGCAGGGGAGGGGAGGGGGTGAGAAAAGAGTGATCTGCTCAAATTCCACTTTTCTACCACTCATCCTTCTTCATAATAGAACTGTCAAATCATGGTGGAGCTTAGCGACAAGCTGCTCTCCTGCTCCCTCTCTCTTTTACTTTCCATCTATTTATCCCTCGTTTTTACTCTATTTCCCTTCTCTTATTCACTGTATCCCACCACACTTCAGTCACTCAGGCCCTTTTTTATTTGTTTCTTGCTGTAAGCTGTTAATAGCTTACAGCTTCTTGTCTGACTCTTTTTTCACAAACTCGCTAAAATGTGCTTTTTCCTCCTTTTTGTTTAATTTCTGCTCTTCATACTCTGTCCTTGGTTAGCTTACCCCTTCCTGCTCTACTTCCAGTCCCCTTACCACTCCATTTGGGATTGTTCTTGCCCTCCATGTGTGTATAATCTTCCCCCCT
Organism: Acanthurus lineatus; assembly: GCA_029814665.1. Classification (NCBI taxonomy): domain Eukaryota; kingdom Metazoa; phylum Chordata; class Actinopteri; order Acanthuriformes; family Acanthuridae; genus Acanthurus; species Acanthurus lineatus. The sequence goes on along the minus strand of JAPZDV010000012.1, from coordinate 2,358,775 downwards.
GCTCATCCTTTTTCTTTCGCTTCTTCTCCACACTGAATTTCTCTCTCCCTCTTTGCTGTATGTTAATTTCTGTCTGAAAAGCTCCGCACTTAAACTGCTCTGGCTGACTGGGTCCTGAATATTTGATAAACCTCTAATTTTTCTGCTTAAATAACATCACAGTTTACTCTCTAACAATAAACTTGCTACTTTTTTGTCTTTTTCCTAAACCTTGTTGTTTCGAGGAGTCACACTGTAAAGTTCTGTGGTCACATTAAGTTTAAAACACACAAAAGCTTTGCATTGACAGCTGGAAATGGAAAAAAAAATCACTTTGCATGTTTAAAATGTTTGATGGTTAGAGATCAATATTCAAAAACTGAGCTTGTTTGACATAAACTTTCAGAGCTGCTCTCTTTGTAGATACTTGACCTACAATATTTAACTTTCTAGCATTTCTTTTCATATTAGCTGAAGCCTTGAACTCCTTTGTCGTATAAAAAATACTAAATAACACTTATCACTTTTGACTCAAGACAGAGACAAGACTTTTATGACCATTCATTCACTGATTTGGATGCATTTACAGGATAATAGTTTGCTTTGCTGATGCACACAAACACTTCAGCCATTTGAAGGCTTTAACCTATGACCTTTCTGCTTTCTGTCTCTCTAAACTGCAAATACAACGAAGCCCAGCTGATGAGAGGAGGAGGAGGAGGAGGAATGAGATCCTCTCGCCACACTTCCCTCCTCCTGCTTTTCAATTCCTCTCTCTGTGGGCTCATGCTGCAAAAACACTACGAGGAATATTCAGTCTCGGTGTCGGTCTCGCTGTTAGCAGCTCTCTCCATTACACTTTGTGCAGACACATGGGGAGAAAGATTCGTCTCTCTGCCTTTCTTCATTTGTCTTCACTGTGGGCTCGCCAAAGAAAAATGCCTCAGAAGAACGTTCACAATCTTTCTCCTCTTGTCTTGCTTTTTTTTTTCTCCTCTGGATCTTTTTTCTGCCTCTTCATTTATCTGTTTGAGTATCCCTCAGAAGGAAAATGGCGTTCGACTGTGATAGAGATTATATCTGAATACTATGTTTTTCCAATAAAGGCCATGGAGTTAAATGCATTTCCTTACTTACCTTCTTAATGCTCAGAAAGGAAGTTTCTAAATTACACCTTTGAGTTATAAATTTTTTAGAAATGTCTGTCCTGTTCCTGTGTGTGTGATGACTATTTCACGTTTATACATTTTCTGTATGATTTTATCATTTTAAAGTTTCTCTGATGTAAAATTCTGCAGCTTTTGCAGCTTTGCAGAGCATGAATTAATAAAATCAGAGTCAAAGTCAAGTCTGACTGATGTTGAATTAAACACGTAAAAAGTCAAACTAGGAAATGCAGCTTAAAGTTTATAATAATAAGGAAGTTAAGTCAGGATCCCATGCAGCTGAACTGGACGCTCGTTCTGGTTGCAGGTTGACGTCACCCGACACACTTGAGACTTTAAACCACAAGAGGTTTGAGTCCAAGTGAAAATGTGAAGTAGAAACATTTTTTAAAACTTCAATCTTTTCAAATTGCTAAAACAGATTTTTTTAAAAAAGGTGTCAAATTAATAAGCTGACAAAAAATAAGAAAGACTTTTTGGCAAGAAAAATTTTCAGAATGTTTGGAATTCATTCAACAAGTCACAACAAAATATCTTATTATTATGTGCCACTTCTTTTAAAATGCCATAAAATCACAGAGTTTTGGGTACAATACTTTCTTTATTATGTCCACGTGTTCTTTTATTCACTGCAAACTCAAAAGATTCAGAAAAGTTTGATTAAATGTAAGTATGTATTTATCTAACATATCAAACACAATCTGTGAGCCATTAAAAGGAAGCTGAACAAACCTTTTGAAAAACGTTTTATTGATTCTATTTGTATGTTCCCTGTCTGTGTAAAGCCTGCAATCCTTTTTAAAAAAACGTGTCTTCACTTCAATTTTGGTGGTTTTATGACGAGATGATGAGATGGAAAAGATTCCTGCACAGTTTCTCTTCTTATTTTTCCTTTTTTCCCCCCTTTTTGACTCCTTTCTCTTCTTCTTCTTCTGCAGGAGGAATGATCTGCCGGAGCACTTTCTCTCTTCCCTCCATCACACAGTTTCGTTTCACAGTTGGGTTGCAGGGAAAAATATGCTAAAGGAATATCCTTTGTTTCTGTGTGTGTGTGTGTGTGGCACTTCCCTGCGTGTGATGCTGTGCGTGGCAGCTGTGCAGAATCAAAAGTTTGCTGTCTGCACACTCAGCAGGTGTGAGCGTGTCTTCCCACCCCGCCGTTAAATGACATACCGGAGAGGAGCCCCGAGGATGAGAATTGGAACCAGGTTACTCATTCATTTCAGACGACTGGGACTGTGGGGAAGAAGAAAAAAATGAGGGGGGGAGGGAGGAAGGTGCTGAAATAGGATGAAGATGGAGGAGAGGAAATGGAGCGAACAGGGTGGATAAGTCAGGATGTGGTGGAAAAACAAGGCAGGGAGGAGGGAAGAAAGAAAAATGGAAATGTGGAGGTGGGAATCAAAGCTAAAGGCAGGGAAGAAGGAGGAGAGAACATGGAGGAAATGCAGGAAGACGGTTGTAGGAAAGACTTAAAAAAAAAGGAATGAGAGAAAAGTGATGAGCTTAAGGAATCAGGGTGCATTCATCCAGAAGAACATTTCCTTTAGTTCTGTCCATTTTTCATCTCATCAACTTCCACAAGATTCAGATGCATTCAGGGTCTGCTTTCTCTCCACTCGCTGCTCGTAAGACACATTTTCTGTGTACAACTTTGTGTGTGTGTGTGTGTTAGTGTTGTTAAATGATGTAATCAGACTGTTTTCAGCACAGCTGTGTTTGTGCTGTCAAGGAAAGACAGAAGTTATGTTGAGCCTGTAAAGCTAGTTATACAATGTCTTGTCATTTCTTTCTAACAATCATGAACTGAAACCTTTAACTGTTAAAGCAATCTGAGCAGATTTTCTTTGGTTTTAATAGAAGCTTAAGTTGTAAACACAATGTTAACACAACACCCATTAAAGATGTGATAGAGAGAAAGAAAGACATGGTGAAGATGTTTGCAAACTCTTGGCAGCTTAAGTGTTCAACAGACAAAGATTAACATTATTTTCAAATTCCTCCCAAAACTCCCAAAGTGAAAGATATGTTTTTTAACTTCGCCTGCTGCTGCTTTTGCAAGAAAACACTGATACAGAAACAAAACAGTGAGCTAAGAGAAGCTAAAACTCTTTTACACACATTACACACAGTCATTCATGTTGTAACAACTCTGGTAAGGCTTGGACTCAGGTGCAGAGAAAAACACAGGAAACTGGACAAGGTTTCCAGATAAAAATTACTGTCTTTACTAAAGTTCAGCAAAATACAAACAAGGTATCCAAAAGGCTAACAAAAACAGACAGGAAAAAGGTAAAGTTTCAGAACTCAAAAAACAAACAGGCAACGTTCAAAAATCAGTGGAAAAGAACACACAGGAAATCCAAGAAGGTCAG
>JAPZDV010000012.1:2323036-2333516 GCA_029814665.1 Acanthurus lineatus | reverse complement strand
ATCAATAAAGTTTTATCTGAGTTTTATTTGTTTATCACACCTGTTGTAACCCTTTGTCATGGCCCCGAGGATGCCCCTGGCCTTGGTATTCCACCTTAAAACGAACAGCCACCCTTAAGGATGTAGGAGCAAGCTGCTACTCCGGTGAAAGAATCCCGGTATCTTGGAAAATTTTCCAAGAATGGAGGTGACCTGCAGCATGGCAGCAGACGGACTGAAGAGGCATCCATGGAGATGTGATACTTATTCCAGATTTTTCTCTTAAAGATGTAGATTATTGTAGCATTTAGTCTACATTTTAAGTTTTACCTGTGGATTGAAATCAGTGATTAAAGTTGTGATGTTGCAGATAAAAGTGGCTGAAATAAATGGGGTTTTTTTGAAGGTTCACCCTTTATGGACAGGAAAATAAGGATCAAGAGACTGAAGTGCATTAATTCAACTTTTAGGTTAAAAGGAGTCAACTGATGCAGTTCGAAGATCAGTTCAGGATGTTTTCTGAACATTCCTGCACAGGTATTCTGCACCTACCTAAAAAAAGGGAGATGACCCTTGTCCAAGAACACCTGAGAAGGTTTTGCATATTACATCTGATTCTGAAATACACTGGCATCCTCAAAAATGAGCTGAGAGAGAAGGACACCTTAATTACCTTGCTGATTCTTCTTCTGCTAAGTTCAGGTGGATGCATGCAGAGTTTTCTGCAGCAGCTGTCTGGTCAGTTTGAGCATCAGCAGCCTCATGAGACAGATGCAGGAGCTGCCAGTGTCCTGACTTTGGCAAGACACTTACTGTCAGACACTCACCTGTGTAGTTTTACTTGTCAGAAAAGATCCAGGATGTGAAAACTCTAAACATCACACTTCTATGCTGCTTCTTTCTACTAAATCATTGAACTGGTGGAAAATTATAGGCATGTGCTTTGTGTCAATGAGGGTCCTCACAATAACAGAAAGTGTATGCATGTGTGAGTGTGTGTGTGTGTGAGTGTGTGTGGGCATGTGGTAACTTGGGTGAAGGCCTGTTACTCCAGGCTAAATGACTGAAGGACCCCGTGGTGGCCGTTGGGATGCCTGATGAGAGTGATGGCTTCTTGGCGGAGATGAAGAGCTCCCTCAGGCAGCCGGCTGGATGACAATGATCGATTACCACGTCTGAAGGGTCTGACCCCGCTCCCATCGAAAATGATATCTTGTTTAGTTTTTCGTTGACACTCCGCCTGAGCAGAAATGATTCAGCTTGGTTCCATTTCAGGCTGAAGAGTGAAGTTTGGCTTCTGCTATTAAGGAACATTTTACTGTAAGATCATTAAAAGATTTCAGTTAATATTCAGTGTGTGTAAATCGTATACATGTACTGTTGAAGTCTTTGTTGTTGTCGTACTTCTTCTTTCTTCCTGATCACACTGACAGCTCATTGGTTGCACCTGAACCTGGTTCATCTAAAACTATTAATCTGTGAGCCCTTTAGATCGGATCGGCAATGAGAGACGATTTTAGAGATAAAACTGCATAAACTCAAGTTCACATACCCTGAAAAAAGTTCGCAAAAGTTTGACTGAAATGCATTTTTCTTAAGAAAATATGTTATAAATGAAGAAATATGATTAATGTATCTTATGTAAATAAGAAATATAACAAAAAAATGAGAAAACAATGTAAGGAGGAAAAGAAATGAATCAATTACAGAGACTAGAACAGTGTGCAGCTGATAACATCAGGAGAGGGAGACAAGGGATGTTAAAGGCTGTGCTTGGTTTCACTGCACCTCGTGTGTGTAAGTGTGTGTGTGTGTTTCATAGTACAGTGTTTGGGAGATCTGATAACTCACAGACACGGAGGGGTCAGAGGTCACTGGACCTCAGTGCTGCTCTGAGACAAGGAGTGTGTGTATGTGTAAATGTGTGTGTATCTTACGCTCTGCAGACTGTTCGAATGTGTTCAATCTGAAATCATGAAGAACCTCTCTCCACCAGTTGTTGTTTCTGTAACCCAGGAGACTGATGGAGAAACTTCTGTGTGTGGATGTTTGTTACGAGCACACACTCCGTCTAGTCGAGAGGCAGAAAATGGAAAAAAAAGCTTTGACCCTTGAAGTCACCTTTTTTTTTAAAAATGACATGAAGCTCCTCCTTTATAAGAGTTCAGTTCTGCCCCATAATACCCTAACAAAGAAAACACACCTGAGCTCACAGCCACACAACCTTTAGGAATACAAACAACGTGCTGCTCAAATGCTTGTTGTTTATCTACTAACAAGACGCATAATCTCCATCAAATAAATGTTAAATCGAGCCGACATTAAAAAAGACTTCAGCTGAGAGTATAAACTTAAAAGTGCTGCTTCATGTGCCTCGTTAAAAGAGAAAACCTCTCCGCCTTTCACCGCCTGAAACGCTGCAGAGCGACCATGACCTCTGACCCCCTCGTGCTCACCCTCATGCTCACAGTTTATAATACAGACAGAAGAAGACATTAATTAATTAATTAATTAAAGGCCGCAGCAGCACGATGACCGAGCCAGGGCAACATTTTGTAAGTGTATGAATGCAGCCGGTCTCACAGTGCAGGTTAAAAAGCAGCATAAGGGTGAGTTTTGTGTGCGATTGCCTCCAGTTAATGAGCCTTAATCATTTAGAAAAGAAAAAGAACACGATTGTTCCCGACTGAAAGGGCCAAACAAACGCAGAACAGAAATTCTGCTGTCAGTAATGATCCATTAGATGACTGGCATTGGAAGTTAAAGGCCTGTAAAGATCAATCAATGTCTACACGCTGTTTAAATTATTCATCAAATATCATGTATTCAGGTGTATTATTGACTGCTCTGATTGCTTTTTTTTACTACTTATTCTTTTTTTTTTTTCTTCTGGTTAAATTTGAGTAATCAAAGTGTAAAAACTGCCTCATGTGCGGCTTTAAAATCAATTTCAAATTCAATCTGCCATCATACAGTGAAACGTTATTCATTACAGTCATCTGCTAACAAAGGGATTGCAATTATGCTGCAGTTTGTGCACAGTGGCTGTGGGACACAATCATTCTGGGCTCTGGTGGGGATGTGTGAACACATTATGGGCGAGTTTGTCCTCCGCTCTGACAAAGTGGCTTCAGCTGCCTGTGGTTTTTTTTTAATTGATTGAGTTTTTTTTTTTATTGCCCATTCATCAAAACCATTTCACACTGGTTACATGTTTTTTTTTTTGTGGTATCTTGGGATGCTGGGAGGCAGTCGGAGGTGTTTGCTTTCCTCAGGAGCTGCATGCGTCTGTCCAGTCGTCCAGCTTGAGCCTCAGCGGTGTCTTTTTAGTTTAAAAACACTGATACTTACAGTTTGTGGTGGTGGGTGAAACAAAACTCTGTTTATCAGTGTTTTTTGTCTTCAAGAGTCCTGTTTTTTTTCCTCTAAATGAGTTCGAGCCACAGCGTAAAAATGTCTGTTCTTGTGAGGTTTCAGTAAGATCTCGCTCTCTTAGTCTGACACACTGTTGTAACACTGAGGCAGAAGCACAGTAGATGATCAGGTGGGGGGTTGTTGGAGGTGGGTTAGGGTTAGGGTTAGGTATAAATACTGGTATAAATGCTAAAGGTAAGATGGTGAAGTGGGAACAGGTGTGCAGGTGGGCGAAGACTGTCAATAAAGTTAAATAACTGAGTTTTTGTAATAATCAGTGAGACTAAGCTTCATCACTCTGCTATCAAGCGGCACGATCTCTGGTCACTTCTCTGCTCATGTGTCTGCTCGTCTGATCCAAAGGTGCTGCACTTGTCTGTTTAGAAAAAGGCTTTTAGCAAGGGGGAGCAGAGGCTAAAGTAGAGGGTTTCAGACGGAGAATGAAGTGAGATGTGGAGCTATTATAAAAGATATAAGGCAATAAGTCACAGAATAAAAATACGGAGCTAAAAACGAGCAGAACAGGTCTGTTTAAACCTGGAGGCTTCCTGTCTTCATCGCTTAAAAGTTTAACAGTTCTTTTCTGTCTTCAGCTCAGGATCTGCCATTTCCAACAATAGCATATGCATCAAATGGCAACACTACAGAGAGAATAAACATCCACTGTGGCATTAATAGGAGATTTGGCATTTAAAAATAAATGTTCTGAAGGCTCCAAACTTTTCTCTCAGATCCAAAAACGCTTCAAAAAGGCTGTTTTAATATCTAAAAAGCTGGTTAACTTGGCACATTAAGCTCAGATAATGCTGCTTTGTTTCTTTCCATACATGCATGAAAACACAAGCACACACATGCACTCTGTCATAGTTTGATTCTATATTAATAATACCAAAATATATAATAATACTGATTTTCTAATATTTTCCATTTCATATCATCATTATTCCCTCATAAACATTAGTGAACAGCCTCGGTCATGTTGAGTAAAAGCCAGGAGGAGTTCGGCGGCTGCGTTCTCTCTGGCTGCAGAGTCATCCTTGGCAACGGGAGCTCTTGTTTTGTTTAGCTTCCTGCTTCCTTTTGAAGAGATGGATCTGTAGGAAAACACTCCATCCACCTGCTGGAGGAGATAATGAGATAGAAGTGTGGGATGTGGACTCCCTTGCTCATTTAAATGCTAATCTGTTTTCTGTTTACTCCTCTTCCCGTGATGACAGTTGGGTCACTAACTAGGTAGCCATTTTTCTTTTTTTTTTTTGTTCTGTTTTCTGTTTTTTTTTCATTTGAGGGAGACAGTCCCTCTAAATCCACCGCGTTGACTAATGAAGATGAATGTGAAGATCTCTGTCGTAACTCCAAATGATAAACTTTTGAAAAAAACAACCTCACCAAAGAGGAAATTACTGCAAGTCAAACCTTCAGAGTTATTATTAATGTGCTCTTAAATTTTCAGCTGTTTCTGCTTATAAAAACTTTGATAAAAAAACTGTATCTTTGTTATGAGTTGCAGCACATTTCTTTAACACAAAAGAGTTAAATCTTTTTCTTTTTTCTGTGAGCAGAAGCTGAGAAAACCGATGTCAGCATGCTAACAGGCCGCTATGATGGCTGATAACTTGGGACAGCAGGTTTTCCCCATTTTAATTTAGCATGTTATATTAGCATGTTATTATTTGCTAATTAGCAATAAACCAAACTAAATGCACAACAAAAGTATATGTGAATTTTTCTAGCTTGCAGGTATTTTGTCAGAAATCAAAGGAAAGGACAAAGTAACATTAGAAATGGTTGATAAAAGATGAAAAATCTGGAGCTAATAAATGCCTGTGCAAAATTTCACTACAGTCCATCCAACAGAAGCTGATATTCCAGTCTAAATCACTTAGGTTACAGCCCAAAACTATAAAAATAAAATAAGATTATCCCTGTATTTGGTTTTGATAACAGATGCAGAAAAGAGAAAAGGAATTTAAAAAAAAACATGCTACATATTAACGTACACACATGGAAACAACGTGATGCTCATGTTTCTGTTCACATAGGAAAGTGCTGATTAAAGTGTCGATTATAAAATGAGCGGACTGTAACTACGAACTGCAAAAAGCCAACACGTCTAAGCTTTCACGGTGCCTCCACCTGTCTGAGCTCCAATTTCACTCCAGACTTTTTTCACACGGCGACCTAAGAAGGTGTAAGTGCTCATGATTCAGGGATAACACGCTCATAATAAGTGCATGGTTCCTGCCTGCTGTCACTGTAATGATCCCAGTCAGCCTTCAGAGAGAAGAACCCAAGCAGAAATATCAGGAGGGCTTTTAATGAGACAGATATTACTTTCAAATTAAAACAGCAGGCGTCTTTTCCTCTGTTTTTTTTTTCCCCCTGATGCTCTCACCTGTTTTTGTCTTGTCACTCTCACTCCTCTTTTTGCAGCCTGTATTTCTTTCTCTTGCTTTGCTGTGTGTCATTTCAATTAAGATACCGAGTAATTAAATCTCTTTTTTAATGAAAGCTAACTGCCCGAGTCTGTGCATGCATCAGTGCACATGGGCATTGTGTGTGTGTGTGTGTGTGTGTGTGTGTGTTTGTGTAGGTAGACATACTCACAAGCTTCCTACAGTTTCTCCGAGTGCTTGCAGGTGTATGCTCAACCCCATTATGTTAACTGCCTCACGATCCCGGCACATGTTGATTTAAATGGTGTTTTGCAAACAGTTAATGGCAGCAGTATTGTCACAGGATACATCGTCAGAAAGTAAGTTGGACGATAATGGAGCCCTTGTGTGGCGTAGAGTGATGAAAGCCTGTTATTGCTTCATGCTGATGCATATCCTGAAGCATGCATGCATCCGTTGTGTGGTGTTTAACATCTGTGTTGTGTTGTTTGCAGTGAAAAGACAAAAAATCCCCGTAGAAGGTCGTAACTATTAGGATGAATTTTGACTCATTTATGGTTTTGCTGGATAAATTGAAAACAGTTATGGTTGTTATGGTGGTAAAATCAGTGCAGAGTGAGATGAGATGTTGATAATAACCTCATATTTGTGTTTTAAGTACATGGACATGGTTTTCTGAATGCTGGCTGTTGTTTGGGACGAGAAGAGTCTTCGTTGTGAGGAGATTGAGTCAGGACATGGGACAAATTCTGAAAACAGAGGAACAGTTAACCTGGTTTTCATTAGCACCTCCTTGATGAGTAAATTAAAAAACATAACTTGAAGACAGATGCAAGAAATCAATGGATGCATCAGTGCAGATTGTATCACTACATGTCCATTGTATTGCAATAATATAGTATATTGAGTGAATAGGGAGTACCATATGCTTTAAATTCCTTTTCATGAAGGAAGAAGGTTATTAGCACTTCAGTTTTTATAGATGTTACAATGGATTTCAGTAGGAAAACATTTTTACAGTTAAATAGTAACGTTTTTACAGAATCATGCACAAGAAATGAGACCAGTGAGTATGAAGCCATATTTTGGTAAAATAAAAAACAAAGAAATAACAAATTTGTTTTGCTGTTTTCTGAATTTGTTGTTGATTTATTGCCAAAAAAAATATTTGTTTCTCTTTTTGTCTTGTTATTTGTATGTATTGAAGAATTAAATTTGACCAGGACTTTTAATTTGGCAGTTTTCCTTTAAACATCTGACAGCCAAACTGCTACAACGTTAGAGTCAAAACTGTTTTACCAAAACAGTGAAGGCAGATAATCTTTGAGATGAGAGAAAACTAAAGGCAAACTTAGACTCAGTTCAATAATTAACACAATCATAAGTAACTTAAGTAGCCAGACAAGCACACCTTTATGTGACAGGCTGGTAAACAACAAGAATAAACTACAGCGAGGTCCAGGATGCTGCATTGTCAGTAAGAAAACAGCTACATGGACACATGAACAAAAAAGCCAGCGGAGAGGCAGAAAAGAGGCAGTGATGAGACCAGCAGGCCACTGGCTCAGCAGAGGAGCCGGTGGCCTGCATGGCAGCAGAGGAGCCAGTGGCCAAGACCTCGAATTGGATGGTTGTGTCTGGCACATCTGCTCGTTGGGATTAGCATCTGTGCCAAGCGAGCAGCAGAGGCCTGAGATAATTCTCGCAGCAGCAGCAGCACAGGACGGTCTTTGAAAAAGGGGCCGTGTTACCTGGAGGAACACTGGATGTTTACTGTGCCGTCCGGCCCTGCAGATCGCACCTCGCTTACACCCTGCAGATCACCGAGCTGAAGCCTCGCGGTTACGAGAACGAAGAAACGACAAAACCTAACAGGATGGGTTTTTTTTTTTTTTTTTGTTAAAGTTTTCAAATGATATGAATCCCATTTGCATTGATTAGATGCCACACAAGAGATTCTCCCCAAATGTTTAGACTTTTGTAGCTCAGGAGGAAAAAAAGGAGAAAAGGAAAATGAAATATGCAAAAGCTGCAATAGATAAAATAAAGAATGCACTGCAAAAATACAGATAACACAAAATGAGTGGACTTGTCGCTTTGACTTTCTTGAGCAGTCAGTGTTTAAGGTGACATTTGATTAATGACTGAAACACTGATGTCTGCACAGACGGATGAAAGGGTGGAGCAAAAGTTTCCGTCCACTGTGCAAAGATGCACACACCCTGCGTATTCTTCCACTTTCTTTCTGTTTAATCTGCAGAGGAGCTGTGCTTCATTCTTCACACCACACTGTTCATCTGCTCTTCTCTCTCTCTTTCTCTTTTCCTTTTTTTGTCTCACTCAGGAAAAAGTTTATATTTTACTTTCTCTCTTCATTTCTCACTTTATCGTCCAGATTTTTTTCCCCTCTCCTCTCATCCTAACCTCTATTTTCACCCTCTGGGCTCAAGATTTAAGCAGAGGGGGGATGATGGGCACTGGCACACTAAGACTTCTGGGTAATGTTGCCAGGGCTTTAGTGCCACTGACTCTGCAGCGATGGCCTGTCCCTCGTGTGTGCATGTTTGTGTTTGTGTTTGTGTTCGTGCATGTGTGTATACATGTATGTGTGTACCTGGCTCCCAGATAAATCCATCACCACATTTGGCATCAGGTCAGCCTGAGGATTGTGTTTTCACTCTGCCCACTCTCTCTCTCTCTCTCTCTGTATGTGTATATATTTGTGTGTGTCAGTATGTGTGTGTCAGTATGTGTGTGTCAGTGTGTGTGTGTTTTGTTGGGCATCAGTTAGTCCTTTGTCCTCCTTGGGGGATCAGAATGAGACATGGGCATAAGGAGCTAACATTCCCCCGCAGGGCTGCTCATGCCAACACTCCTTCATATGCATGAGATTTGCTGTAAGCCAATTGTGTGTTAGTGAGTGTGCATGCATGCATGTGTGTGTGTAGGTGTGTGTGTGTGTCTACACATGTTTCTACCTCAATGTTGTGTCTGTGCGCCGGTTTGAAATAAAACATAAACACATTTTTCTTTAAAAAAAAAATGTTCCGCTCTCTCTGTCTTTGTGAATGTATGAATATTATGCGCATGCTTTCACTATATGACTCATTTTGCATGATTCATTTTCGTATCCAGGTATGTTCAGGGTTATTTGTACCTCTCGGTGTGTTAGGAGGTAAGCGTGTGTGTGTGCAGAGCTGTGTTTATGTGCAGATGAGCGTGTTCATGGAGCCAAATAGAAAGCTCAGCGTTCCAAGCCTCCAGGCTCTGTGCTCTAAATACATTGTGAGAGCTGAGGAGGAGTCATATTAGCTGCGGACATAAACTGCCACGGCTCTTAAATGAGATGTTTCACCTTAAAAGTGGTAATTCTGCAAGTTTGAGCATCCATACAATTTGCCTTACTTCTGCACCCTGTACTGCTAATGCTGCAAAACACAGTGTGAAATAATGCAACAGCTTGATGGCCTCTAAATCTGTTAATAGGCAGATTTTTCCTGTCTGCTGGAAGGAAAAGTGACGTGGCTCCTTCGACCACAAGATTAGATAACAGTCATTCATACATTATGTAGGCTGCTCATTAAAAATGTAAAGTGATGTGAAAGTGACTTGCAATACTTTTAGGTTCACACATAGCGGGAATAACTTCACCTCGACTCACTTTTGTTCATATATTTTCTTCATGGACGCTCATGCATTATGCATCCGCGTGGAGGATTTTATTGTCTTGTTTTTTTAAAACCGATTCTCTTTGTATATATATGTTTCCTCATAACTCAGCTGTTAAAGTTTCTTTACCACTAAAGCTGTTTTGCATTAAATTAATCCAAGAGTTTCTAGAGAGTTAACACAAGGTGAAAGCAGCAAAAAAAGAGGCTGTAATCTTCTCTGTTAGTCTGTAGACACTTTCATTTGCAAGCTGATGTTAAAAAGTGCACAGAAGTTCACACCTTTGTCTATCACTTTCATTTCCTTTGCTTCCTAACATCCTGTAGCTAAAAGAATGCATGTTTCAGGGTCAATGACTGTTATTAAAAATCACTCAAAATTCACTCTGAGTGATGTTGTGGTATATTATGCTATAACCTTATATGGCTCGACACCTTTTCTCTTTTGGTATCTGCTGCTTACTGTGTCCTCATATGGTTTGAAACATCTTCTCTGTGTCTTGAAAGCCTGATTGATACTGTACTTCTTTGTAATAAACTTCTTTATACGCAATCAAGTCGGTGTCAATGGAGATTCCTTCATCATCATCTATACAGCATCGCTACAGAAGATAGCACAATGTGAGACAACACAATCTCACTCCACCTTCTCAGGTAGCGCTGCCTTTGTCGGGGTTGTTGGTGTCAGAAAGATGCACAAGATACTGATTAACATCCATGTCAAACACACAAAACGGTCCTGTCACAAAGCTCTAAAACACATGGTTTGTGTTGTGAACTGGTCATGGTTTAGTCAGGATTAGGCTCAGTAAAAGTGCTGGATGAGGTTTAGGAAAAGATCTACACATTGCTGTATTTGTATTTGGTTTATACACCAAAGTGACTCGGTTAGCTTTGAGAAACAATTATCTGTTAGACACTTTTGGTTTTGCATGTCATGAACTTCAGTCGCCTCAGCAACAGCATGTGAGCCACCATTCTACCTCCACCTCCACCCATCCTGGGACGTGGTTGGTCTGAGTG
>JAPZDV010000012.1:2307119-2311633 GCA_029814665.1 Acanthurus lineatus | reverse complement strand
GAAATTACCACTGCGGGGGGTGCGCTACGCTCCGCCGGCCTGCGCCACCTTGCGCTGCGCCACGAAATTAGAGCCCTTGGTTTCAACAGGTTGGATACCAGCTTTTAAATGAAAACTCATGCCAGTCAGTAACAATAATGTCAAGAGTTCACAATTTCGAAGACAAATAAAGTAATTTCCATCACAGCTGACTATAATGCATTTTGTCTGCAAGTTGAAATAACAGATGAAGGAATGGTCAAGATTAGTTTATGACAAAAAAAAAAAAGAAAAGAAACAAAGATTCCAACTTTAAGGTTTCCAGTGCAGGCTCCAGATTTAGTCTCTCTGTGGAGCTGGACTCATTAAAACATGCCAGTTCTGCTGTCATCTGAGCTAATACCTGAAATAAACCTGAGTCTGTGACCCACTTTAATATATGTGTTACCTGTGGACATTTGAGAAACGCTCACTCACACACACACACACACACACACACAAAGAAACGCAAAACATTTTCACACTAATTCTCACGCTGTCCCTCCTGTTTTTTTCCTAACTTTCACAATCAAACGTATAAACACACAAATACACACTCGTCCACCGTCACCCTGTTCGCACTGGGAGCTAAAAGAGAGAGAGAGTGTTGATGAAAGATGGAGAAAAGAAAATGAGCAGAGGGAAAGAGAGATTAAGGTAACAACGAGAACAAAAAAAAGATGTATGAAGGAGAAAACAAACTCAACAAAGGGAAAAAAGAGACTCAAACAGCTGCGTAAGTTAGGGGAGGAAATGAGGGAAGTTGCAGCGAACATCATTTGAGTAAAGCTGCTTTATTTCCGCAGAAACACACCTGTCTGTGTTAATTACAGGAGTCATTAAAATCCGTCATTAAAAATACTCATTTTTGAGTGCATTAAAGAAGCAATTACATCAAATGGATGTTGACAACTCCGGGTCGTTCATTAAGCTCTCAAATAAATGATCCATAAAAATTAAAAATGACACCAGTCAATGTCGCTGTTATCCGGATCCTCCGTGCTTCCACTCACTCGCAAGTCTTCTGCAGGGACACACATTAAAATCAAATCCTTTATTTGTATTCATTAGGCGGAGGCCATTTAGTGAGAATGTGCCCACATTGAGGTATAAAAACACGCTGCTGCAGAGACCGAAAGCGATTTTGTTCAAAATACCTCGGAAATGTTATGTTATTGATGTATTGATATTAAAACCCCCTTGACATCACTTTTTTAAAACATAGGGTACCTTTTAAGACCCTAACCCTTTATATCCAGAGCAAAGCTTCTTCCTTCTCACCAACCCTAACCTTTAACCCTTCATGGAAAGACCAAAAAAGTCCCCAGAGGACTGGAGATGAATTACAGTAGTGGGTCACACAGGACCTCCAACCCTGAGACCAGCGTTTGAGCCCCATGTGTAAGCTAACGAAACTTTACCAAGCTGTGGTTGTGTTACCTGAGGGCACTTTTACTCCTTGTCACATTGTGTACGTAGGGTCCGGTCAATTTCGGTTTCACACTGCAATTATGCAAACGGACTAACAGACTTTACATGACAAACCTACGTCATATTGTCATTAAGTACGTGGGTTGCATGTTTCTGGACTTTTCATTGATTGGTTTGTTGGCGTCTGACGTCAGCGTGTTGAAATGTCTTGTTTTGTAGCTTAATTGGAGCGTTATGAGTTTTTTTTATAGTTGGCCCTTAATAAAGTCTTTGAGTCAAATGTTAATGAGGCATTTGGTCTCTTTCTCCATGATGTTCCTCAGCTCATTATTTGTTTTGGTAAAGGTTACTTGGTTTTTCCGTTTTCTGAGTAGCCCGCTGTAACTTCCTGTCATTGGTGTGAAGGTTCGAAGAGGTACCTTCGGACCGTCACACTGGACACAAGCCAAAACCATGGTTCAGTTTGATCCGGACCTAGACCACCTGTTTTATTCTGGCCCATATTCTGGGAGAGGCCCAACACCTGTCATTATGGCTCAGACCAAACTAGAAAGTCCGGACCAAACTCGGCAGGTGTGAAAGCACCTTAAGACTGCAACTGTTTTACGATGTAAAAACTGCGACAGTTTCACAGCATTAATCACCTGGTTGCATAGAGATGCTTAAGGGGCAGCCAGAGATGCAAAAAGGGGTCTTTGACAAAACTTTTGAGGATTTGGGGGTGAGAACGTGTTGCCGAATTTCAAAATCTGCTGCTTTTCTACATCTACTTTAATAGAAACCACACAGAACTGTGTGTTTGTGTTTGATTTACGTGTCACATGGGGTACAAATGTCCTCACAAAACACTGAAACCGGTCAAAACACACAACCTCTCTCTCACACACACACTCACACACACTCTCACACACGGAAAGACACACACATGCAAGATACACAGCCACGGGGGCATGTGAGGGAGTCAGGTCTGACTAAGCTGTCATAAATTTATCTGATTAAACGATTGGCTGTCACGCAGGACTGTGATTAGCTGACAGGCCGTGATGACCTCATTAGACATTCCTTCCTGTCCAGAGGGGAGAATCCTTCGCACAGTCCATCACATGCATCCCGATCTGCTCGGTGGTACGTGCATGTAGGTGTGTGAACGTATGTATGATATCTGAACACGGAGCTGATACAACAGTGCAAACGGAAACTATGCAGTTTAAATACAATACATAGAAAATACATGTAAAATATACACAGTTAAACAAAGAAAGCAACCATGCAGGCCAAGAAAAGGAAGTGACAGTCAGTGAGGTGTCAGGATGTTGACGCATGACTTATCACCGGACGCCGATTGATCGGGAAAGGCTGAATTAATCACTGTCTAATCAGCTTGACATTCACCACTGAGACGTGGCGGGGTCAGATACACCCACCCACCCACAAACACACTGAGGAGTACACACTCTATTTCTGTAAAGATCTCTAAGTCTCAACCAGTGGGTGCCTCTTTCTGATTGGTTGGATTTATGGTTAGCCCCCTGCTGATTGGTCCATCCTCAACATCCTGTGTTTTAAAAAGCCTGGGTTTCCAAAAGGTCGAGTGTTCTGACAGCTGCACCTCTGTTTTGTCCTCTTCCTGCAAATTATTCGTAGTATATTTATGCGTTGCATTGTATCAGGGGTCTTCTAGTTGATCAGCTGTAGATTTTGTTAACCGACTGACACAAATTTGTGAAAACTCTGCAGTTGCTGCAGTGAAATGCCATTTTTTTTGCCGTGTTTTCACCTGTTTCACTTCATCCTTGGTTTGGATTCTTGAAAATGGCTTTTTGTTTTACTGAAGGTTAACTTGCACTTTTAGAGAAGATAGATTCTTTGTTCTTTTAGCCTTGGTCGCCAAGAATTTTCTAGCTGAAGTTTGTTACCAAAATTTAACCCGTTTGAATTTTTTTTCACATTATTTTTACTCTGATAACAAGTCATTGATCAGCTCTGGTTTGGGGATAAATGAGGAAACAACATTTTATCTTTCATACAAGGTTTCCAACGAGGCCATAACACACACACATGTAACATTATAGGGTCGAGTGGGCGGGATTACTTCTGCAGCTCGGTGCTGAAAGCAGAACAACATTAATAAATTACAGTGAAGTTACAGCATGTGTGTCTTTAATCCATCAGTCTATCACTGAAGTTAGCAGGTGCATGTTGTGCAGGTGAAACTGAGACGTGTGTTTGTCAGACTATCTCTGCAAATTATAGATAGCTGTATAGGGGCAGGGCACTAAAAATGTTTGTGTGTGTGTGTGCGTGTGTGTGTGTACCAATGTGAACTCCTGAATTATGGTTTTCTACGTGTATGTGTGTATGAGTATGTAATAACTAATGCTTACAGGGTAGATGGGTGCAGAGCAGAGCAACGATTATAGAGTCATTCCTCAGCTCAAGGTTGGCAGGACAGAAACACACAAAAACACACACACTCCCACACACACACACACGCATGCACACACAACCAGAGGAGTATAAATGATTACCCTGCTGTGATTGTCCTGTCTCAACGCAAAGTCGTCATCACATCCTCCACCTGGCAAACTGTCACAAATGCATGTGACACACCTTCACTAACGGAGCCCAGAATGACCAAAACACACACAAACGCACAAACGGTGTGTTTTCAGGAGGCATCGGCAGAGTGTCCAGCTGTTTTCGGGGGCAGTCTACACCAGGTGGATGCACAATAACAATAGCAGCCATGTTAGAATAAAAACAGGTACAGTGTGTTAAGCCAAAACATGACTTATTCTAACTTTGTCAACATGTTTTTCTTGTTTTACTCCCATTCAGGTTTCACATTTGACACACAGTATAAAATATGAACTGACATGCAGCAGTGAAAAATCTCCTAAAAAGCAGCCCCTACTTTTTTTTGTTTCTCATAATTCACAGGTTCAATGGAAATGAAGACATATACAGGCAAGTGTGTGTGTGTGTTTGTATATATGTGTGCATGCTGTTGTGTGTGTCCTGTATGTTGTATTTGTGTCGATGCTGTTGTGATGGGTGCCCAAAAG
>JAPZDV010000012.1:2297119-2304619 GCA_029814665.1 Acanthurus lineatus | reverse complement strand
CTTTGTACCAAAGTTCAAAGCACTAAATGCTGCCAATACTGTGAACGCTGAGACGCTCTGAACCATGGGTGTGAGATATAAAAGTGAGGGAGTCACTTATGTAAATGAGATGTATTTAATATGAAAACTCCATCACAACACATCAATACTTGCATTTTTAATTGATCAGATACTTTTTTTGAAGTCCCTACAGATATGAAGGATTAAACCTGTAATGCCGAGCAATTTTCATTTGACATATCAATTCAATGAGCGTCATGATTTTCAGTCAATTATATTAATAAATCAATATTCAATCACATTCAGAGCTGAGTGGCTGAAAATAAAAAAGAAAGATGCTTTCAACTTTTCTTGAATAGAAAACTGTGTTTTTGTTAAGATTAACAGCTTGTTCAAGATTAATCAAGTGATAATATGTTTGCATAGGCATTTAGAATGACTCGCATTTCTATACTTCCCTATAGCTGTACATATGAATGAGGTGTGAAGTGCTTCTGCACGCCTCAGGGTCAAAACTCGCCTAGACAGTGACAAAGAAACCTAATGTTAGCTCTCAGCTGCAAACATGAAGGTCTGTGTGTGTGTGTGTGTGAGAGAGATGCTGTTTGGCATCTGCATGTTTATCACCATCACACCCACATATGCATCTTTGATATGATGTCTTTATATACTGAAGTGTGTTTATCTGTATGTATTTTATTTTGAAAAAGATTCTCATCGCAATGATTTCACATTGGAAAATGAATTCAATAAATCGCCTGTAAGATCAGAAAAATCTAGAGAGAAGGATTTGATTTTTTTCAAATGAAAACAAAGTTGATGACACATAAAAAGAGGGAAGAGAAAATACATTGGTGTTATTTGTATTCATGCCAATGGAATCAGATTAGAAACCTCTCTCTCTCTCTCTGTGTTTCTTTACAAAAACATGCGTGAATGACTTTTCCCTTCAAACCCAATCCAATACACAAATCCACAGAGCACTTGGTTAAGGTCACATCTGTTTGCATGTTTCAAATGCGCCATTTATCAAAATAAACCCAGCCGAAGAGAAAAGTGATTGTTATTAAGACACAGCCATTATCTCATCGGAGGCCCTGGAGAGATGCAACATGCCACTTAAAGGGCAAAACTGAATGATTCTCCTCAAAATAACAGGCTGTGAGGCGACGCAGCGGCGATGTCTGCAGGAGAGTTTGTGTTGTGTTTGTGCTGGATGTTTGTATAAAGTTTAAGTCTATTAATGTATGTTTATTTAATCAGTGTATGTACTCTAAGTCTTGTGAATATTCATAGTATTAGATGGAGACTCTAAGAGAAGGGGGATATAAGGGATGAAGTGAAGAAGATTCAAAAATGATACGAAAAAAGTTATGAAAGAGAGAAATTCGCAGTGAAACGGTGGATGAAAGAAAATGAGATGAGAGTAGATGAAAGAGAAACTTGAAGGTCAGCAGGGGTAATTATTGTGTTTCTCCACTTGAAAGACTTCAATTAAAACTGTGAGGGTGTCGAGCAGAGAACGCTTGCCACCGGACACTAACTCGATGATATGGAGATGTAGGATATATGTGATTACAGTCACAGCGGGGCGGGAGGGGGGCGCTGCACTGATCAGCACACGCTGCAGAATTAGATTTTACAGAGCAGGTACACAAGGCAAATTAAAAAGACTTTCAGAGTCACAGAAAGTGCAGCTGCATCATCTCATGCAGGTGATGCTGATAACTTGAACAAGGGGATGAAATAAGGTAGAGAAACATTAATGTCAAGGTTTTTATAGATCTTACCGTAAAAAAAACCAAACCTGGTCATCCTGCAAAAAGAATGCCTACAACCATAAAATGAATCAGAAGGACAGTAATATATAGGAATATATATTACTTTGATACTCTTTTGATAAGTAAGAAGCTATGAAATTCATTGTAAATAAGTCTTTTTCTATTTCCAATTAAAAATCAATTGAGATGCAATAAAGAAGAAGGTTTGGGTTTTTCATCTCTTTCTACTTTGAAATCCTAATTTCAAAGGCATAATCACCATTATAGCCAAGTTTTGATGGGTAATGATACCAAATAAAGTGTGTTCTCACTTTTTAATGGCTAAGATAAACCCTTTTTGTTTCCATACAATGATGATACAAATAACACAAATCTAAAAAATTAAATTGTTCTGAACACCATGAATAAGGAGCACAGCTCATAAAAAGAGCTCCACGCGAACAGGCATATTATTGGATGGAAAACTGTGATGACTGAGCTGCTCGGAGAGGAAAACAAGTTGGTGACATTGTGAAAAAACCATGAAAACAGATTCTGAACAAAAGTGGCCTCAGTATTTCAGGAGCTGCACATGTGAATGAGGTGTGAAGTGTTTGTCCAAGTCTCAGGGTCGTCATCTGCTTACAGACGGTGTGACAAAGGAAGCATGTGTGAGCTGCAAACACTCGGGTTTGTGTGCATGTGTGTGTGGCTTTGACCATGTCTGCTGCTCCGTTTGCCATCTGCATGTTTATCACCTTCTGATCTACAACTGGATCTTTAATGCATGAAGCCAAAATATGTTCATAGGTTTATCCGCATTAGTATTTATTGCAATATATTTGCATGAATTTTAGTCACTGATTCAACCAAAAAATCAAGATGAATAAATCAAAATTTTTGAAGGAAAACAAAGTAAATGATAAATTAGGGGTGGAAAACATAATACGATGAATTTATCCAAACTCATCCCCGATGAAATATTGAGGGTAAAGAGATCATGATTCAAAATATTTACAGCAATTCTATTTATTTTAAGTTGTAATTAGGAATTTTGACATTCAGTGAGGCATCAAGCCAAATGAAAGGTTTAATTCATTCTGTCACGATCTGTTATTTAAGTAATTTCAGTTCTGTTAACTATTAAGTTCAGTGTCAAGTTTCCTGGAGTTTTGTATGTGTCCTTGTTTTGTTGTTTGCTGTTTTATTTTTGGTAAATCATGTTCTGTGTCTTGTTACCCACATCCTGTCAAGTTTCCCTCCTTTTAGAATAACCTGCCCTGCCCATAAGTTTCACTTGTGTCTCATTGCCCTGGTGTGTATATATGTTCTCTTTGTTTCCCCTTTGTCTTGGTCAGATCGCTTGTCGTGCAATTTCGTGCAATTTCGTGCAATGTCGTGCAATGTCGTGCAATGTCGTGCAGTGTCGTGCTGTGTCGTGCAATGTTGTGCACAGTTGTGCTGTGTCATGCAAAGTTGCGCTGTGTTGTGCAATGATGTGCAATGTCGTGCTGTGTCGTGCAATGTCGTGCAATGTCGTGCTGTGTCGTGCAATGTCATGCAATGTTGTGCAGTGTTGTGCTGTGTCGTGCAATGTTGTGCAATGTTGTGCTATGTCGTGCTACGTTGCGCTGTGTTGTGCAATGATGTGCAATGTCATGCAATGTCATGCAATGTCGTGCAATGTCGTGCAGTGTCATGCAGTGTTGCCTGTTGTTGCCCTTTTGTTGCTCCCCATGCCTTCGTCAGCCCTCGATCCTGTCTCTGATCCTGATCTCCCTGCATCTTCGGTTTGTAACATTCGAGTTTATTTGTCTTCTTTGATTTTATCTGTTTTGTTAAACTTTGCATTTATTTTGATTTTTGTATTATCAGCTCGTTTTTTCAATAAAGCTCGCTTTTTGTTAAATAAGTGAACTTTTTTTTTTATCTGCATTTGGGTCTTTTAATTTTTTGTACTTCGTAACAGATTCATTCATTTCAGTTTTGTTGACATATCTCATTTGTGTTCGCCAATCAGTAAAACTAAATACTACAAACTGAATCTATTATCTTGTCTCTATCATTTAGGAAAAAATTAAATTTAAATACACACTTTGACTCCTTCATTACCTGTAAACGCACTGAGGGGCCGTTGAGTCACTTCCCAGTGGCTTTTTCCAAAAAAAAAAAAAATTTTTTTGTTGGGAAACTGAGGAATCCCATTAACCTTTGGAAAGCTTTGTACTTTCTAAACTGTGGTCTTGGTGCAGCCGACCAAGGTTATGATAATCCCTTTTTCCACAGCCTTTTGAGCGTTTATCAATATGTCAAGCTATTTTGAATAATTTGCATGCTGATGAGGTTTCTGTTTGTGTTTTGATTCATAATCAACAGATTTTTTTCCCCCATCCCTCTTTGTGTTTTCTGTCATTGTGTTTCTATTTGCATACGTTTCTGTCTTTCTAAAATAATCTTCTATCTAGAAATGACATTTGGGATGAACAGAAAAAAGCAAAATACACCAAAGTTTAGTTATTTTAAATGAGATTTGGACTGAAGCATTTGTCTCAGGAGAGTACAGCGTTGCATTTTCACTGTGCTGGTTTTTGTGATGAGTCACCAGTTGACTTTTCTGCCAAATTATTATGCTTGGTTATAACCTAGACGTCCAGACAGTTTTTTGACCTTCAGAAATCAAAGATCTTGCGCTTCTGCCCTGCAGCCAGCGTGCTTTTTGGACTTGAGAGGATGCTAACTCGGTTTGTAGCACCATCTGCACCTCGCTGCCAGGCCCTTTGATGTGCCGCAACTCCTGTGAGTAAGATGGAGACATTCAGAGGTTTAACTTTTATCTTGTATCTCATATAATGTATCGTTATCTGATTACCAGCATAGATAAAACTAATGAGTGAAGCATCGGTACACAAGAATTAAAGAAACTGAAGTTTTGGAACAATAGCTACATGTAGTTTGAAAGAACCTTTAAAATGCACTTGTGGCTCATACACAACTTTATTTGTGATTAGAAAAGATTGGAACACATTTGAATTGTTTTTCTAAACGTATAATCCTCAAACTTTGTCATTGTGTTGTTGTTGAGTCACAGCATGATTGCACACACTTGCTTCAGAATGCCACAGAAACTTTTTGAGCGTGTGCCCTCAGCAGTTTACATTCACGCTGCACACAGACATCATTCACATCGTTGTGCATGGTGCTTGTGCATGCGTGCCTCAGAAGTGCTTTCATTCCTGACGTGCTCTCTCCCCCTAATAAAAGCAACCGCCATCCTCTCATGATTACCACTCATCACCAACACAGCATGAGCCCTTCCTGGTCTACTTTGTTTTCCCCTCAATCCCATTGGAGGATTACAGCCTCCTGCCTCGGCTGCATGGTTATCAAGCACAAGCCATATTGACAGGGCAAACATCAAACATTGTTTTTCTTGGCCTATTTACCCACTGACAAAAAAAAAGAAGAAAGGGGAAAAAAAAGAATGAGAAAACTTTTTATCCTTGTGTCAAATCCATCTGTCTTCCCCAGTGAAGCTGTTGATACACTGTAAAAGCAGGCAGCCCCTCATCTTTATTCTGCACTTTAGAGGCTTTTTGAATGTGATTGGTGTGCTGGCAGGGTGGTGATTGATAGACTGACTGGCATGCATAATAGCCAGAGGAAAAAGGAGCACAGAACATTTTTAGCCAAGCAGTCGACACATTCAAGCTTAAATTTTATCACCAACATTACAAGCAGTGAACGGTGGAGAGTCACACACATCAGAGCCGTAGTCTGTCTGCCCACAGTTACTGATAACTCATGTTAAACTGCAAATGAAGTATGATTTGCAGAGAGCACTGGTTTGGTTATTATAGAGATTTTTATGAAATTTGCGAGTTTAAGCAACTTAACCATGTAGAAGCAGAGTAATGTTTGGATTCATTGACAAAAAGTAGACAACTTTTATTACATTTTCTGAGATGACTCTCAGTATTTGCATTATTTTTTTATAGGTAAACGCACCTCTGTAGGGTCTCCTGTCCTGCTCCTCTCTGACCAGCTCTGTCAATCACGTCAGCTAAAAAAACAGGAAGTGGTGATGCTTTTGTGCTTATTTCAGTGTGGTGATCAACCTCTATTCAGATTTTTCTTATTAGTTTAGACTGAAGTATTCTGACTTGTAGGAAGGTCTTCCATTACTGGATAGACTCTGCAGAGGGAAGATGACAGGTGGGATGAACACCTGAGGGTAAGAGAAGAATTGCAAGAGTTTGATTTTAGTCTGCAGATACAATGAGGTCGGCCATTTCTTCCCAAACATACAAACCGACTGCTTTCTGGTCCCCTGAGTCAGCCAGTAAACTGCATAATACTCTGTGACAATTCAGCAGTTAATTTTAAAATGAGATGAAAATGAAAATAAGACCTCATCTAAAAATTTGAAATATTTAATGTCACTTTTTGGCTTAAAGGATGCTGCTTGTATGACGTTATTGGTTCAGGAGTTCACTTTGACAACAAATACTCACAACAAATATAACAGAAAATGTTTTATTACCATCTCCGGCTTTAAATAAGGTCAGCAGCTCTCACGTCTCTCTGATATACTCGTGTAGCCTCAGCAGTACAATATTAAGTGTGTACTGATCTGTTACTGTTGACTGATAGACTGGCAAATACCATCTGTATTCTCTGTCACTCAATCAGTCACACTCTCTTAACCACACTCACACACTCACACACACTCATACACACACAGAAAGCTTTAGTCTAAGCCGTGTGCAGAGATCTCTTGTAGACACAAGCAGAGTCAAACCTCTGCTACACTCATCAGTTTTTGTAGAATCAGGTCCCGATGTGTGTGTGTGTGTGTGTGTGTGTGTGTGTCATCCCATCTCACCCACAAAATCAAATGTAAATATTTGATCCTTGACTCTTTTTTTCATTGTTTAATATACCATGATTTTTTTTTTTAACCAAGCTCAAATGTTTGCTTGACTTAAGATATTTATAGTTAGCTTTCACTTTCTTTTTTTTTTATTTGACTGAAAAAACAAAACTTGATGTTGATCTTGAGCTAACACCCTCCACTTCCCCCCTGTAACCCCACCTTGTTAGCATAGCCCCGGCTATGCAGCAGCAGTATGTTGCCACAGCGACCGTCTCCAAGGGTATGGCAGTGACAGCCTCACCGTGTCACCTTGGTGACGGTTGCCCAGTGATGGAGGAGGTTGTTAAGTGGAGTGGACGTGTGATCCTGACGCAGCAGGGAAGCGCAGCATGGGATGCCAGCGTCACACCGGCTGTCTTCCAACCGGCTCCTGCCAGGTTAAAACCTCCGGCCTCCTGCCATCACACCCTGCAAAAGTCATACTTTAGATTTCATGGAATGTTCACTGAATGCATGTTTGCAGCAGTTAATTTTTTATCTCAGATGTCCAAGAGATACATCTGTGATCTGACGGGAGAAAATGCATGATGAGTCAGCAGAATTTGGTACAATTAAACAATATGCAACACTGTGGGATTTACTCAATTTACACCCAGAGTTGGGGAGTAATGGATTACATGTAACGGCGTTACGTATTTAAAATACAAAATAAGAGTAACTGTATTCAGTTATAGTTACAATTGAAATTGGTGTATTTTGGATACAGTTACTTTCTTTAAAAACGGATTAATTGTAGGGATTACTTTATTATTGTTTTTGTTCTGCTCCCGCCTACCTGAACGCAGAATAAAGACGTTCGTCGTGTAT
>JAPZDV010000012.1:2266937-2280523 GCA_029814665.1 Acanthurus lineatus | reverse complement strand
GAACATTTCTGCACCCGCTCGCTGATACTTTTTCTTTAGCGTAAAGGTGGAGTTTGTTGGACAGAACAGAACAATGTAATGGCACAGTATGGACAGTATAGACAACAGATCGGGATCAATTACAAGCAGCTGCAGTTTTTTGACACAGATGTGTCTCCAGTGGCAGTTTCCTCTTCAGACAAGTAGCACACAACGCTGGCGATGTAATAACAACATGTTGACTTTGACTGCTGTTGACAGCAGCTTCCTGCCTGCAGTGTCCAAACATCCAGCAGCCTTTAAAACAAACTGATGGCATAAACTGTCAGCACATGTACATATCCTTGATTATTATTATGAGCACCACTGCAGATGTTTTTATACCTGAAACCAGGTGCTGTTTGTGAATTTAAATGGTTATAACTGTGATTCGAGTACCCATATTGTTCTTTTATCAGCTTTTTGTATATTACCAGTGTAAAGTATTCGGCTAAGGTCATAAAGTTATGAGTTAGATTCTCAAAGTAGAGACTGTTATTTTCAAAGATAACAGGTAAGTGTCTCAATATATTAACTCTTTCTTGAAATGTCAACTTATTCTTTAAAAAAAATAATGAAAACTGTCTTAAAATTTGACTCAGGTTCACCATCACAAGTTCTAAAAGCCCATTTGGTCAATGCAAACTTGAGAAAGTTGAAACTCACTCATCATTTTGAGTTTCTCATTATTTTAAGATCTTTGAGAAAATTATAGTTCACCATCAAAATTGCAATTGGATTTGGGTGAAAAAAAAATCAGAGCAGTAGGAGAGAAAACCAACACCGGCAGACGGAGGAAACTTCAGAAAACTCCAGGCAGATTTTTCCTCCTGAACCAACTCACCGCTGTACCGACTTAAGCTGCGTTTCTTTTTACTTGATTAATCACTCCAATTATTTATTATGGGATTCATCGGAGGAGCTTCTGTGGTTGACCTTAAGTAATTACAAGAACTTTTTTTGGAGAGAAAAAAACAAGATTAGTAACATTACATGATTAAGTGTCAGTTGTGTGATTATTATCAGTGCTGTGTTAAACATCTTCACCGTTGCACCAACAGTAATAGAAGAAGAGCCTGTATTAAAATAGAGGTCTTTGCTCTTGATCCCTGGTTTATTATCTGAACAGTATTAAACCTTCCACGCGTCTCCCTCCCTCTCACACTGTGTGCTCACCCTCCCTCCCTCCCCCTCTGGCTGATTGCTGGGCATTAACAATTTAAATTGTTTGCCTTTTTAGTCACGCCAATTGTAATATCGCTCTCGGAGAAGCAGTAGTTAATGAGTTTCTACTTTGAGGTGCTCCCGCCGAGACGACACAGGAATAGATTTCTCTCCCTCTTCCTCCTCTTTCCAGTTATTCTTTTTTTTCTTTCTTGCTTCTGTTCACTGGCTGCCTGACTGTTGGCCTCTTATTTCCTTTTATTAACAGAGAATGTACAAAATGACAAATGAGCCGATGGAGTTATTGTCTGTGTGTGTCTGGGATGTTGAAGTGAGTGTGCAAATGCCTCAGTCTGAATCTCAATGTGTGTGTGATTGTGTGTTAAAGTGTGTGTGTGTGTGAGAGAGAGAGATGCACCCTGAGGGCTTTTTTTTGCAAGTA
This sequence comes from Acanthurus lineatus, assembly GCA_029814665.1. NCBI lineage: Eukaryota > Metazoa > Chordata > Actinopteri > Acanthuriformes > Acanthuridae > Acanthurus > Acanthurus lineatus. Next base: position 2,278,899 of record JAPZDV010000012.1, on the reverse strand, counting down.
TACAATGTGTTCTTAATGAGAAAGCAGTGAGGTAGAAAAATGTACATGCTTGCTAATCTCTTCTGTCTCTTTTCTCTCTCTGTTTTTTTTTAAACACCACACAACAACAGTAAAAACAAACAGAAGAAAAATAAGAAATAAGATGAAAGGTCATGTATAGTTTGGGGATTAATTCAGTTTTTTTAATCATGAGCACACAAAGCAGTCAAATTTTTGTAAATTCATACAAGAAATGCCTGTGGAGTTACATGGGATTTATTTTTTTTGCTCTCTCCAGTCATAAAAGATGGCTGCCAAAAGTTTGTGATAACCTCATTGTTAATGATTGTGTTCAAACGTTGAGACACAACTTTCAAAGGGGAAAGTTCCTCTGTAAGTATTCGCCATTTTCCTGTTTTCTATCAATGTGCCTACTATGTTCCGTAATTTAAACAAATGAATCGATATGCAGTTGTTGTTAAATAGGTGTGTGTTAATAGGTGCAGGGACCTGCAGACACAAGGGGGCGGTGTTGTGTTATGGGTTACTTATTTAACCCAGCAATTCTCCTGAAGGGGGAGAGGAAGAAAGAGAGACTTCCGGGTTGAGTTGAAGAGGAAGCAAAGAAAAAAAACACAAGACTGCACATAAGAGGGAAACTTTGAAGTCATAAAATGTTGTTTAACAGAGTTTTGTTCACCCACCATGTTTACGGTCATAAAAACTGAACAACTAAGAAAAATAATGGGCCGACTGGATGGACAGTCAACTACAACCCTGAAGGGACAGACCCTGAAAGAGCTAATTAAAAATATTATAATGAGCTCTGCAAGGAAAATAGTGCATAAAATTAAACGTAAAGGAAGGTTAAGTGATAGATGGAGAGAGAGAGAAAGAGAAGAAAGACTGGTAATAAAAAGAGAGATGCAGAAAGTTTTTTAAAAAAAGAAGAGATGTGGTGAGTTTAGAAAAAAAGGTGAGAAAGCAGTAAGAAGAGAGACAGAGATTAAAAGAGACAGCAGACAGAAAGACAGAGATAACACAGGGAGCCATAAAAGAGGAGAGGAAGATAAAAGACAAGACGAACTTGGCTCGGTCGTCTTGTCAATGGTTTTCTGTTGTCAGTCAAACTCGTCTCACACCCAGGCCTTTGAAAACGGCACAAACGGATCAAGGTCCCTAACTTGCTAACACCCTCCGCTTTTATCCCGGATGAAAGAAAATGCCCTTTTCAATTCTGCCAACTTTAGTTTGTATTTGATGTGTTGGGTGACTGTCTACAAAATGTTTCTGCACAATAAGCTGTAATTTCCACTCAACCAGTATTTTAAAATATCAAGAATACATGGGGGGTCTGGGCTTATTTGCACTTTTTGTCCCAGAAGTTATTGTAAATGTAATGTGAGACTTTAAAACAAATTTGGTGTCAAGGACTTTGTTGCAGTTACAGAAATTTTATTCTATTAAAATCCCATTTATTTTGCCCCTTTCAATGATTTAAAAGAAAACTCTACATGCAGACAAACGCGGACCAAAACCAAGAAAAAAAACCTTATGAAGGTTGTATTGAAAACGTTTGTAATTCGTATCATAAAAGTTCCCAAGTTTATGACCAAGATAAAGATTGAGAAAGAATTAAGAGATAAGAATTGAACAAGAACTATTGTAACACATTCAATGTCATCCATTTGACAACTTTCTTGGTGTGTTTTGCACCTTTTTCGATTTAAGCTCCAAGGATGATCAATATCTGTCATGTAATCTTTATCATTTATGAATCTTGAAGGCAAAGAATCACTGAACCTCAGTTTTTAGCTGCAGTATCTTTATCTCACTCCATCTTCTCTCCTTCATTTCAGTTTCATTTTTCTCTCTTGTTCCATCAGTTTTTTTTCTCTATATTTATTTTAAAGCCTCTTTTCCCACTCATGTTTTTTTCACCTCTTATTTTCAGTCTCTGCCCTTCATCTCCGTCTCTCTTGTTTCTGACACTGGGTGTTGATTTCTCTCTGATTTCATGTCAAAGACACAGAGAACCGACTAATGGAGATTTAAATCATGTACGGCTTCTAAACAGAGAAAAAAGAAAAGAAAAGAAAGAAAGAAAAAGCAAATCATTGAGTTTTGGAGTACACATCCTGACTGTGTGGATACCTTATTCAAGACAATATGAAATAAGGCTCATTAATCCTATGTTTGTTAGTAATGCTCATTAACATTTTATATTTTAACATGTAAGAAATGTGTTTGCAATGCTCCATTTATCATCAATAACTTCATCACCAACTAAGACAAACAAGCTCTTGCACTCGTTTCAACTCTGGATTTGTTTTTTTTTGTGAAATGAAGAAACACCAGGAGGTTGATTAAAGAAAAACACAGCATATGTCTTATTTTGTTTGTTTGTTTGGGGTTTCTTTTAAAGAACTTTTATCCCAGAAACAGAGAGAAACAGAACGAGGAAACAATTTGTTGATACTGTTGAAGACCATGAAAGATTTGCTTCTTCTGGCAAGATAAATAAAATGCCTTTTTGTTGTATTATTTCACGAGATGCTAAACCTCCTTTTAGCTCCTCAGTTTAATAAAAAAAAGGCAGCTTCTTTTCTCAGATGAGTTAAATGATGTTGAAAAGACACAGAGTGTCAAAGAACGAGAGGGCAGATGAAAAAAAGAGAGAGAGATTAGGTTTGTGTGTTTCATTGAGTGTCCACTTATGTGTAGGAATGAAATAACAAGTATAAGAGATAAAATGTGTGTGTGTGTGTGTGTGGTAAGAGAAAGATGGCTCTCAGGGAAGATTTTCCCCGATTCGTCTCACTGATTGTTCACATCTGTCTGCATCTAATCGGTGGAACGAACATTTTCATCCCGACAAGAGAAGTGCCTCGTTTTCTCCTTTTCTCTGCCTCCATCCCTCAATACAGTTTTAGTCACACAGTGTTGAGCAGCTTTGTTTGCCCTGAATGAAGGGAAAAGCCTTTTTTGTGATGTGCACAACAGAGATATATAGACATGTCAGAGCTCTCACACACACACACTTTGGATAGAAATACACAGCACATGTGTGGGTTTGTTTTTTTTTTCTGGGTACATCATCTTCCTCCCACAGTCCAAAGACATGCAGTTAAGGTTAACGGATGATTGAGCGCTGACCTGTCCAGGTTGTCCTGACCTAAAAGAAAAGCTTAGGTAACAGATGAAGAGGGACATGAACATAAAAGATGTATGTCATGTTGTTGTCCTTAACTTGTTATTTATCTTAATGTCTGTGCTTTTCTCTATTTATTCTCTTTTCTTCTTTTTAAATTTCTTTGAATAGCTTCAGGTTATGTTTTGCCTGACCGCAATTTGCTCTTTTTAACTTGGTCTTTCTTTATTTTTTGCTTCTCCTTTGACCTCATAGTTGTTATCAGCGACAAACCTTACAAACTATGATGTGCAACCTTCAAACTGTTCATTTTGTTCTCTTGACACCAAGAGACATTATCAGTCAGCTGAGATCAGATGTGATGTTGATGATGTTCTGGTTGGAAAAAAGGGAATTAGAACAAATTGGACTGCAAAGTTTAGACCATTCAAAGAAAGGGAAGTTGTTTGTTTGCCATTCTGCAATTTTCATGTATCAGCCCTTCCTTCAGCCCATATTTTGCCTTCCTTGTCACTCCTGGTGTCACTGGCTAAAAAGTCCTCCTTTGTCCCGATGCATCTATAAAGAAGTTTTCCCTAAGGAGTCAATCCGAGGTCCCTTGTTGTTTTCTGTTAATATTCCTCCATTTGTGTCAACTTCACTAGACAATATAACATGTTTTCACTTTTATGCAGACGATTTAACTTTATATACTCATAAAATAAAGCAAGCCATAAGTGTCATGCATACCTAAATGTCACAAAATATGCAAATAAAATAATAACGGAATAAATCTTCCTGTCTTAACAAGTACAACATGGCCATACTAGAAGATCCAAAGAGGTGGCAATCATGCTAAATCTATCCATGTCCATACAGTCCCGAGTAGTACCAGCGAATCAGAAGTAAAGGTATGGTAGTGTGACATTGTCAAAGACCAACGACTGAACACTTTGTTAACAGAAATATAGCTCTCTCTCTCTGTAGCCAAAGTAGCTATCCCCTGCTTTTCTTTCTGTAGATGCTAATAGCTAATTTGTAGCATATAACACCATGAATTATGAATTACAAACATCTCAGGAGGTCACAAACATGCACATTCAAGTACTGTTTTTTGCTGTTGTTATTTATTGCAAACTAATTTTTTAATTCACCTAGTTAAAAGAATAATTATGATACATTAGCTTAAGTAAAATACTGCATGGTAAACTGTATAGTAAACCGTGGACATGTTCAGTCTTATTGCAGGTTTCACTTTTCCCAGACAAACTCAGTCTTTTCTCCCTGACTGCATCTTTACCTCAGATAACCTCATACTTTTCTCTCCATATCTTGTTCTGTGTAATGACCCTTATTCTGCCCTCCTTACTTTGTATGCCTTCCTGCCCTCTTTTTCTCTTTATTTATTCCTCTTTTTTGATTATCTTTCCTTCTCTGTTCTCATCTCAACACCTTTTCTCTCCCCTCTCTGTCCTTTCCTTTCTTTTTATTTCCTCTGTGATTTGTCTCCGTCTTTACATAGTGAGCCTCGTCCCACCCTCCTCTCCACATCTCCCTCTTTACCTCATCTCATATATCTACTTTACTTTTTTAGCTTGTTGTTTCTTTTTCTTTATTCCCTCATCTCTTTTTTCATCACCTCCTTGTTTTTAAATATCTCTGTCTTTCATTAAAATCATTAATCACATTTCCTTTCGTACAATCTCTTCTTTTGCTTCATTCCTTCTTGTAACTTACTCCTTTTTTCATCGTTAACTTCTTCTTTTTCTTTTCTGCTCCCAACTTTTGTATGTTTGCATTTTCCTCTCTCTAATGGCCTGCCTTTTGCTGTCTGACTACAATAGTCCCAGCATTTGGATTACTGTAATGGGGCTTGCATCACCCTCATATGATCAGCCATCTGGGGCTAGCTGCCCTTTAGCATGCAGTTAGTATCTCCCCAATAGGATCAGCTGAGAAAGCTAAGCCAGAAAAGCACTAATCTCTTAGCAATGGCCATTGTAATTGTCCCCTACGGCCCCTGTGCTAAAAGGAGGCTAATTGATGTTGCCGCCTGCTTATTGTCGGCCCTGGGAGGAAGTGGGTGATTGTCGGCCACGCGTATGTGGAGGGGAAGTGATGTGAAACGGAGGAAGTCTGAGCTTTAGGCTGCTAAATCAGGCCTCAGAATTACTGAGCTCTGGATTGGTTTCTAACGAGGAACTAAGTGTACTTTCCTGCAACCTGTCTGAAGTGTTTGGATATGATAATCTGCATTTTAACGGCCTATTCACAACTTTTATGCATCGCTGCTGTGACAGAAACTGAAACTCATTCACTTCTTCAGTCGTTAAAACCCCTTTAAAGACTTTAAAGTCAGAAATATAGCTACAGTTCATAAATGTAACATGAAACAGCTGAGCAACCAGGAGTACTTTCAGCACTGTATTAATACACAAACAATATCATCATATGGTCTTATTTTTGATGAAAGTGCCACTTCTACTGTTAAAGTTACTCTCCTAGCTTAATAATTATCCATCTCAACGTCCTTATGAGCTGAATTACTGATTCCACGGCGAGGTCGATACACAGAGCCTGTGTTCAGCGACAGGAAAAGCAGTGGGAACTCTCAGTAGATCCTATAAAAGATTGAGATAACACTGTGTGAATATTTCAGCAAGGTGGAATAAACTGGCCTTGGATGGAAAACAACTTAAAGCATTGAAGGTTGGTGTTAGTCCTTTCAGTGCCACGGTGAAAAATTCACCTCTTGTCCTGAGCTGACAGTGTTCGGTGAAAGAGTTCATCAGCGAGTTGGACATTTTAGAAACATTCTGGCTTAGCGACAAAGTATATATATATGTGTGTGTGCGTGTCTCACTGAAAGGCAGGAATGAATCATGGTTAGAAATTCAGCATAATGAGGAAGCCAACCAGACACCTGAGAAAAAAAAAAAGGTGACATCATTGTCATTTTGAAAACCTTGTTTTACTTGAAAGTTCAGCAGTGTCACAACGAGGCTCCCTTTTTCTTTTTACACGTTCGCTGGTGTGTATTATTGTTCAAATTGAGCTTAGTTCTGTTGTTAAAAGCTTGTTCATGGTTAAAATAATTAAACTTTCCCCTGAAGTAGCATGAGTTTTAATTAATACCAACACCAACTGATCAACACAAGCAAATATTGTTTTTGTTTACTCACAGCCTAGCAAGATTTTTTTTTATCAGTTCTATTGATTACCTTCCCGTCATCAGTGCAACACTCAGACTTTCTTTGTGGCCTGAACATTACGATCATTATACAACTCTGTATTTTTTGTGTTATCTTGATTCATATGCGATTCGTGTTCAGTGCTGAAAGCTTTGCTGCAACAACAACATTACAAATTAAACTGGAAACTTGAGCCAGTTACCTGTGAAAAAGATGGCTGTCTGCTCTGACTGGGGGCTTTTTTTGTGCCCAATTGGATGGCAAGCAAACAATTCATAGCCTGAGACACAATAGACATCCTGACCTGTCTTGCAACCTGCATAGTTCTTTATCTTGTTCCAGCTGGATTAATAAGCAAGATGGTGTTTTTTCTGTGACTTTAAATATCTTGGATGCTCATGATTTTGCTTCATTGGAATAACAGCCAAACTGCAGATAACTAGTAAGAGAAACGGCATAAATGCGTGAATAGGAGAACTAACAAAGTAATGTATATGACAAAGAAGGACATGGCAGCAATCCTGCTTGTAATTTTGATGTCTAAAATTCAATCTTTATGACAGTTTGCTCTTTTTTTGACTGCAGCATGCATGAGGATGATGCTACACTGTAAGAGACAAACATAAGAAAGCTTTTTAACGGGAGCAACTTGTTTCTGACAAAACTACAACTAAAAAAAAGCCACCGAGCTGATCAGAAGGGGGCAACCAAGAGTCACCTGCAGCACTCTATGTGCGTGTGTGTGTGTGTGTGTGTGTGTGTGTGTGTGTGTGTGTGTGTGTGTGTGTGTGTGTATAAAAAACAAGGAGTGTGACTAATGCAGTTGAGGTTGGGATTAACTTTTCCACCCTGAATATCATTCTCTTTAAACCTCCTGACACAATATGCTCTCTAGCATGCGCATGCACACACACACACACACACACACTAACACACACACAAATGCACAACCAGCATGCAAGTAGCTGACTTCTAAAATAGCAAATGTTTACTGAGATGAAAGGTTTGGCTTATTTTCTCCCCCTAAGAGGATCCAAGCCAAAATGAGTGACTGCCAACAATTTCTCTGTGAGTGTGTGCATATGTGTGTGTGTGTGTGTGTGTGTGTGTGTGTGTGTGTGTGTGTGTGTGTGTGTGAATGAAAAAGCTGCCTCCTTTGTACCTTTCGTACTTCCCTGGCATGTCTTCAAACGCTAGTGTGTAATCTAGGTCTGTGTCATTGGCATAACAAAGAGGAATGTGCGCCGGTAACACATATTATTCTTTAAAATCTGCTGTTTCCTTCTTAGTAATGAACTCTACTTCTAATGTGAGACTATTCAGAAATGTTTTCCATCCCTTCCCCACCTCTCTGTTTTCATGCCTGCTCACCCCCCAAAAAACCCCATTTCTCCCTTCTCCTCATTTATAGTTTTGAGAATTAAGGACATCTCTTCACATTTCTATATTCACTGTGCAGAGGTTTTGCTCTGTGGGATTAGTTTATGCACACAAATGTTTGCTTCAGATATCAAAAGAATAACTTAGCACCCAACTTCATTTTCAACCTAGTCCTGAAATTTCACTCCTCTCATTTTTACAAATACATCACATAATGTCAGATATGATTTGATGCATCAGACCTTTTTAAAGGTTAACGTGCTCTTTGAAGTCAAAGTTAACGTGTGAAATCTCGCCGGCTGTAATGCGGCCCTCTGTCATCAGGTACGGCCATCAGTCATCTGGGAACGCTCTCTTGGAAATCAATGGGAGCTTCTCTATTGCTGCGTTACAGAGGCGTTGCATCATATCTGATTGAAGCGTTACTATAAAAAGGAAATGCTCGATGGCTGCCACATAGATCCGTTCTCAGATTGAACAGAATGTGAGAAACAAAGTGTCTTTGTTGTATTCTGGCTTATTGATTCACAAAAGAAAAAGAAAATAAGACAAAAATAGTTTTGGCCCCATTCACACCTGATATCCATATGTAATCTGAATTAAAAACAAAACAGCCATTCAATATGATTGATAAGTAAACCTAATTAAGCTCCCAACCCAGTCTCCTGTGTTAATCTTGGTGTTTTATCCCCTGTCACGACCTGGCTTGTAAGCCATGACAAAAAATGGAGAGACATGGGTTCATCGTAAAGGTTAACGACTTTATTTAAATAACGAACTAATAGGCCGACGCCAACAGAGCAAAACGTGATGCCGGAGGGATCGAGGTTGAGAGGCAAGATGAAACTGAGGGCTGCCAGCTCTTAAAGGCTCAGGGAGACCAGCCAGGTGCTCCCAGTTACCCAAATTGAGACCCGCCCACTAAGGTACCTGCAGAAGAACAGACAAGCAGCAAAACAAGGGAGAAAACACAGAGCAGCAGGCAGCCGTCACACCCTGAACAACAAATATGTTGAGACTTTCTTTTCTTTTCTTTACCATAAAACCACACGCAGCTATGATTTAACTCAGACTAGGTTTGGGCACAAAAAATGCAGTTAGGAAAATATCATGTTTTGGCTAAAATTCCTGGTTTGTTGTCACAAAGTATAACCAGAGAATTACATCATTTCTTCTAAAAATCTTTTGGTTTTGTTCCCAACAAATTACTGACCTTGATGTTGAACTGGTCTGCTGTGTGACAGCCGCCTCGCCAAAGTGTCTCACCACCACCAAGTCCTCCTGCGTTCTGAACAGAAATTTAAGCTCACATCTTCCTTCGTTAAATCAAAATTGTGTCTTTTAAATGAATAGCTGAAACATTGATATGCTGCACATGAAATAGAGAAGAAAGTTTGCAGAAACTTCAACCTTTTCTCATGGCAAAGGGACTTCATCATCATCTGTTCCCCTGATATGGGATTCACCTTTTTTTTTAAGACACATGCATCTGCTAGAGAGCTGAAAGAAACACCATTGCAGTGAAAAACTCTTGACATTGACAGAAATGTTAACTGGCATATTGATGTGTACTGGAGTTTTGATCACATTATCTTTAGTCAGTTTCCCCAGAAACTGTGATAACAAGTGAACAAAAGAAACTTTCAGTTACTTTGAATAAAGTTATAGATTTCTTTGGTTTGAACATTTTCGCAAACATTTGGAATGGTGTCTGTAAATAACTGACCAAAATATCTAACATAGCTTATTTTTACACATTTTAAAGTATAAATCTTTCATGTTAAACACTTAAGTGCACATGTGCTTTTAGCATTTTGCTTTCATGCCGACTTGCTCTACAAACTGAGATGCACCTTTACTGTCTTTGCCGTCTGTTTCACCAAACTCCATTAAGTGCCTTTATCTCACCTCACCCTCCTCACTTGTTTCTCCCTCACTAAACCCCCCCCCCTTCTCGGCAGGATAAAATGAGAAGGACAGAGGTGAAGAGAAAGAGCAATGGTATAATAAAATCAAAGCAGGCTCATTACTGGAGGTCTCCTGAAAGGGTGAGATAGGTGAGTTTTCCTCGGCGAGCCATCCATTCCACTCTGAGGGTGATGAATTGCGTTCAATTACGACAAACAAGTGGCGTTTGTTAATGTCCCACTTTGCCCGACAAACTCGGCCTATTTGTTGTGATGCTTTTTTTATTTTTAGAAAAGACGCTTTTTGCCCTGTTACGGGTTTTTTTTCACCTGTTTGTCAGTAGCGATTAATATCCATGCGGGGGGGAAAAAAGAGAGAAAAGAATAAGCAACTCATTTTATTAAAATGACTTGACTGATCAAGAGTTATATCCCATAATTAAAGTCTTCTGTTTGAAGTGAGCGATGCACTCACACACAGCTCGAGTGATATTACACAAAACAAATTACAGAACCTTGACCCTCCGGAATAAATATTCAGTAGTTTTCCCTCGATTCAATTAAATCATATTTGCTGTTATGCTCTTTAAAAAAAAAGTCATTATCCGTGAATAGTAGGATTAAAGATCCCTGTGGGCACACATAATACCGTGTTGTTGAGGCAGACAATAAAAAAAAGACTTTTTAAATCCTTTAAACATATTTTTATTATTAATTCTTTGTCTTTTTAACATACCTAAATGAAAAAGCTAATAACACAAGAACCGTGCGTGTCAAAATAAATGTATTGGGTTTGACTTAAAATGTACCAGTTTTCTGGTTTCTGAAAATGTGCCTAGCATGTTGCTTAAATTACATCCGTTCAAAAATGGTGCAAAAAAGTCTCTTGTTCACGGTCTTTGATAAGTCACCAGCTTGGATGTTCTTTCTGTAAGTCACTTTGTGCAGAATTGCTGCCACATGATTGTAATTTATCATAAAAATAGTTTTCCTCTTAAAATCCATTTTAGCCTGGCAGGTTAATTTGTGCAGTTAACTACATTTTTTACCTTAAAGTGGCTATTTTAGTGCTATTTTTGACCCTATGTAGTGAAAAGTCTGAGAGACTGACAGATACTGCTGTTTAACACAGTGGAGCATCCAGTAACTAAAGTGCCTTGAATTGTCCTTTAAGAGTACGAAGGGGCCAGAAACAGAGTGTGAATATTTGACTACCAGGTGATTATTTTGTTTACAACTTTATTCTACTGTTAAAAATCTGCCACTGCAGGTTTAAAGCTCCTTTATGTTCTCTGTTCGTCACATTGTGATGAAGCTAGTTATCTAACGTGCAGCCTGCTAAAGGCACATCGCTGCCCCAGACAGAGCTTTCAGCCAGACACTTTTTTTTTCTTCCCCAGGCAGACAGAGTTGTTGTTAGTGCCAATCTGCTCGTCTCACGCTGGGAGAGGTGGAAAAAAAATGGGCCATGCTTAACCATTAAAAAGCAGTGTTACAGTGAGGAAAAAGGGCTTTCATGTGTGCACATAAACCCAAATACAGTGGTAAAACAAGGACGAGGAAGCAATGAAAACATGTAAACACACAAATGATAAATGCGAACTCAAACTCGAGCATGCAGACAATAAAATTACACACAACAAACGCAGCAGAAAAATTAAAAACAAATGGAGTTGCATGCGATTTTAAAGACCGAACGTGTAGTTCAGTCCTATGGAAGTGCACACATGCATGCATGAAAACAAACATGCAAGCTGATGGGCGCTACTGCATGTACACACACATTAAAACACACACACACACAAGCAGACAGAAAACAGAAAAAGTAGATGCTAAAGGGGTTAAATGGACTCGAACACTTGCAAACACAAACTCTGAGCTCTGTAAGAAAAGCTCAAAGACAACAACAGCCTCCGACTCACAAAATGTATAATGTATATACATACACATACATACACACACACACTAACTTCAGTCCCGGCAGATGAGGTTAAACACAGCTTAACACAATAGGAGTGTTTTTGGGTCAGCTGTCCCTAAGTGTGGCGCAGAGACTCTTCGCTGACACAATATCCCCTGTAACGACGTCGTATAATGGAGGCTGCAGGCACACTTTACGGCTTAGAGCGGCCTTTTTAACTGCTTAGCCTAAGCTCCTTTGTGGCACTGAAAGAGAGCAGTATAAGGGTGAAAGGAGGGGAGAGGGGGGGGGAGAGGAAATTTACTCCATCCTCTTTAGATGATAGCCAGACAATGGCCACGCGCTTAACAGATTAAACGGTCATAAGGTTTTTTTGTCGCACTGTAAACAAAGCTAAAAAGGAGGATTTTCACTTTCTCTCTCTCTCTCTCTGTTTCTCTCTTTTCTTCCCCTC
>JAPZDV010000012.1:2241149-2259166 GCA_029814665.1 Acanthurus lineatus | reverse complement strand
CAGACTGATCAGTTTGTGTTATATTTGATGACACTTTGCATGACTTTCATGTCTGTGATGTATTATGTTACATCATGGACATAAATAGCTTTTTGTTTGTTATTTTCAACGCTGACATGTGTCGAGTGCAGCATGATGACGATGACTGACTGCTGTTTGAGTGAACAGCTGATTGAGACTTTAGCACCACAGTGTTCATCTTCCTCACTAAAGCTTCACAAAAAAACTATGTAAAAGCTGAAAACCTGTGTGAGACAGTGAAACTTAAACCTCTCGTGCATAAAACCGAGGACTTCATCTAACTTTAAATGTGTTTTTCCTCATTCAGCTGCATCAGGAACCTTTTGTGCTTCTCAGATATTCAGATGTTTAAAAATACCACGTCTCATTTCAGTTTAGACCGACTCTCCGTGTGCATGTGAACCTTCACCTGTGTGTGTTTCAGGCTCATTTTGTGATATTATTTATGTTGTTCTGACTGACAGGAACAACAATAATATAAATATAAGACTGCATGGACTTTTTTTTGTCTTTGTTATTTGAAAAGCTCCGGTGCGAACGGCCTTTTGAACCTGCAGGATGCCGAAGCTTTTAGCATGTCGATTCCTCGTCTCTGCTGTCGTGACGATAGACGGGAGAAATGATTGTTTTTTTTGATAAGGGATACATATGCATAACAAACAACCTCGCTTGTTTACCTCCTCAGCATAATGTAACACACACACATGTACACACACGTACACACACAGTGGCACATTGTGGTACCTGCTGGTGTTGTCAGACTTTTAACACACAGCTGTTGGCTCAGTGCAAATTACTTCTCTGTGCAGATGATGAAGAAGAATGTAGATGAGTGTTGGAGGAGGGAGGTGGCAAGGATGGGGGGATGAGAGAAGAAACTGAAGGAATGGTTACAGGTAAGGAGAGAGAGAAGTAAAAGTGAAGGACAGATGAAAAGATGTTTAATAAACGGGGGTCAAATGGGAGAATATGGTAGAAGCAGATAACACTGATATTATAATACCATTAGTCTATAATCACTTAAAAAAAAAGGATCATAATCTTTTATTTTATTACCTGAGAATGAGCCGTTAATCTTCACAGAGTGTCTCCTCTTCCACAGTTTGCCACGTGGCACCACCTTGTTCCTACAGAAGCCCAGAGCAGACAAACAGAACGACAACTCCAGAGACGACCTTTCACGTTTTTGCAGGTTTCCTGTCAACCCAAAGCTCTCCTGCAGGTGTGGAAGAGGCAGGTGAGCGAGGGGATGTTCAGCTGCAATCTGCAACGTCACTGCATGATGCCACAAAATACCACAAACATTAAAACAGGTGTTTTTACGGAGACTTCAGGCACTTTTCAGCCACGTTTGTGGCAATAAAACCAGGTGTTTAAAGCTAAACATGTTCTTTTCCTCCCTCTTACCAAGAGTTTCAGCTCCTGACCGAACCAGATGTTGACCACAGCGCTGTCACAGCATGAAGCTGAACGCTGAAACCTACAGGAACTTTAAGCTTCGGTGTGTTTTTTGTTTGCAGAAAGGAACGACGACAGCATGAATTCTGCCAGCCGGGTCGCTGTGAAGTAAACTCTTCCCAGTTGGTGCGACATTGTTCATCATTCGCAGCCTGTCTCGTCTCACTTCCTCTGCTTTCTTTATCTCTCTTTCTTCTTCTTGTTCATTGTCTGCTGCCTTCCTTTCATTTACTCCACTTTCTCTCGTTGTTTCTCTTTCCTGGTGTCCTGTTTTTCCTCTGTTTTTGTTCTCTCTCTCTCTCGCTTTCTTTCGAGCAGACGGTGATTCTGACAAGGAGACAGCCAGACAATTCCCTTTTTTCCACTAGAGTACATTTGATTATCTTTTGACTTGGAGTGTGCAGCAGGTGAGCTTTGTTTCGTTTCACAAATTCAACTGACGTCCCTCACACACACATCCACACACACACACACAGGGACACACTTACAAACACACACAGCAAACTTTATTACATCTGAGCTAATTTGAAATGTGTTTTTTCTCTCTCTCTCTCTCTCAGCCCTGTTATGATGAACGCAGCGGGTCTGCTTCTGATTGCCTCCAGCTCCGATCGATGTCATTCATGCAGACAAACGGAGACAAAGTGATAGCAGGTTGGGATTTGATAATTTAGGCAAAAAACAGCAGAAGAAGAAATGTGTTTCGGTAGATGATGAGGCAGGTGGGGGATAAAAGAGGGGAGAGAAAAATAAGAAAAAAAAAATTAAGAAAAGAAAGGAAAAACAAATCAGTGCTCTCCGACAGCTGCTGGATGTTCAGCTCAAACAGTGGGAACACACACACACACACACACACACACACACACACACACCCCATACGCACATGACACATATACATATGCAGTGATTGTGTAATTGTAAAAATGTATGAATGCAGAAAAACACAAAACACATGCTAAGTGTATTAATGCACTGACACATTCATAAAAAAACATGCGCACACACACACATACACACACACACACACAAGCCAGTGAACCCCCGCTGACTTCCTCTCCTCCTCGTCGAGTCGACAGCCTTTAGATAAATCAGTCATCAGAGCAGCGAATGAGTGAGCTGGCTGTTCTACCAATTATTTTAATGAGAGCATAAGCTCACCCAATTCATCTGAGCGCCCCCCCTCCACTCCACTCACACACACACACACACACACACACACAAACACACACACACGCACCTCAGGGAAGACCAATATCATGCTACTGAAAGAGTTTATTGGCTCTTTTGTTTTTGCTTCAGAAAAATGAGTCATGAAACAGAAACACGTCAGATTTGCTGGGATTAGATTTCGTGGCGTCGCCGCATCAAAAACACTGTGATGCACGTCGACGTCTGGAGCCGCAGCCAAGTCGCTCCTGGGTGCATCATGATGCTACGAGCGAGAGGGCGAGAAGGTTCAATTCCTTCAAAGCTGGAGAGAAGCTTGAGAAGAGAAGAGCAGAGCGTGAACACAGCTGAGTTTACCTCCTGTAAGATGCGTTCATGCTCATCTGCCAGGTAACAGAAACGGCAGATTTCAGACGAGCGAAGGACTCGATGTGCAGTGGGAGGAAGGTTAACCCATGCGGGGGTCACAGAGAGTGTGTCATCAATGAAAACACCGCAGGCTTTAAGTTTGCAACAGCCAAGAATTTCTCTTTTTATAAGTTGCTCTTAAATGCTGCGTCGTAGCAAGACAACGTCAGGAACAGAGAGCGTTTCTTGATCTGCTTCCTCTCGAGTTAAAGCTTTGTTTAGTTTAGTTCAGGTGACTAAATATCTTTGATTTTTTTAAAAAAAAGTATAAATCCTGATCACTCTTGCAGGAAATCAGTGACTTTTGACTTTTGGTTGGAGAAGAGATTGGAGCAGCAAAATCCAGAGACAAAGTCAGATTTTTTGTCCAGCTGTTAATCCACTTTGACATCCTGTCTGAAAATTTTTTTCACTTTTACAAAAGGAAGTTTTTCAGAGACATGAAAGCATCGATCGTTTGTCTAATAAATCAGCTACATAAAACATTTTATTTGGATTTATACTTTTTCCATTTGGGAACAAATTCCTCTCGTGGTTTGGTCATAAATCAATTGTTACACAGGTTGCAATGAACTTAATTATCTAATCAATCTCTGTAACCCAAATGAAGATAATCATTGATGTAATCAGATTTGTTTTAGCTCATTTAGTGAATGCTCTTAAAGGACCAGAGATGTTTTTGTTGTTATTTCTCTGAATGAGGAAAAGAAAAATGTTTCAGAAGCTGTTTCTACTTTTTTTTTGCATCTCTGATCTCAATCTTACATCTTTATGATTTAACAATTTCAAAATTACACACTTCATAACTGAACTCTTTCACATCGATTTACAAAAACTAAACAAGAGATCATTATGTTTGAATGTTTTTCTCTCATTTCAGATTATTGTCCAGTTATTGATATTTTCAGTTTTTAACAGTGTCCTTAACTTGTGAATAAAATATCTTAGCTTGTTTTAATGATTAAAGAAGATATAGCGCATTGTCTTTGTCCATGTTTATAAAAATGTGTATGTTTTATGAAAGTAAGTCTTGAGGCTGTTCATGCTTTAGATTTTTCACAGATGTAAATGTTACTGGATGAAAGATTTTCTTCAACAAACTTAAGAAAAAAATTTTTTTCCTCAGTGATGCTTTTAGAACCGAGCTTACAAGTGTACATGAACCAGATCTACAGCAAAAAAAATCAGCACAGTCCAGAGGTTTCTATTCACACAAGGTCCAAAAAAACAGGCACACACACACTCTCACACACACACATTCATGAACACACTTCTCTATCCACACACACCTCAATCCAGCTCCTCTCAGAGTCTCTCTGAAAGGACCAAAGATCAAACCCGAGCAGAAGCAGGAGGACAGAAAAACCCGGCTGAGAAACTGACCATAAGTCTGAGAAATGAAAGAATGCTTGAATGGATTCTTTGCTTCTTTCTGTCGTCCTGCGAAAGAAACTGAACAATACGAACAGAGAGAGAGAGAGGGGGAGAGAGGGAGAGAGAGGGGGAGGAAGCCAGAGGGGCCACAAAGTAAGAACAGCAATTACAGGTGAATACCAACCTCCCCTCCTCCCCAAGAGGGAAGACGCATCAACACAGAAACCAGAGGGAAAATAATGAATATTAAAAGAGACAAAGACCCCGGCTGAGAGAGAGAGAGAGAGAGAGAGAGAGAGAGAGAGAACAAGTTGAAAACATTTCATTTTGTCCTGCTGCTCATGATGAGAGACAGCCAGATAATTGAGACCAGGGGATCTGCGAGCTTCATCATTATATTCAACTTATTTTAAGAAGTATTAAGTAATGTCTGACCTTTACAGGGCCGCCAACAAAGAGGAGGAAAGAGAGGAGATAAGGAGCGAGAGAGCAAATTCTCTCATCACTCCTCTCATTCTCTTTTCTTTTCATCTCCTCCACCCGTATCCTTTATTTTTTTTCTTTTACTCCATCTTTCCTCTGTTATTCTAGTCTTATTTAACCTTTCTCTCTCTCTCTGCTCACCTCTCTCCGTCCTTTTGATCTCTTCTTCTCTCAGACGTTCGATTCATCCTGTTATTTCTTTTCCTTTTCTTCCCCTCCTCATCTCTGTTCTCACCCTTTCACTCCCCCTTGTTATTCCTCTTCCTCTCTCTATATCTTTTCCTCTTCAACCTCTTACTCTTTCATTAACCTCCTTCACCTTCTCTCTTTTCCTCCTCCTCCTCCTCCTGCCATACTCGCTCTCCTTCTTCCCCCCTCTTCCTCCTCCTTTTAACACCACCCCCCTCTTCCTCTCTCTTTAGTACTAATCCATAAGGACTCTTGTAATGACAGTGTGTGCAGACTCCAAAGGCCTTGCAGGCTTCACGCTGAATTACCCAGTTAAACACACACACACACACACACAGCCGCACACACACACGCATGTTTGAAGCGACGAACACACGCATGCTGATGTGATGCCAGCTAACGAGGGAGATGCATCAGCTGCTAACGAGGAGCGAGGCTCTGACAACACCTTGTAGTTTAATGACATCTGCTAATCAGCAATGATGGCAGCAGACACATAAACACATGAAACAACCGCATACATATTTACATGCTCCTACACACACACACACACACACACACACACGTGCACTCACACACATGCTCTTTTTAAATTTGGTTTTATTATGAATTCTTTTGATTTGTAATCATCAGTCAAAGTCATGGTGAGTGTCACTCAGTTAGATTTGAAGTGGCGGAGCAGGAAGAGAAAAGATCAACCTGTTTTCAGTCGCAGGTCGTGAAGTGTCGGCGTCTTTGTCGCTTCCTTCTGCGTTTTATGCAAACGCAGCTTTAGCACCTGTGTGCGATGTGCAAAACTTTCCTGCTGAAAAAGCCTTTTCGCTGTGTTAACGTTGTAAAATGGTTCCTGTTTAAGTAGTTTTAGCAAACTAAACTACTTGATATCGGTTTTAAAAAAGCATTGGTCTCATTTTTAGTTCCACACACTCTTAAAAGCAGCTGTCTGAGGCTAAAGCGACCCACTGCTTTTACAGGATCTCCACCTCTTTAGGGACACTGCGGCCCTTTCAGCTGCATTTGCTGGGATTGCATAACTGTTTTGTTGTTGTTGTTGTTGTAGTTGAATCAATAGAATTGATTAATCGTGCAAAATGACTCTTAACAAAAATGAGAATCTCCTCTCTGAGGCACTGCTGCTTACAGGAACAAAACTTTGATGCGCTTACATGCTCTATTTGTTTCTGTTAATTCTGAGAGTGTTTATGTTTGTGCCATTGTGTGTGTGCGTGTGTGTGTGTGTGTGAGTGTGTGTGAAATATATCGGTATAGGCACTCTATGCTGTGTTTGAAAGCGCTATCTCCTCACTGCAGCTGGATAGAACACAGATTGGACCGGAGCTATAAATACTCTCTCTGAGACACACACACACACCATAAATACACCTTGACGCTGAGCTTGAGCTCTGTCCGCTCTGCCAAACCCGATTAAACAGGAAATAAATCACTATAACACACACATACACACACACACAGAGGCACACACACACTCACACACACACATACATTTTAGCACATACACATGATACAGATTCATGTACCTGAACACACACACACACACAAAGAGAGCTCAGGTGTGAGACTTTGCTGCGACTTTAAGACGTTTGGTGGAAACAATTTGAATCCTGCCAGTTGAACTTGACACTTTCAGTGTGAAACCTGATTAAAGTTGAAATAAATCAGTGCAGCAGAAGAAGAGCGTCCTCACCCTGATGTGGACTTAAGAGTGGAAATATATCGATTGTTTTCTGTAAGTTACCTGTAAACACTTAAACCATAAATATAACATCCTCATTTTAGAGATATTCAGTGAGAATTTTAGTAAAGTTAGTTTGCATTAATCGATACCAGAATAACAAGCAACCAAAACAAAAGTAAAGTTGTGAAACTAAACTATTGTTTTCTTGTTTTTTTCCTATTAATTTCATAGTGTCTTTCAAACAAAGCAAATCTGAACTTCTCAAGAAAAGAACTTATGTAAAAAAAATGCAGGATGACCAGATATTTTCCAGACTTTATCTTGTCAGCTCCCTGTTTCAAAGTCTGTGTCATGTCCCTTTAAGCCCATGTGTGATACGAGCATGTGCACGTCCAAAAAATGCAACGCAAGCGTAAGAGCATGATGATGTTTCTGTCTGACTTTCCTGTGTGTTCGACCCAAACTCATCACCTCAACTTAACAGAGTTTTTCCAGTATAAAAGCCTCTTAAAGGGACAAACTGTCGTTGTGTCCTACATGTCTGACAAATCTGTACACTGTTATAAGTTAATATGGAAACAAAAAAAGGCAACAACCCTCCAAAAAAGCCTTTGTTACCTGTAATCACACCAATTATCACCCACATTGTCAATACTCCGCCTTTAACTACAAGTTATTAGCAAAACGGACATGTTCAGTTACTCCCAGGAATGAAGACACAAACGCTGAATCACTTGCATGCCAATTTGTTTCCACCAGTGACCTTTTGAACTTTTCAACATGCAAGAACTAAACATTGGGACTGAACTTGGATGACTGTTGTGGTTTGGGGTGCATTTTCTTGTGCATCGACACATTGTTTACTGGTGGGACTGTCTTAACCTCATTAGCCTGCGTCTGGCTGATTAGCATTAGGCTCTCGGGTGCAGAGAAAAACAACAATTACTGATCGTTATCACCATTTATTTAAATAATGAAGCAGCCTGGGCTTTGTATTGGCAAACAAAAGGTCAGAAATTAGCAGAGAAAAGCTCTGAGTGTGTGTGTGTTTGTTAGTGTTAGTGGGTTTGTGTAGATTAATGACTATTCATTGATAAATATTGCACTAAATACATGTATATTTATAATTGAATCGTATTGAAATGCTCCAAACTGTTTAACAATCATTTGTTTTCTTAAATTGCATGAAATTACTTCTGAAATCTGATGCTAAAAGCTTTACTTTGCAATTGAAGAGGGTCGCAATTATTAAGAAACTCTCTTCCATCAGTTTATAATCAAAGGTCAGGAGTTCAACAGAGATTTTAAAGATATTAATTAGTCTACTGGGACTTGGGATTTAGTGGCATCTAGTGGGGAGGTTGCAGATTGCAACCGACAACCTTAAGTGGCTGCAAAACTCATTAAATATTGAATCTAGTGTTGGTGTTTGGTTTGACTTTTCTGGGCCACTGTAGAAACTCTGTGGATCTGCTGCTTCTCTAAACATAAAGGGCTCGTTTATTATCAGGCGATAAAGCACCGACGAAAACACAATTATGAATTTTAATTTATATTTCTGCCATATTTTACCAACAGGTCTCTCTTTATGTCATACACTTGGACTTTAAAATGTCATAAATTCAAATGGAAAACAACTTTTGGGCCATAGTTTAGAGCCAAATTCAGCCCCCAGACACAGATGAACCTCAGTCTGATTGAAAACTTTGTTGCTGATGCTGTTTGTTGATAGTTGAAAACATAGTTAGAAGTCCAGTGAACAGTGTTTTTAAGTAGTTTTGCAGCATCCACACATGCTGCCCTGATACACCACCGAGAACGTCATGTGACTGTCATTTCACGCCGTGGCACAGAAGAGCCAGTTTGACGGTCGTCAGTGTGAAGCAGCAGGTCATGATGAAACCGCCCCCCCTTCCTCAGCTGAATCTCCTGATAGCATGTGAGAATCAGATAAATTGGTTTACAAGCGGCTCTAAGAGAGAAAAATTGAAACATGAACAGAGGAAAACAGAAGAAAAAACAATATTAAGAGTAATAACTCCAATTTTAAAAAAGCTGCAGCGTATTTGTCAGAATTAGTCTGCGAACTGGTGCCAGACTCTCCGTCTAACTTGTTTAGGATGGAAACATGCCTCTGATGTGATGTCGCAGGATTTCAGTGATGGAGCTCCGTTTTTGTCTGAGTGTGTGCTCTGATTGGGCCTTTGGTACATGTTCGCTCCCGCTCCTGCCGCCGCCGCCGCCGTCGCCGTCACTGCTGATGTTGTTGTTGTGGTGAATCACAGTGTTTCAGTGCGATAAGGGAACAGCAGCAGCTGAATGCTAAAAGGCCGATTGAAGATGGTGGTAATTACTGTCTCGCCTTCACCGTGGAAACATATCTGTTAGCATGTCACGCACAGTTGTCCCCGGCTCATGTGTGTGTGTGTTTGTGTGTGTCTGTGTTATGTGTTTGTGTGTGCAGGAGTGTATTTCAGTGTGATGCCTTCAGGTGCATTTGCCTCCCTGTGTGTGTTCATTTAGATGAGCTCATCTGCCTATAAATGGATGCCGCTCTGTACGTGTGTGTTTGAGTGTGTCTGTTCAATCTCAGCGCCTGTTGTGTTTGTGGATTTCAGTGTGTGTGTGTGTGAGTGTGTGAAGGCATATATGCAGTATTTTGATGGGCGTATCATCAAATGTGTCCATTGTTTAACTTTCTTTGTTGGATCTTTTGGTTTCTTTGGTTTCTCTTCCTCTCTTTTTCTCTCACTCACACACACACACCCACACATGAACACACACACAAACACACACAAACATAAACACACGCTAATCTCTTTTTTACATTAAGACAGAGACCATGTTAAAGATGCATGGTGCAGCTCACTGCTGTTGCCAAGATTTAAATTAAGTTCTGCGTTTGGTTCTGTGCAGATATTCATCCACTTATCACCATTTAAATGTTCTTCCCTCGGAGAGACGGAGGACAAAAAGTACTTGCAATTTAGTAATATGTGTGTATATTTACAATAATGACTTAAATCACTTTGCTTAAACCTGTCGGAAAAGGTAAAAGTGATAATAGTGCGAAGATGAAATCAAGAGTGTAAAGTATGTAGTGAGAAACTGACTGATGTCATGATTCACACCTTGTAGTTTTGCACTAGAGGCGTTTTTAGTTGTCACTCCTTTGGCATTTAGTTTCAAATTTAAAGAATTTCAAGAGAAAATGATCTGGAGGAGACATTCGCCACCGCTCAGCTGTTTTTTAAGCTCAGATTTACACACACAAGCAGGGAAAGTGCTATTTTACGGCTTCACAGTTCCATGTTTTGACCACTAGGGGGCAAATTAATTCTTAAACAAGCCAATAGGCACATAGCTGTTACATAGCAGGCCTGTCATGGCAGAATTTACAGTATTCAGATGCCCATTTTTACACTTTCAGCAGACACGAAGCAACATCGTGTTTGTTTGCTGCCGTGTTTTATTCAAAAGTTCTCGCCTCTTTAAGCATTTTTTTGTTTTCAACCAACGCAGGTAAACAAATATCAGACTCTTTGCTAGATTTTGCGTTTGCACAGTTGAGTTCTGTCTATCTAATGGATCACAGTCATGGATGTTACTTAATTACACACAGGTGGCATCCATTAAACTGAATATCTGACCTTTAAAAACAACAGGCTGCTTCAGTGATTATTCAGCTGTATCAATGTAAGAGGTGAAAATACCAAGATTTCATATTTGCACTTAATACTGAGCCATTTGTTGTATTTTAGATCAGTGTATTTTTCATTTCGGTGTAATTTAAAGTTTTTGTAACATAAATTGTATTGTTCTGAACCAATGAAACATTAAAATAAAATGTTCTGTCAGCTAATTGGACCTCAGCAGGTGTGTGTATGCGTTAGAGACGGCAACTCAAGCCAAAATACTAATTGATAATCACTGATAACTATTAAACCATTATTTAAAAATCCCCCCACATGCATGAAAACAGCGTGCACATACAGAGAGAGACGGCAGTGAAAAGCACATTTACCAGGATTTGCGTCCACATACTTTTGTCCGCATGTTGTGGAAGTTGAAAAATGTTAGTAATTAGTTTTTTTCTTGCATGTTAACAAAACAAAAATCATTATTTTTAATTCAAACCTCTCTGAGAGTTTGCCTTGACTTCACTCCAGCCATAATAGCCGTTTTTTTTTTTTTTTTTTTACCCAGAGGCACAGCAGCAGATTAAAAAATGGTTTTTCAGCCTCGAGACAATTGAGACGTGTGTTGTGCAGAGGAGTGCGGTGGCCTCGTACGAGAGCGCCGTCGGTAGTGTTTTCTGCACTAACTGTGAGTCTCCGGTGAGCGCGGTGGGCTCGCGGCGCAGCGCAGAGTTTGGTTATGTGTTTACTCAGAAAATCTCATCTCCTCTGAATCAATACTCCATTTACCACGAAGCTCACAAGACTCCAGCTGAGTAAGGAGGCCGGCACTCCTCCGTCCAGTCACTCTCTCTCTCCTCCTCCTCCTCCTCCTCCTGGCTCCTTCTCCTGCATTGTGTTTCCTTTCATTCGGCTTGATTCCTCCTCCTCCTCCTCCTCTCCTCTCTCCATCCAGCAATCACCTCTTTTTCTGTGTGTGCATTTTTGATTTCATTCCTCTTCTTTCTCCTGTTTTCTTTTCTCATTTTTTTGTGTCCCTCTTCTTGTTTCTGTCTGTTCTCTCTTTCATGTCCTGCCATCTTCTTAAATCCTAATCTCATCTTTATTTTCATTCTCTCTCCGATTCTCTGCTTTCCTCTCCATCTTTCCTCAAATCCACTTATCTTTCCTTCCTCTTTTCTATGTCCATTTCCTATTTTATCAATCCCTCTTCCTCTTCCTCTCCATCTTTTCCTCGTCCTCCTCTCTCTCTCTCCTTCTCAGGTGTTTCATTTTTGCTTTCCTTTCCTTTTCTTGCCTCCTCGTCTTTCCGCCCTTTTGTTATTTTTACCCACACCTGCTCTTTATCCCTCATTTTCTTGCTCTTCTCCTGCTTCTGACATTTCACTTCCCATCCTCCATCCTCCTCTCCCCATCTTTGCTTCCTCTCCTCCTCACCTCTCATTTTTCTTCCCTCCGCTCCGTATGTTTCCTTTGACTTTCCTCCACAAACCTCTTTGTTCCCCTTCCTCCGTCTCTCATTACTTCTCCTTCTCTTCTTTCTTTGTCCCTTCCCTTTGATGTCCCCCCCCCCTTTTATCACGCCTCTCTCATCCTCCCTTATCCCTCCATCCTCTCCTCTCATAAAACCAATTTCCCCACAGGTCGTGTGGGGTCTGTTTGTGTGTGTGCGTGTGTTTATGCGAGTCAAGCAGCAGCTGTATTAAACACTTAGCCTTTTTCCTCTCCTGAGCCGAGACAATTTATCCGTTGCTCAGGGCGAGAGGAGTGAAATGGCTAAATCACATTGTGCCATTAATTTAATTAGCTTGTAATTGACATTTTAAATGCTTCACATTTAAATTAGCTGGCCCCGACGTCGCAATGGAAGTCACGGCAACTGAGAAATTGATTAAATCTCAGCAAAGCGGCAGCAGAGGAAAAAAAAAAAAAGGAGAAAAAAAAAGAGGGTGACGAGAAACGAGAGCACAGAATCGTGCAGGAAACATACGAAGGCTGAGAGGAAGAAGAGCTGGAGAAAAGGTGAAGGTGGAGGGAAACAAGAGCAGGTGGTGATGGAGAGAGCGGGAGGAAGGAGAGGAGTGTCTGATGGAGATATGAGGAGGAAGCGTGTTGAGGAGAAACCAGGAGGGAGAAGTCTGAGTGTCAGCCGGAAACAAACTGTTATCTTCTCCTCGCCAGATGTTGCAGAGGTGAAAGGTCACTTGTCCTCCGGCTCGTCCGGCCCAATCAAATCCCTCCATCATTAAAGCTTTGGCCAGAGGAGGAAGAGTCGACCGGACTCGAGACAAAATGCTTCTTGTTAACTGTGCAGCTGCACCGCAGAGGTCAAAGGTCATCAGTGAAGTATACAACATTAGATATGCAGCGAGGACGACGCAGGTTATTTACAGAAATATGTTTGAATGTGAATAACATCAGACGTCTCCATGGCTTTTGACTCTTTTGCATTTCACAAAACAAAAAATAAAATACATACAGTCACTGTAGTTAATGTTTTTTAACTTGAACCGGAGTTTCTCTCTTTTTCGTTTGAGTTTTTGAATAAACTTCTCCACATCTGGCGGCTTGTGAGCTCCGCTCCCTGCGGTGCGTCCGTTATGTGCCGGTCTCAGTTT
The DNA here is from genome assembly GCA_029814665.1 of Acanthurus lineatus. NCBI lineage: Eukaryota > Metazoa > Chordata > Actinopteri > Acanthuriformes > Acanthuridae > Acanthurus > Acanthurus lineatus. The sequence continues at coordinate 2,246,114 of JAPZDV010000012.1, read as the reverse complement.
AAACACGCACATGTCACGACATTATAAATGTGTTGGAAGTGTTTTGTCATTGATGCTTTAATTTTATGCTTGTGCAAAGGTCACAGTGTGACAGGCAAACTTTTCTCTGTTGATTGCATCTGCAGTTACATAAAGACCTCACAGCCAATGAGAGTGTGTTCTCCATGTAGTGAAACAGAGAGCAAAGGCGTGGAGTTCAGGTCGCCGTGTGTGGATGATTAGAAAAAGGATCTATAAATCTTTTAAAACGGAGGATAACAAAGATTTAAAAAGAAAAAAACATGTTTTATAAAGATACAAGGGATGTTTTTGTCTGCAGTTATTTTCATAAAATGATGAGAAACAGCACTTTCTTGTTGCTTTATAATGAAAACTGTAATGAAAAGTTTGGACGGACGACTTCTGTCTGAACTCCAGCCAGCACACTGCAAACAATTGATTCGGGTCATTGACTGAATTAATACGATTAGCATGGCTCTTGTCAGATTCTGATGAGTTTCTGAGTGTGTGTGTGTGTGTGTGTGTGGGAGAGAGAGAGAAATTTTGAATTAATATGATTAGTGTGGTTCTTCACAGTGTCTGCGATGTGTTTGTGAGACAGAACAAATGATGGGGAAGAGTGTGACGGATAGACAAGGTAACAATTTAGAAAGAACAAGAGCTGCGAATTAATGTGGTTTGACTCTTCTGAGCGTCTCAGAGCCAGAGAGGAGGAGAGAGGAGGAGGAGGAGAAAGAGAGAGAGGAGGAGGAGAGAGAGAGAGGAGAAAGAGAGAGGAAGAGAGAAGAGGAGAGAGAGGAAGAGAGGAGGAGAGTGAGGAGAGAGGAGAGGAGAGAGGAGTGCAGAGAGGAGGAGAGAGGAAGAGGAAAGAGAGAGGAGGAGGAGATGGACAGAGAAAGAAAGAGGAGGAGGAGGAGGAGGAGGAGAAGAGAGAGAGGAGGAGAGAGAGAGGAAGAGGAGAAAAAGAGGGGAGAGGAGGAGAGAGGAGGAGGAAGAGGAGGAGAGTGAGGAGAGAGGAGAGGAGAGAAAGAGTGGAGAGAAGAGGAGAAAGTAGAGAGAGGAAAGAGAGAGGAGGAGGAGGAGAGAGAGGAAGAGGTTAGAGAGAGGAGAGAGAGGAGGAGGAGGAGAGAGAGGGAGAAGGAGGAGAGAGGAAAAGAGAAGGAGGAAGAGTAGTAGGAGAGAGGAGGAGAGAGGAGAGGGGAAGAGAGAGGAAGAGAGGAGGAGGAGGAAAGAGGAGAGAGAGAGAGGAAGAGGAGAGAGAGAAAGAGGAGAGTGAGAAGAGAGGAGAGGAGAGAAAGGGTGAAGAGAGGAGAAAAGAGGAAGAGGAAAGAGAGAGAGAGGAGAGAAGAGGTAGAGGAGGAGAGAGAGTGAGGAAGAGGAGAGTGGAGGAGGAGAGAGGAGGAGAGAGAGGCTGTGTGAGTAACAGTGTGTATGAAAGTGTGTATCTGCGCTGCATATATCAGTATGTGTGAAGAAGAGAGTAGAAAACCAGAATGACTGTCGATGTCAGCACTTTTCATCTATTTTCAAAGAGCCCTTCACACACACACACTCACACACACACACACACCCACACCCACACTCACACACACTCACACACACACACACACACACACACACACACACACATACAGACAGGTATCCGGCTGCTGCCTGATCTCTCATCCATGATTTTTTAATAATCTTTTCGCCGCAGTTCTTCAAAGAAGAGTCCGTCACAACGCCGCCTGTTTGATCTGCCCGCTGTCATCAGCAGACAGTGGACGGAGGAGGAGGAGGAGGAGGAGGAGGAGAGGCGGAGGAGGAGGGGAGGGAACGAAAGGTTTGCCAGATGTGCTGCTGAAGGATTCATTAAGAAAAAAAAATAATGCAGCTCATTATTAAGAATCAAGGTTAAACATAAACAGTCAACTCTGACAAACATGAGAACTTTTTATTCAGAATCAAACCAGTAGATGTTTGGAAACATGTTCTCAGCTGGATGTGTTGGAGATGATGTTCAAACTACAACTAGTTCAATAAAAAAAATATCTTCATTCAACCAGAGAGCGAACATCTATGATGCTACAGATCACAACTGACCAGTTCAAAATGTCAAAACTGACAGGAGCGGTTATGAGCCTGTGTCGCAAATCATGTTGCAGAAACAGACCCTTCATGATGTTCTTGAAGTATATTGGTCGATCACTTCGTCTGCAGCTCTTCTGAACAGAGTCTGCAGCCAGAAAATTGCTTATTTAGACAAATAAGACTGAAAATCAGTGCACAGACTGAAAATCAGTGGATGTCTTCAGTGTTTAAACATGCAGATGACAACAGAAACAAACAAAATTCAACTTGAATAAACTTCTGTATTCTATTTGGTGGACGTGTTCATCAAGTTTCACAACAAAAGCATGAAACTCCTTAAATAGCAAAACACATTCATAACCTTGTATGTTCACTTTTGAGCAGATGCGTTGCCATCATGCAGAAACGTATATATTTATAATTCACTCAGATTTTAGTGGAAATCTGGCAACTATCAATGATAAAAGAAAAGAAGAGCTGTAAAGAAAATAGAAAATTAAGATGCTCCTCTTTACATATTATTTTGAAATCCCCCAGCTGAGCATCTGAACCGTGGCCTCGCGGTTCGCCGCACGTCCGCCTGTTTAAAAGCTGAAGTTAAATGAGGTAAATTCAGCGTTCAGTAACGCGTCATTGCATCGTAGTTTCCACCGTTTTTTCTCTAATAATAACGTTAAAAAGAGAGTTTAGGAGTGAGGATGAGTGTCAACATCTTTACCTTTCTTTCTGCTTTAAAAAATCTTTTCTTTTCTTTGTCCTTCTTCTTCTCCCTTCCTTTTCCCCCTCCTCTTGTCTCCTGGCTGCATTCATTCCCTTCACTTCAATGAAGATCTAAAAGGCCACTGACCCTCATCACCAAATGCATTACAAGCACTGGACAGCGTGTGTGTTTGTGTGTGTGTGTTTGTGTGTGCGTGTGTGCGTGAGATTGAGACACCAGCAGCTCGTTCCTGCAGAATGAGTTTTCCCCTCTATATGGATGAAAACCTGTTGACCTTCCACAGATGAAGGTTTAGTTTTCTGCCTTTCATAAACTGTATTCATCCCCCAGAAGGATTTTTTATGGTTCACGTAACACTGATGAAAGATATTTCTGCTCAAGGCTTTTGTTGCAATTTATCAGGTCCAATTAGAATTTGTTTGATAATGATATATTATTATACTGCGACCTCAGAGGGAACTTGTTTCCGAGAGGCTGATGTGTTCATTTTTTTTTTTTTTTATATAAACTCAGACCTCAAACAAAGTTCAAGTTGGCAGAATAACTACTGTTTTTAATTAGTCTGCAAAGCGCATAATAAACTCCAGGTAGCCATAGCAACAGCACTTCTGTTTGAGGCTACATCATCAGTTAAGTTTCACGAGCTTAATGAACTTTACGATGAGTAAAACTTCCTGTAAAGAAAGCGTGAAGCAACACAGAGCCAGTAATGTTGTTTTTCATGTGCTGACAAAAAGTTTTATTTATGATAAAACAATGATTTTTAAGGTTAAAAGAGACTGTTTTCCCAAAGGTGATGTCATGGGTTGTTTCAGCACAAAAACAGATGCAGGATGTTTATGTTCGGTGATGAAGCCCTCTAGTGGTCGGAGGACTTAAGGTAACATTGTTTTAAATGAGCATTTTCAAACTTAAAGGAATCGACCTATTTTTAATGTGGCTGCTAAAATCACAGTAAAATGTGTAAAAATGCTTTGGTATGACTTTACTTTCCTGACTTTGTTTTCCTGGTCTTGCAGCTCGGGTGCTTGGACGTGGACCTGAGAACCTGCATGTGCTCCTCTGATGAGATAACATGACTGTGACTTCTGGGATTCCTTCACTTCAGTCACCTGCGTTATGTTGAAATGAAACTGCATTGAGGAGCCGAGAAGCATCAACTTTACTGAAGCCATGATAACAACACGAGTTGCAGTGAGCATCGAGCTGACTGCAGTAGGAGATGCAGCCATGATACACAGTCCAAAACTAGGAGACGTTTCCACAGGAGAGGAGCTTAAGGGCTGAAGGTTTTGGAGATTTGACCCTTCATCCTTGGACTGCAGTGTTGACCATGAGCTTTTTTATGATGTGATGATGCTTCACCGTTAAGTGCTGAATTTTGCTTTGGATTTTAGGTTGAAAAGAAGCTAATATGAGTGAAACATGATCCTTTATCTCAGTTCTTGTGAGTTCACATGCTGCAGTTTTCTGGATCACCTGTTTAATCCTTCAGGACTTGTTGAAGCAGCCTGATCGAAACGAACTGCATCTGTCCAGCCTGAAAGTATCAAATGCATTGATCACTTTTTTTACCTTCTTTAAGACAGAATGAGCCTGTTTTTGTTCAATCCTTCTAAGGTGAAAAGAGTCTGTTCTTGAAATTTATTTATTATGGTTCTTTGAATGTATTTCCTGAACAAAGAAAACCCCCCCCAGATTTCTCACAGAATCGTCCAGTGTAGCTTTTGATGAGACTGTGTGTCTTCGAGGTTGTTTGGGGACGAGGACTTCAGCTTCAGGTTTGTCTGAATTCAGTGTTATGAAATTGCAAGTCATCCAGTTTCTGTGCTTTAAGCTGTTGTTTAAAAGTTGTTCAAGACATGTTTGAAGTGGAAAGCCAACGGCAGAAGAACCATGAGGCCCAAATACAAGTATTAACATTAGTGGAGAGTCAAACCTCGAATTGTGCATATTTGCATTGACGAAAGATTAAAGATTTTAATCTTTGTGATGATTTGTGATGATGATGATGATGAATAAGACGAGTTCATGACCACAATTTGTTTCATATCCTCGACCAAAATTTTCAGTGTAATGACGATGAATGTTAACTAACCCGGGGGCCAGAGCGGGCGACGTAGAATCCAATTTGAAACTGCTGGCTAAGGCTAAACGTAGATTTAATAAAATAG
>JAPZDV010000012.1:2179961-2224214 GCA_029814665.1 Acanthurus lineatus | reverse complement strand
AAACATATTTACAGCCTGGTTTGAAAAATGGTTTTCTGTCTACAGCTTCTCCACCATCCCATGAAAACTCTGAGGGGGATGAATTTTTTTCTAACTCAATTATTTTATATTTAAGCTCAAAATTCGGCCATTTTTGCATAAATGAGGGTGTGGCCTTGATGATTGACAGCCTGTTGACAGCTAGCCGGCGTCCAGGATGAGATTTCTGAGGCTTCACTTTTGCTCTGGCAGAAACCAACGGTGACGTTACGGAGGGTTTGTCCAGTATTTTATATAGTCAATGCTTATTGTCCGAAAAGTGTTGAAAGTGTTAAATGAAAGAGTTAGACTTGTTAATATGTATATTAGAAAGGATGTAAACCCAGGAAGGAAAAAGCTTCATGCAACAGCATTAATACCTTCAGAAAACGCTCTAATTGATTATCTAAGTGATTGATTAATGAGACAGCCAGAATTTGCATTTTCTTCTGGTTGCTGTTCTGATTTTCGTTTTCTTTGTCTTTATTTCATTCTTCCTCCACTTTAAGTTCATTTCCACTTTCTCTTCTCCATCCCTCAACCCCCCCTTTCCCTCCCCTCTTGCTGTCCTCACCTCCCCTCTCCTTTTAACTGCCTTTGGTGAGTTTTTAAAGGCCAGTCAGCAAAAGGACGTGGATCGACTCTCCGCTTTAACTTCATTATATCTAATTAGGTGCCTTGTCCTTCAGTGGAGTTCAGAGTGGTGCAGAGGTGTGGAACCCTGCAGCTGCCTGGAGATTGAAATTACCAGCAAATTCAGTTCGTTCCTTTATGGGCATCTGTTATTTGCTTGCATGTACTATTTTATTTAATTGCTGTCAGAATCCTGTATTTTATGCCACTAATTTACCCCAATCAACAAAAGATTAATGATGAATACTGTTTTGACATAATTCACATGAAATAGCACTGATTGTCGGTGTCTTGCATGAATTAAGTTGCACCAGCACAGTTATTGCTCTAAAGAAATTTTCTTTTATTCAAATAACACTCCAGCAGAATAAAAGTTGAAACTATTTTTGCTTACCAGATATTCTTATTAAGTTATTAATTAACACTTTGGCTTCACAAAATGACAATAAAAATCTGTTGGACTGAAGTGCTATGTAGAAAGAATGCAATGTGTAGTTTTTAAAGAAAAAATACTGGAAAGGTGAATAAAACTGTCAAAATCACAGATGAAGCTGATTAGAAAACATCCTATCATCAACATTAATGACAATAAAACCACTTGACTGACAGTGAATTACAGCTACTTCACATTTTCTTCAAATTTAACCAGCAGGTAAGGAGATGAAAAAATAATCCCCTTGAGAAATAACAAAGCTGCCCTGATTGTTCGTAATTTGTGCTCATGCAATAACTGCTTTTATTCACTCCATGTATTACCTTCAGTGCAGACTTACCTACTGTGCTGAAGCCGAGAGCAGACTGGAGTTTGCACAAGAAAAAAACATTTTTACACCATCGCCGCTGCACAGCAGTGAGTCAGGGTTGATCAGTTTGCTGAGGAGGAAGAGGGAGGACAAGGAGGAAGACATAAAAAATATGGGAGAGTCCATCAAGCAAAAATTGTAATTAAACACTGAATCTGTGTGTCTGTAGTTCACACGACGCAATGCCAGTCATTTACAACCTTGGACACAAGCAGCGAGGCTTGATCTTGTTAAGATAGCCAAAGTTGTCTTTGAGACACAATTTTAAAAGTCAGCACTCTGCAGCTACAATAACATTAAAATTTGTCTTTTTTGATGAAAATTTCGTTTGTTTAGCAGAGATTTTGCCATATCTGTCTACAGTATTTTCCTTACGCACAGTGGGCTTCATCTCTGATATTTCAAACACCTGGCTGGATTGTTCAGGGAGGACAGTCTAAAGATGAGTTGGTGTGAAATTGTTTTTGATCCGGAGAAAAAGGTTAAATAACTCTTACAGTGTTTGATAAAAACTTAGAGACAGACTTTATAATTCTGTAGATCAATGCATTGTGTTATGGCCGCCTGCTGCTGTAGGGCCTGCTTTGCGTTTTTCCCTTGTGTTGTTGCTTTTCTGTTCCCTGCAGGTACCTTAGTGGGCGGGATTCAATTTGGGTAACTGTGAGCACCTGGACAGTCTCCCTGATCCCTTAAGAGCTGGCAGTCACAGCCCCCAGCCCCTCCTCTCCCCCCGACTTCGATCCCACGGGAGTCCCGTGTTGCTTTGTTGGCATCGGCCTTAAACTCTATGATTTAAATAAATTTGGTTAAACCTACAACAAACCTCCTCTCCACATTTTTTTGTCATGGCCTACGAACCAGGTCATGACAATTGTAACACTTCTTGCACTTTGGGCCCACATTTTGGTGAAAGTTGTACAGTTGTATCATGTAGCAGAGCCGTAGAGCCCCAAATGCTCTGATTGAGCCAGGCTGCAGAAAAGACCTTCTTACACAATACACACCATTTCAGAAAACACCCTGAACTGTAATAAGTGAGACTTAAAAAACTCTAAAAATGTATTTACAGAAGTTTAATGACACTGAAACTAGACAGTTTTAAGTGTGAAACTTTTTCAGACAGACCTTTGCACCGGGCCACCCTGCTTCTTGTTGGCACATGTATGAAATGCAGTGAAAAGTAACCCACCTAATATGAAAATTGTGGAAGAACAAACAAGAACAGAAGCGTTGCAGACTCGCAGCGCTACAGAGGCACTGCGGCAATCTCAGAACTCGTCCATTCTGATCCACAGCGTAGGTGAGATTTCCCATACGTCTTCATTTTGTGTCCAACTCCACGGAAACCGAGCAGAAGTGACTGGAAGCGGAGCTGATGGATTGCACCCCGGGTCATGCATGACTTAGCATCTCGTTTGCTCCCCCTCCCCACCCCCCACCCCCCCAACTGCTAGCAGAGGCGGTGGAACAACAGCAGGATTCACACAGATACAAAAAGGTAAATGAGCTGACTGTTTCTGTTAAGGTCACAGCTTTTTGTTGGAGGTGACTGTTTTTTTTGCTCTCCTCTGTAGTAACACATGCTGTTTGTCTCTTTCATGCCAGCTGTTCATGCATCATGCAGAATGAGAGGAATACACTTTTCATTACCGTAAACTCTTTTAACTCCTCATGACCATGACAACTCTGATTAGTGAAAACTATTGTTGTTGTGGAGCTTCTGTCTGTATCTTAAAATTCTGTATTTAAGAAGGAAAGCACCAGAAAAATACAATTAATTTGCTGCATGTACCTGTACACCATTGTGGAAGGTGCTCAGTATCATTATTTAACATCAGAGGGATGATAATAACTGTATTATGGATGTCATATTGAAACTGACTTGAAATATTTCACATTTTAGGGAAAAATCGAATGAAAATTTACCTAGTACAGTGAAATGATGACTCCGATTTAGATAAAAGATATTGGAGGAAAACGACTCTTTAAATTATATGAAAATGAAGGTGTATTTTGACATTTGACCATCCTGTAGACCTAAAAGCAGACGAAAAGGCATTCAACTAGTCAAACTCACCAGATGTGAAGTGCTGCATGAAGGTGTAAACCTTCTAAACTATTAAAAATCAGACACAAATAAAAAAAATACACAACTCTGCTCATATTTAAGTTCAAAAGCATGAGTGTGTTTGAAATGACATTGGGCTTCAATATCTCCTGTCAGCTTTCATGTTATATGACGAGCTCAACAATATATTTACACTATATTACCCAGGTACAATGATTCGGTTTCACTTTCATGTCGCCCAATTAGGCAACATAAATGAAATTAGCTTTTCCCTGCAGCTCTGTCAGTCATATCATCAGAGCGCAGCTTCAGGATCTCTGTTTGAGTCACCTTAACTTATCCGTAAGCATGAGGGCCTTCAGATCCTCCTGAGACATCCCGTTCCCTGACAATAATAAACCTTAAGCTTTAAAATGATTTTTGAATCGACGGTAAACATTTTCAAGGAGGGTATCTGGGGAAGAGACGATGGGCAATTTCTAAAGAATCTTATAAACGTCTGATATAGAAATTTCTGCTATTGTGTTTTTAGCTAAAAAAAAGAAATTCATATAAAATGACTTAATTATGAATTATTTAGACATCTTTATGTAATCATACATTGATCTTTTTATTTTTTAAAGGCTCATAGATTGGATTTGCCTTTTGAAAATTGCCCATCTTTCCATGTGGCCGGTCAGTCGCTGCCGTTGGTTACAAAACATGTTAACATTTGTTGCTATCTTGTAAGAAAAGTCTGTCATAAGTAAAGCAAAATCCCTTATTTGTGTCATCAAAAGTTGTGTTTACACTAGTAAACCTCTTAAAGGGAAGCTCGTCTGTCATTTTAACATTCAACGTGGATTAACATGTTAAATTCAACGTACAGGAAGAGGATTTTTCTCTTTCCATGAGTTTTTAAGAGAGCTAACCATTTTTAGCAGCTAACTATCGTACAGTCACAACATAATATTTGCATGTATTTCCCCTGTGGCTTTTTCACATAGAAGACCTCATTAAAAAGTGTCCAACAATAAAACAGGTTGCATGCAACACAAAGTCTTTTATTGCTTTGAAATGGGAGATTTTAAACTTTTAAGGTTATAATTGCACCAGCTTTTTTTAAAGCTCATGAAACTTAATTCTTCTGTCATCTCATTAGTTCAGCACATTGTGATCATGAATTCTTTATTCATATTTTAAGTTAAACTAGTGGTTCTTCTTCTAATTAAATTACAAAATTGTTAAGAGTTTATTTTTTAAGAAAAACACCAGCAATATCTCTTTTTTTTTTCTCAGACTTCATTCAAGCAGCAACCTCCAGGGCTGAGAGAGGAAGCCAACCAAGAAGTGCCAAAGCTGTGGTTAGTCGAATGGCCACTTGAAGCTGGCACCAGAAGTGACTCAGTCCCCAAAGAGCATGTTTTATTTCTGCTGTAAAATGCCCAACTTCACAGCAGAAATTAAAGTCATTACAGCCTGGAACAAGTTTTTTTTTTTCTAAAAATGAACACAGTCTTGTAAATCGTACACATACATGCTCGAAGGTTATCGTACATTTCCAAGCATTAACAGCGACATGAAATGAACTTATTAGTGGCTGTAATTAAAAAACACATTATGTTCTGAATTATTCAGCTAAACAGAAAACCAGCAGTGATGTAAAACTTTGAGTTCTGCTGTATAAGATTACAAATCCCTCACTCAGTTTACTTAAACAAGTAACGTTGTGACGACTTTATAAAATGTAATTCGTCATTTGCAAATGTTTTACATTTAAAATGTCTGTTTCCCTTCAAAATCACTGGAGACCAGAGCCTGAAGTTCTCTGATAGAGCACTTCCTGTGGCTCACAAGGTTCGTTATTTCTCTTTGCAACAGATTTCAAACTGTTGCATTTTATTATCATGAATTCTTCACTAAAGTTTAATTTTTGTGTGATTTCACTGTAAAAGCAAAGCTGATATGTTCAGGAAATACATGAAAGTGCTTATCATAAGAATCCCATAGGAAGTGGGATGGTTTTATACACATGTATGCACACACATGCGAGGCCTTCCTAGGTATGAAAAAGGTATAAAAGATATATATAAAAAAAGAATTTAAATAAATACAGGACAAAAACAACAGTTGCTCCAAAAACAGCCATTTCTTTTAAAACTTTAGTGAGTTACTTAAATGAGGCTTTTAGGGAGCTCACATCTATTTAAAGTTTCCCATAATTCCCCAGTATTGTGAACCTTGCCTGAAGCCAGTAAAGGAAAAGAGGACTTTTGTTTCGTACGCACTGAAATGTATGTTTAAATTAATGTAAATGCAGCACTGCAGTGCTTTTGCAGGGAAAAGAACAAAACAGATCTTGCTGAAACTGTCTGCTGTAAGTGCAGTAAAATGCAATACAGACGGAGAGTACATGCATAAAGGTGTACGAATCAGATTTTCTAAAATCAATTCTAATGCAGCTCATGGAGATGCATGAGATCTGCTGCGGACACCAAATAACCTTGTTACAAGTTCTCCGGGAGAAAATATATTAATAACCCTGTTAGAGTGGAAAAAATGTATTACTGTGCCACAGCGAACCCCTCCTTCCTTCCCCAGATAATGACATTTCAGTGAGAGCAAATGAAATGGGCCAATTTTCAAACTCATTACAAACTCAGTTCTGAAAAAGAAAAAAAGGGGAAACAGAAGGATAGAGAGGAAGAACATGAGACCAATGATAAACATTGACATTGGTGTGTGTGTGTGTGTAGCTGTGAGAGACTGCTTGTGTGTGTGTGTTTTTCTACATATGCATGATTGTCTGTGCCTTCAGGTGTGTGTACATGGATGCCGTGTTTGTTTCTTTATGCCTCTGTGTGTGTGTGTGTATGCATGTGCATGCTTTCTGCAGACTTTTTGTGTGATGAGTGTGTGTCTGTGTGTTTTGTATGCTTTGAGCGTACCTTTTTTTTTTTTGATGTGTGTGTGAGCGTGCATCAACTCAGCCCAAAGCCAAGCTGACAGACAGCTTCCCTCTGAGGAGCCCCTTAGTGTTTCTGATTGATCGTCATAATGCCAAGGTACAGGCCCTGTCCTTGGTGCCTATGCTAATCGCGGGCTCATGCATATTTATGAGCTCCTTGGGAATCAACCAGCTAAATAAAGGATGAGGCCGTTGGCTTGGAGCTGCGTTCATCACTGACTCTGATTGATTAGAAAGGGGAAAAAAATCAGCCTTTAAAGACCTCTGTGTTTTGTTTTTTTTTTTCTTTTGCTCAAGGATCAGAACGGGAGCTCCGGTCTTGTAGGAGAGCAAACAAAACGCGGAGGTCTCAGGATTAGGGAGGTAAATAGACTAAAGTTTGTGAGTAGTTCGGTCAACATCGCTGTCATCCCCTTGATGCATGGTTTTTAAAGTGGAGGTCACCTGGGGGCGGCTCAGCAAATAGGATGGAGGATGAGGGGAAATGCTTCAGAAATATACACTTTTACAAGTAAAACTGAGTTAAAAATATTTTTATCATGTGTTTTATAAAAAAATACAAATAAAATATTGGAATTTTATTCGTTATGCCCATAATATGTCATAATCTACTGCCAACCATGACATCATTCATCACGTAATAAGCTTTCAGTGTTTGCTTGGTTCTGCCCTAAAACTTAGCTAACTAGCTTACTTGCTAGCTACATGATGTGGTAGCATTGCATTTTTATGCTAATAGTCACTTGCAGGCATCTGTAAGATTAAAATATCTACTTTTTTGTGTTTATCTAACTAATCATTGCTCTCAAACTGTGTTGCCCTTCTTGTGCTTCAGGTGACAATCAATGGTGGAAATTTATTGAAGGATTCTCTTCCACAATATTATTAGCTAACAAAATTAGCAACTGCAATGTAGTCAACAAAATATGGCCAAAATTCTTGTTATTGATACTCATCTTCACAAGCGAAGGGCACAGAGATGAAGGGTTATCAGCCATTTTTTGCATTTTTTTTCCAGCTTCAGAACATTATCCAAATAATGGTTGAATAATTAAGATTATTTTGGCTTGAAATGTCCATCGTAGTTTCCAGTCGGGTGAACAAAATATGCAAACAGTTCAGTTCCATTCAGGCAACATCCAATGGCCGTCCACACTTGTACCACCTTACCAGTGTTTCAAACAGACATAAACCCTGTACATAAAATACACAATGCTAGGTAGAGATTAGATAAAGAGACTGGAGATCACATTCAACATTTTGGTCCCTTTATTTCATGTTAACCACATTTCAAACAACTAAACAACCAATGGTAATGGCATCACCAGATCTAAACAACACTTTGCTAGACAAATAATTATCAGAATAATAATTATACAAAAAAATGTACAAATTCAGGACAAACAAAAAAAAAATTCCAAAAAGAAAACAAATAAAATATATAATACAGATGAACGGCCATGAACCAAGCCAATAAAATAAAGCCTCAGTGAAAATAAAAAATGATAAACATTTCTGGCATTCACATTGTCTTCAATACAACACTCTCACTTTGTCTTTGTCTTGGTAGGTCCATTAACGAGCCTGACTGGACTCCAGCGAACAAATAAAAACGTTAAGCGCAGACTGAACGGGTTGCCACAACATTTTTTGCCACAAGTATTGCCGCTTCTGGCCGAGAGCATTGACACTTACGAGCAAACTCTGCTAACTAAACAAATGTTCACCAGAGACTGAACTTCACTTTCTGTGAAATGTGAAGTTCGATTCCAAACTGGGAATTTACTGTCCCAAAATACTGACACCTGCTGGTATGACGTAATGACTTTAAAGTAAATTGTATGAGGGGTTACAATGCTATTTTTGTAAGATACTGACAAACAAATTTGCTTCTCTCATTGGTTTTAACGACTTTTTCATCCTGTTTAAAAATTAAACTAGCGTCCTTTTCTTTTTCCCATGTTATTCCCATATTAACTCAGCCTACAGTGTGAAAGTTCCAACAGATCCCTCAGAATAATCTGTCCTTTTATTCCTCACAGATCAGAGGGTTTAAATAGAAAAACAAAACTTCAAAATTTGCTTGTTGTTAAGTCTTCTTCGGGTCTTTTAATTGGCCAAAATAGAAATACAAATATTGAAAAAGGAAAAAATCTGATTAAATGAGGAGACAAAGGGAAGCAGAAAAGGAAGTCAGTGTCACATCGGCCACGTTAGCCGTCTTTCACCCGAGGTCAATCACATACTTAAATCATTTCCTGTTAGACTGAGTAGCGAGTTTGCTGAATGAATTTTTAAACCCGCACACCTCAGAGGTCTCAGTGAAAAGCAGATTTCAGACTCTCTTAAAGTAAATTTGCACTCTTTGTGTTTCTGTGCTGCCATTTTAATGATAGACGGCTGCTGGCTGATCTCTAAGCTGCTTCTTCAATTACTTTTTTTTCCCCCAGAATGTATGAAAATATAACAAAACATGGCCTGTGAGTTTGATCTTACTCAAGGAAACATAATGAGTCTTTCTTTTTAAGAATGCCCATCTGATATCAATACATGTAATGGGAAAAAAAAGGTTTGCAAAGATGTTCTCTGGCAGATCACGTCTGACAGTGTTAATGCTGCTGTGTTTAAATACCATCTGGCTTGGCAGAAGGTGCAAAAAGAAACATTTTTATCATGAAAAAATACACAATTTTAACAGCTCAGTTAAGTCAAAAATCATCAAAACTTTGATGAGTTCTGCGCTAAGGTGTGCAGAAAACTAACATTTGGCTTTCATTTCATTGCTTTTCTCTGCCTAAAGTTAATTGATCCAAATCTGTTCATTGTTCTTTCTGCTGTTTCGAGGCAGCATATGTAGTTTGTCATCCCAAATGATGTTTAAAGTTATGTTTTTTTTAGCAAGTATGTTTGCGAGTGAAGGTCATAAATCATTGAAAATGCACAAATTTAACCCACAGCCATGTCCTTTTCAAGTCTTATGATAAAAATGATAAAAACTGATTGGAAATCTGCTTTCTCATTGCAAGTCACTCTGCTTAATGTGCAAAAATATAAATCTCAGCGTGTCGTTGACGTTTGTAGGAAGGTGGACATAATGAGACTCTGATCCAAACTTTAATCACCAAGTTGCTGAAAATGATGATGACACATTTTGATCGTGTTTTGAAATGACAATGATGACCGTTATTTGTACTGTGTCTGGTGCACGTGATGTTTGTCTGTTTGTTTGTTTGACTGTGGTTGTCTTATCTTATTTACAGTGAGGGTGGATGCACACCCGAAGATTTTAAAAAGTGATAAATGACTCAACATCAGGTCACGGAAATTAAATACGGAAACAAAAGTAAAGAAAAGAAAAAGAAAAAAAAACTTTGAGCATGGATAGCAGCAACGACAACAAGATTTTGGTCTGAAAGCAAAGCATGATTTTTTTTTATTTTCCTGTTTTATGCTCTTGTTATTCCTCATCATGCACTTGCAGTTTTTGTAGCTTGTAACATTGCTACTCCTTCCTGTTTTTAGCAGTATTTTTGAACTTTTTTTCCTCAGTAAAAACAAATCCGATGACTTGATCCAGTGTGAAGGCAAAAAAGAAACCACACTGAGAACTTTTGTAACCAATTACTGAATTACAAGTATCATTAGCATTTAACACGGGCAGTCAGGAGGCCGTAGCCTCAAGTTAATTCATCAGCTTGTGATTTCAAAGAGAAAATGCCAGACGTGAGTGTTGGTTTTTTTGCTTTGATCCTTCTAACTGAATCATCGACAACAACATCCAAATTTCAGCCCAACACGTTTCATTTACCTTCTACAAACACTGTGGGCAGATAAACAGAGATGAGGCTTCGCTAAAACCTCGGCTAAATGTGAATGTTTCAAAAAAACAAAAAAACAAAAACCAGGAATCTTCCAGTGTGCATCCAGCCTTCAGAGGGAGACAACATTCAAGGCGTAGAATATATCTAAAAAGGAAATACTGTACAATAGTCACATCACAGCCCAGCAGAGAGGACAGAGAGATAGAGAAGGAAAAAAGTGGCGCTTTTTTTAACATCTGATTTCATTTTTTTCAACATATAATTTTTTCTGTTTTCTTTTTACAAGCATGTTAAAGTCCCCAGTCTTGCTGAAAGCGAACACACACACACATGAGAAAATTACCAAGTGTGTATGTTTGTCGCTTTTGTTTTTTTTTTTGTTTTTTCCTTTTCTGTACAGGTTGTTTGTGTGTGTGTGTGTTTGTTGTCACAGGCACACACATAGATACACACACACACACACACATACATACACTCAAATATGCAAGCACACAAGCATGCCCTCTCTCACTCACACTCTGAAAGACACACACACTCTCACACACACTCTCACACACACACACACTCAGGCACACATGCTCACAGGTTGGGTTCGGGTCAGCACGAAGCAGTTTTGCACTTTGTGTGTCCCAGTGTTGGGTTGAGAATGACAGGCAGCGTTGACGGCGAATCAGAAAAAAAAAAGGATCTTTAGCCCACAGCCAATCAGAAGGAGCTGAGCGCCTCCAAAGCCACTTCATAGCAGAACTTATACTGTTCCTGTGGAGTGAAACAGAACGAGAGGCGGTTAGTCTCTGAACTGCTAAACATCGCCAAGCTGAAGATTAAAAACTGAGTGATTCACTTTAAAACAGTTTCAAACATCACAATCTCAACTTTCCCTGAGGAACAGTTATTTTTTTTTGAAGTTATGCTTCATATCAGTGCAGTTTCTTTTACACTTGCATTGGAAAATAAATGCAGTAACTCGCCAACCAAAACAAAAGACGCACACAAAACAAAAGAAAATAATGTGAATGCAAAGAAACAAATATTCAAAGGCTACAAGCTTAAAACTACTGGGTACAATATGTAACAAATATCTCATTAGACAACTTTAAATAAAGAAAAAGACTCAGACTGCAGTCTCGAATGTTAACATTCATTTTGTTTTCCAGATCTGATAAAGGTTTACAGTTATTGTTGGATGTGAGCTGCTGAACTTAATCACCTCTGCCTGCATGTCCTCTGTTTATGTTGGACTAAATATAGGAAGCACATCTCCCTTTACTGACAGCAAACACGTCTGACTGAACTGTTGATGGACAGTTAATATAAAGACAAAGCTGGCACAAACACGTGTGAATATACGCACATATGAGGTCCAGGCAACACAATCTGAAGTGCACATCACCAGTTTCTCGTTAATTAATCAGAACTTGAGTGTTTCTTTCTCAAACTCACTTTCTTATATAAATTCTTGTGATAAATAATCCAAACAGAAACATTTAGAGATCAGAATTCAGGCTGAATGTGTGGCTGAAAAACTGGTTAGATGTCACATGTTTTTGTCTGTTTTCGGTTTTGTATTAATGTGTGTTTTTCTCTCCATGTTTGGGGTCCTCACCATAGTCTCCACCATGTTAGTCTTGTTGTTCCTCAGTGTTTTGACGGTGTGGAAAACGTCCACGATGTTCTGCTGCTGGATCATCTCGTTGATGCTGCAGATGGCGCAGAACGTTCCAGAACGCCCTCCACCGGTACTGCAGAGGAGGATGGATGGATGGATGGATGGATGGATGGATGGATGGATGGATGGAGGGGGTAGGAAGGGATGAGAGGGATGAGAAGATACAATCATTTTCATTACTCAGTGAAGGTGTAAGTCAAAATCATCAAGCTGATCGTGTTGATCTTAGAAAGACAATAAAAAAAGAGGCTCATAAAAGCTGGAGAACATGAGAGTCAGGAGAAAAGACAAAAAAGAAACCGAGTTAAAAAAGAGAACGTGAGTGTGTTGAACATGAAAACACCTCGTCTCTTCAGACCAGCTGCGTTTAAGAGATGTTACTCCCCTCCTTTACAGAACAGCAGGACTTGCTTTCTCCCTTTTATCACCCCGGGAGCTGTGCTTTTTAAAAACATGTTTATCATGGAATTTAATATTTCCTTTCAGGCATTTCTCTTTTTCCTCACTTATTCTCCTGCTGCTGCTTTGTTGCAGATGCTCTGCTGAGGTTGACTGTGTCAGCCTCTAATAAATACTCCTGAAACCTTTGAGCCCTAAACTGAGGAAGATTTTAATAGGTTTTAATAAAACATGATAAAACAGGTTACGAGAAGCGAGATTTGTTTCTTTGTTAGGACTCTTTGGTTGTGTAGGGGGACGGGCTTCCTGTTTAGAGGCAATATTTTTAGACTTTAGTAAAGGACTGATTTGGAAACTGTACTTCCAAGTGCCCTGAAATGACACGTGTTTTTCTTCAAGTCACAAAGACTTCTAACAGTTACAGGAACTCAGGCTTTTATCCATCAGAGCCAAAGAAGTGACGATATCACAGTGACACAGAGTTCACATTCTCTCATTAATCTGAACCCTGGCCATCACACCAACCAAGATGAAACTCTCTGAACCTGATCGAGCTTTAATTTAAAAAAAACTTAACCACAATGTTGCCCCAAAGAAACTGTCTTTAGCAAAAAACCTGATTAGTTCTCAATCACAGTTCAGTGTCTATTAAAATATGTGTGCAAAGTTATAAACAAGTCAGTAAAACACAAGATTATTGATTTATGTTTTTTTTATGTCTCTGAACCCTTAACGTCTGTAATTTCTGACAACAGATGGCTAATCCAAAGATAATAATTGACATAATAATCGAAAACATTGTTTGTATTTAAGATAAATGACAAATTAGTAATGTAATGGTAAAGTAATTATTAATGTGATACGAAAGATCCATTGAAGTTGATATTCTGTTACAATTCATACCCCATTTTGTCTTATATCATATATATATATATTTGTCAGATAGTGCAGAAGCTGTAACTCTTAAAGAGAAAAATACACAAAGTCTAGTGATGTTTGTAAAAGCAAATGTTAAATTTTAGACTTTGGGAGACTTTTTAATCACAGTACAACAAGTACAACAATAGAAGCTGAGAAAAGGCTAAATTAGACAAAGAATGACAGGAAGTGACAGCATGAACGAGTGGAACAAAGAGACCTGCCATTGCACGGAGCGAAAGAATATGAGCTCCGCTAATGGATTTAAGACATCTGAATAGGTTTGTTCACCTTAAACTGGAGGTTTTTTAGACTTAACAAAGAAGCTAACCTGCTCTAATGGACAAAGATGCAGTGATACAAACATGATTTTGTGTATAAATTGTGTGTGTGTTTACTGGCTGTGTGGCCCAATCAGCAGTCTGCGCTCGGAGATGTCAGACCACCCACCAATGAAACGAGCTCTACATCTGCAGCTGAAATCCTCAAGTATTCACACCGAATCAAACATTCAGGCACTGAGCGGAGAAGTGGCAGCCATCGCAGAACCCCCCCACCCCCCCACTGCCTCACTGCTCTGCATTAACAATGTGAGGAGTCCTGCTACAGCATCTTAGATGGTGTCGGATTAGTCGTCAGTTTTCCAGATTTTACAAACAACTTGTTCTTGTTCCTTCAAAAGTGTTAAAAAAGGTTGAAACAAACAGCAGAACATGTGAGTCGTTCATTAAATTTCCTGCTAGATGAATTATTGAATACCTTTTTTTTGCTCAGGGTCATTTAAAACATAGTGATGCTTTTACCTCATGAACTAGTACATTTTCGGGCTTTATTTCGTTTTTTTTTTCCAGAGTAAATGTTTAAATCTATTTTGGAGTGGGACACACTACCTCAGGTCTTCATTACACCGGGTTTAGTTGTTAATATTTGAGATGAAAATTTAAAATGCAGCGGTGTTCGTTATGCTCTTCTTTTCCGTCTTCATGTTAGTTTCATTTTTCTGGATGCCGGCTTCAGTGTCAAAAGCTGGAGGTGAGGGGAAAATGAGAGCAAATACTACATTTTACATTAGTGCTGTCAGATACATCTTAGGGCTAAAATGCATTAAAGCTAATTACTGAAGAACTACCAGCAAACCCGATAAAAATCAAGACAGGCGAAAGACTGGAGTGGTGCTGAGGGTCAGAACAACTGAATGACTGCAGCTCACAGTTTGTGTGTTTGGTGGTTAAAGCTCAGCGTCTGAGTGCAAACCAGTGAGCTCATTCATGCATGACAAGAAGCAGCTTGTTGTAAAAAGAAACTGCTAAGCATACAAAGAAAGCCACAAAAAAAAAATCATTTGCAAACCATTATCATCATCTTTGCACAGTTAGCTGGCTGACATTGTGTAAAAAACGTGTTATTTAAATAATAATTCTGCCTGTTAGCGGCTGCAGTGAGTTGTGATGCAGAGATCTTCCTCACTGATGCTTCTGCTTTAGCACTTTCTAGCAAATTTAGCATGTTTTAGCAAATGAATGCACACATTTGATGTTCAGTTCAAGGTATAAAATACGAGGTGCTTCATCATTTTAGATATGAACTTATACATTTTGTGGATATTGAAATAATTCACCATTACAGCTCAGCACATTTTTGTCATCCCCCTCTACCTAAAATAAAATATCTGTGTATCTTTAAATAAATACAGCTCAGGTTGCTGTGCTACGTGTGCTGCTCTGAGGTTTCCCCTGCAGTGATTCGCCGAAAATGAGACATGAACTCGGCATTAAAGACCCATCAAACTCCAACCTCCAGGACAAGCGAGGAACAGAAAAAAATAATCCATTTTCACCCGCCGCTGATTGAACCGTCATGTATCTCCTTATCTCTGGTATTACTTAATCTGTGAAATCAATAGCCGGGCCTGATTAGTCAGTGTAGCTGTCTTTACCCAAAAGCAGAGAAAAACCTTTTATCCCTTCGCTCGCATTCACCGAAGCAGAGTGCAGCAGTCAGAGCTGTTTGTCAGGTGGGTCCTCTACTACCACAGACCTTCACTGCAGCATGTTTTCACAATTAGTTTAATTTCACATCACCATGATTTTATTATTAAATAGGAAAAAACACAATGAATTAAGCCTTTATGTTCAATAGGTGATGAGTATTGATTTGATCTGAGGCTCGATAAGGGAAATGTATCTCTGTCACTCTCTGTTTATCTAAAGAGACGCCACAGTTTGACCTTTAATTTGCACATAAGTCTTAATCGTTGGGATCCATCAGCTATTTTATTCAGTGGCACTGGAAAAAGTTCCTGATATTTAGGTAAAGCAGTCAATAAAGTTATTATTTCTATAAGTTGGAAGGTCATTATTCAGCAGTTAACAAAATACTGATTTAATAAAGGTAATTAAAAAAGGAGACTTTAATTAACATAAAGTGATAATGACTTTTTTATCATATGTTACCCAAAACCAATGAAAGCCTGCAAAGCTACAAATCTGCTTATTAAGAAATGATTTAAGATAATATTAATATTTCTTTGCTTTTATTAATGTTTGGACTCGATACTAGCGGGTTTTAATCATAACAGCTTGTATTTTAAACTCTCTTTCACACTGAGATAGAAAACACACAAACACAACCTCACAGCAGCTAGGATTAAAAAAAAAAAAAAACAAATCAATGCCAATTCTGATTGGCCCAATGAGCTGTGACAGAGGGAGCTGATTGGATGAGCACCAGTGATGTGACTGAGGCAACGTCTGGAGTGTTTGTGTGTTATTGTTATTGAAGTTCGCTGTAATCTCTCGTCTATAGATTTTACAGCCTCTGTTTCCCTCCCTCATTATCAGCTTCATTTGTTCTGCAAAGACACGAGCCGCATGAAGCTCCGCAGCGTTTGTGTGCTCGTGCACAAACACGCAGTCGCATATACAAAACATGCATATGTGTGCAATAACTGTTTTAATGTTGGTTTATTTTACAAGGACATTGCTTTTGTTCAGACTAATACTGATACTGCAACCTTTACGACTTGCTACAGTATAGAAATGTTGTAGAACTCTGAACAAAAACTGAAAGGGAACCTAAATGCATCACAGCTGACAGTGAATCATGTCATCACAAGGCTGAGGTTGCTTTATTTACAGGAAATAAAATAGGAAGGTCATCAAACTAAAGTAACAAAAGCACCACACAGCTGTGGTTGTATGTTGTTCCACTGTGTGTGCAGGTGATCTGTAATGTATCATCCAGACTGTAGAAAACAGCAGAGACACGAGAGGTTGAACTCTTAAATTATTGTTATAATCCTGTAATCTTGTCGTTAGATTAGATTAAAAGGCGTATCTCGGTTTGACTTTAAACCTGTGAGCCAAGTTTATGTTGTTATCACAATAAATTACAAGACTAAACAGTTCTTTTAGACCTAGCAGACCATTATTCTGAAACTTTGGAGCAATGTTTGGCCTCCTTACAGCTTGTTTCAGATCCTGAACCGAGATAAAAAAAATCACATTTAAGCCATTTGTATGTTTGATGGATCACTGGAGGAAAATAAAGTATGAAAGAACGGCCCAGTGGGGAACAATGGATGAATCTACAAATACCATATATCATATACCTAAAGACAAGTGGGTGTGTGTATAGGTGTGTGTGTGTGCGTGAACATTTTTTCTTTTCTTAAGTTTGTGTGCACATTCTTTTAGAGAAATGGTACTTAATCATTGTTAAGTATTTCTAAACACTGTTAACCTCTGTCTTTCTCTCTCTCACACACACACATACACACACAAACACACACACAATGGTATATATCCATACTTGTACTACTATACTTGTAAGGACCCCAGTTAGCATAATGCTTAGCCTCCTACCATCACAACAAAACAAAATGCCTGGATGGCAGCGATCAGCACTTGTTCCTGTCCTTCTTTCACCTGTTTTCTTACTATTTTAATACAGGTATTGGTTAATATTCATCTACATGTGTGTGTGTGTGTGTGTGTGTGTGTGCAGTGAACCTACAGGCAGTGTACCACGGTCCTCCCGTCTCCTCCATCGTACTGCTCCTGCCACTTGGCCAACCTCCTGACCAGCTGAAGGATGGAGCGTTTGGAAAGAGGCGTGTCCCTGTAGGCCGGCCAGCCAATGAACTGGAAGTGCTGCACCAGGCGGTAACCGTCCTGAGGCTGAGAGAGAGAGAGAGAGGAGTGAAGATTAAGACTTTTATCATCACAGCTATCAGCGTGTAAGTCATCCTAATGTGGAAAATCATTGGAGAAAGTACAAATGGAAAAGAAACAAACTACAAGAGCTACAGTTTGTGTGATATTTGACACTTGAAGCATCGTTAAATCAGGACTCTTATTGTTTCCTTAAGATGAAAATATATTTGTAGGTCATGTTTTAATACTAGATGGCCTTTTTTTTGTGAAACCCTTTGTCACACCCTTAAAGACACCCCAGTCTGCATCAAGAATGCCTCATCAGGCCTAAACACAAGAGGTTAAGCTACAAAAATGTTTTTTCTTTGTCCTGTTGAGCCAAACTCAAAGGTACTTCATGATGTTTTAGATGCTAGTCTGTCTCTTTCTCCTCCTGTCCAAACCTTGTTGCAGTAGAAAGGAAGAATTTTCTTTGGTTTTAATATCCAAGCAGCATCCTTCCTGCTTGTGGCGTATCGAGCCGGTCTCTGGACAAATAAGACATCAAACGTGTGTCGCTGTAGGCAGAAGCTCAGCTCTTAGTTGTGGTCTCATTGGTTAATGATATATTTAACTAACGTATAAAGGACTTTTCATGTGGGAGCACGCTGTTGTTCTCAAATTAGTTCTTGTCTTGTGAACAAAAAATGCCTTTTCAAAGGAAACAGGATTGGACTCAACAAAGAGGACATCTTATAATGTTTAATTCAATTTCATGGCAGACAGAATGTTTTCAGCCGCCCGGCCTGAGGCGTTTGGCACCCGCCACCTGAAAAACACCGAAACCGTCACCACTGTCAGACGGATTTACTGCCTGCTTTTGCAACACATGCATATACACAATGACATTTACACACACACAAACAGATTCAGCTCTGTTTTTCCTCTCTTTCCATACCTGCTTTCCTTTTTCTCCTCCTCTTTCCTTCCTTCACACCTTTAACATACTTCCTCCATCACATCTTTCCCTCCAGTTCCTCCAATCAGCTCCTATTCAGACGTTATCTTTGCCTCTCTCAGTTTTACCTCACTCTTTCCTGTCATCACCCTTGTTGTTTCCCTCTTTTTTATATTTTACTTCTCTCTCTCTCTCTCTCTCTCTCTCTCAGATCTTAAACTCTCCCTCTCCCTCGTTCACTCTCTCTCCCTCTTCATTTGATGGCTTAGTGGTTGGTGGTACAGACTCAGCTAGGTTGGAGCTGCTCTCACAGTGTGAGATGTGCTGTTGTGGCGATGATATGAGCCATTTCACGCTAGACTGGTGATGTGTCTGAGAGAGAGGGGGAGAGAGAGAGAGGGCTAGAGTATGGAGGGAAGGGTGGACGGGAGTTCACTAAGCGCTATAGGACGATAGGGTACCACTAGAGTTGTACAGTCATGGATGGGTGAGAAAATGAGATGAGAGGGGAGTAACAAGAGGAGGTAAGAGGGTGTGTGGGGGTGGGAGTGGAGGTGAGGGTGTGGAGGAAAAGGAGAGGTAGGAAGAGGGACACAGGCGGGAGGAGAAAAGAAGGAACAAAGGGAGACGATACTCATTTTAAAGCAGGAATGTGTTAGCTAGCAGCTACAGTGTTGTTACGGTTTGATCCGTTTGCTACAACATCGTCTTGTCTGCTGCTAAAGGTCACGATGAAAAATGCCCTGTATCTGCTGTTGCACTGTGCTGCTGGGTGTATCTGTTGTTATGTGTCAAATAAAAGTCAAGGTTGGATTTTTTTTTTAGATTTTTATCACTTAATATTGCATTTCTTTTAAGTAACTTTTCCTCCAAAGTGTAAACGACTAAATCAAGTCCATAAAACTGTTAAATTTACAGGACTGTAATTGTAAAACTATTTAGCTTTAACACTGCTAACAGATTACTGGAAATGTGCTCCGGCACGTTTACCAGTGGACTGTTGGAAAGTTGAAGTAAAGTGTAATTCCACCTTTTGGCAGCTTGTTTTTTTTTGGACGACTACTTTTCTCTCCCCACCATCGCAGTGATCCTCTGCAGCAAAGCAGCTCCATGCAGAAATGCTTTGCACAGCGAGGTGTGGACAAAGCTGATTGGCCTGCAGAGCTCTGACCTGAACCCGAGCCCACACCTCTGGGATAAACCGGAACACTGGCTGTGAGCTCGGACTTATCGGCCAGCATCAGTGTTGGACCTCACTAATGCTCTTGTGTCTGAATGGGAGCAAAGCCCTGCAGCCACGTTTCCAAAATCTGCTTTAAAGCTTCCCGGAAGAGTGAGGCTGTTACAGCAGCAGATTAATGTCTGCACTCCTGGAAAGACGAGTTCACTTCTCACATACGGGCTTTACATTCGGACGTCCACATTCTTTTTGGCTTACATTTTGAATATATGAGCAGTTCTTTAAAGCAAGTAACTGAGCTCTTAACTAATGTGCATTAGAAGCCAAGTTTTTTGCAAATGGTGATGAGGCATGAAAGCAAGAAAAAATACTGCGGATTCGACAGATTAAGACGGAACTTAAAAGGTAGAGCAAAAATAAAGAATAAAAAACGAAACTGCAGGTTGAAAGCAGAGTCTCCTGAAAATGCTCATCGACAGAGGGACTGACGTTAAATACATTTCAAGACAAGATGTCCAGGGTCAGGTAGAGGACATCTCAAAACAAGCAACTACTTCTGCTCCTCATAAATTAAATTATTATATTTCAGGAGGATGAGAGTCGAAGAGAAAGAGACATCTAAATTAGGTCTGTTAAGAGCCATTTGTGTTTTCAGGGTTCTTGAAAAAGGCCGTGAATCCAAACCCACATTTATCTCACTCAGCCTCAGACTACCTTTTAGGTCATAACGACTGTGTAATAAAGCACAGGATGTTAATAAATCAAGAATAAAGTTAAGAAAAGAAGTGAAATGTGTAAGTTGTTTTACTTCAGAAACTGATTCTCACAGCAAAAAGAAAAGTTTCATTCAAACCACAAACTGTTTGTTGTTCTATATGTATAAAAAGTTAGTATGAAATCATCTCATTTTTATAATTTGATCTTGTTGTTTTAATAAAGTGTCAAACTGTTCAGGTGCTAAAGTGTGAGGACGTGTGTGTGTGTGTGTGTGTGTACCCTGGCCATGTTGCAGATCCTGAAGATGCGGTTGATGATGTCCTCATCGATGTCCGCCGATATGAACTCCACTTGAATGGGACCGTAACAACACGAACTCTTCTCCGGCCAGTACTGCATACACAACTGTAAGAAACACATAAATAAATAAAGAAACAGATATAAAAAGAGAGAAAAGAGTGGCAAAAAACAGGGATGCAGACAGGAGAGAAAGAAGCAAGTTTATCAGATTTAACAGGTTCATTCAAAAGGATTTCCTTTCAAATAGCATAACAGCACATTTAATAATTGGAAAGAGGGAAAATCTTGTTTGAATTCCCCTCATTGATTATTAAGATTATCACCTCTGTGGCTGGATGTGAATTCCATTTTCATGTTTTTATACTTTCACACTGAGACCTGATAAAAGAGTTACCTGCACGTGGAATATAACACTCTTTGCAGGATCAAAACCAGATAAAGCCGACTTGCTGGATTATAACACATTAAAGCAGGACCGTCGTTTCATCGAGTTTTTTTTTTTTGTGTGTCTCTACACCTGCCAGACACACACACACACGCAGGTTTTTTTATTCACTTAAAATGCCAGACGTGTGTGTGTGTGTGAATCCAGAACTAATCTACAATCAGGACTCTGCAAAATGACACAAGCAAATCTGTGTTAGTCTGTGCTGATTACATGAGTTTGCTGCAATTTTTGTTCGCTATTCTGAATAATTTTACAATAATCAGAGGGTTGATGACTGTTAGTTGTTTACCCAAAAAAAACAAAAAAACCCTGCAAAAACTAGACATTTGCTTGTCTTCTGTCTGGGTTTATTCGTTTCGGGTCAGAAGTGTCCAAAACTGCATCTAAAACCTTCTCAGTTGTCAGATTTTCAAGGACTGTCAATACACATTTACATTCATAAAGTCTTTGGGTGTATTGATCAGGTTGTTTTCCCTGTGATGTTACAGTCGATGTGTCGGCTTCAGGCTGTCTGTTGTCTTTTTTCTTAAAAACCACGTCGGTCCAAAGAACCAGAGAACAGATGAATGAGTTTTACATGTGTATGGTGTTTCTACCTGCGCTGCGTCCATTTCATTGAGCATTACGATGGAGGAGCAGTTGTAGTCGAACACCAGCCTCCAGAAGTCGCCCATGGTGTTTGGCAAAGGATGCTGGGTAACGATGAAGGCCGCTGGCTGCTTGTGGCTCTGGAGTGTTGAGACAGAGCAGAAATAAATAACAACCACAAGCATAAGAAAAGAACAATGGTGATAGATGAAAGCATCCCTGCAGCACTAGAATAATACACACATATATATCTATATATATATATATATAAAAATAAAAAAGTGTGTACTTACGTCCATTAATGCAGCGTTGATGTAATTGGAGCTCTCCCCGTCAACAGATATGAGAAAAGGCAGGCATCGGTCTGCTGACAGAACGTCCAAACTGCGGTTCTTGTCGTGGTTCCTGGGTAGCAAACCCACGCTGCAGTCCTCTGGACGGACTCTAGGGGTCACTATGTTAAGCGTCTGATTGGGAGAATAACAGGCAGATATAAGGCAAGTGTTTAATAATGAAATATATGCATTAAGTCAGGCATGTGCAGAGAGTCTACATCAGACAATAAGGACAAAAACATCCATGATCACATTGTGATGGAGATCTGAAGGTGAACCACATGTTTGACCTTAAGACCTGTTTTTAAGGTGCTTTCAGGGTGAAGGTTCGGTTAAGTCTCAAGGGAATGAAAGAAAAGTCCAGTCAATACCACCATAACAGATAAAAAATAAACAGAAAGTGTTTGTCAGTGTGTGTACTGACCTGAAACTCATCTTTAATCTGGCTGGAGTTGGTCTGCGGGTCCAGTCTGCTGATGTTGTAGTAAATGGCTCTGAACTCACACACTGGTATGGCTGTATTCCCACATAGACACGCCTCCAAGATGGCATCGTGCACGAACACATACTGCTCCTGCAACACGGGCCAGAGAAGTTCATCAAAGGAACGCCGGAGTCATAATTCATTTCACGGAACAAACGGACGAATCTGCAGTCTTTTGTAAAGCACACAAAGGTTTTTATCCTGAACCTGCACGAGGCTCCTGGACCTGATGGAGGTTTTTTTTTTCCCCACTGTGGCTGGAAACACCGACAGTTCTACTGTAAACAAGGGTTTTGTTCGCTTTGTGCATGTGAATTTGTTGTTTTTTTTCCGTACTTGTGCTCTCTTGGCAGCCTAAAAAGTGAATTAAAAGGGAGTAATGCTTTGCCCCGCAGTGTTTCTGTGCTCTGGATCAAATGTGCTCTTTGTGCTCCAACTAACTGGCTGGTAAAAGCACCAGCCACCATGAGCTACAGCAGCCACCGTGCATGCTAATTCACTCCGCTCTTTCTCTCTTTTTCCAGTGGAGAGTTTGTCCACCTCTTCTTCTCTGTTTCCTGTGTTTCCTCTAATGTTTTTTGTTGTTTGTCTGCTGCTTCTCCGACTTTATCTCTTGGTCTTTTCACATTTCGTATGTTAATTGTTGCCCTTGGAGCAGAGAGGAAAGTTTAAAAAGCATCACTGAGACATCGTCTCCTGGCCATTACCGACTCAAGTGACATACACTCGCATATGCAAATAAATGTGTGCACACAGGCGCACCACAAACACAAACACAAACACAAACACAAACACACACACACTCCTACAAATTTCTTTCCCCTTCTGTCTTTTAAAAGATTAATTGCTTTATGTTGCACAGAGCAGGATTATAATAGCGCCAAGTGGCTTCAACAGTGACACAAATTGCTCCCACACATATTCAAAAGGCAGGGCAGGATGCATTTAGCTGCGTTTCAAGTGCACACACACACACATACACACACACATGCAAAAACTAGCTTTTATACCATTACTGTCACATGAAAACACTCAAAGTGATGCGCCGGGTAACTTTCCTGAACCTAGTGCTTCTGAAACCTATTCAAAAGTCAATTTCAGGCTCTGAGCTTGAGCTGTCAGTCTGAAAATGAGGCTGTTTTTTCTTTATTCCTGGTGAAGTTGACTCTTTGGATATCCGAGGTTTTCATCAGCGGTACAAATGGAGTGCAGAGGCGGGATGGATTAGGTCGGCTTAAGGTGGCTTAAGGGAAGAAATGAATACTTCTGTTCCAAAATTTAAACACGCAACATTGAGGAAGCAGATTCTTTTTAAAATGATTGATGGTGCAAAAATTTGAACAAATTGTGACACTTTGTATAGAATAGTGAGTATCCCAAGTTCTCTGCTGACAAAAGTAACTTTTTAGGCAATAAATCATCCATGTTTTAGGGGTACAGAGTAACACACCCGAGGACATCAAGTGCAATACAATTTGTATTTTTAATGTTCTTTACCTGAAGGTTTGGCCAACTAACTAAGAACTAGTTAAAGCTGATCAGCTCCGTTTGAGTGAGTGTATGTGTCAGTGTGTGTTTGGGTCACTGACACACTGACACAAATACACACTGACACAAATACTCCTAAATCTGTGTTTTTTCATATTTGCGTACATCTGCATGTTTGATTCACAGTGTTTGTGTTGTATGCATATGTTTGTGCTTGTGTGTGTTTGTGTGTCTGAATCTGGATGTAAAAAGATATAATCAAGTGAAAAAGAGTGTGTGTTTTTTATGTTTGTTTTAAGCGCACTGACCTCTGTCTGGACCA
This sequence comes from Acanthurus lineatus, assembly GCA_029814665.1. Taxonomy (NCBI): domain Eukaryota; kingdom Metazoa; phylum Chordata; class Actinopteri; order Acanthuriformes; family Acanthuridae; genus Acanthurus; species Acanthurus lineatus. The sequence continues at coordinate 2,199,985 of JAPZDV010000012.1, read as the reverse complement.
TGTTGACCCGTTGTGATCTGAGCTCTCGGATGCAGTTGAAGATATCGACGACACCTTCATTCTCTGCCATGTCCAACATGATGTCCACGGCGATGAAACAGCCCGTCCTGCCTGCACCGGCACTGCACACACACACAAGACACATACACATCCATGAGATAAACCATCTATCACATACTTATCTGCTCTAAATTATCAAGTTCGGACTCTTCAGCTGGACCTGTGCTGGTTTTATTGGTATTTGTTATTCACTTGACTCTTGTCTATTGACTATATTGACCCTGAACCTTTTATTCTAGAATAATGCAGACTACACAGAGATTAAAAAAAAAAGTCAGATCATCATTTAAAAAATCACCACTGAGTACAACGATGACTTTCAAGCAGCAGATGAGAGAAAAACTAGGGTTTCAGTTGTTGTTGCACCCTCAAACAGCCACATTGGAGAGGTTTAGCAGGTCAAAGCCTGATTAGAAGCTGCAACACACTACATATCTCACAGTGACACTAACTGTACTGCAAGTGACATCAGCTCAATGATGGGAACGAACATTTTCACAGAGTCTGATAGGAAAAAGACAAACCCTGACCGGTCAGTGCAGCGTATTTATTTGTTTATGTCTGAAACTGTGTTTAAACGACATGACATGTCTTCCGCTGTCACTTCTTAGAAGGAACAGCAGTCATTGACCAGAAGAGAGTCAGGACAGAGTTGAAACTAATATCGTGGCAGCCACAACAAATAAATGAGCTTATTAAAAACATAAATGTCTCTCAACAGTAAATATAATATGGTTTATAGAGCTTTAACCAGAGTCTGGGTTAGTTAAATAAACAGGACAGGATTCAGGATAACACCTCATAGTTTTGGGCTCCTGAATATTTGAGATGTGCGATCCCTTCAGGTGTCGCTGATAAGTGTCAGTTTTTATTTTAAGGCGTCCATGAGAGAACTTTTAAATCTTTATTGATCATCTGACAGGAGAACGATGGCCGACATAACGACTGAAGTACACATGGAGTGTTTGCTGTTTGGTGTTCAGTGTGAGGCTGAAGTGTCTTTGTCTCTCTCTCTCTCTCCCTCTCTCTGAAACACACACACACACACACACAAACATGCAGACTTTAACACCTCATGTCATGTGTTAAAGCGACACATCCTGAACTGTAAAGTCTGGAGGGGGGAGATGGATGGAGGGACAGAGGAAGAGATGAATGGAATGATTGAATGAGCGAGGGAGGGAGGGAGGGAGGGAGGGAAAGAAGGAAAAAAAAGGAAACGGTGGAAAGAGGTTAGTGATTGGGAGTGATAGAAGTGGTCGTCACAGGGGAGAGATCAAGGGAAGAGAGGAGGCAGAGATGGAGGGATGAAGAGGGAACTGAGAGGATGTGAAACGGAGAGAGAGGGAGGAGAAAAACCTATCTTTCACTTTGCAATCCCCCTGACAGTTCCCAGAAAGAGCCAGAGAGAGGGAGACAAAGAGGAGGAGAGAGAGAGAGATAAGAGCTTAGAAAGAAGGAAAGATAGAAGGGAGAAAGAGAGAAAAGAGGGGGGAGCACCTCTGCAGATTACCTGTCAACCTCCGTGATTAATGTTGAGACCAGAACACAGTCGGGTCTGTGTGTGCGTGTGCATGCATGTATGTTTGTGGGTTCAAAAGCCTCATGACACAGGCCAACGGCGTCACAGCGCCCCCCGGAAATTGGAAGTGACGGCCATAACTTCTCGCCCGTCTGTCCGTCCACACACCTTCGCTGCACCTGTCTGTCTGCAAGTCTGCCTGCCTCGTTTGTCTGGCCGCTGCTTTCTTTCAATCTCTGTCCGTGTGAATGCTTTTTTCTTTTTTTTTTTTTAAAAAAAATCATTTTTCCTGTCTGTCTTTGTCACTGTGTGTGTGTGTGTGAGTGTGTGTGTCTCTCTGTCCGTCCTGTTAAAGCAACAGAAGCCCATGAGAGTGTGTGTCTTCTAGAAATGATGCATCACTGGACCTCTTTTGCTTTAAAGGCCTCAATAAGATCAATCAAAAACTAAGTTTTTGTTAAAAATTAACAAAAAACAACTAATGATTTAAAAACTGCATAACTAAATATGGCACTTTGCTTTTATTTTTGCATTTTTCCCAATTTTTCTCAACTTTTGAAAAGCCAAAATCCATATACACTCCCTCCCTTTTTCATAGTTATGGGCTAACTTTAGTATTTATTAACTTGACCTTATTTTTTATGTTTAAGAGACTGAAACTGAAAGATTTTTTCTTAAATTGGTCTGTTGTTGAGTTACAGTGCTGCGGCCAGCTGATGCAAAACCAGGCCATAACAAAATCTATGAGGACAATTGCAAAGTCAATGTACGTCCATTAAAAGTGCTTTTTATTGCCACCAAAAGACCCCCGATTGTTACTGGTTATATAAGTTATGTTAAAATGCTGTTAAAACACGCAAGTGCTTAAGTGAATATGCTAAAAATAGTAAGCAAAAGAATGCTTTGATTCATGAGTGCATGGTTTAAAAACAACACATAATTAATTCATCAAAGGTAAAAACTGATTAAGGTGACATTCATAGTGATCTGCTGATTGAGTGATCTGTTATCTACTACTCTGGTCTCCCAGGCAAATGAGCATCGAGTGATAAGCTAAAAAGGATAATCTGTGTTTTAAACATAAATAATTCCTGATGTTATTTTGGAAAGATCCCTTTGGTTACTATGTGATATTGTTTCCTACAGTGTTTCCTTTTCTTCAAGTCTATTTCTTTGAAAGTTGTTTCTCTAATCACTGATCAGGTTTTGATTGTTTGTGTCTGAGCTAAACTGTAGCGGGAACCGGTGCTTTCGTTCGTCCGTTACAACACTGGACGTGACTGAAGTAACACCATGTCTGTGTTTTTCCTTTATTATCCCCCTTTACAGGTAAGAAAAGTTATTATAATACATTTCGTGATGTGTTTATGTTTTCTGTGTGTTAGGAGAAACGTAGAAAGTCGAATACTGATGTTTGCAGTAACTTTGAGAGCTAATAAGTTCATTTATATGTGAATGTTACACTCATCGTAGCTTACTTGCTAGCTGTATGTTGGCGCGAGCGGCGTTGTTTTATTGGCACATTTGTGATGTTGCTGTGCAATGATAGGCATTTAATGAGTATATATTTAGTAAGAAAATGTGTTTAATGTTGTTATATTTGTATTTTATGGGTAAAATGGTGACGTTAATAGCTTTCATCTTCAAAGATATTAGTTTGGTTATGACAACTATACATGACTGATGTCAAGTTATTTTCATTTATATTTGAACTGAAGCAGATGTAAAATATCAGTCTATATTCAATGTCGAGACTATATAGTTTGTCAATTTTGATTTAAGCCATTGTAAAGATATTTTGTGTCGCCAGTTCAATGCTTTATTTTTCTAACACTGTCAACTTTATGTTTATGATATGCCAGTTGCTGTAACAGAAATTGTGTTTCGTTTTGAAAAATACATTAAAACACTGGACGTGACTGAAGTAACAACATGTATGTGTTTTTCCTTTATTATCCCCCTTTACAGGTAAGAAAAGTTATTATGATACATTTCGTGATGTGTTTATGTTTTCTGTGTGTTAGGAGAAATGTAGAAAGTGGAATACTGATGTCTGCAGTAACTTTGAGAGCTAATAAGTTCAGTTATATGTGAATGTTACACTCATCGTAGCTTCCTTGTTAGCTGTGCATTTGTGATGTTGCTGTGCAATGCTAGGCATTTAATGAGTAAATATTTAGTAAGAAAATGTGTTTCATGTTGTTATATTTGTATTTTATGGGTAAAATGGTGATGTTAATAGCTTTCATCTTCTAAGATATTAGTTTGGTTATGACTGATGTCAAGTTATTTTCATTTATATTTGAACTTAAGCAGATGTAAAATATCAGTTCATATTTAACACCGAGACTATATAGTTTTTCAATTTTGATTTAAGCCACTGTAAAGATAATTTGTGTTGCTAGTTCAATGCTTTATTTTTCTAACACTGTCAACTGTGTGGTTCTGAGTAGCTGTAACGGAAATTGTGTTTCATTTTGAAAAATACATTACAACACTGGACGTGACTGAAGTAACAACATGTCTGTGTTTTTCCTTTATCATCCCCCTTTACAGGGGTGTAACATAAATGTCTGACAAAACCAATGAGAAGGGGCCTTTATCGTGGATAAATATGGTCACAGTACTGACTAAAGGTCTGCTGTCTCTGCCAAACCCTGTACGGTGGGTCAGGAGTTTAATTCTCCCTGCGGCTCTAAATTCAAAGCAGCTATGTGTTGTATTATTAAGGTGTATCACCAAATGGAATACATTCATTTTAAATGCTAATGCTGATGCGAGGAATCTACTGTGTACATTTTTTTTTTTTTATATGGCCTGTCAGAGTGGTGACCTTTTAAAGCTTGTGCCTGCTGACAACCTGGCCCAAGTGTTGAACTGTTGCATCCCATAAAGAACAGAACATGGAGGTTAAATATACTGTCGCCATGGGGATCTTTAAACTGTCACATTTCTTTTTTTTTTCCTCCCTCTGTTCCTGGTCGATGACGGTGGTGGGATGAAAGTGGGGTGGAAGGTGAATTTCTCTCTCTTTTTCCCACTGCCTGCTTTTTAAAGGTTAACGCCATTCATCTCATTTATGGACAAGGAGGATGGTGTGAGAACGCTCGTGTGTGAGATCATATTAGTGCTGATAACCTGTGATAGTGTCCAATCTGAGAAGGTAAGTGGAGACAGTGGGGAGGAAAAGAAAAATAAAACATAAAGGGAAGGCTGATGGTGAAACAGTATTGGTGAGTAACACTGACGGATTTGTCGCTGATCTGATTTATTTAAAAAGCCGTGTTAGAGGTCTTGTATTAAGAGAATGAATTGGTGATTGTATGCCATTAATATATAACCACTAATATTCATTTTTCTTCTTTCCTTAAATATATATATTTCCAGTTTTGTTCATTTTTTTTGCTATTTTTCTGAAAGATTTATCTTAAAAACAAGAGATTTGCCCACTGTCTTCAAGTCTTTCAAACTAAACAAGAAATAATTATGTCGTTGCTGCTTAAAAAGAGCTCTCAAAGCATTAATGTTAATTATCTTCAGTATCTGCTGATAATTATTCAACATTTCCTCCTGTAGCAAATGGCTGTAACAAAAATTATTTGATTGTTTTCTGATGGTTTTCTGTCCTTCTAGTTTAAAAGTTAAGTTTTGGTAAAGAACAAAAACTAGTCTGTAAAGGTTTGTGAAGTTCAAGTTCAACCATAAGAACAATTAGGATCATTATTATGGTTTATAGAAGATGCTGCTGTTGCAGAATGATCCCTGTTATTGTCAAAAGAAAACAAATTGTGCTGGAAACAGGAAAAAAAAACTGCAGTTTGTTCAAGTAACAAGCTTTGTTGATCCAACCTGACCTTTTGTAGAACTAATAACAGCATCATGTTACTTCTGCCTTTCTCCTGATGGACATGATTGACTGTCACTCTGCTGCTAAAGGTCCAAAGAAAGTAACAGCAAACACAGATCACAATAGACTTTTGAAAAAAATGATATATATATCAGCGGTCCCCAACCACCGGGCTGCTTGTCATTTGGTTCTGGGCTTCAGAGAAAAAAAATTTTTTTTATTGATGATCATAGTCTGAAAGATGTTTAATTTTGAAAATAACAGGATTCTCTCCCAATTACATCCGTCTGTGCCTCTTGACAGAGGTATGCTGCCTCAGTTAAGCCCCCAAGCTAGCAAAAAATGAGTAACATAATGAGTGATGACTCAACATAATGGTGAATTGTATTTTTATACGCTTATATTTGTTTTTATGCCGGTTGTATCATTTTATTTCAACGTATTTATCCTCCGCACCTTAAAGGCTGGTCTGTGAAAATATTGTCTTACATGAAACCGGTCTGTGGCGTAAAAAAGGTTGGGGACCGCTGATATATGTCTTTATTTCTCTTAATCTGACAGAAATAAACCTGAAAGTTTTTCTCACGTCGTCCTTGAAGTGTTTTGTTTGTATGTGTTCTATGAAAAACAATGTTATTTCTGACTGTACAATAAGTTTGAAGGACGATTTCAGAGGTTCTGCATCACCGTTGCATGGAAGTGCTGCGTTCATGTCTTTGTGTGTGTGATTGTGACAATGAAACAAATGCTATCAAAGGAAACTGTGAAGTCAAAAAACTTTCTTGTCCTATAAAATGAAAACAAACAACACCTGTGTATGTCTATATGCTTTGCGTTGAACTGACCCTGCAAAGCACTTTGCTCTCTGCTGAGAAAGGAAAGGAAAGAGTCAGGAGCTCTACAACCGAGGGAGCCGCTCGACTCGTTTGTCCTTGTCTCTGACCAACAGCACCGGGGAATTTCACTTTATCTTCTGCACAAAAGCTGCGTGTCCTTTAATCGTTTGTCCGTCTTCTTACCTGCAGTGTGCCACTATCGGCCCGGCGTCAGGCGGGTTGAGGAACTTGACCTGCCGAATGAATCCAAGCAGTCCGGTGGCATAACAGGGAACGCCGTGATCGGGCCAGCTGGTGAAATGGAACTGTCGCAGTTCACGGATCTCATGGTGACCCTTCTGAAAGGCACATAAGGGAGAGACGTTACACCACCGCCTTGCACATTTTTACAAAGGCAACCGCTGAAAAAAAGGATTCGGTGCCATTTTGGTCTCCTGATGATGACGAATTCATGGATCGCACAAATTTCATCATGGCCCTTTTGGGAGAGACTGACAGGAAGACATATCATGGTTCAGCAGACTAATTTACAGCAGGGATTTGAGGAATCTGAGGCCCCATGCAGCCTCTTTGGCTTCAGATGGAAAATAAATCGATCTCATGGATGTCAAGATGGCACTTTGGGCCACTTCTGGGAACGAGAGACAGGAAGACTTATCGTGGCTCATTTGCTTAATTTACAGGAGAGATTTGAGGAAACTGATGGCCATTTTGGCTCCACAAAAAAAAAGATTAATTGATTTCACAAATCTCATGATGGCCCTTTTGGGAAAGACTTACAGGAGGAAACGTCACGGTTCAGTGGCTCTGCCTAAATTACACGGAGATTTCAAACATTTAACAGTAAGTTTTCCGCCTTTCTGTTCACATTTCTGGAGTGTGCTTAAGACGATTTTTTAAGACCGAGACAAAAGGATAAATCTGACTCCACACTTCTCATGATGGCTCGCCGTCCAAAGGCATGCAGTGAGAGAGATTTTTGTGCATAACATCAAGCATTATTGGTAATCAGGGTTTGTCCTCATCTATATCTGACTAAATAATTAAACTCAGAAATTCCACATAACTCTGAGAGCATCTGCCACCTCGCTGATGTCAGATGTCAAAAGAACCTTGGACTCAGTGTAAAGAGATCTTACTTATAGCTTCTGCTTCATACGCTAGATATAACTTGCACTTCTCCTTATGGGATGTAGGAATTTCCCAATTTTTTTGACAGTTCTGCAATGCAGCACAAGAAAAGTCTGACTAATCAATTGATTTCATCATATTATTCAAAGCTTAATGTGGCCTAAATGATGAGAGCCACATCCTCTTCAGTTCAGTTCACTTTCCACAGAAGGTGCTGAGAGGAAAGTGCAGTTGTTGCAGCTTTCATTCTGGCTCTGGTAGATGGACAAAGTTGTAGTGAATTGTCTGCTTTGGCACTGGGCCTTAAGATAACCTAAAAGCAGGGATACCATGAGGAAGAGAACGACTGGGAGAGAGGTCAGGAAACAGACAGTGGACAGGAAGGAGCGGCGTTCAATGAAGAGATTGGGTGAGAGATTGAGAGGGAGGTGGTGGTGGTGAGGAGGAAGGATGAGTGGAGGGATTTGACAAAGAGAAAAAAAATAGGACGGGAAAGATAAGATACAGGAGAGAAGCTATGGCATAAAAAAAGAGATTGAGGGAGGTGTTGAGAGGCCAAGAGGAGAAAAATAAGACCCAGAAAACCACAAGGTGATTTGATAACTCGACTTCTCATTGATTTGCTCTCTTGCAATGTTGAAATTACTTCTCTAAATCGATGGATGTCAGTGCCAACACAGCCAGGGCTCACAGTCCATGACTGTCTGGTTAAAGGAAAAAACAACAACATCAAGGTGTTTGCCGTGTTGAAAACAGGTGATGATGATGTAGAAACTTTAAACATCATCTGATCACTGTGACAGAAGAGAACAAGCTCTGCTGTTTTACACCAGACTTTAAGTTTTACATGAGTGATAATGATGCAGTGAACCTTCGTACGTAAAGTACATTTGCACCTTTTGGTTTTTTCAAATACAGCCATGCTCTCATTTATGTCTCTTGTCCTAGCAGAAAATATGATTTGTTTTGTTGGTTAACGTTAATCTGTCATAAATAGAGATTTAAACCTCTCTGAAAACTTGGTGTACAAGTTCTCCATCACATCCTCATCCCAACATGGTAATAAAGGTGGTGGGGGTTTTAGACACTGTAAACAGGTCGACAGCCTGGTTAGCACATCTCTCTAACCATCTGTCCCGTCTCTCTGTCCGTCCTGTGTGTCTGTTTGTTGGCCTGTAGATTTGTATACATTGCTGAGTCCTGTCCTGTGCAGCTCGGTGTTCGCTGTGGTTTGCGATTGTTTGCTTTCTCTGCAGATCTGAGTGCCAGAGTGCAGATTACTCTTCTGCCGTGTTGGATGGGGTCCATTGGGTGAACTAAGCCTTGTTGCCTTGTTTCTTCTTGTGTTCTAAAAATACTGACAAACTGCGTCCAGAACAAATTCTTCAACTGTTCTCTTTAACATCAGCTACGTTTGAGACTACAAAGTTGTGTTTTGGTTTTTTGGTGCCAGCTTTTTGTCTCGTTTGGTGATTCAGGTTCACCTGCTATCAGATGTAATGTTGGCCTGGATAGGAAAACCACATCCAGCTAAGATTAGAGGAAGTTATCACTAGTTTTCATGTATTTTTTTCAATAACCTTGGATCAAGTTTCACTGGATGTAACTTCCAGAATTTGCTTTCATGTGAACCGGCTGACTCAAATGAAGACCTCGCTCTTTTTGGTGCTAAGTTTGCTGTCATGCGGTCAGGAAACTGAGACTGAAATTCAAATTTTTTACTGTATGTTTAGACATTTTTGAAAGATTTCAAATATAAAATGAACTGATGCTTTTAGACTGATGAAAAGAAATGCACTAGACTTAAACACATTTCCTCTTGCTCTCCTAAAACAGCTCGGTTTTGACTGATTCTGACATATCTGCTGATTTTTTCTGCCTTTATTCTAAGAGGTTGCACTGACCTTCGCTTGTATCTGTTTGTGTGGTAATTTAGGCTAATTTGGTGATAAGTTCAGCCAGGATGGCAGCCAGAAAAACAAGGGGAACATTATGAACTCCTTTACAAGTCAGAGTCTCTTATAGAAACATAAATCTGTAAACAGAAAACCTGCAGACTTCTTTTTTTTTGTCCAAACCGATAACAGTATCCAACCTTTTCTCTTGTCTGCAGACTCGTTTGCACAGATTTCTTTTTTCTTCAGTCTCACTCTGTCAGCTTCTCTACTGCGCTGCTCTGTTAATCTCCTTAGATAAGCCATTAATAAACCTTTTCATTAAGATCCTGTTCTCATTATTCAATGCAATTAAAGCTATTTAACTGTGGTGCAGAGCCGGTGTATGCACACACTCTCTCCCTCTCTCTCTCCTCTGTCTTGTTTTCTCTTTGTTCTTAACACTCGCTCTCACACACAGAGTCAGAACCTGCAAGAGTTCAAAAGACAGAGCATTTTGCATCAACCACTGTGTGTGTGTGTGTGTCTGGTGTGTGCTTGCACCTATTAATGCTTTCTCCAAAATGACAGGCATTTGAAAATCTGCTTTCCTTTGAATTCCAGAGTGCTTTTGCGCACATATGCACACGAGGCTGAGGTTGTATGGATTAATGGCTCGCTAAACGAGCTGACAGCGAGAACTTGAACACTCGTCTTCATAAGCTGCTTTCAAACGAGTGGTGGTGGTGGAGGAGGAGGAGGAGGGGAGGAAAACAGGAAGGATGAAAAAAACACAGAGACAGACAAAGGTATGAAAAGAGTGAGAGAAATAACTGTAACACTCTTCCCTGCCTGCTGTCTTATAATAAACGCATTTTGTAAGCATTTATTGTAAGACTAATAACACAAGTCACGACCGCATGTGATTTTAATAACAAGAAATTATTCATCACAATGGTACAACTGCTGCCTGTTTGTCTGAATGCAGCTGTATGTTGTTTATTGCTGTGCCAATATTGTTTTTTAATAAACAGCCATGAAAACGTGTCAACAGAAATCAGGAAGGAACAGGAAGTCAAATAAGAGAGAAACAAAGGCTCGAACATGCAGATGGAAGCAATGGAGCAAAGAAACAGGATTCAGAAGATGTAAACAAAGTTGTTTGGAAAATCAAAGATTTGGACCAGAGCCTTTTTTTTTTCTTCCGCTTATTGTGAAGTGTGTTTGAGCCGTTTTCCATTCACAGCGCTGAGCCTTGGAGAACAGCATCACAACAATGACGGTACATTATTCCACTTGCACTTGTCTTTCCTCCTTTCAAATCCCTCCTGCCTGATTACAAGAGCCCCAATTACGCTTTCAAGCCTCCTCTTAAACAGCAAGAAACAAATAAGTAACACTGCTCGCTCGCTCGCTTCAAGTCCCCAATCACTCATTGGCTCTGATGGTAATCCAGGTTCTGGTTTACGAAAAGGGAAAGCCACATGTAAAATGGAACTGTGAGGAGCAATGGAGCATAAAAAAGGTTTTAAAGGTCTGGAAGAAAAATTGTGGAAAGTCATAATGTGCTCATACCACATCATGCTTAAAGCCCTGTGTAAATACAGTGAGAAACATATTAACAGCTGCATCATTTGATGATATTAGGGAAGGAAAATCTGCTAAATCTCAAATCAAACTGTTTGCAGAACTGATAATACTGCCGAGCTATGAATGTGAAGACCTTCCTCATATTTATTTTATTTATTTCATATTTATCCATTTTTTTGTTTTTGTTTTTTGAAGCAGTAAAATGGCATATTAGATTAAGGATCTGCCTCTATTATAAAGAAAATATCATGAGAAATGAATCAAAAATTCAAAGTTTTGTTCCCATAATGTTGACTTTTTTTACCTTTTGGACGGTGAACGTCCGTATGACGTATTCAGCCAGCGGTTCGGTTTCTATCAGGGTCACCTTAATGTCTCCATAAACCTCCGTCTCGTCGGGCCAGTAACGCACACACTTCACCTGGAACACACAGTTCACATCCACACAGCACAGTTAAATATCGATCATGTGACACTCGTTATCATCAAATGGGCATTAACAGAGCAGGATGACACTGAAGTCAAATGACCAAGATTTATTATTAACATGCTTAAAGCTTCTCTGGCAGGTTAAATAGTAGTAATAATTAGCACACACGAATTGTTTGATATTTGCAAAATACCGACTTAAAAAAACTGAAAATACAGATTTGCATTTTGTTTGTTTTGGATCGGTAACACTGAAAAAGTAATTAAAAAAATTTCCACTAAAGAACAGCCGAAGCTTTTAGTGTTGTGGAGGCAGATTATAATCATTCTTGTATCTGGACTCTGAACATCTGGATACAGATGTTTTTAGTCATGGTGAACATCACCAGGCTCATTATGCAGCTCTGATCTCTTGTTAAGATAATTGGCCCTCGCCACCTTCCGCACGCAGTTGGTATGAAAACTTTTTGTTGTAAAAAAAAAAAAAGATTTTTTGGGATGGTTAAACTGTTGTGTTGCCATGGAAACATCAAACATTGTTGAAAAGCTTTAACAGAACTTTCCTCTGTGTTCAGTGGCAAAGCAGTTAGCAGCATGACATGCTTTTATAAGCACAAAAAACTGAATGACAGAAACCCCCCCGTCACCTTCAGTCCATGCTGCTTTTTCTCCTATTTTTCTCAACATGCTTTTGAGTCACTGGGTTACAGGCAACCTCCTCCAGAAAAGCTGATTTCTGAAACTGTGGAGTAAAGTGTATGTGTTCACAACTGGCCCCTAGCATGCTAACATTCTATGAAAATTTCCCTTTTTATTCTAATAAAAATGGTAATGAAATGTTTACAGTCAAAACACGACTGTAAAAGTGAAGTCTAACTTCTCACCTTTCCAGCGATATAACCTTTTAAGTATTTACTTTACGTCGTTGTTTTGGCCGTGTGCTACTATGGTCCATAACTGGACAAAACTTCCTTCCTTCAAAATAAAAGACTGTGCAATCAAACGAATACAGAGTTTTAGCAGTAAAGTGAAAAAAATCAGAGAAACTTCCTTTGGGATTATCGTCGCCCAAACAAGTTTTAAGTGTTCTTACTGTTTGCTCTTATCAAAATCACTTTAATGTTGTAACTAGACATTTAAATGTTTATGTAAACACATGAAATTTGACATGTAGATAACTAAACATGTATAAAATACATCAACTAATGTTTAACCGGCAATCGCCCGACCATAATGGTGGGAAAATACCATTGGAAGTGTCTGATTATGGACAACAGTAGCTTGTGGTGTCCGGTTGTGGACACATATACTCCGATTCTGTTCATGAGCAACCTGTTTTCTAACTAGCCTTTAGTCACCTGGAGGTTGAACACTGCATCTTCTATCACCTACAGTTTCTATATGTGAGCCATGGTTTTAGAAAAGGTCGGAGTGAGGGGTTTCACTGACCTGCTGCATGTGCAAACAGACTTACAGGAAACAGATTACAGTGCATGGAAATGATAACCAGAGTAACTCAGTTATTAAGTGCATGGACAATGACTTTCCCAATTTGAACCAAATATTTCAGTCACAGAAACCCGACTTTATTTTGAAATGTTGTCACACAAATGAGCTTATATTTGCAATGTTTAGATATAAGAACAAAGTTATGATTTACTCTTCCATGTTCCCTCAGTGCAACTTTATACAAATAGATATTTATTTAAGTCTACCACTTTAATTTGCACATATCTCTGTCAAATCTGGAATAATATAAAATATGACTTTGATTGATTCTGATTGTAGACAGTAATTGTTATTAAGATCCTATCAAACACAATAAAACCTGATACCTTGAAAGAATTAATTCTTTAACCTCAAACCTCTGCAGGTCCTGGGCTTCTGCATCATACTGATCATACACTCACACACACACTCACACACACATTTTGTAATCTCTTCGATGATGAACTCACCCTGCCCACCTCCACAAGATTGGTAACCATGACGATAGAGGCTGAGTTTTCCTGCCAGACCATCCTCCAGAAATCCCTCACTGTTTCCTGCATGGGCCCTGAAACGCACACACACACACACACACACACACATACACACACACAAATATTTTAGAGATGTACCAAAACTGATACCTGCAAACAGCATTTTGTGTGTGTAAACTTACACACCAATGTCAAAAGTAAAAGCATGTCATGAGATGCACAGACTTACTCTCTTAAAACACACACACACACACACACACGAACAGAAAAAACATATGTGTGCGCACACACACACACACATGCACTCATACACTATCAATCGCAGATAGTGGTTTGGGGGTTTGAGGTAATAGGGTCTTAAATTTGTCAGGGGGATTTTATGCGGCGGTTTAGATTTAGGAGGTTGTGGTAATAGCCTCCGAGCCCGAAAGGACGACATTTACCAGGTGGTTACCACACACACACACACACACACACACACACACACACACACACACACACACACAGACTCACAGACGCACACATACACATTTGTATCTGCACAAATGTACAATCACACGGTCGTCTCACACACACTCATCACGTCAGTTTAATTACCTTGTGTGGCGATGTAATGTCTGGGTCTATGGTACCCCTGTGAGACACAGAGAGAGGTGACGCGTGAAAAAAGCTCCACTTTTGTCATGTCCATCTTTTTTCTTCCCATATTGTCATTTTTTTTCCTCCAAACTGTCCTAATTTCCCCCATTTTCTGTTGTTTTTCTTCCTGTTTTCTCCCTTTCTTTATTCTTTTTTTATTTTGTGTCCTTCCTTCACTTCCTCTTTTTATATTTTTCTCCCCATCCTCCCTTTTTACTTTAATAACACCTTCTTACATCTTTTCTATCCTCAACTCCTTCTTTCCTGTCTTCCTCTCTTACTATTACATCCCTTTTTTTCTTTTTATAACTTCTGTCAGTTGTCACTTTTCCTTCACTTCCATCTTTGTGCCATATTACTTCAGTTTGTACATCTCCCCCTCCCTCCATCACATCACCCCACAATTATTCTTTCACTTCTGACATTCCTCCTCTTTTCTCCTGTTAAAGTAATTACTTACTCTTTCCTCATTTTAATTCCTTCCTCCTCCCTTAGTCGTCCTCCCTTTCGATCATTTTCTACTCTCTTTCCGTCCATCAGTTTATCTCCCTTTTCCTCCTCTTTTTTATTCCGCCCCTCCCATCCCTTCTCTCTTTTAATTTGTCCCGTCTCCCTCTGCACTCCCTCCACTCCCCTCAGAAACATAACTCAAGGTCGTTTCCCGAATAAACATCAAATTAAATAATAGAGGGGATCTTAATTTTCCCTCCACAGTGATTATGGCCCTCTTGTCCCTGCTGATGCCCAACACCTTCCTACGAGACGGATAACCTTGTTGAGATACAAACATTTATCACTTTCAGATTGTCATTAAAATCACGCCATAACTACTGAAGGATGCTTTTCTTCAAGCTCAGTTTTTCAATTCTCTGCTTTTCTTCTCATCTTACTAAAAAAAAACATCCTATGTGGAGACTTTTTGATTGAAAGTGAACGTTACATTAAGATTATTATTACAGAGAGAGATCACACCGATAAGAGAAACACAACACCGAGAGGAAAGAGAGGACAGGAGGAGGAAAACAACAGGATAGAGAGATTTGTGAACGAAAGAGGACGGAGATGGAAACAGTGGGAAGGTGAGGGAGGGATAAAACTGAAGAGGGGATGAGCAAATTGGGAAAAGGGTATTAAAGGAGGAAGGTTGGATGGGAGGAAAAATAATAATCAGGTCTTGTACTGATGATTTCACGAGCATCCAGATCCTTTTTTTTTAATACGAAATGAGACTCAGATGGCTCCATTTGTTGCTGCAACCTTGGCGAATACCCTTAGTGCACATTTGTGTGTGTGTGTGTGTGTGTGTGTGTGTGTGTATGTTAGCGTGTTTGTTAATAAGCATCTGGCAGAATAGGCTAAGAAAAGATACACAAGTGTCTGTATCTGCTTCATACAGTCTCAGATCAGAGTGTAATCTATAGGGTAGTAAGTGTGTGCCTGTGTTTGTATATGTGTGTGTTTCCATGACCACTAGCCACCCCCCCTTCCCTCAGTTAACATATATTTACAACAGAAGCCCTAGAAGAACTTCTATAGGTAGCTGCTTCATGTATTTTTGTTCTTGCTTTTGTATTTTCTAGTGTCAAGGAACAAGAACAAAAATCAAATGGCAATCAAATGTTCTGCTGAGGGCATCAAATATGTGATTTTTGAGATATTATTCAAGTCCCTGAGACTGATAGTTTATTCTCAATCCAAGTTGTAAAGATCAAAATAAGTTGCAGACAAAGACAGGACTGACGGAGGGTTTGGCCTCTTTACAAAGCCACTGGAGGGTAAAAGTTGGTGTAAAGGTAGACATCAGGATTTGGGTTTATGTAATGTAGGTTTATGAGAGTTAGAAGGTAAAGCAGTCAGAGGCAAACATGTTGGTTAGTGTGTGTGTTTTTGCGTGTGTGTGTGAAGACTCACGTCGATGTAATTGGCGTTGATGTAGTCGGAGTGGGGGTCCCCGTCCAGGAGCTGCAGTCGGACTCTGGTGTGATCGTCTGTGGGGTCAGATAGCACAAAAAATACAACAGGCCTAAAGTTACATTTACCCACAGATGGAAGCTACTAACTGACTGGACGGGAACTAACTAACCAACTAACTAACTAACCAGGCCCGAAGTGACGGGACTGTCTGAACCAGGGATTTAAAAACATTCAGATCTTTGTTAGAACCATGTTTACATTTACCCACCAAGGAAGTTGTACAAATTATGACTTTACTTGTTCAGTAGCAATGAAAATGTTGAGGTTTGACACTGGAGGTTGTGGTTCAACTCCTGTCTTCTACTAACAGAGGCGTCTTCCACTCAATAACCACTGATATACCGTATCATCAATAGACTGGAACATAAAAAGCCAACAACTCATTAATCCAACCATGAAAAGGTCTGCCTGACACACGCTGCTGTGGCTCTGTATGGTTTAATTTGAGCTGTTTTGTTTTGAACATGGCTGTAGCTTTAATTCACTGGGCCTCGGTGCAGATCCATGTGAGAGAGAGCTGAATGAGCATCACAGGAACATAAACGTATCAAGCATTTTGTAAAAGAGTCCACATGATAAGTTACAGTAGTTTTCATTATGAGCCGTCTCCATCAGCAAACACCCGTTTGTTTACAGCCGAAGAATTCAAACCCTGTAGCTTGTAACAGTTTGATGATCAATGAATAATCTTTGATCAATGTATCCGTTCTCATTCTTTTTCCTCTTAAAAAATGAGGAAGCTTTGCCTCATCCTCCTTTGTGATTGGTTGGCTCACAGCACGAGCCTTTTTTTAAAACTCGAACAATGTGTCCCACTTTATAAAACTGTTCACATTACTGTCTGTCCAAGTGCACAATGTCATCACTGTTTAAAACTGCACATCATTTCCCCCCCCCCTCATGTCTGCAAGTGTTTGAGCTGCTGAAAAAATGTCGTGGGGAGAAAATAAAACCAAACAAGACAAGAAAATGACAAATGTGAGATTACTGTTTTTAAGTATTTCCCCCCACAGCTTTCCAGATATTACACACTGACTCGTTCAGCTGCCTTAAGTTAGAATCGATTTTTTAAGATCATCAGCTATTTCTGAAACAGTTTTATTTTACTAATGTGAGTCATTTAAGTCAAAAAAAGTGTTTTTACATTTGTTAATTTAAAAGGATTTCTGCAGAGAATTCAATCGTTCAGTGATGTTTGTGCACAAACGTGGCTGGAGAAAAAAACAAAAGAGGAGCAAAAAAACTAGAGATTAAAAACATATCTGTTGATTCTTCATCTTTTTTTTTTTGGGCCCATAACAGTTGACTGACAAATAAAGTTATTAAAAAATCTAATAGTAATAAAGCAACACTTTTTTTTTCATTTTACCACTTTCAAACAACAACATAAGAAATACTGCATGTGTCTGCTCAGGTGCATGTAAGCAAAACTAAATCTCCCTTTTTTTCCCACCTTTTTCCTCTTTCTTATTTGAATGTCAATTATTTTGTTCTGTGCTCTAATAGCCTTCCATGGAGTCAGGACGCATGTGGCGGGGTGGGCTAATGGCAGGCGGTGATTTCATTCAGTCGTAACGTGGCAACAGCAGGTAATTGCAGATGTAGCTGACATGATTTAGTCTGATTATCTCTATTTTTCTCTCTCGTGCTCATCCTTTTTTTTTCCTCTTTCTAATGTTGATATGCTCCACTTCACCCCTCTTACTTTCATTCTCCGAGACATATGACCATGTTAGAATGATACCGCTGCTAAAAAAATAAGAATAATTTTCTCTAACTCTTTAATGTTCGTATTATTCGGGGAGAAAAAGTAAAAAAAAACACACCAATGTTAACAGGAGATGAATGAATGGGAAATTATGTGAAGAAAAGATGAGAGTATGGAGGTAAACAGGAGGAAGTGGAGCAAGAATGGGTGAGTAAAAGGTGGTGAGGGGAAGAGAAGAAGAAGAAAGAGAGAAGCTGTGAGAGAAAAGGAGGCAGAGAAAAAATGTAAGGAGAGGAATAATATTAAAAAAAACTGGATCACCTCTGTTTTTCTTTGAAGTTTTAAAATGCTAACGCGTGCGTCTCTTCTGATTGATGAAGAGCTACAGCAGGGTGGAGCGCTTAAAGCAAACACACAGCGAGGCAGCTACGGTTAGCCTGCGAGCTAGTCTGCTAGCTGCAGGGAAGATTTCTGAGCTGAGAGAGAAAAAAGAAAGAAAATGTTTTTCAAAAGACTCCAGGTTTCTGCTTTTGAAGAATTAAACCTGAAATTTAAAGGTTGGTACTTCAAAAGCTAATTATTTCCTGGAAAAAAAAGGTTTGAATGTCACAACACAGCTGCCTATAGCTTTAAATTTAGCTAACATCAAAGCTTAAAAAAAGTCGTTTGACCAGGTGTTTTTTAACCAGTTTTAATAAAAGCTTAATTTCATGTGTCTCAAAAGTAATTTGCACCAAAAATAAAGCTTTTATTTGAGCAGATGTACTGTGTGGTCGGTGACTCACACCATCAATTGTAACCCATTTCCTCCATGTTTATATGGGGGCTCGCGGGCAATTATTTTGTCAAGTAGGCGTTAACATTTTTTTTGTTTTTGGTGAATATCTTAGAATAGATGTGTGAATTTTCTAGTCATGGCTGGCATGAAACCAGGCTTCCTGTGGAGTAAAAAAAAATGATCAGAACGAACTGAAAATTAGAGAGAAGCTCTCTTTTGTTTCATGTTTTCAATCACTTTGTTAAAAAACTTGGTTAATGGACTTTGTCGAATATATTCACCACCTTTCTGCCAAAACTGGTTTCAAGTTCTTTGGAGACAAACAAACTGAGCTTTTTTTGACCACAGTATTTTCTGTATTTTTCACTCGACTTACATTTGGGAACTTTAGTTGCCTAATTTTGGCTTTATAAAGATAGTCCATGATGTTCTGGATGCTTTAATTTAAGGTTGTTGACTCTCTTAATACTGAGGTCTTCTTTTAATCTATTATTTTATCTGCATTAATGCTAAAATATGAATAACCTACGAGAGAATTACACCCATTAACACCTGTAACTGAGTTTTTTGGGATGATCGCTGCACCTCCTGACATGAGGAGGGTGAGGAGAGCTGAGATAAGAGCCATTAGTCCGGCTTGGACTCAGATCTGCTCCCTGACGTCTAGTTAGAAGAACATGAAACAGACCGAATGCGACTCTCGCTGGCCAGGCAGCTGAAATTCAGAGGATGTTGCGCCCACAGCAGTGATGCTCGGTGCTGAAACGAGTCAGAGTTGATTAACAATGTTTTTTAGATGTCCATTTTTAAGCTGTCAATTAATAAAATGCACATAATTCATCTTGGGAGTGTAAATCTACATGCATTTGTAACTATAAGTAACTGTAAATCTTGCTCTTTATTTTTATGCTTTTCTATTGTGTTGCATTGTATGATGGACTTCCATTGTGCGACTCAGAGTTGCACAAAGGTGAACAAGTTACCTGTTTAAATCCAAACTTGTGGTGTCTTCTGCCTGGCATGCGACACCACATCACAGCTGTGATTAAGTCTGGGACCTCTCACTTCATTTTTTGATTTCTGAGGGGTGTTAGCAGCAAATAACATGCTTCCTTTAATTCCTTTCCCAGGAAATGACCCAACAAAAAGTATTAAATCTCACAGTATGAGACTCAAACCCGCAATGATGGTGTTTTATTGAATCATGTACCGGCCACATTCCCCGGCATCATCTCCACCAGACGCATCTCCACACCCTCACTTTTAGCATTTTTATGTAAAACACAACTCGCTCCGATGACACCGAATAACATCAGCGAGCATAAATCGTTTACACGGACCGTCTGCATATAATACGGAGTCTTTGCAACAAATCTCCTCCGTGATTATCACTCGGAGGATCACCTTGAGGAGAATTATTTGTACAGCTTCTATCAGAGTAATTTTCTAGCTTCTGGCTGAGCGGCAACAATAATGGCAGCATGACTCCACTCTGCTGTACGAGATACTTTCATCAGCTATCAGCTCACCCACACTGGTACTCACCACTCTCACACACACTCACACACACACACACTCACACACACACATACAAGCCTTTATGGCCAACAGTGCACTGTCGGTTGTGGCTATCTAAAAGGGGGCTTGTATTTCC
>JAPZDV010000012.1:2167994-2179861 GCA_029814665.1 Acanthurus lineatus | reverse complement strand
ATTTGTTTCACTTATTTTTCTAAGGGTGTCTTTACAGTCACACTCATCCTCACCACACAAACACACACACACACACACACTCACACACTGCAAGTAAAAGCTAGCACAACAGGGGGTAGTCTGACAGCCTTCTGCTCTCCCTCTCTCTCTCTTTTTCTCTGGTCTCCTCAGTTTTCTCCTTGTCACCTGCTTCTTCCTCCATTTCTTCTGTTCCTCCTTTCCTCAGCTGATTCTGCCCCCCCCCAACACACACCTCCACCTGCTTTTACTCTTTCCTCCATCCTCACTTCTTTCCCTCCCTTGTCTTCCTTCATTTATACTTTTTTTTCACTCCCTCTCTCTCTTTCTTGCCCCATCCCGTCTCGCTCCTCAGACAGCAGTAATTACAGGGGGGGCTGGTGTCAGACTGTCATAACACCAGAGCCACAGATATGAGGCCGGATGGAGGGGAGGGAGGGGAGGGAGGGAGGGGCCTTTTTTCTCCCTTCTCTCTGCCAGAGGAGAGGAGCTTCTAATTGGGCTAAGATGGCAGGAGGTAGTAGCTTGCAAACACTGCAGATATGGACACAGGCCACAGGTTTGAAGAGGCTGACACTGTGTGTGTGCGTGTGTGTGTGTGTGTGAGTGTGTGTGTGTGCATGTGTGTGTGTGTGTGTGTGCATGTGTGTGTGTATGAGAGAGTAAGAGTACTTCTCTTTGGGTTTTTCTCAGTTTGGCTGTCAGTGACTTATTCATTTTTAACTGGGAGACGGTTCAATGAGAGCAGCCCCCTGCCCCCCCACACACACACCACCAACCAACACACACACACACACACACACACACACATACACATGAATTCATCTCCCTGTAGTACATAACTGCAGTCCTGCCTGAAATCTGTTTTTCCAGAGGTGGTTTGTCGGGGGTTTTATTTTCAGCGGCACACAATGATCATAGAAACATTACGGGAACACAAGAGGCAGCAGCGCGTCCCTGAGCCTCTGCTTCCTCTGCTTCCTCTGTGACAGCTTAGTTCTGCTTGTCACTTTAATCATGAAGGTGAAACCACACAATACAAGTCCAGAGTTGTATGGAAGTGAGTGTTTATAGTTTATTCAAAATATATATATAATAGATTGAAACCACAACTGACAGAAAGGTGGCGATGAGAAAAGAAAGGGCACAAATAGAAATCTGCCTGCTGCTTCAGCACCACGGACAGCTCCACGGATCCATTAACACCAGCGACTGTAAGAAAAAAAGGATGGTTTCTCCTACTTTACAAAAATGAAGCCAAGATTTCCCTGATACACGTGCTCCCATGATGCACCTGTGGTATCAGTCATTGTAGTGATCGGGACAGAGCTGAGATAATGAGATCTCACCCAAACATGACGCCACACTGCAGACTTTTAGCATCACATTGTTAAATAAAACTAAACTTATTAGAAAAATAACACTTGAACATACACCAGAATGATTTATTTATTGTTATTTATCCAATTTATTGGACTTGTATTTTAGTTTTTCATTCTGACTCATGTCTAATCGGCTTACATGAAGCTGCAGGAGACAATAAAGATGCTTTGGCTTCACTTTTAAGGATCTGTTATGTCGCTGACAGTCATTGATTAACACACAGCGATGTTAAGCCGACAGTATTTCCAAGTCACGGTCGAGGTCATTGATTCTTACTTTCACAAACCTCAGACGGATGAGGATCAATCAGCCGGACAGAATAAAGAACCTCTCTGAGAAGCAGGAAAAAAAGAGTATTTCCTTCACTAAATGTAAAATATTTGTGCATATCTGTGTAAAAAAATAGAGTAAACAGGAAGTTTAAGAGAGATTTTGTTGTCAAATGTAACTAACAACAACCTCCAAGGGGAAGATATGTACGCTCAGGCTCATATTGGCGTCTGCTGTACTGGAGCAACAACAAAGTCATCAGAAGCTCTGGTGTCCAAGGGCGAGGGGTCGCGAACCCATTACTCATTAATGAGCTTCACTCCTCTGCTGAGTCTCCCTCTCCTCATAACCTTCAACTCCCCCACCCCTCTCTTCTCCTCTACTTTCTACTCTGCTTTTGGTTCGGTTCCATTTTCTCTCCCTGTGTCTCGTTTTTTTTTTTCTCCCTATCATCTTCCCTTCCAAGTCTTGTCATTACCCAGCAGCCACTGTAAAAAGTTTTGTTGGGGAGAAGCTGTTAACTTGAGGGGTCCAGAAAAAGGCCAAACAACATAGACTTCAGTGTTTTTTATCTTGGAGAGATTCGCAGGGGCCAGCCGAATGCAGCAGAAAGCTGTAATTTGGAGACATCAGATCAGATTGTATGTACTAAGAGCCTGCACACACAGGCGCCGCCGCCGCCGCACACAAACAAAATGAGAGGGAGCCGGCAGGGTTTAATGACCGCTGTCATACCACAACAGCAAACAGGGGGAGCTGTGTTGATGGTTGTTACAGATCAAAGGTGATGATGATGATGATGAAGTTTTATATCACATTTGGACAAAAAAAAAAAAAAAGGTTCCAAATAACATAGTGAGAAATCTAAAGTGCAGCTGAACTGATCATTATGATTCAGTCTCATTGATAAACTGCCTCTTTTATTGCTTTTCTAAGAAAAGAGCTGAGCGACGCTAACATCCTCTGAAAACAGCACTAATGAAAATCGTCTACCCTGAATGTCCCAGCTCGGATTATTTCTGCAAATTTAAATGATCTATTGCCTCTGCAGAAGTGTGTTTGAGACTTCAAGGCTTTTTTAACTTTTGCTAAATCCTTAGCCAAAGTTTTCTCAACTCCAACTCTCCTTTTTTCCTTCTCAACTATCCTGGAATATGGGAATTTATTTCTTATTCCTACAAGAGAAAGTTTGCTTTTCATAGATGTATAAATGTAGATTGTTGGTGAGATTTTTTTTCCCCCATAATCCTAAATAAAATATCTCCACCAATTGTAATTAAACCATAAGGAAATTTTGTTTCTTTTTTTGATAAATACAACTTTTGCTTTTGAAAAGTATATAGAATGGAATATCAACTAAAAAAGAAATATATCATTACAGTAAAAAGCTGTGTGTCAGAGCCTTTGTGTCCTTATGAGATAAACCCTGGCAGATTAACCCTTAAAGGTAGATGGAAATTGAAGTCTTTCATGATTTATTTTGTGATTTCGAACCTCTTCTAGCAGTCAGCATCAAGTGTCAAACATCCTTTGAGTCAGAAGAACCATAAGTTTGAGCCTTGTCCCTTTTTTAAGTCCTAATCTTACATTTGCCTTGTTTGAGAATGAATTAACTCAACCTGAACACTGACATTAGGAAACTTACAGCTATTTTTATAACATTATTCCATGAAAATAAGACATATTTGATACTAGCTAAAGCTGAAGAGTTGCTGTTTACGTGAGTTTTTAAAGCGTGTTGTGCATGAGTGATTCAATAATGATTAAACAGTAAAATAAAAGCACTTCATAGCGGCTGGTGGCTGTTCAGGTCTTTGAGGGTTAAATTCGAAGTCACTTAAACTCTGGGAGCTCTGGTTTTTCATCGGATTTCATTTCTAAGAGCACTGGATGAAGTAATTGCTGGGTGATCGATGCCGAACAAAAACCTTATCAACCTCCTGCAGATATATTATGGTCATTTGACTTGTGCTGCAGGTAAAAACCTCTACTTACTGCCTCTTTAATATTCCATTGTCTTTCCAGCTTCCTGAAAAAGGGCGAGAAAGTGTAACACGGCTTGCTGTTGGAGAGGGAGGAATTTCACACATCAGGATACCCATTAAGGTTTTATTTTACAGTGGTGGGGAGGGGCTGGGGTGGATAATACAACACCATACAGTGGCACTAATGCAAACCAGACTCACGCTGGGAGATTTATGTGACTGTGATACTGTCTCATGCACCCGTTTCATAAACAAGATCCCATCTTTCTTTGAGTCTTCTTCAATTTTCTGTGATTTTGATGGAAGCTAATCATCATCATTTAGGGATGTACAGTATGAAACACAATGTCATGGTGTCACTCAAGTGTTTAAAAAGGAATAAGCTGAATCCTCGGGGGCATTCGATGGTTTTTGGATTCATAAAGCATAAAAATACTTCTATGTACAGAAACAATGGAGGCAAAATGCTTGTTAGCTACACTGCTGCTGTGCACAGACACGACTCTGTTCAATGTCCACATAAACAGACGGAGCTGGTATTTCACTGTGAAGCACACACACACACACACACACACACAAAAATGCTCACAGTTGCAAGTTGAAACTGCTGAACAAGATGTTTCACTCTTCTATCCTCTCCTTCCCTCTCATCTCCTCTCTTCTTCTCCTCCTCCTCCTCCTGCTCTTCTCGCCTCCTTTTTTTCAGTAGCCACTAAGCAGGGATTGTGTCTGTCACAGATATACTTAATCAGTTAACTCCCTATGGAGCTCAACTCACTCACGGCACACACTCCCATGTCAGCCCGGCTCAAGGCATTAGGGAATTTAATAGCATGTGTGATTGAGTGTGAGTGTGAGAGGGAGGCTGAGTGGCGTGTAAGTGTGTTGAAGTGTGTCTTTCTTCCCTTCCCTGTGTGCACTTGTATGTTGTGGAACATCTTACGGATGTGTGTGTGTTGAAAGGTTGGTGTGTCGGATTTTTTAAAGTATTTTCAAAAGTGTTTCAGTGTTCAAGTGATGTGTGTCTTCCAGTGTCAGCAACTAGGGTTTGCATATGTGTGTGTGTGTCTCTGTGTCAGTTTGCATATTGGCATGCACATGTATGTGTGTCTGTGTGTCTGAGTGTGTGTGTGTGTGTGTTGGAGGGTATTATAGTGTGTAATAGCCTATTAAGAGCAGAGCTCCCCGCAGCTGATGTGTCAAACAACTCAGAATGTTGTCGACTTACGCACACACTCGTACACACAATCACACAACTCAAGCTGCTGTTTCCAGCTGTTTGAAGGCCGTCAGGAGTAAAAGAGAGAGAGAGGATGAAAGAGCAAAAGTCTGAAGTGGGGAAAGGTGGAGGAGAGAAAGAGCAGCAGCTTCTCTGCACTTTTGAGTTCTTAGCAAAAGCAGCATATCTACATCCATTTGTTAGACAGTTTGAAGTAATAAAAATGTATAAAAAAATAGACAATTAACGTGTCTGGCATCAATTTGCATCCAGCTTTAACATCGACCAAACACATGAATCAAGTGAATCACCGTTGATGGAATTTTTATGGCACCAACGATTCTCTAAATTTTGCAAAGATCACGGTTCAGAGTTTTGCAGCATGATACTTCACTAGCAGCTCCTCCATCAGGGACATGCATGCTTCAGAACAAATGACAGCCACCGCTGTTCCACAAATATGGTCCCAGTTTGTATAATCTCATTATTTCTGACTACTCAGATGTGCTTTTTGCCGATTTTTTAAATTAAGACACTTCAATTTTTGTTGCAAAAACTCACAAACTTTGTCTCAGAGCATTTTAAAATCTGCACAACATGCAAACCTTTGTATCAGCTGACCCCCCAACCACGTCTGTCACATGCAGCACACCTTCTACTGCACAAGACTGACTGATCTTCACATTTACATGGATTTGAACAAAACCATCTGATCTTTACAAAGCTCCTTCTTTTACTGTCAAACATGAGTCACCATGAAGAAGCAGACATGTTTTAGATCTCACTGTAACTAATCTGTCCAGGATGAAAAAACCTCTGAGCTGATTCACACACATTTACAAAAAAACCTAGCAACAATAGCCAATCAGGAGAGAACAAATGAGTCAGTTTTTTTTCTTTTTTTCCCATCTGAAGCTTGTGATCATAAGAAATATATCCCATCAGCCCCTCTCCCGGCGAATCATCTTCTTTCCCACTGACCGGCACTCTCTCTTCTCATTAGCGTCTCGTTTCTGATTGTCCGAGGAACATCATCTCTGCAGTGTAATGGCACTAAGTGTTCGCCCGCAGCCCGGCCATTCACGAGCCAGACGGAGACGGGAAATTTATCTGCATATAAGTGGTGGTATGATAGCACACAGCGACTCATTAGGTATATGAGGAGTGAATTAGTCGAGCCGAGCTCAGCTTGTTCCTGCGTGTCGTCTTCCCCGGGTGAAAATGCAGAAATGTGAAATGAAACTGTCACAACAGCTGCCTGATGATCCACTTTACTGCCTTGTTATCACAGGACTTTAGGGGGGGAAGGGGATGCGTGCTCTCACAGAGGTCTAGTCGAGCCGGATGCGTGGCTGAAAATAGAGTTATTGTGGGTAAATGTCTAGACAGTCGTATCTCTAATTAATTCAGATTTATTCATCAACAATCAATTATCACACACTGTTAATGATCACGTCTCGTCATTACCAGCTATCAACGAATATCCGATTGTCAACCCCCCGAAGTTTCGAAAAAGATGAACTATTATCACTCATAATCCTCCACCTTCTAATTAAAAATACAATCATCGTTAAAATCATTACTTTATTGTCTCCGGCGACCACCTGATGCTTTTTTTTTTCTTTTTTTTTGGCGATAAATTCTAATTGTGATAAATCAGCATCAAAGTTCTGCGTGCGTTGTTATCGCTGGGTCTTTGTTACCCCCAACCGCCTCTGAAGAGGAACAATGATTAACAGCAATCATCGTCAACAGTATCAATAATACCGCTGCTGGCGTTCAGCCTCATTATCACCATTATCTATGTGCTTCTCTCCCGCTGAGAACTGCAACAGAAACTATTTCATCATCTGGTGGTGGGGGGGCCGGCAAGCCTAATCAGTCTTACCTTGAGGAACATTTTCTTCTGTTTTTCAATGTTTTGTTGTTCTTTTTCATGTTTTTTTGTCTTTTTTTTTTTAAAAAAACAAAATAGCAACCACAATTTCTACTCAAACTATAATAATCAAAGTGAGATGAGAATAATGGATGCATGCTAAGTGGTGAAAAGTAACACGACAAACGGCAACCACGACTACAATGGAAAATCCCTGTGCACAAAACGCGGCCCTGCAGATCCCTGCAGCCGGGTTCAAACATGTCATGTATGTATTAAATGCTTTGTTCAGCTCTGCATGTGAATAACACCGCAAACTTATAAAGACCATGCGCCTTTAAATGTGTTTAAGTGTGTTGATCTGCAGTCACAAGTTTAAGAAAATCCATATTAACTTGAGGATAAAAAAAAAAGACTAATGAATGCAGACAATGATAAATAAATGCAGGAATGTTTTCCACTCATGCTGCTCAGGTCTCCTGTTAACAAAATGCACCATCTGTTTAAAGAGTTTTCCTCTCTTTTTTAATATTTAGCAATAGATATATATTTATTTCAAAAATGATAATGTGCGTTTTTCAAATGTTTGCCAGGGGAACGGAGACAAATTAGTAGAAGTTTCCAAAGAGTAGATCACTTCTTGCTTCTCACTGGGGTC
The DNA here is from genome assembly GCA_029814665.1 of Acanthurus lineatus. Taxonomy (NCBI): domain Eukaryota; kingdom Metazoa; phylum Chordata; class Actinopteri; order Acanthuriformes; family Acanthuridae; genus Acanthurus; species Acanthurus lineatus. The sequence continues at coordinate 2,172,452 of JAPZDV010000012.1, read as the reverse complement.
TGCAGGTGGAATAATGTTGCAGCAATGCTGCTCTGCTTCCAGCAATCAGGCACAAACTAGACTGCTGTGATCTGTACAAGCCTGATTGTGGAGTGTGTGCGTGTCCGTGTGTGTGTGTGTGTGTGTGTGTGCAGGCTGCAGGTAAAGGACTTTCTTATTGACTGAATTTGTATGTGCTGCCGTGAGTGTGCATAGTGTGTGTATTTGTGTAACTGTGTGTGTGTGTGTGTGTGTGTGACAGCTTGGGGGATGCTAATATTTGTTGTGGTTCTTTGGTCAAACACTTCAGAGGAGTTGTTGGCATTCTAACTTCAGAGCAGCTCGGCAGACGTGTTGAAAATCAGTGCCAGAGAGGATAAGAGGATGAGGGGAGTCAGCTGCATATGAAGCTAATACACACACACACACACACACACTCACACATACAAGCTCTCACACATACACTCAAACACATGCACAGAAACACACAATTTGTAAGATTTTCACGTTTTGCAAACCTTCCTTCCTTGTTTTGTTTCACAAACATGTACACACTCACAGAACAAGATGCCCTCAGTCTCTCTCTCTCTCTCTCTCTCTCTCTCTCACACACACACACACACACACACACACACAAGCATAACCATACACATAACCTCTGCTGTAATGAGAAGCAACATGATGCAGGAGGAGGTGTGGGGGGGGAGTGATTATGCGGACGATGCTCGGAGGTGTAACTCCGGGTGAAGGGTTTGTGTTTGCAGTAACACCACCTGGCAGAGACTGACAGCCTGTGTAATGATCTCATTCACCTGAACAACGGCGCACATTAGTGAATGGAAAGAGGCTTTGGGGTGAGTCTGAGCATGTGTATTAGAAAGAGAGAGAGAGAGAGAGAGAGAAAGGGAAGACATTTAATGACAAAGAAGGGGGGAAATAGTAAGAGGAGGTGAAAAGAACAAAAGAGGAGGTGAAGAGGCGAGTGAGGATGGACAGAGGAGAGAAAATGGAGGGCATGGAGGTACGTTCAGAGTAAATGTGATGCAGATTTTTACCTTGACAGCTGTATTCAAGCATTTTTGCAGTTCTTCTTTAAGCTCTCACAGTATGGACTTTACAGGAATTCACTTGCTGTTTGACCGGCTTTTCTGCTTATTTGGGTTTGTTTTTTTTGATGTCATCTCAGACTCTTGCTTTATTATTCTAAAAACAGACAGACTCTTGTTTTCCAAACTCACGACAAAATGCTAATACTAATAAAAGTTATGTAGAGGTTATTTTCCTGCAGCCTGCCAGTTTTTTGAGTTTTCATCAGCTCCTCTTGGAGGGAGCAAAAGTGCAGCACATTTTTGCTAAAGAATGACGGGGAAAAAGTTGGTGTATGTATATTTGTGAAGGCAGGAGCAGAGAGGAGGCGGAGGGAATCCAAAACTCTCCAGAGCTCAATGACTTAAAGACATAAAAAAAAACAATAGACTGCTTGTTTCAGAGCAATATATGCTTTCGATAAAGAAAAGCCTTCGTTTTTTTCGAGTTTCATTGTGAAGTATTCCCAGTGATGGAATAAAAAAGAAGCAGTATAAAGAAATCAATGAGCAAATCAATGATCATTACAAATGCAGGGGGTTTGAGGGATTCTGAATGTTGTATTAAATAAATGCCGCGGTGATTTCAGACTCAAAGTTATTGTTTCTGTGCAGCTGGAGAGAAGAGAAACTCGGTGATGACTTTATCTGAATTATATGAAAGTGGGAGTGTCAGTGAAACTCGACATTAAAATGAAACAAAAGCTGAATCAATCTATGAAAAATATCTACCTTTCTGAAATTGAAAGGGAAAAAATTAAGATGGGACCTCAATAATCAACCATGCTGCTGTTCTGTTCTCAGCAGTTGTGAAAAATATAAATGAAAACGTAAAAAGTTACTCCGACAACTGCTTTTATTTGTCTTCTAGACATTGACGCTAATGCTATTGATGCTAACTACCAAATTTTTTGTTGTTATAAATGAAAATATTTTGGGTTTTGTTCATGTTTAACTTCACTTCTGATCCTTCTTACCAACTCAACTAAAGTGTTTTCTAAAAGTAACTTCACGCCAGGGTTTATAAACAGTTACATTTTTCTGCGAAACGAGTTCATTATAATTGAATAGTCACAATCTGATGGTCTTCTCATGGGAGTCAAACTATGTTGTGAACATTACATGTAGAGAGAAACACTTTGGAACATTGACTCATAACTTTGAGCAATAAAATCAAAAGCAAAGAGTTAAACCTTGAAGTAGTAGAAGGTTTTAATGTCCAAAACAGAAATGCCACCAAGGTTTCTTACATGAGCTAAGTTAACAGTTTGAGTCAAATATAGATGCTGTATTTTCTGGTTATTTCTGTGTTTTCCTTCTGAGTAGATTATTAAGAAAAACAGCTAGCAATGGAGCTGACAGAGCGGACTGTAAACTGCAGTCTCCCTGGTAAACTGATCGACTGGTCCAGCTGTCGCAGCTCCGTCTCTGGGATACACAGAGTGGATGAGTCGAGTGTCTGCTGGGTGGGCTGCACCTACACCTACACACACACACACTAAGCTTCAAAAACAATAGGTGCAACCAGGCTTGATGTAAGAGGCAGTTTTGAGCCCAACAGAAACACCAAGCCTGCTCCGTCTCTCTATTTCAGCACAACTCGAGTCACAAAGAGCATCTCTGAAGGTGGAGGAGAGACCCTGAGAGGAGCAGCAGGCCTGTGGGAGGGACGCAACAGCTGAGGCCGTCGGTGTGTTTATGGTGGAAACTGCAGTTCACAATCTGCTGCATCAGCATGGCTGCTTACTGTTGTACAAACCGACTGCAGGAGAAACACAGAGTCACCCAGAGCTGAACATATAAAAAAAGCTTCTATACTGACTCAAACTCTGAACATTAAGTGATGCCTAACCAACCAATCAGCAGCAGAGACGGGCAGGTCGTGCAGGAAAAGTAGCGGGCAAAATACACCTCCTACAAGTTTCACCTGATGTGTTTTTTAGACGACCTGTCACACAGAATCACCGGGTTTGTTTGACGTCTGACACACAGAACGAACTTAAACAGAAACACCTGAAGTGTGACGACAGTTTTGCTGTTGAGCCAAAGATCAGCTACGTTTCTTAAAGGAGAATTATTGAAATCTGAAGCAACTTTCTGTCTTTACTTATTGAAAAGTGTATCGATAGTGACGTGACCGTGGTGTATCACATCAAAGCATGAGCTCTGTGAATGATTACTGTTACTGACAGAACAACACAACGATACACACATAAACACACAGACGTGTTGCGTTGGAGTGCAAATAAGGATAAAAACAACAAAAACACATTAAAACAAGTCAACAAACCACTAAATCCTGACAATAATTCTCCCTGATAACACACATACGACTGACACAAACACACACTCATAGACAGTTATGAACAAGCAGACATATGTTAATGCTTGCCAATAAATTTTGTTTATTTTGAAGGTCTGCTTCTGTTAAATTATAAATGACCATATGGGAAGGTTGTTTTATGAACTGAGGGCCGAGAAGGAAAAGAAAAAAGGAAAAAGAAAGAGAAGAAGAAGAAGAAGAAGCAAAGAGGAGGGGAAGGATGAGAGGGGGGAGGAGAGGGTGGAGGAAAGAAGAGCAGACAGATGCCTGTAATGAGGAAACACTTGTGTGCTTTGCCTCAACCCAGATACTGTCAGAGGTAATCAGACATGATGAATGGATGGATAGAGAGCGGAGGGGGAAGGGGAGGAAAGGAAAGAAAGGAAAGGTGAGATGAAGCTAAGAGGAGGAGAGAGGAAAAGGCAGAGGAAAAAGGGAGATGTGTGTGTGAGGTGGGATTTCAAATGAAGGTGAAAAAAATGGAGGTCAAGAATTCAACGGATGAGATGAAAAGAGACGACACGGTGGGAGAGAAAAGAGAGGTGGGGGACAGGCCAGAACAAGGGCGAAAGAGTGAAACACAGGTGGAGAAAACGGATGAATCAAAGTAAAGGCAAGATGGAGGAGGGTGATAGGTGAGAAAAGAGGGAGGAAAAAGGATAAGAAAAAGATGGTAGATGACGGAAGGGTAAAGGAGGGGTTGAGGAGAGAAAAGTGAAAGCGCAGAGAGGGAAACAAATGAGATAACGAGGAGAAAAAAAAGAAAAGTTGAGAGTGGAAGCAGAGAGAGACAGAGGAGGAGAGGAGGAGGAGGAGGAGGAGGAGAGGCGATGAGGGGGGAGGAGGACAGGCGGTTGGTAGATTAACATTTATTCAGTGTGCTGAAGGGATTTCAAACATGGCATCCACTGTTTGTGTTTGGCAGATGGCCGGAGGAAGAGCGTGTTAACACTTCAACTCAAATCAGCCCTTTTCAAACTGCACCGGAGTGAGGGAGTGAGAGAGAGAGAGAGAGAGAGAGAGAGAGAGAGAGAGAGAGAGAGAGAGAGAGAGAGAGAGAGAGAGAGAGAG
>JAPZDV010000012.1:2105513-2141144 GCA_029814665.1 Acanthurus lineatus | reverse complement strand
TACTTATGTAAAGACAGCCACAAACACACACACCACAATAGCAGACACTCACACACACACACACACACACACATTGGCAGAGGCCAGAGCCAATCTCTTTGGCAAAGAACTGGTCAATCTGGCCAACAGAAGGGGAAGGAGGGAGGAAAAAATGAAGAGAAAAAGACAGAAAGAAGGTACTGGAAAATGGTTTTGACATTTCATTTCACCCAAGTGTAAACTCTGTGCGTGTGTGTATGCGTGTGTGTCGTGTACGTACGTGCATGTGTGTGTGTGTGTGTGGATTTGCATTTAAGACTACACATGAAATACATTTCATATGTCTTGAACATTTAACCCTCTTAATGTTTGTCAAACTGTTAGTTCAAGTCGTTTTGCTTCCTTTTTTTCTCATCTTCACACACGCACACACACACACACACGAAACACACACACGAAACACACACACTGGACTGTAAGAAAGATAAACCACAGCTGTTGCACTTCCGAGAGAGATATGAGCAAACAAACACAGATAAAATCCGTTTGAACTCACCTATGGAGGTCGTGGCTGGAACCGGCTCTTTGGACACTGCAAACACGCAACACGACACAAACAAAGAAAACAAGATGAAACTCGAGAAGGAAATACAAATAATCCCAAAAAAAGTGTCAAGAAAACGACAAGTTTTTGTGTTTCTTTCCTGGTGTGTAAGATCTACTCGTTCACAGAAGAGGCATCAGCTAAAGAGCTAAAGAGCTGAAGACCATTAGCATGTTTTACCAGTGATAACATGCTGACTGACGGCGTCAGCGTGGTGTTTGTGAGTGTTTGTGAGTTTGGCCGGTTGCAGTTTCAGCTGCAGGCGACTCCACAGCCTTTTCAGACATCCAATCTTTGCCCAAAGCATCTTTGAAGATTATGTGTGTGTGCATGTGCGTGTGTGTGTGTGTGTGTGTGTGTGTATACAAGTGTGTACCGGAGTAGTACGAATTCAGCAGGGATTTGCTCTGCAGCGTCTTGCTTCCCTGCACAGAGAAGGAGCAGGGAGAGGGGGAGGCTGTGGGAGAGACAGAAGGGAGGAGAGGAGAGAGGAGAGGAAGGTGAGTAAAGAGGACGAAGAGGAGAGTTCGTGAAAACAGGAGGCCATGGTGGGAGGGGAGGTAAAGAGGAGGTGCGGGGGCAGGATGAGGAGGTGAAGAAGGTGAATGGAGAAAATGTAAATAACATGAGGAAATAAGAGGAAAGAGAGAATAGAAGTTATGAGAAGGGAAAGAAGAGGAGGAGAGAAAGTGAAGGACAAAGGAGGAGAAGAGAAGAGAGGAGCAGGTCAGTGATCTTATCTATAAAAACAACAATCGATCATAACAGGACACAATTAACAATGAAAACATACAAAGGAGGATCAATACTCGGTCGTCAGCAGCAGCAGAGGAACAATCCGATAACGCTAATGGCGCCATCAATGCTCCGGCATCGGGTTGTTTTTTTTTTTAGCCTAAAACTTGTTCCGTCTCAATGAGCTCACACTCAAACGCGACACACTCTCAATGTCGGTCGATGCAAACTGTTGTATCATTATGAGGCTCGTGTGAAGAACGATGGTTCAAAACAAAATGGAAGCAGACCGTCGATGATGATGAGGAGGAGGAAGAGGAAGAGAGAGGGATGAAAACTGAAGAACAGGATGTGTTTTTAATGAGACGTGTTCATCAAACCTGAACGTGAACACAAGTTACTGAGACACCAACATGTCGCCATGATGGTTCAAACGTTCTCAGTCAGTCTGAGGAACAACAGGAGGGTCCATGTTTTATCCCCCCTGACTCTTCTAACACAGCACCTCTTCAGCAGTGAGCTACCATAAAGGAGCATTTTCACTAAAAAAAAGACAACGGTGGGTTTATAAAGCTTAACATTAACTATAACGATGTGTTCCTATAAAAAAAGTAGCTGCTGGAATGATTAAACAACTTTCCAGGAACTTGCTTTGTGTTCTGCAGCCATGAGCCTCATTAACAGGTCGAATGCTTCTTTGAATAAAATCCACACTTGTGTTGAGTAACTTGTGGTAAAAAGAAAGATTCTTATGGAAGAAAGAATCAGACTACGGATCCACACACTGTAATAACAGTCCCTTTATTCTTTTAAACGTCAAAAATGTTTTAAAAACATTAAAACAAAGACAGAAATGGATGTGTCTCTTTATGTTTCTTTGGTGAAGGTCTGGTTCGGTCCAGGTGCCACTTTGTTAGAGTGTGTAAAAGAGCTTAATTTAACTTAAAATACTTGGTTTAATGGCTAGAAACAATCAAAAAAACAAGTGAAAACACCCAGTTTGGTCACCAGAAACACAGTTTTTCCATCTTTTCATCAAAAACTAGCAGCAAACATCAGTTTTTGTGGTGAGCAGACTTTCGCTGAGGAGGTCAACAGAACTGACAGAATTTTACATGCAATAAAAGCAGAGTTTAAGTATTTCTTTACACAAACCAGACACCACAGCAGGAGTCGGAGTTTGGTTGGAGGAGAAAAGAAAGCGTGATATTATTTATTCATTTAGTCCACGATGGAAACGTGAAAGCAGAGGAAGCAGATCGAGCCTCCATCTTTACCCCAGAGACTCTACCTGGCAGCCAGCAGACACAACCGTACCAGGAAGGCGAGGCGGTTTTTTTAAGTGAAGCCCATTTATAAGGGAAAGCAATCTGAACGCAGATGGTGTCACTGTTCTATAGGCATTACATCGCGCGATCAATATTTACTTTCTATGAGTTTAAGTGTGAGGAAAAACACACAGTGTGTATTCCCAGTTTAAAGAGTGACTGATGTTTTCTACCTCCATGCTGATAAACTCCATCTCCTGTGGACACACACACACACACACACACACACACACACTGCTAGAGGCTATTAATAAATGATATGAAAGATAGACACAGGCACATATATACACACACACACTCACACACACACACAGAAAGATAAAACCTATGGGGGATTGCTGGGAGACTGAGTGTGACATATTATATGCTGGCTCAACCTGTTCAATAATCCACACTAGATATCACAGCCAGCCTACACACACACATTCATCTATAGGTACCTGCAGCCAGTCGTTTGTGTGCGTGTGTGTGTGTGTGTGTGTGTCACCTAAAAGTAATTGTCATTTATCTTTGTGCTTTCAGAAGCCAATTAGTCCTCATGCATGTCAGCATTTACAGTATTTCTGCATGTGTTCATCAGTTTTTTTGTGTGTTTTTTTTTTCCTGATGGCCCGAGCTGGTGATCATTAAGAGAAACTCACCCACTGAGGAAAACCTCCCCTCCTTCTTTTCCTCCTCCCCCTTCATTCTCACTAAGCAGATGACATGGTGTGCCTCCTTTCTTTTTAAACGTCTTTGTCTCCTCCTCATCCTCCCCTCACTTCCTGTCTCACCTCTTCAGCTCTGTTTTCTCTTCCGCTCCTCCGCTCTCGTTCCCCCCGATGCATTTATAATGATAAATCAGATATTCAGGGATTTTTTTTTGGTTTAATTTGAGCAGCTGTAAACTGCAAACTCTGCCTGTTTCCAGTTCAGGTGTTTTGAGGCCAACTAGACTGTGATCAGATATCAAACATGTGTACAACACAACCGACAGAGAGGATGTACAATGTTTAGTGTGACGTGAGGAGGACGAAGACACAGCTGGGTGTTGAAAAGTCTCCTTTGATGCTTAGTTTTGTGATTTTAAGAGCTGAGTGTTCGAGGACTGCAGACAGAGACAGCTTATATCTGCATGTTCTATATGAAGGCAGACTTGTATGTGGGGTCTTAATACGTAAGTTTTATAAGCAGAGATGATTTTTTGTGCTGCAATCACACTGGAGGGAAACTTAGACTCGGTTTTTCCTGGAAAATCATAGCAATCTTTTCTTGTTTCCAGCCATAAAACCACCTGAGAGATTCCCCGTCAAATAAAATGTAAAATAAAAAGGCAGACATCCAGTGTTTTGAGTGTAATTTCACTAATATCTTTTTTAAAAATAATGAATATGATAATAATAATTTCATGATGTGAGACTTCTCCATGTATCCCCCCAACACCCCCACCACCCCTCCACCACCATCCCTCTTGCCTAATTCTATATTCATACTCTGTTTGCTCCACTGTTTTCTGGTACAATAGCCCAATTTCCCTACAGCGGATAATTTAAATTTTATCTTCTCCTCCTCTCTCTCTCTTTCTCTCTGTTGTCCTTTATTTCTTGCCCCTCTCCTCTCTTCTCTCCCCCCCTCTGCTCCCGTCTCCCATTACCTCCAAACATAACATATTTTTTCTCCTCTTCTGTGATAAAATCCCTCTCGTCTTATGCGTAACCGGCGCTGTATGCTAATGCGCGAGCGGGAAAAAAAGGAAGCCTAACTTTAATACAGCGAGGAGTGCGGCTGCATACCAACACAAATGTGCTTTGACAGCAGCGTCCTGTGAAGATAACTGGTGACTGGGTGAGAATGCAATAACACACAAAGGTTATTTGGCTCTGCGAGGGTCCGTCCGCTGAAATATTATTGGGTCCCCTTCCTCGTGTCAGCGTTTTTTCTCTGTCTCATTAGGACCGAGCCTTTATTGGTCACCATGTTGTGTGAGTGTGTCGATGTGTGTGTATGTGTGTGTGTGTGTTCTGTTGGTCTTTTTCATTTTTCAAATATATAAGATAAGATAGAAACTAACTGAGGAACAAAGATATTTAGAGAGACTGAATTTAAAATGACTTATAACTAGTTTCCAGGAGTCTTAATCAGAAAAGTAATAAAAAGTGTATAAACTGACAAAATAAAAGAGATAGAATTATAATTTTTCTTTAAAGTGCATTAATGACCTTTATGGACTGAAACAATAGAGCAGTGTCACTCTTGATTATTGGAAATTTGAACCGAGAAACATGTTTTACGTTCATCCAATGGTAACTTTAAAAAAAAAAAAAAAGGGGGGAAAGTTTGGCACCTTTTGAAAGTCCGAACATGATTTCACACATGTGCCTGAAATCTAATTTCAAAACTCATTCAGCTCTTGACACGGTCTAGTCAACTCTGCCCGCCAGCAAAAAAAACAATCCAGAACTTTGAGAAATAACAATTACTTTATCATAAATCCAGCTCCCAGAAGACAGTAATGTCTTTTTCTTTAAAAGACACCAAACAACAAAACCTTTTTCATGGACTCGACCAAAGTTTAGGTGAAGTTTAAAGAAAAAAACAGGTCTGATGTTTTGAATTCCACATGTTTAAACACCTGAGGTGAGACAGGAAGTAAGCTTCTTTCCTACATGATGCAAAAACCCGATGGCAAAGTCAATCTAAAAGCAAAGAAATTTTTGAAGTTTGAAAGAAATATGAGTTTTATTGTACATTCAAGGTCTGGATAAAAGTCTCCTCAACGTGTTTTTCGATGCAAAAACATTATTGTGCGTTAGAAACTGCAGCACGAGCAGTTAGAGGAAGAGTGCAGGCAATTACTGCTGGCATTAGCCTGCTACTTAGTCCCTCTCCGGCACCCCTGGCTTTCAGCGGCCAAGCGCTCCCAAAAGGCCAGCCTGACATTTTCAAGAGAAAAATGCCCTTCTGAGAGGCCCTGTCTAATTACCCTGGACACACACACACACACATAAGGTTTTACAAAGAGATGGGAATATGCGCCCGCATGGCTGCAGACAGTTTGACTTTCTCACGATTGCAGATGCAGATACACACAGATGCGCATGTGAAAACACACAACGCGACATGCATGTGTGTGAGGCTGCAGAGCAGAACGACTGTCGGGAAGCTGCAGATGATAACTGCAGTACAGTGAGACAGAGGCTTGGTGAAGCAGCACAACACACTGCTGTTCCTGGTGAGAGAGGAACATATGGAGATGTTCGTTACGCAATGAGATGTCCACTATTTTAACAGATTCATCTGCCAAAGTGATTAATGGCACGGAGATGTAATGTGTGTGTGTCTTTGAGAAGAGACAGAGGCAAGAAGAAACTTCATCATGAGACAAAAGTTTATAGTAATGTCAAATTCTTATTAATTTACTACATCTGAACAGCTGTATTTTGCCATGGCTGCATATTAGAAGATGAGGTGGAGACGGTTTACTCTGTGATGGTGCCGGCTGGTAGATTTTTAGATGCACATTGAGACCAGAAGCAGAGAAAAGTTGTACTCACTGAATCCGTTGAGGTCCTGGTTGGAGGTGGAGAAGGGGTCGTCTTTGTGCAGCGTGCTGACTTTGGTGGTGCTCTTGTCGGCCGTGGTGACCGGACCCATCTCCCTCTGCTGCGTGGAGCTGCTGGCAGTCTCCTTCTGCTTTTTTGCCAACTTCCTATGGTGGCGTGAGTACAAACGCACAGACGAGGACACACGTAAAGGCACGTAAACCAGGAATGAAAAAAAACGCACAAAACATGTGTATATTTACACAGACACACACACACAAACAAGCGTGTAAGCCACCCAAACACGCATCAACATGAAAAACCCAAATCAAACACACTGTCAGGGAGACGATTCATGATGAGATCAGAGATTTATATTTCCTTTCAGCATGCAGTGACTTGAACACAGACGGGACAAAATGGGGATGAGCTTTGTGTTTCATGCATTGCAGAATCCCACAGTGAAAATAAAACCACATTTATCATGAAAAGATCTAGTTTTTTTTTAACCGTTTAACGGTCCCACAGTGATAGCAGCCATAAACTGTTGTGTCGCAAACCTGCCTGCGATTTAATCATCTGCAAAACGTGTGAACAAGGTACATAAACAGAGACTCATTTAAGCTTTTTATCTAAAAATCTATGAGGCCGCCTCGTGCAGATTCAGCCCTTTAGGTGGTCAGATATAAAAAACTGCTTTGTCACGTCCCTCGAGGTCTTCTGCAAACATACAAGGCACCTTTTAGTGTCTGAATACCTGCACTGAGCTTTTATAAAGTTGACTCTGTTGTAAACAATCTGAGTCAATAAAACATACTTATGCAACTTTTTTTTTGACCCAAAGTGGCAGAAAGAACAACAAAGGACGACTCTTAAATCGCAGGAGTTTCACTTTGGAAGAATTTGAAGTAAAGTTTATTGTTTTTTTCAACTCCAGAGCAATTAAAACAAAAAAAAAGAGGATATGAATCAGTGGGGAGAGGTTGACTTTAATTTCTACGCTGTCGATATGTGAAGGGAAATGCAGTTGCGTGACAGCTGATGTGATGTCCCCCGAGTGCGGTTGTATCCTTATGATCTTTTTTTTCATCCATTCATCGATGCTCACATGTCACAACTCCCATCTGTTGGCCATTTTTGCGTCGGCTATTTTCGACTTCTACCTGAACGTTTTTAAGTCCGCTGAGACAGCAGATGGCAGAAATGACAGCGAGCCGTTACAATCTGACATCGACTGGTGGATTCACCGGAGCTCGCACAAGTGCCGCCATAAAGCTCCAACTTTTACTGTCTCGTCCTGCATGTTCCTCTTCAAAAAAAATCACCTCCAGAAGTCAGAAATCTTCTTTGAACCCGAGCATACTGAAAGTGATAATTAGGATTCCTTATTTTAATGTATGTGTGATTCTTTTTTTTGCAAACAGAGTGAAACAGGCCGTGGTTCAAAAAGAAGGAAAGTGCTTAAATCTCCTCTTCTTCAGTCTGCATGTGAAGTGTTTTGGGACAAATTTCTGGACCCAGAGCTGCTGCTGATGTCTCTGCTGATGTGTGAATATGTGTCTATGAGCTCCTGATAAACAGCTTGATGATTCATAAAGAGGGTCCTGTTACTAGTGTGTGAATGTTTGAGTGTTGACTCGTGTCACAAAATGCTTCGAGCGGTCAGAACATCAGGTGCTACATGTACATTAAACGGTCATGTAATGTCATGCAGCCTTTTTTCATCTTTATACAAGAGTAACAGGCACATTTCAAGAACTTTACAGCTGGATTTTAAGCCATTTTTTCCAGATTTAATACCTCAAACCAGCAAGTCTTGAAACATTTATAAAGTTTCTGCAGAGGCATTTTAAAAAAAGCATCTTGCTTTTGCATGTGAACAAAACCGGTCAGTGTTTTATGTTCCACACTGCAATTAGGTCAAGTCCCACTGAGATTAAAGAGACTGTTTTAAAGGGAGTCCTGGCCAAGACAGGAAGTGATGCAAGTAACAACAAGTACTTGTAAAAACACATAAAAACAAAAGAGTCGACACCACAATACAACAATAACTAATGTCCCAGGAAACAGTGTGCAGTAACACCTGTGCATCCTAAACTATCAGGTTTGAGAATCAACACTTCAGTGATTCAGTCTCCTGATCACCTGATTTCACTTTATATTTAAAAGAATTTAAAGAATCAAATCACTGAGCTTTGAAACAATCTGATACCTTTCCATAATGCTGCTGCAGTGTCATGCAAAGTTCTCTTGTGAATGTCTCAACCCTGCAGGCTTTGTGCTCTATTATTGTTAGATTCAAGTAGAGTCTTTAAAATCTACTTTAATAGGAATAATAAAGGACAGTGAGTATGAAACCAGCTCGGATGAAATTGGCTCAACATGTTTAATAAATTAACTAACATTACTTTCAATTTGAAAGATTTGCTGAATAAAAAGGAAATGATTAAAAAGAATATGTTGTTTCTTTGACAACAGAGAGGCTTTAAAAGGAAGAACAGAATCAGTAGCAAAGCTCAGTGACCTTTTGGTTCGAGAGGAAGTTGTTGGAGTTGAGAGCTCACAGATCAGCAGGAATGCAAAAATAAATTTCTAACGAGCCTTTTTGCTTTAATAATGGTTAGTGGCCTGTAGTTTCCCCACCGAGGAGAACAGAAATACATCTTGATCCACTTGAAAATCAGCAGACTGGAAAGTGTGATTATGCTCTAAGAGCTCTGGGTTGATCTGGGTGATGCAGTGAAAACCAAAGAGCTGCAATAACCAAGGCAAGTTTGTTCTTTTCAATAAAGTTTTGAATTATTTCTTTGTGATTACAATGGTTATGTACATTACTAATGTCTACCTGCAGCTGGCTGAAGTCTATATAATGTCCTTGTGCAGTAATGCCCTGATAGTTGCTTTATCCCTCTCATGAGGCAGCAGGTCTGTGATCTGTCTTGTTCTCTCTCATCATTGTTGATTTTGAATTTGCCATGTTTCAAGAAACTCATCTGTTTTCTTCATGCTTTGGGTCAATCATACCACATGTTAGCATAACGGATGCTAAAACGTTTCCACAGAACTTCCTCAGGACCAAACGCCAGAGACGCTTTACTGACTTGACCAGGCGCTAACTGCTACAAAGCTACCTGACGCTCAGCAGTGAAACACAGTGATGCTTCCCCGCAGATCCTCGAAAACATCTGCAAGTCAAATCATTCAGATCCTAGTGAATAAAAACGACATGGCTGTATTTTTGCTATAGGCAGTCAAAGCAGTTAATCTCTGCATTGCAAAAACCGTGAACCATGAATCTTGAGTGTTTTTTCTGGGTCCATTTCAGTCACAAACATCTACAAAAAGGGTCAAAGCTGCCATCTGATGACTCGTTTCAGATCTTGGAAATGTCGTCCATGGCTGCAGGGGGCTACATTTTATATGCAAGGAGACATTAGACACATGCTTATATTATTATTATAGCATCTTTTATAGGTTTACTGTCTCTAAACCAAAAAACTTAAATCCTCTAGTCATAGATAATTATGAGAAACTGTCGTTTTTTTAAAGGGAGTTTAAGTTTTGGTTTGAAGATGAGCTCTGATTGACCCAGTGACCCATTCACGAAGTTTGTCACAGTGTGTGGGAGCGACGTTTGTGCCAACTGAGCTTTTTCAAATGAACAGCAGATAATATCGCTGATGTGTGTCTCAGTAAACGCACCACTTGAACATTTATCTCTAGCTGACTCATATAAAATCATCTCACACTTATTTCTCTGAAGTCAACAGAAAAAAAAAACCTCCTCCAGAATCCACCGACACAGTTTTCAACTTGCTTAAGTGTCTGACATCTAGTCACGAATGGCGTGCAGTGGGCTGTGTGTGTGTGCAGTGTGTGTGTGTGTGTGTGTGTGTGTGTGTGTGTGTGTGTTGCACAGGCTCTGGCTATAACACACTCATGTATACTTGTTTCTACAAGAAAATACTTGAAGTACTTGAAGGCTGTGTAAGTACTGCATGTGCTGGACGCCCGGTGTGTGTGTGTGTGCTTGTATGCGTGTCTGTTGTGTTTGGCTGCTCATGCACACACACTGGCCTGCTGAGTGGGCGTGTTTTGCAGGGACCTATCACGAAGCTGCCTGTACGCCTGTTTGTTTGTCTCTGAAAAAACTGCTCAGTCCTGCACAGTCACTCAGAAAAGGAAAAAAACGAGTGCAAACACTGTTCTTCTTTCCTTTTTTCTTCCCCACAGTGACTAATCAAGTCTTTCTTTTTTTTCCACAAGTCTTAAACTTTTAAAGAACAACTTAAAAAAGTTAAATTAGTGGAGTCAGTGATAGAGAAAAAGAAAATGAATATATCTGCAAAGACAAAGAAGGTGCAGAACATTTCTTTTTTTAGAGAAATCTACTGCAGAAACACAGATGGCTTAACATAAGCTGAAGAAACAACCAAAGCACTGATGAATATGTTTAAATTTCTGGTTACATAACGTGTGACTCTTGAAAGTTTGTGTCTATACTTAAAAACTTAAAACACACACACACACACACAAATCCATCGTTTTTAACTTTGCTGTCTCTATGAGCATCAAATAAACTGAAAACTACTGCAGTATTAACAGCTGTGCTTTGCGTACTGCACACATACAAATATTTATTAAAGTCCATTTACTTTAGCAGTGAAACATGAACAATGATGCCTGAACTTCAGTGAGGATGAAACTCTGATCAGGGACTTAAACTTCTGTCTCAGATGTTAAAGTTAAGCAAAATTCATCCTCATGAACCTGCAAATGTTTTTTAGTTTTTGTTTCACTTCTACATTTTGTTCATCAGATGTGATCAGATGTGATCAGATGTGATCAGATGTGATCAGATGTGAATTACGGCTGCAGCTGATCCATTATGAACAGAATATCTGTGTGGACTGTGGGGGAGGCCGTCTATGCATCTATGCAATAATTATCGCGCTCATTATGCATATTTCAATTTAAAATCTTTGTACCTTGTTTGTGGTTAATTTGCTTCTGAATTTGTGTGTGTGTGTTTGTTTGTGTGTGTGTGTGTTTGTGTGTGTGTTTGTGTAGAGCCCTCCACAGGTTAAAAAAAAAACAAAAAGCAAAATGCCACATCTGAAAGCAATAATCAGCTCTTTTCATTCCCGTCACTCTGCTGACTCACACAATCCTGCGAATAATGCGAGTGTGACTGAAAGCTATATGCATGGATATAAAAAGAAAAGCAGTACCTTTATAAATCTGTGTGTTTTCTGTGTGTGTGTGTGTGTGTGTAAGTGTGCGATCTGTTGATGAGCTGTTCTTGCCCTTTTGTACTTGAGCAGTTCAGTCAAGAGACAGAGAAATGAAATATCTGAGAGATTATAAAGCTGGAGGAAGAGCAGAGAGAGACGAGTAAAGAAGGAAAAACAGATGAGACAGAAACACAAACAAAAGGAAGGAAAAAAGACAAACGGGGCACCAAGATGGAGAGCAAGGTGAAGGTGTTACAGAGTGGCAGAAAAGTGCAGGACAGAGAAGGAGGAATGGCCCGGCAAAGTTTGACCTATAATCATTTCCTGCCATCAACCGTCGATTCAACCCTCGTCTGCTCCACGCCAATTTCCAGGCGACGGCGCCTCAAAAAGCTCCTGTGTGATTGGAGCTCAGAGTGGCCTATTCCTGGCCATCTGACTGCACTTTGACAGAGAGTGTGCAGCGAGGACGAGGAGGTGAGCGTTGAAAAAAAAAAAAAAAAACGAAAGCCAAATGGAACCGACGAAGACGAGCGAAAGGAGAACGAAGAACAAAAGGAGGAAGAAGAAGAAACGGTGAGGAGGTGGAAAAAAGGAAAAAACACGACAACGAAGACAAAGGATGAAGGTGAGGATAAAAAGAGAGACGATGCACAGGAAGAAAGAAAGAGAAGAGAAGAAGAAGAAGAAGAAGGGACGGATAGAAACACGTGAAAGGCCATCCCATCCTTCCACCCCCCCCTCTCCTCACACCTCCACCTATCACACACTCATCCCGTTAATGGACTCGTTTAAATGACAAATTCCTTGCATATTGTAAGTGGCAACGAGCGCGACATAATCCTTCTTTAATGAATGTCACAGCGGCAGTTCATTAAGCGCAGAGGTTACCCCGCCGGGCGCCAACCGCCGCAAGAATCATGGACCACTTTGTGCCCCCGTCGACGTTAATTGCAGGCCGTTTGATGTGTCGATTAATGAGCGATGCGTGGTGGATACGTTGTTTTTTAGGGAAGGGGGGGGGCTGAGAGGTTGCTCTGATGAGTTTGAGACGTTATTACTGAGAGATGCAATGAGGTGACGGTACTTTTGATGAACTCTTGAGCCAAAATAATTAAAAAATAGCTTTTTAATTGTTGTAAATTTGATATATTAGGTGCCACGAACGCTCAAAAGGTTCATTTCCCAAATTCTGGAAATCCATCAAGTGCTGACGTTTGCCACTAAGCCTTTCTAAACTGCAGAAGATGCAGGTTTGTGGCTTCAGAATGGGATTTCACAAGCTAATAAGTGACATCACAGTGAATCTGTCAGTGACATGATATCAAGGCAACTCTTAATGTAGCTGCTGACTTCCTCAAGTTGCTGTTGAGGAAGTTATTGCACCAGTAAAACCCCCGATATGTGTAATATAAGGGCAATAGTGGTTCAAGTGTTCTACTCTTTAAACGTTGTGTGTGAAAACTTTGTGCCGACATTTCATTTGTGATCATTATGATCAGTTTTGGTTTGATTGTTTTGTTGTTCTGATTATTTTTTTATTATAGAGATTGCGTCATGTGACGTTTGCATGTTCTAGTCTGACTGAACTTTGACTCTGTGTGTCAATTAAATCTCAACAAACACTTTCAAAGAGCCAAAGGACGCAGTGTGATACAGTCAAGGTTGGGACAGGGTTTATTTCCTGCATCTTTCAGCAAAACTGCTCGTATGATTAAAGTCTGTAAATCAAGCCGTGTGCTCCGTGCAGTCCTCTTGCATGCTGTAGCTGTACAACTGTAGTTTTGTCTTGTAACTTAATGTTCTGTCTCTATGGAAAAGACAAAAAAATTAAATATATTTCCATATTCATTTAACTCTGCTGATATTTAGTAATTCTCAACAGGTAAACTACCTGTCAAAGTACCAACCAAACACTATGGTAGTGGCATTTTTACCATTAGCTAACAAAGTGTTGCCACCCAAACATGTTTGCAGCTACAAATGGTGGCTGTATTTAGCTAAAAATATCCTCTTTCAAAGGGGGAAATGACCATGCAACAGCCACACATGGGTCTCCACTACTGTTCTTTTTCCTAGAAAGTCTTACATGCGGAGGGAGTTGCATTTATTTCGGTAGAAGTCTGGCGACTCAACAGGGGCAACCTTAAGGCGTCCAATCAAACGAGCCCGAGCTACATTTGTTTTACTAGTCGAGGGATCAACAGAACTCCCCTATTACAGCTAGAACGGCCTCAGTCAGCCGGTTGGCAGCCAGATAGTTCAAATATCCCGGAGCCATCCCCAGCCGGGCGCTGCAGCCAGACAGGCAGTCAGTCACTTCAGGATGACAGCGGTCGCTGCAGAGGAGGCTGCAGGCCAGGCCCAAACAAACTTTCATCTGCGTATCACAGGATTTAGAGAAGGACCCGGCGAGGGAAGGAGAGATGAGGGATAGAGAGAGAGAGAGAGATAGAGATTGGAAAGAGAGAGAGAGAGAGAGAGAGATTGGAAATAGAGAGAGAGAGAGAGTACAAACACACACAAACACACACACATAGACCTGCAAACAGTGTAGGACTGCAGGAGTCTCACACAACTTTTAAATCCCTGTCTCATCTAACAGTAAACAACCTTAGGCCATGGCTCTGTGTGTGTGTGTGAGTGTGTGTGTGTGCGTGTACACATGTGAGTGTCTCATCCATCCACATGTGTGTGTGTGTGTGTGTGTGTGTGTGTGTGTAAACGCATGCATGGGCAGATGTTTTGTGAGTAAGCTTTGTTTTTCTATCAGATGTTTTTTTAAAAAATAACACTGTTTATTTCAGGGCCTTTAATTTTTTGTCATTAGTTCATGAAATATTTATATAATTTGCATTATTTATTGTGTCTGTCTCATATTTTTTTAAGCGCTTGTTTATTTTATTCCATTGTACTGCACTTTCTAACCTTGTTTTCCAAATGATGCCGGATGCTCTATTGATATTGTGGCAAAATATAAAAAAAAAAAAAAAGTGATAACCACATATTAGCTGATTGTTGAATACAAAAAAAAACATCCAGCAAATATTTTTGTTAAAAGTCTCTGGAAACTATGAAAAAACAGTTAAACAATGGACTTTATCTGCCAACAGCAGCTTTTTTATCATGTTATGATATTATATTTTATATTTTATATTATTTTTAATGATAAATTAATGTGTTTTTGTGGTTTAGAGTGGATGTTACTGCTGTTTTTGTATCCAAATGTCTGAAAATGACCAATATGCGTGTTTAATTATGTATGTGAGTGTGTTGGTGCAGGACTTTGGTGCTTTACTTGACACATGTGTGTTTGTGTGTATTATTTAGTTTTATGTTTCACCACACACACACACGTTGAGAAGTCGAGTATCGGCGTTCATTTTTTTCTGCCGAAACAAATTAAACTCCGCAGTAAAAGTGGAAAAGCGGCAAACCCGCAGCGACGGCCGCCGTCTCTCTAATTGTGTCGGTTTCTCAGTGTAAAGTAGTAATTTCTGTGCGGGTCAAAGAGCCTCAAGGTGGCTGCTTTAAGAAGAAGTGTTAGTATGGGATTACTGTTCCGCTAGGTTAGGACTCGGCTGCAGATTTGGAGGAAATTTTCTGATGCTTTGAAGACAGCTGGAGAAGCGGGGGGGGGGTTTAGGGGTTTGCAGAAATTCTCTGCAGGGATTTGTAGGTGAGCTCGGGGCAACAGAGTGCATGTTTTGGCCAGGTGTGTGTATGTGTGTGTGTGTGTGTACGTGCACACCTGTACGTGCCTGAGCATGTATGAACAGACAGCTATAATAGCAACTCATTAGAAATAGTTAATAAGCAGGAAATGGCCACTTGGTGAAGACGATAACAGTGAATTACATTGACCTTTGGGGGTGAAACGCTTTAAGAGACACACCGTGCAAACAATGCAAATGAAGTCAGACTGAAATTTTCCCTTCACAACGAAACTAACGCCGTAGTTAATCCCGAGCTCCTGTCTTGAGAACTTTTAGCCGGCCAGTAAACTTTGAGCTCACACCGAATGTGGAGGAGTGTTTTGGTGCAGGGTGCATGTCTGATTGAAGTGTGCTAAGTTTCAGAATTAAAGACGATCCTTTCCTTAAGTTGCTCTTGAGGAAGTTATTAAAGCAGCAACACCTCCAATAAAAACACCTTATCACTGAGAGAAGGTGTGTGTAGCTTGCACACTCACACAGTGAAGGGAACAAGTGGACCTCTGTGTTCAAACACTGCAGAGACAGAGCCTGAAAAATGACCCCCCCACCCTGGTAAAGCCAGTCACTGTCACCACACAGACGACCGCTGACAAGACTCATGACAGATCGAGGGATAACACAATGTTACGATGCCACAGAGGCTGACATCTCCCAGGAACATGTCAGTTTTATGTCATTCATAAGACCAAAAATCCTCAAATACCTCGAGAAGCAGCTTCAGCAGAATGTGTGCTAACAGGACCGAGTGTGTGAATGTGGGATTGAAATGTGTTGGACGATTGTGAAAAATACAATGTACCATGTTTCTCTAAAATGGACTCCTTCTGCATGAGGCCATGAACTTATCAATCACTCTTTGTATCTGCTCTTTATGTGTTAACATTGTTCTGACATCATGCACAAACATGCATTTATGCCTGACTGTCGTATACATTTGATTTTTTATTCTCTAACATGGCTCACATCTAGTTTTGATAGAAAACTTAAAAGTTTAAAAACTGACTCAAAACTCTAAGGAAACTCTTCCAGGAATTACTGCAAATTTTCAACAGATTGTCTGAATTTGTTATCAAAAAAAAAAAAAAAACCTTGACAACTTTTATCAAACTTTTGTGGGTTGAAAAATGGCTGCATGCAAATTTATGTCCATGTAGGCTGAAAATACTGGAAACTATAAACCGGATTTGCTTAGTAATGCAAAACCTGACGACCATCTTCGGCTTACACAGTTTATCTAATATGTTTTTTTTTTTTTTTTTTTGCAAGCTGCTGAGAGTGTGAATGCTTTCGGGTGTGTTGTACCAATCAACTGAATTTATATTCCTTTACAGTAATGAATTATTGCAACTTGCCAAATAATAAATTGCGCCTGTGGGCTGTTGTGTGTGTGTGTGTGTGTTTTTTTTTTTTTGGAGGTTTACCAAGCCTTTTAACAAAGTTTGTCTTCAGAAAAAAAAAACTCATGCAGACTTTTTATCATGCAGTCGAAATATCTAGTCAGCTTGTAAAAAAAAAACAAGTAAAAATGTTATTTTACTGCAGTCTGAGGAAGTGGGGCTTTTTTTTCTCGCTATTGTTGCTTTTTGAACATGTTGCATTGGTGTTTTAAGGTTAAATATGATGCAATTCAAACAGGATGCAAGGTAACAAGATCAATTACTTTTTTATGCAGAAAATTAAAAAAAAAAAAAGCTGGTCAGAGGGAACAGAGAATGGGCTGAGAAAAAAGGAGTCACTCCTGAGGTGAAAATCTCTACTTACAGGTAATAAGAGTAGGAATAAGCATGTCTTCTGAAGCATGGTGAGGTGAGGCCGATGATGATGACAGAGCAAAAAACCCAGAAGAAGGACAAACACATTGGATTAGTTCATGGTTTGAATGAGAAAACTTCTTTCTGACTCTTAGGCCACAATACTTTAGTTTGACATTTTAAAGGAGACACATTCAGTGTTTGGATGCATCTCCTTCTCCGCCTGTATAACCCTTCAGTCTCACTGCTGCTCTCTTTATGTGTCCTCATACAAAACCTGTGGAATATTTTTTTGCAATCTGGCAGAAAACGTCTGAACAGATGACCGGTCATGTGCTGAGTTTTTTTATTTGCCGTCTATGTCTATATTCAGTGTTTTTTTTTATCTTTACAAGAAGGGCGACAATATCGGAGCTCGTAAAAAAAAAAACATCTATGGGAGGTTTTACAGTTGTTTCAAGTGATATTTAACTGAAATACTCTTTAATAAATCAGCTGTGACTTGGTCAGTAGTCGATTGAATAAATTAGAGGTAATAAGGAGCTCTATGGCTTGTGAAATGATCGTTTTAACTCACCGAAAAGATAACACTTCTTTTCTTTTTTTTTAACAAAAACTGGCCTGTTCATTAACTTTAAGGAGATGAAAACACAGACGTCTTTTGCCCTCCATGCTAACGCTCCGTAGCACACTCTGTAGCAGCTCTGTGTGATTTGTGTTATTTAAAGTAGGAAGAAAAAATTACATTGCAGCAATAAAAATTGAATTTCTGGGTTTGAATATGGTTCAAAATCTGCCAAAATGATATGAAAGACAGGAAAATATGGACTGTTTTTTGCACCTGTAACAGGTACGATGCAAAAATCAAGAATAATTTCAATTACTAAACACTTTAAGGAAAAGAAGGTAGAAAATATTTCATCATATTTCAAAAACAGTTGTTAGTTTTATTGTTTGATAGTAAACTTGATTAGAGAAAGTTTGTCAGATTTTGTCTTCAGCACTAAAACACATCACTTACTCATGTTAAAGCCAACGCGGCTCAGAAGTGGCCACAAAATATAAAAGTTTGACTTTTAACTGCTGATTACTTTTACTCAACATGGTGTCTGCTGGTGTGTTAGCATGGAGCGCTGGAACAATTCATCTTTTTCATTTCACTCTTTATGTTTTCATCACATTAAGAGATAATCAACAGGTCAGTAACCCTCAACTTTTTATCTGAGTTTATGCTGCAAACTTTCATTTAACTAAGAAAGATATTTAAATCAAGAGGTTAAAAAATAAAGCAAAAATAAATAAAACTACTTGAAAACAAAAAGGTACACATCTGATGCCTCCATCACCAAACAGGCTGGACGATAGACATGTAAGGAATGAGGGATGATGGGAAAGAGCAGAAGAGAGAAGATGGAAGTCTGGTTGATGAACAAATGGAAGCAGAGTTGATTCTTTGTTTGGAAGATGACTGTGTGTTGTTACTGTAAGAGGTTATTGTAGTTTTACGACCCATTTGGTTTAAATGTCATGTTCACAGACAAAAATTATTATTATTTTTATCATTACTAATAGTAGTAGTAGTTGTAGTATAGACATCCGTTGAATGTATTTGTTAAGGTATTAAATGGAAGCAAATATTACAAATAAAAAGAAGAAAATCCAAAAACAAAACAATAAAACAGAGCAGAAAGTGTTTTGCTAAACTTTTTGTCCTTCTCTTCTGTCCTTTATTGAGAGCTAAGTTACAGATCTATACGTCTGCATTCTACTTGACTGATATCTCATCCATCCATATGTGTGAGTGTGTGTGTGTGTGTGTGTGTGTGTGTGAGAAACTGAACTCCCTGCAGTACCTCTGTAATGGTTTGTTGGCAACTTTTTTTTCCCCTGGCATGCACCCTTCAACTGGTGAGCAGCCAGATATCGGGATTTCATAATATTTAAGATGTGTAAGCACGCACACACACACACATACACACACACTTAGGCACAGTCACACTGCACTAGACTGACTTTCAATACGAGAGGAAAGTCAAGGAGGACTGAAAAGATCAATACTTTCATCTCTGCAAACTACTGCAGACTGCATCTATCTATCTATCTATCTATCTATCTATCTATCTATCTATCTATCTATCTATCCATCTATCCATCTATCTATCTATCTATCTATCTATCTATCTATCTATCTATCTATCTATCTATCTATCTATCTATCTATCTATCTATGGGATCTTCTGCTCTGTAGGGTAAAACTGTGTGTCAGTGTTGATGCACAGCTTCATTCAACAAGCTGTGTATGTTCTGAATACTTTAGATGTACGTTTGTAGTGTTGCAGAGTCAGACAGCTTTTTTGATCTCAGTTCTCAGTGTTTTACTGTGTGAGACATCCACTGGAGATAGATTGTGTCTTGTAGGAGCTAAGGTTTTCAAAGTGATGTGTCCTTCCTCTTACGTTCAGAAGAAAACTTCCAAATCAGCTCCATCAGTTTTCAAGCTTGAAAATAGCTAAAAGTGCGAGTGAGTGATGCTTTTACTTGATCAGACTTCTTCGAACATAAATGTCAACTATCATTTAATAAAAGCTTTTAAATTTGGACTCAAACACAAAGTCAGTGTGCACTGGACAGGCTGTACATAAGTAACTCATGCTCCATCCAACAGTGTGAAGTTCAAGTATGAATCTCATCTGTGGTGACTACTAATTCTTTCATGTTGAACAAATACATTAAAAATACTCAGCACACGGATAACAGTTTTATGATCTCATCATTCTAGAAAAAATTAAGATGTAAGTGCTGATTAAAATTATTTTTTACAATATATAGTAATGGCAGAATTCATCAAGAGTGCTATAGGGTAACAGCAATGACAATAAAAGAAATAAGATAATCTTAGTTTACTGCAAAGAAAGAGACCCAGCTGAAGCTTAAATGACTTAATCTTAAAGTGCACTAAGTACAACAGCTCAACATCTTAAACACAACTTGCCTCAAATGCAGTCTTTTTGAGGTAATGTCTGATAAAATTTAAGTAAATTATAGCATCGAACACTGACATCTGAGCCCAGTTGGTGTCTGGAGAGCTTTAAGGACCTTTGATCTGCAGGTCCTGAACCTGCTCAGGACGCTGCTCTGCCACTTTACCATCGGTTATCTTGTTAACAAGCAAATTTTCTCCACAGACATTCATGTCTTTGAGATGAGGCAGGGAGAGTGAGAGAGAGAGGGACTCACTTCTGCAGCTTCTCCGGCTTCTTCTCAGTCTTCTCAGGGTAGGGGATGATGAGGTCAATGGCATTTTCTGGCTTCTGCAGTAAAACGCCTAACTTGGTCTTGATTTCCTTGGCCCTGCGAGACAGAAAGCAGAAGAGGATGACGGCGTGTGTGACAAAGTCTTTGTTGTCACTTCTCAGACACGAAAGCAATAATAACCTAGTCATTATGTTTATCAAAGCTTTTAAAGATATTATCCTCATCTCTCCAACATGACGCACCTAAGATGATTTAAAGTAGTGTCAGCTGGTTGGTTTTAAAACACAAAAACTACAAAGACTGCGTTTATATTTTTTACAATAGGTTTTATGTTGTTGGGAAATGAGAAACCAAATAAAAAATGCACAATTAAAGGTTACCAACAAAACAAGATGGAAATACTACTTATTATACATCTACAACTTTATGATCTGAATTACATCATTCTTATTGACTGGGTAAATATTAAGTGTGGCATTATTTGCTTAGTTAAAAAAGTTACCCATACTAACTGTAATGAAAAAAAAAGGTTTGTATTTGAATCAAGGACAATACATTTAAACAGCAATACATATGAAACTGGAAATGTTCTGTTATCATAGTTCTTCTCTGACCTGTGTAAACTTTTTCTTGAGCAATCTACATTTACCCAGAAGACATGTAAGTTAGCATAAAAACTGAAATGATCTTTTTTAGGTAACAATATCTGCAGAAAGAGATTTCTAAGAAACAGTCATTTATTTTACAAAATAAAGAGTTCTCAAAGTTGAACTCTAAGCCTGTATTTTAACAAAGTATATTCAGAACCATTTTTAAGTTTGAAACAAAATCAAACTTTTGAGGATCTAAACTACAGCAGAGTAACATTTTGTTTGAACTGGAAAGATAGTAATGCAGGTCTCACCTCTCGAGGCACGACTGGGGCAAAGCAGCTAATCCCTTACACATTTTCCAGCGCTCTCTGTTGAAAAACTTAGGATTGGATTCAGTCTTCCTGCTGGTGTGATTCTCAGAGTTCCCTTTGCTTTCTGACTCGGGCTTTCAGCACATGGGGAGTTTTATACAGACGTGCTTTGGGCTTTGGGCCAACAGCTAAGCCAATCAGACTGGAATGTGAACAGCAAGGCGGTGTGGCTAAGGAAGGGCGGGTTTTCAGTTGGGAAAGGTTGTTTCCTTTCAGGTTTCAGTTAACTCAAAGATCTGGGAACAGTGTGCAGGATGCAGATTAAGAGCATTCTCACCTGGTTTAAAGTGCATGTTCTGTTTTTCTGTAGTATCATTTAAACAAAACACAATCAGTTCTTCAAGCAGTGTTGCTCATTTAAACAGACTTAAATTCTGTTTTAATTCAGGAATTCTCTAATCATGCAATAAAATATTGAGCTTGACAAGACGTTTAAACCCAGTTTCTTATATTCAATGCTTTCAGTCAAAAACAAATATGAAGTAGGATCAATATCTGAGGCTCTATACCTTAATCTGTGCTATGTCAGAAAACTAAAACTGTTAGTCTGCGACACAACCTGCCATTTTGGTCACTACGCTAAGCTGAATTGACAGTGTGCAGTTTTACTCATTTTGAATGTTTTATTTAATCACATTACATGGTCCATGAGGACATAATATGAAAAAAAACATTGATTTTGCTTTTATCATAGCACACTTTTTGTCCAAATGACAAAAGTCACATAATGTAAAATACCGCTTCAAGCTCCTCACATCTTATTATGAATTCTTTGATCGCACAGTCATGGCAAGTAAACAACCTAAATGCAAAGGCTGACAACTGGCAAAAACTCCTATTTTTGCCCAATTTTCTGCATTTATTAGAGGTTCGAGTCACAAAGGTTGACCTGTACAGTTGAAAAATGTTCCTTGTCTTCTTCTCTTGTTTTGTAAAAGAAATTATAGTGCATTTATCATTTTCTGATGAGAGTATATCCATGAAAAAATGATCTAAATTAATCACCAAATGTAAACCTGGAAAGTGAAAAAACCTCTTATATTATCAGCTGTTGAAAGACACTTTGTAATCATTTGGTAATCATTCTATTTAGGATTTGGCTTTCTGCGGCTTTAACACAATGAATTCGTCGGACTAGAGTTCAGATCTAATTCCTCCAGCGTCAGTGCTGATGTATCATCCACCTTAACATGCTTCACTGTGGAGACTTAAATGTAAAACTAGATATGAAGCACTTTCTGTGACTATCCTGATGGTTTTGTGCACCAGTCAGTCCCACCCACAGTGCACAAGCTAACATCCGTATCTGATGATCTGATGTGTTGTAAGTGAGAATGTGTTGTTGCAATGTAGTTATATTGTTCCCGTGAGTTTGTAATGACCTGACCTGTTGACAGCTGGCTTCATGTGTGTTCAGTCAAGTTCAAGAAGATTGCCAAAGTGCACCTGTAGAGAAACTCACTAATAGGAGGGCATGGAATGAAACATTTGCACTGCTGCACTTTTGCAACCTTTTACAGTATCTATGCAGCCATGTTATAGATTTAATAGAAGCTTTTAAATTCTCATTTTGTTCCTTGTGTGCAAGTTCTCCCTCACTGCACACTGACTTCATTGGAGGTTCTGCTAGGGGACATAAGTCATTAATCAGTCCCTCCAGGATTTTGTGGGCGTTTTTCAAGATTGTTGCGGCCTAAATGCCTGAATTCTCGGCAGCTTTTCTAAAAAATTGGGACGTAAGTTGCGATGTTTTAAGCATATTTGTTGCGATGAAATTGCGGGAGACGGTGAAAATTGCTAAAAAGTTGCATTTTTTTTCTTTGTTTTGCATAGCAAAACAGTTTACCTCCGCTTTCGTGAAGAACATCAGGGAATTGTTTTGCACGGTCTTTACCAGTAATTTTTGTTGGTAAGTATCTATCGCACATGTCTGCATCTTCAAACCATAAACAAGGAAGTGAATGCGGTGACGTACGTGCATTACGTTTGCGCTGGAGACTGCTATGATTGGTGGAACTTACGAGAGGCTGGCCAAAATTGCAGAAAAGTCGCGGTGATTGGATAAAATTGCAAGGTTGCGCAGAATTTGCGGAGATTAGATGAATTTTCGTTAATTGTTGCGATCGCAACATCGCGAATTCCTGGAGGGACTGATTAATGAGAGGAGAAAGGTAGGAAACTACAGCCAGAACATTGTTGCAATTTATTTGCAGCCCACCTCAACTGAACATTCAAGCACGTCTGTTTTCTGTTGTGAAATGAGTCGATGGGGAGGAGTTCAGAGTTTAATCAGACTCAATCTATTAAGTTGCTGTCAGTCCAACATTACAACTTGGTATCTTCAACTACTCAACCTGACCCTCGGAGAGGTTTTGCAATCGTAAAAACATCAAGCTACATCTACCTTTCAAAAGAGAGTGATTATCATTGGCTAGACTGCGTAATGAAAACATAACCAGAGTTCTATATAAGAATTTAAACAAATGACCTCTGCCGAGGACTGTCCCTCATATATCATTTCAGAAGTAATAAAAATGTGGAATCTGCTCTTTAAATTTTTATGCCACAAAGTCAGAACAAACACTTGTTATTCCATTAGAGGCTTTATTGTCAAAACCAGATTTTAAACAGGACTCCCAGCTGCAAGAGTTTTTTTTATCTTGACAATTTAATTTTATGATTTTAGGAAGTGAGTGAACACAATATGGTGTTAACTCTTTATTACTGTCAAATAAACCCATCTCTCTGTCCACAGGATGTCTTTTTAGGGCCACAGCTGTCACTAATACTTAGTGACTTGTAATGATGACTAAAGTTGTCATTTATTTCTGTTATATTCACAAGTCAGAAAGCTAAAAGATGAGATTACTAACTGTCTGCTTAACACTTACTGAAGTATATGTAATTTAACACTGAATTTCATCATTAAAAATGGCTTTAGTGTAGACACAGGCTTATTTTTAATAATGCATGAACACACGAGCTTACTGTTTTGTTGACTCATGCTAATAAAACAAGCAAAGCTGTTATTACTCTTTATTAGCTCCATTATTTTGTTCAGCCCTTTTTAATACTGGTTTGATAACAGTCATTATACAACCAACAAGCAAGTCATGATAAAGATAGAAGAAGCAGAAGTTATTAGCATCTTAAGTAGCCATGTTTAAAGTTATATCCATTCATCTATCATCCATCCATCCATCCATTCATTACTAAAATGCAATGGCATATATAGTTTAAGAGGTTTGTAATGCCAAAATTGCTGCTACCAGCATGTTTAAAATAAGTTGTAACTTTGATGATTTAAAATTGGCCATTGGTTATTTAACTAATGTGCAAGCAAGGACAGAACATTGAAAGTAAACAATCCTCATTATGTGAATGTGAAGAACTTTACAGAGATAAATATCTAGCTATATGAGCCAGGAAAAATTCAGATGTGATGCAGTTTAACAGAACTAACAAATAAATAAACAGTCCTTGTTCCACAGAACATTCAGATCACTGAAAAAGAGAGACATGAGTCCTCAGATGAGCCCGGGCAGTCTAGTCTTTGGGCCATTATTTGTATTCTCTATTTAAAAGGTTTTTTGGTGTGGCAGTGTATTCAGAAAATACAGGTTGCAGTACCGTGTTATTAACGCCCTTGTTGCAGTCAGACAATAGAGGCCTGTCGCTTACATAATCACAGCACTTACTGAAATTGACTTGGCTTGAATTGAAAAATTGGTGTTAGTGCTTTTATTCCAGGACCAATAACAAAACCTGGTAAAGGTGGTATTTGACCTCACATTTTTGTTTCTTAACTACAAACTTTAAAAAATACTTAGAGATCCCTCCTGCAGCTACATTCTTCCTCTACATTGGCTGAGGTCATGAACAAGTGTCTGTCTGTGTGGAAGTTCAGTTAAAAAATTTATTATTGGAATAAAATACTCCACAAAACTTTTGATTAGAAAGTGATTTTAAGTTGTATGGTAACAAAGAGTCTATTTAAACTTATTAACAAAAACCCCCAGTCCCTCCTGATTTCTCATTATGTTGCGTGTGGACTTTGAGCCCGTAGCATAGCGTGCAGAGGTAAAAGAATAAAGGTGGCGTGAGAGCATATCACCTGGAGGCTTCATACAATGCCGCATTTTAATTTATTCATGATGGTACAGCTCCAATATTGCATGCACATAAACAAGCACACAAAGTTACAAAGGAGGTCTGCTTTTAATTGTAGAACTTCCTGGAAACCCAAGTTCAGGAAGGGCCAGTCCTTTGACTGGATGTGTGTGGAGGCCAGTGGCACGAGCTCTACTACTATTCAAATGAACTGGAACCATTTGGCATCCAGATGCTTTGTTTATTTCACTGACAGAAGCTCCATGCTCAATTTATAGATGTAATGGCCATTTAGAAGCTCAAGCAACCACATGAAACACTGTTTTTCAAAAGTAATGTTCACCAAATGGAACAATCAATGATATATAATTCTATATGTATCAGCTATGCAGTATATTGAGTTGCTGAGCTTAATTGCAAGTTTTTGAGCTCTTGTTCTCTACTGCATTGATTCTATTGCATCTCCTGTGTCAATAATTCTAATAAAGCCACTGAACCTGAAACTTTAATTATGGGATAATAATGAGAGTACACATATTCAAAAACAGATGTTATCCAAGTATCAAGATATCAGTAGAAAAGTTTATTCTTCCTCATACAACACAGGTTTACTTATCAAAATAAGAGTCTTTTGTGCTACCCAGATGGTACATGTACAGATAATAGACTAGGGTAAAAAAAACAAATAAACATAGTTGAGTGACATATATTCATAACCACGCAGGAAACAACTGTTGAATTTTTGTCCAGTCTACATAAACAGTGGCAACAAGATAATGGAGATGATATGATTGACAGCTTTGCACCAAAAGGTCAAGATCTGGGATATGTGGTTCATTGACTTTGACTGTGTTTGATGTGATGATATAAAGCACAAAATCTCCTTCACTGTCATCCTCCTCCTGCTGAAGCCTTGTGCACTTTGAGCACAGCAGCTTCTTAGGAGCAAAGACTTCATCCAGGACGTTGTGGTGGAGACAGATCTCTGCAAAGCTGTAGGCACCATTGTCTCTGATTTTCATTTTCTTGGCCAGCAAGACACCCATTTTGTCCAGTTTTGACCCAGACACTGGCCTGGAGCTTCCTTTGATATAGGCTGAGTTAACGGCTTTTATCCCCATTATCTCCCCTCTCCTCCTGATGCATTCAGCTGATCTGGTTACATGACACTGCTCTCAATTCAAACCCCACACTTCACAGTTTTCAACACTCATGTTAGATGATGATGTATTTCTCTTACACCTCATACACATTTTAGCAATTAAGTTTTAAGAAATAACAGATAAAAAGCAAATAATGTGACAAGTGACGGTTATTGTGTTTTAATTGTATACAGCAACATCTGGTTTTAGTGCCATGGCAGTTACTATTAATGACAACAGTTTGCCTATTGAAGTCAGGCAAGCAGGCACTTAATATTCCATTTTCACATATTCTGCATTACATGTTTCCATTATGCTGTCATCACGCTCTTTTTTCATCAGACTAGGGTATTTGCCATAATTGCTGTCAGCCAGGGAAGAAAATAAGGCTTTCATGGCCAGATGTTTCTTTGCCAAACAGGAAAGCAGAATGTAATCTTGCCTGACATTATTCCAAGAATATCAGCAAGTGCCGATCCTGAACTAATCTCTGAGTATTGTTATGACTTCTCGGCTCACATTATAGAAATTGCAGACAGTTTTTTTTACTAGCGTCTCCCTGGTTAAAGGTCAACAATGGATGCTCTTAGATAAACCCTGCAAAGCAAGGGTTCTCTGGGAGGCGATGTGTGCATATGTGTGTGTGCATGCGTGTGTGCGTGTGTGCATGCACGCTTGCATACCTATGCAACGTTGTGTTTTTGTGTGCGTGTTTGCATGCGTGGGTGCGTGTGTTTTTGTGTGTGTGAAAAAGAGCCTCAATGTGATGTTGCATGGAGTCTGTAATTGACACAAAATAGGACCTTAATGTTGCCATTCCTTTTTTTTGAACCCATTTAAAATCAGCCAAAGCTTTTGATTCAGCTGTTTATTCTAGCTGTTAGCATTAAAGAAGCCATCACAAGACTGACAGTCTGTTCTGTTTTTTGTTCAACCTCTCTCTTAAAATCAGGGTAGCATCCTGTTAAATGACACTTCATGTCAAACTCTCAATTATAAGAGCTCTGTGATCCAGACAGGACACAGAAGTGGCTTTTAAAAGACTTATTTGCCATCAGGATTGTATTAAGCATGACAACTGGACACACAGAACATGGATTAGATGAAATGAGTTAACATTAAGTGACATCTGCTAAATTTTGTGCTTTTCTTCTACTGCGTCCTCTGTCATCTTTCTCATCATTATAATTCTTCTCCCTAAAAATGATCTTGAGGGAAGCTCAGTCAGTATGTTTAAGGTTCCTGGCTCTACCTATGATCATGGCCACAAGGCATTGTGCCCATCATGTGAATACCCCTTTTGTTTCAGAGGTCTTGTTTGTAGGATGTTTATTCATTTTATCAAAATCAAATGGAAAACCAGTGTTAGAGATCTGACTAAAAAAGGAATGCTGAGAGTTTTATTTAATATCTCAAAGGCACAGGATATGACATAACTACCCCACTCCTTGAGATAACTGTGGTACTTGTTTATGGCTACTGCTTATAAACAAACATGCATTTATGGTGAGAGAGAAGAAAGAAGGGATGTAACAGAGGTCATCGCTGACAGACTGAATTAGAACTATGATGTGCATAGATTTTTAAGGAGACAGGAGATTTTTTAATGTTATCAGCTCTTAGCTTTTCATTTTTTGGAGCAAAATTTGAATCCACTGCAAACCCTCGTCCTTGTTTTCTTGCTCAGCCAGCCACCCTGAGCCTCATGCATGAAGGAGGGAGATGACGGAGGTGTCCAGTTTCTCAGTGCTCTGTCAACAGGCCTGCGGGAGGAAATTAAATAGCTGTTTCCCACAGCATCATTAATTGCTTTCATTAAGTTGTTTATTTGCAGAGGCTTTTCCGGTGAACCTGGAGCTTACAGGAGGGCAGAGAAAAGCTACAAAGACTGTTTTCTCTTGAAAATCAACAGATTTTTCTGTTACAGAATCGTGGCCTCAACACGGAGGGGAAAAGAATTAGAGGATAAATAATGATGTATTAGTTATCATTCCTGCCTTAGAGAAATAAATGAAAGTGATAAAATGGATTTTCCATTGAAGAGGTCAGCACTAAATGCTTACAATGGATATATTGCTGGTTTTTATGTAATATGGATTACAGCAGCTAAAAGAAATAAAAAGCATGATTTACAGCGTCATAGCAAACGCAAAAGTTTGTTTTGCTGTACTACATAGTGATGCTTCACAGTTTAGATTTAATTTGATCTTTTACTGACAATTTCAATGACAGCTGAGGTTTTGCTGAAGAACTACATCAAAATAAAACCCATTAAAATGCATAAGCTGGACAGAAAGAGAAATATTGTGCTGAGCTGCACTAGTTCTTCATGTGTCTTTTAACAGCTAATAAACTTCCACATCTATATCAGAAATACCTCAACTTTAGAATAACAGACTTCAGGCCCAGTTTTAATGGCTTCTGATAAACACAAAGTGTGTTTGTTTTTTGGAGATGTGGATATAAATCAGACCAAACAGCCTTAAAATTGGCAAAATAACAAAAGGCCAAACCAAACATGACAGTGAAACTAAGTCAAGACATGGAAAAATTTTTTTAAGTTTGCCTGGTGATGCTCTGTGTGCAGCCAGTTAACAGACGAGTGTTTAGTCACGTGGTGGAAACCCTGCAAGCCTGTTGCCTATGGAGCTCACGTACATTATGTTTGTCATGGTCACATTAAGAGGGGGTTAATGCACGGAGGAGCACTTCAAGAGGAAGTTTGATCTGGTGACTGTCTCAGCTCCATGAGAAACATGATGTGGGCTTGCTTTGTGTACATTACTATAAAAAGTGTATCTCCCCTTGTTAAGCAGTGACATTGTAGTGTTTATTAGACAAATCACAGGTCTCAAAACAAAGCAGTGCAGTTAAATATATTGGGAGAAGAGAGAAAAAACGTAAGAAAGGTAACGTATTGTCCTGATTTCAATAAAGCTGAGTCCCAGTGTATGACATGGAGAAAGAAAAACAGAAAACAGTCATTTGCAAATAAACTGTTAACCAACAATGGTTTTAAGTTGTATTCCTGACAGGAGCCTTTTCTGCTTCTGCCAAACCACATCTGAAACATGTTTCTGGAATCAAATTCAGAATAGGCATAATAAATAAAATAGAGTAATTCTAAAAGGGGATAACAATTCAGCATGGCTGATTTTCTCAGGCAGGATTTCCATATTCCGGGGCCTTTAACAGCAAATGCACAGTCATCTTGAGTTGTAGTTATATTTTGGAACAGGTTTGAGGTCAGAGTGCTGTTGTGCATCTGTACATCAATCATACCATGAACATTTGCGTTCCTTGTGGTGCTGCGGCTGAGTTGGATGCACTTGTCTGTCACTCAGGTTGCTGCCATTAAAAGGTGGCAATGCCCTTTATTAGACATTACTTCAAGCAGTCATATTATTTAGTCGAGTGACAAATCAAGTCATAATTTGCAAAATTAATGAAAGAGACTACCTTTTTTTTTTTTTTTTACAACAGGCTGTGAATATGTTGGGCAGCTAAGTTTTGGGTTAAGAAGAAAACTCCCTTTTCAGCTTTATGTGGTTATTTTATTTAAGTGTAGTTTTTGTAAATTCAAGGTTGTTGTTGCTTAGTGGCAACCAGTTATACCACAATTAACACAACCTACTGTGGAATGGATATAATAAAAAAACAACAACATTCTTTTACTGACATAGTATTTTCATGTATATCAATAGTTAAAAAACAAAAAGCTAGTGTACAGGGACACCCCTCTAAATGTAGCATTAGGATTCCTCTAGCTGATACTGGGGTGCAGCCTAAGAAAATGAAAGTACCCAAAAATAAATGAACTGAAGTGTCCACTTAACATACAATTTGGCAGTAAAACAGCAAGTGGTGACTATATTCAAGTTATTTAACCTTGTTATTAAATGAGGTTAAAAGGAGACTGTCTAAGCTAACATAAATAACTATTCTTAGTAGTAAAGATTACATTTCTATGACACTGGCAAGACATGATCAATACTCAGTAGAGACTATAAAGATCATTACTGATCATGGGAGTTTATTTATCGAGGAGGATGCTTTTTAACTGTCATCATTAAGATAGAAACATGCCAGAGACTGTCAAATAGCCAGTTTTTTTTACTGCAGTTGATAGAGAGGCAGATTTTCAAAGGCAAAAATGAAAAATGAAAAAATCAAATTAAGTTAAATCAGATGCATGACAAAGAATACACATAAAATTTAAACTGTCTATCCCTTAAAAATACAGCAAGATGTTTTTGGTTCATGCTGTGGTTTAGCTGTTTATTGTGTTGTTTATTGTGTTGTTTTCACTGATGCAGATTATGTGTATGATGCTGTCATTTTTTCCCAGACTGCCGACCTCTGCCACGTTACATAACTTTGCATTTTTGGAGACAAACAAAAGATAAATTTTGGAATTAAGGAATTAGCCTAACATGAACTCCTTCAGGATGAGTGCTTTCTATTTCCAGTTAGGAAATTCACATACACAAGCAGAGACTGTGTGACCTGGTTCAGATTTTTATTACAACAGCTGAATTTTGATGTGAATAAAATTAAAGTATGAGGCACAAAGCAGTTCATCCTGAAAAATGTACTAACACAACAAGCAATTCACAGTTTAGTGTGAGTTAGAGAATGAATTGGCTTCTCATTTCATTTGAATCATCTTTTATTCAAGAGATGTTTTGCACAATCCACTCTGTTAGTGCGCAACCATCTGGCCTTAATTTTTGAAGCATCTACAACAAAAATATGTCAACAATGGCTTTCTGGTAAAACAAATGCAATAAAATCCGGCAGATGTGCGTTCGGGATTGTCAAGGAGATGACCCTTAAAAAAGCACAGGAAAAAAGAAATAAACTTCTTTCTGAAATCAATTTGGAGTCCTCACAGAACACAAAATATGCTTGGAAAGGCTCAAGCAAAGTGCTTAAGGTCGAAAATACAATACAAAAAAAATACAAAAACATCAACTGACACGAAATCTAGTTCTGTTTGTGCTCACAGATAACTGAAGCTGCAGTTCTATCTAAAGTCATCTCTGTTTCCTCAGGTTTATACAGTGGATGGTAACCTTGTTATTTACAATCAGATGTGAGGGACATTTTGTTTGAGCTATCATGAGGCATATTTTTGTTTTCATCTTTTTCCCTTAGTTATCTTTACTGTTATCTAATTATTTGCCTTATTCATTCTCTGCTGTTTCATTTGTGTATTAACTTATATTTAAATTTACTTCATGCATCGTTATGAGTAAACTGTGTTGTGCAGTTTTAAAAGAACAAGTTTATAACTTTTGCATCTTTATCCTCTGTGAATAATGATTTACTCAAATCACTCACTTCGTGCAGATGGATAACATGCCGGCTCTTCAAAAGTGAGGCCACAACATCCTTAAGGCCCCCTGGTGTCTGCGTGCATCGTAGGTCTTAAACCCAGCCCCCTTTATGTAAACAGATAAGACATTAGCCAGACTAAAGAAGCAAAAGACAAAATGTTTTTTTAGTGTTATAAGTTGTTTTTCTCACACTAGTGTTTATTCTGAAAAACTTCAACAAGGCAAAAATACCCAAGATAAAGGGGGTAAAATAAGTTGAAAAGTAATTATATGATTAAAGATGCAGGAGTTTTGCTTCACACAGTTGGTTCCATTTCTTTGGCACTTTTCTTCAGTCTTCGCTCTTTTTGTAAAATGCACAGGATGATGATTTCACATCATCAGCTTAATGGATACTGAAGGGAAATCCCTTGCCTGTGGATCTACCATAATAACCGAGTCAAAAAAAGGTGAAAATACAAGAAATGCCGCTTAGATGTGAAAAATAGTATCCCTGTGCTGCTCTACATTTTGGGGATCTCACTAGTTTAGAATGTAATGAGAAGAGAAAGAAGTCTGAGGTAATCAAGAGGGAAATATATTAAAAACCTTCATTATCTAATGACTATTGAATCATCTTAAGAGTGAAAACATGCCTGTGTGCTTCAGTAATTGAGGTCTTCCTCAGGGCAGATACAAAATGTTGCATCGGAGACATTTTTCATATGTTGGCAATAGTCACTAAATGAACTTAGATAGGTAAGTAACCACATGAATAGCATAGCAAGTTACATGATGGTCAAAACTCTCTAAAAATAAATCACAAGCATTAACAAGCTATTACGCATGCAACATCTTAAAACATCTTATTATCAAAATAAAAACAGACAAAATATCCACAATAATTGTGCTAGAAAACACAGATGTAAAAATGAATTGGAGAGAAGTTGAGTTCCCTATTCAAACCTGGGTATTGCAAAGTTTTTAGCGTATATTCAGTTAAATTTCTTTGTAGGAACCTTGTATACTACATCTTTTAACTGTTGCTATTAATTAGCAGCTCTGGGATAATTAATGTTTTTTTAATCTTTTAATCTTTCCTATAAAGACTGGTTGAATCTTTTACACTTTATTGCAGTCCTTAAATGTATTACCTGTAAATATCCAATGTTAAATCTGAAGAGCAATTATAGATAGCACATGAATGAAGTAAAAAGTACAATATGCTTCTCCTAGACATAGTAGCAGAGAGATAAAGTAGAACAAAATAAAAACATTATAAGTACAAGTACCTCTATATTTTGTTTGGGTAAAGTACTCGAGTAGTAGTTACATTCTACCAATGCTGCTGGCTATTAGACGTGCTTGAAGCATTGGGATCAGACACTTAAAAAACAAATTTGAAATGACAGTCAGTGGTTTTCTTTATCCCTCTGACAGTTCTGAAACTTCCCAGAACCTTTAGCCAGAACATCAATCACTGCTGCTCCTTCCTGAAACACACACAGGGCAGAGTAAAATGACTCATCCCTGTGGCAAATGAAAAGGATGCATCAGAAATTCAGCATGTGAAGCCTTGTTTTCCATTTCTGACTGTCATCCTGAGAGAACAGAGGATTTGAACCCAGAGGAACTGAAAGTCACCAGATAGCACAGTTTTCCTTTTTCACAAGGGACCCACACCAGGAGATTTCCCACGCTCGGAGTGTAAAATGCTTTCACCATAGAGTCCCCTCCTCTCTTTCCACTTGCCCACTCATTTAATAAGTTTATCTTAAATCCTCTCCGCCTCTCTATCTGCTCTCCTACTTCACTTCTCTTCCTTTAAGATCCTGCTCCCTGATTTCTACAGTGTTACAATAACACAAATAGAGCTTATTTTTTGTGCAGTAGCCATGAAATGAGGGTAATGAGGGATGTACTATGGAGGAATTGAAGGCCCACCCCCAAGTTCCAGGCCACACTGAGGTGCGTCTGTGTGGAGAAGATGCACAGCGTATGTCCAGTCCGGGGGGAGATACTGAGGAATGTGCACATTGGGTCATCTACTCCGGCTCTCTCGTCTCGTCTGAGCAGCCACCAGCGTGGTCACGCCTCATCCTTTAGGAAACATACAGAACAATGTGTGTTCTTGGCACCTATTTTAAACTCAAGGTCGGGGGGGTTCAGTACAGCCATATGTGATGAAGACAACCATGGCTGTGAAGAGTTCATCCGTACTTATGATGAGTATACAGTATGTTCTCTGCTAAGCACATTGACTCTGTGTCCTACATGTCAGCTACAGCCGTAATGTTGACAGAGTTCACATCCTCCGTATGATTTATTTTGGGACTGAATTTATTACCATTTACTTAGAGTGAAATTTAGATTTGCATTATTAAACTACTTAAAGCTGTGTTTTAAATTGATTTTATTGGGGCCAAGCTTTTTTTTTTTTTACTGGCTATATAAAGACAAATATAAATAGTAAAACATTATTTGTCATAATTTGTAATGAATAGGTAACACAGTGCATTTTAACTCTCATCATCCCATCTCATTCCATTTGCTGGTCAATACTGGAGCTCCATCTACTGTTATTCCACACAGTTTATATCAGGACAGTCCCATATTACTGATCGAAGCAGAAATGGCTTTTAAAGTATTCTTGCCATTCACTGTCTCCTCCAGGCTTCTGAGATTAAGCAGCTCCTCTGTGACGCAAAAGTTGTCCTCAACTCTGCAACGGCTGCAAAAAAAGTAGCTGCTGCTCTTTGTCTTTCTCATCTGTTTCTGTCTCTCATCACACTCAATGAAGCAAAAACAAAGGAAAAGCTGTGCCTGAACCTTTTTGGTTTAAATAAGGAAGTAGGTGTTTGACTCTCTGGGACACAGGTATTCTTGACCACACTTAAGTTGTTAAATTCTGACTTTTTCTACAGCCGTACCAGTGACTTTAGTGAGGCAGTTTTTATGAAGTCACTATTGAAAAAAGATGATGAGCTGATTGACCGACAGGTGAAGGGCAGCGAGTGGAACGACAGTAACATAATGAGGATATGTAATATAGATACAGGGCAAAGAATTTGCAGGATGCTCATGTCATGTTTTTTGTTTATTATAAAAACTTCACAGTGGGCCATTTAAAAATCATCCATAGTTTGGCCCACTCTAAAATACACCTTAAGAAGCATAACTAATTTTTAGAAAGTAAACAAAAAGTACATTTTCACTTTAACTTCACTCTCAATTCCTCAGTGTCCTTTCTGACTTAAGTCATTAAAGTTTAATGAGTCATCTGCTTAAGATCCATTGTCTCCACTGTGATGTCCTTAAAGGCAAAAAAAGAAAAGAGGAGAAAAAACAGAGCTCACACACTTTGTTGTCAGTCTTCCACTGCCTCCTAGTGCTGTGGAAGAAAACTACACTAAAGCAGTAAGTTCCTGTTTTTCACCCTGAAAAAATCCAATTTTTATTATTTTTTTAGCAAAAACTTTCTTGATTTTCTTAAAGATTTTATCTGTATTGTACACAAACTGGCTTTAATAGTGACGATTATAAAACAAAGGTCTATTGACAAAAGTCAGTTATGAATATTTCTGTCAGAGACTGTGGTTTCCAATCTTCCTGTCTAGCACCAGTTTTAAAAAAAGGCCTAATATATAATAAAGAATTGGGGAAAAAGATAAATTCTTCATAAAAAAAACACTTTTTACTTTATTTTGTGCACTGTACTGTGCTGCAGGACTGCTTCATCCTAAGTGATCTGATTTGTACAGTCGTGCCCCCTTCTTATCTTTCTAATTAATAAAATTATTTATCATTATGGCAGCTTAGTCTCCGAATCTGTGTTACACTTTGTAGTCAAAATAAATAAAATACTATAAATATACTGTACTGTAAACAATACTAACTTGTTTTATGAAAAGACCAGCAACCTGTTTTTAATTTTTCTACCATGAAGAGAAAATAAATGGTCACTTTTTTAACTG
>JAPZDV010000012.1:2075710-2099595 GCA_029814665.1 Acanthurus lineatus | reverse complement strand
TTTTGGCTTTAATTAGATTCATAAAAGGAAAGTTGAAAAAAAAACCTAAAATTTAACCACTGATGGACACAGATCTGCTTTTTAAATGGCACCGTGGCGTGTACATCCCCCCCCCCCCCCCCCCCATGCAGCCTCTTAGTGCTAAAACCACCAGGAGGAAAATTACATGTGTGCCACAGAGAATAAATTTGAGGGTTTTTTTTCCATGTTTCACACTCTTTCAGAAAAAGGATGTGTTGCTCCCAAAACAGCTTTTAACGGCGCTGAGAGCAGCAAATACAGTGACTTTTATTCAAGATCTGGAGTTTTTTTTTTTTTATGAAAACACAGCAATTACCACGTGTATTTGCATGCCGTCAGCACATTATTGCTGCTGAAAAGGTAAGACAGGATGTGTGTGTGTGTGAGTTTTTATTCCAAATTAGATTTCTGTCCTCTGAAGAAGTCTTTGCACCCCTTCAGAGGAAAATCTGAACAAAATCTGGGAGGATGTTTGTTTTCATTGATGATGTTTCAGCTCACATCCATTTTTCGGGTGAAGACTTTGAGTTGGATGATGGGAAAAAAACACTCCGGTAAGGTGGAGCAGGCGAGGTGAGAGTCACAGTGAGGAACGGAGTGGACGTGTTGATGTCTAGAAGTAAACATACAATACCCCACGCTCAGAGTTCTCCATGTATGAATCTCTCTATCGGAGCAAGGGCAAGGCAGGTACAGGTACAGGTTACGGGACAGGAAGGGGCGGAGCCAAAGACAGGAAACAGGAAGATAGAGAGAGACATTAAAAGGACGTGAGACTCGAGTCAGAGAGGTCTGAGACATCTGTTCTTTTTTCCAGCTGACACTGAGCAAACAGGAGCTAAAACGCTGACCTGACTCCAAAAAAAGGCTGCTCTTTCCCAGCATTCCCGTTGTTTTTCTGTAGATTCGCAGGCTGAATTCATGCTGACATGAAAGAGTCTCACTCTTTTTACTCTTTTCTCATGTTGCTGACAAATGAACTGACTGTGAAACATTTATACTTAAATTCTCTCTGTTTTTGCAGAACTCTGACCTTCACAAACCTTCCTTGCTAACCCTTTCACATTCATTTCCAACTGTTGCATGTAGCAGCACACACAAATTTGAGCCTACGTCTGTTAGGACAGTGAACATGAACGAGCTGTGATAGGCTAAAGAGGGAGAAAATAGATTTAATTTGATTTTTATCCGTTTAGGCAGCCATGAAAAGATCAGACCTGCCCCGTATGGCTCGGGAAAGCCGACTTTCTCGTGCAGCATAAATCACTGCGGTGTGCCAACGTGTGGGACCTCAGCGGGTTTTTACAGCAAGAAGTGTGCAGTTGAGAGATGTATCGTGATAAAAAGGATTAGGCAAGGCGATAAGTTTAAAACATGGAGACTG
Source organism: Acanthurus lineatus (assembly GCA_029814665.1). Taxonomy (NCBI): domain Eukaryota; kingdom Metazoa; phylum Chordata; class Actinopteri; order Acanthuriformes; family Acanthuridae; genus Acanthurus; species Acanthurus lineatus. Next base: position 2,098,190 of record JAPZDV010000012.1, on the reverse strand, counting down.
TAACAGGTAGAAATCCCTGAGTTTTCTTTACTGAAAGGAACAGTTTTTCTCAGACTGGGTCTCGTGACGCTGAGCAGAGAAACGAGAGTCAGGAGATGCAGAAGATGTTTAGTTGCATCAGTCAACAGCTGAGTAAAGAGAAGCCTGGACATGAAGTCATTACTGCGTGGAGGAAATTCACTTCAACACCATGTGTTTGAATATAAAGACGTCCTGTCATCTGTGATGACTCTGCTGTCTCACTCTGTCCACTAATTTGTTTCTGTTGGAGCCAGCAGATCAGACAAAAAACCAGCAAATTCATTCAGCCAATCAGGTTTCTGCTCAGCAAAGTGACACATTTAGTTTTTTTCTGTTTTCCTTGACACAAAATCTTACAGTACCAACACATTTCTGACAGATTTTTCTTCTTTCTTTCTTCTTTTTTTTTTTAAAGTATATAGTCGAGAAAATGGAAAAGTGACAGGAACTTCATGGTAGAAGATGTCAGATGTGACCATGAGATGTTTGCTTGTTATCGTTACTGTTGCTGTTGTTGTTGTCGTCGAGATGTTGAGAGCCAGTGAAGGAGGAGAGTGATAGTTAAGCAGGAATGGATCAGCCTGAGTGCAGACAGCGATGGATGTACTTGTTTGTTTAACAGTATGATGTATAATGTGAGAATGTGAGCTCATGTGTATGAATGTTAAAAGACAAAAACAACAAGAAACTACAATATGAGCCTCAAGAGCTGCAATATGTTAAACACTGGTGAAAGCACAGTTTCCTCACAGTGAAAATGTATTTGCTCATGTTCAATTATGCAAAATGACTTTTATATACTTATTTTGCAGATCAGTTTATTTTTAGATTTTTGGTTTCATCATTTTAGGTTCAAATAGTTTGCTGTCAAATCGCTGTGAGAACTAAAACTGTCTGGATATCAGATTTTCACTTGAAGTCGTTATCTTATCATTAAAGCAAATGATATAAAATGCTTCAGTGAAATTCATCACGTAAGGCATTTTATCACATTGAAAATATGATTGTACAGATGCAGAGAGCCTGTAAGCACACCTGCAGGAGTGAATGGAAAGAATAATTACACCTATGAATTTATTTTCCCGTTTAATGCAGGTGGCAATCAGCATTAAGCTCATCAGCGCCACCTGCTATGACGACACAGCAATCGAAAGAAAGGGAAAAGGTATAAAAGGCGCCATATTTTTAAAATTATATCATCATTTGTGTATACTTTTTCAATTAATAATGTTACAATTTTCATGTAGACTCAGAGTTACCATCCACATCAGTGCATTGAGGCACCTTCCTGTCTTTACATGGTCAAAAAATCAAGTTTCCGCAGCAAGAATTTAGCTTCTTGTGTCCATTTCATTGATCAAGAAACTGTTTTTACAACACAGGAAGCAGTCAGATTGTTGCAGAGAGCCGACAGTAAGTAAATGATTTTATTATTCAGGTATCTAACTGAACCCAATGACTCATAACTGGGAGCCTCCTCAAACAAGCTCAGTTTTCTGCTTCTAGAAAAATAAAATCGTGTTTTCTGTGCAGTTCAAACTCTTCATTATCCTGCAGCCACCAACAGTTGTGATAAACACAATCCAAGCCTCATGTTTCTCTATTTACCCACATGTTTACTTGAATCTTTGGCTGTTTAGGACCTTGTGTGTGAACTCTATGTCCTGAGTGAAAGGGCAATTGGGTTATCTCGAGCTAAGGTGGTAAAAATATCGATAAAATAAGCTTTATTTGTGTAAAATCATTCAGATGTGTTGTGAATAAGTCTGAGCCAGAACTTTAGAGGAAGTGCTGCCATCAAGGACGCTGAGGAGTCGGAGATGAAGCAGAAATATTTGGATTTGTGTCTATTTTTGAAACCATTTCTTGGTCTTTTTTAGAATCTCTTCCAATCTGTGTGTGTGTGTGTGTCCATGTGTGTTAACAGTCCATGGCTCTACTCCTGCCAATATAGGTTTTAAATACCTAAAACTGTCAGAACACACACACTCACACACACACACCAAAAAAAGCACACAGAGGAGGCGATACAGCGCTGATTTGATGAAACTTGTGTTTACATCCAGAGACACAAGCGACTAAATAAAAACACCCAGAGTTACACATTTATACACAACACACTCCGACACAAACAAGGACACACACATGACACTCTCTCACTCACACACACTCTCCCTGCTTCATTAAATACACTGACAAACTGTTTGCTACCTTTAATAAAATATCACCTGTTCTGTGCTTCAGATTTGCCTCTGTGCATGTGTGTGTTTATGTTTAATCTGTGTGTGTGTGTGTGCATGCAAACTGCATATCTGTGCGTCTCACATCTCCGTCTTTGCACAAATTTGCACATTAGTTTACATCGTTGTGTGTCTTTGTTGTTTGTGTTGTAATGTTGCACTTTGTTTCCACTCCAGCCACAGAGCACATTTATACTGTGTGCCTAGTTGTGCGTGTGTGTGTATGTGTGTGTGTGTGTGTGTGTGTGTGTGTGTAAGGTGAGGACTAATACAGTCTTGCAGCATTTGTAGCCTGTGGCGGGCCTGTTGCTATTCAGAAAACATACACAGTCCAAATCTACAGTCTCCACCCGACATCATGAACTTGTACAAAAAGATCTGATCAGACTCAAACAGAAGCTGTTTGTCTCCAGAATCTGTTTAAGGACCAAGAAGAAGAAGAATTACCTGTAATGCTCATCTTAGTCTTTTAATATCTGTCTTTTTGGGGGGAAATTTTGATAATCCAAATGAAAAAACTCACTTTACTGTAAAGGGCCAAAGCACACGTATGAGGATTGATGGTTGAACTAATAAATCTAAAGTAGCATGTTTAAAGAAGACAAGAATTCAGATGTTTAATCTTTATAAGCAGTCTTTAGCGGCTCTGGAATGTTGGATGTAAACGGTAAATAAATTCCTTTATTTCTGCCCTGATATTAGCTCCCTGACCTCCTGTACATTACTCATAAAAGTGACCTTTTTCACCCTGCAAACAGCTCATGTGTGTGTGAAACCCAACACAAAGGAAAAAATCCCACTAATGCATGAGTGTGTTTACATCAGCTGGCTACTGAAACACATGAATTGTTTAAATAAATAAAAATAGCTCAAAAGCAGCCTGACTGACCACGTCTTGTTTTTCAGGACCTTTAAAGATGCAGAAGTCCTTCAGGTGAGACTTGGAATTTATGCTTGAGACATTTTTGCACAGATTCGTCTGAAAAGAAAACAATTTGTGTGTTTTTTTAATGTCAGTTGTTTTGTCTTCAAGCTTTTGGACTGATGGGACTCGTAAAGGTCGGATCTGCAGTTTGACGAGCTGATATGAAAATAAAACCACACGCGACGGCTGCAGGGTCAAAATACTAAAGAGCTTGGATGGAAAAAAAAAAAGTTTAAATAACATATTTTCAATTTGTAGTTTCACAGACGTCACCTTTTCTCAATTATTTAGTCAAGGTCTGCTTCTCTGGCGCTTTCACACACACACACACACACACACATCATCCAGTGTTTAGGGAGCTTCAGAAACGTTAATAATTAATTCATTCTCCTTTTACCCTTTTTATGAAAAGTGTATATTTGAGCGCTGCTTGTTTGAGCCCTCGGGGGCCACCTGGTTGAAAAAAACATCGAATCCCCATTAAGGCTTCAGCCGTGTCCGGCGTTTTGTTTTTTTTTTTCCTTTTACATTATCAGTAACATCGCCTGGCCTCCTTTTAAAAAAAATAAAGTCCATTTGGAACATGTGTAGCGGCGCTCTGAAAGATTAATTGGACAGTTGTGCGTGCACACTTTCTGACAAAAGTTTAATCGTGGAATAATTTATGGGCTCTGAAAGGCATGTAAAACACTTTCGTTTAAAGGAAAAAAAAAGAGACGCACACACTTTTTCTGCTTCTCCAGAAGACGACCGGATAAAGTATGCAGGATGAAATATAGATGACTTCAGAAAACTGTCCATGATATTGTAAACCTCTATATGTCTCCTTTCATCAATTTTTCTCTCTTCAGGACTCTTCACTCTCTTTTTGTTTATTCTTACTCCTGCATTTCTAGTTTTTTATACTGAATTTTTTCTTTATTCTACCTACAAGTCTTTCTTATTCTGATCTGATCTGCAGCTTCCTTTTAATTTCCTCTTTTCTTTCTCTCTCTCATGCCAGGATCATCTTCATATCTGCTCGGCGTCCGTCACACTCTCATGTTTGCTCCCTGACCCCGTTTGACCTGTATGGGGGGCTTTAACTGTGACTGTTGGCCTGGTGTAGCTCCAGCTCCAGTTCAGGAGAATATCTGAGCAGCATCTTTCTTCTTTTCTTCCTCTTCTTCTACATTCTTCTTCTTTTTCCTCACTCCTACATCCACCGTGATGGTATTTTGCCCTCTAATTGACCTTTTTTATGTATATTATGCCCCGTAAGCCTGGTTAGCATCTGATTAGCATTTCCATTTGACCCCGAGGTTAAGCGGCACCGCTTTGTTTCCATTTCTCATATTTTTCAAATCTTGCACATTTTCTTCTTCCCCTCTTTTCGCTTTTTGCATTCTCACTCTGTTTTCCCCTTTTTCTGACATCCATCCTTCTGCTTCAGTCTCTATAAACTGTTATTCTCCTGATGTTTAGGAGATTGTTAGCCTTTGATTAGCGCTGCCAGCTGACCCCCTGCCCTCTCTGACTCCCCAGCTTCTTTTTGCTTTCTTCAACTGGATGTAAATGTTTCATCCAGAAACGAGTTCCTGGCAGTTTCTGCTGCTGCGTTGCTGCACATGCTCGCTGTGTGTGGAGTTTTGTGTTTCCCTCGTTGCGCGTGACGAAGCCCAAGTGCTTCGTGTGTGTTTGTGATGAAAAACAATGCACTTGTCTTTTAATTACACTGCTCCTACGTGGTTTTATGGTTACATGTAACAGTGTCATCACGGCCTGTGCGAGTGTGTGGGTGTGTTTTAGCATTTTGCTATACTGCTCAGCCCTGTGTGGCTCAGGGGAGATGTTGAATGGGTGTTATGTTGGAAGATTCTCCGTGTCCTTGCAGCAAACATGTTCAATGTCACGCCGCCTGAATGAGCACAGAGGCTGCTCTTTACCCTTGACTGGGAACAAGGTGCTATTGTGATGTGTTGGCATGGACATGCTGAGGGAACTGGATACTGAGTCCCACATGTGTTCAGCTTGGTTTTTCTTCCTCCTGGTTGATGTGTTTTTCCTGAACCTGCTGGTTTATACTGTAGACTGCGACTTGATTGAGTCAAAGAATAACATTACCCCCTTTTTTTAAAAGAAAATAATAAAAAAAAAAGGCCCTAAAAACAAAGGCTAACTTATGATGTTTATCATTCAGAGTGCGCTTTATGCTAACTGAGGAACCTTCTATAAGAAAACAGTCGAGCTTCTTCCTTCTGACTGTGCGACAACACAAGTAAAAGTTGAATTAAAAAGGTCAATAAATCTTTTTTAAACTATAAAAAGTGGAAAACTCAGCATAATTTCTTTTAAAAATAATAATAACGGTCCCTTGAAAGGCTGTTGAGTTGTTTTGAGTCAACAGCATCGTGTGTTCAGATGTTTGCTCGTAGAAAAGTCTCATGATTTCTGGCCTTGGCCAGTCAAACCGTGTGAGCTTCATGCCTTTCGTTTGATTTGTCCTTGGCTCAGGTTTTATTTAGTTGTGCAAAAATGCTTCAGTTACTGACATGAAAGATGTGTCTCTATTTTTTGCTTGCGTGTGTTGTATTGTGCAGATTTTTTTATTTGTACTTGTGCCACTAAAGAAATTTTTATTTTAACGACTGTTTCTCAGCAAAGTCTTGCACAAGCTTTAAATGTTCAGTAGGAAAACTGACAAAAAACAATTAAAATGGTCAAAAAAAATTTTGAAAAGTGATTCCCAGCAAAACAAAGTGTATAAGCTTCATGTGAGAGTGATGCAGAGGGATGGAGATGGATGATGCCGTGTAGAGAGCGTTTACAGAGAGAGAGGAAAGGAAAGAGAGGCAGGTGATGGTGGCAAGCCAGTGTGCATGTTAACACAGACACAGGAAGCTATGTATGTCGGCTAACGGAGGGAAAGAATTCATCGGAGTTTTACGAGATCTAAAATCTGAGCACATTTCATCATGATTATTCATTTTGCCTTTGAGTTAGAATGGATTAAGTCCACTGACCTCCTCTGTTGCCTAAAGCCATGGATGGATTTTTGTGGCCTTTAAAATCCAAACAATCAGTGTGTAACATGCATCGTTTCAGCTCTAATATCTAATCTCTAATAAGGATTTTTGTTGACTGACACCGAAACTGCATAAAAACGTTTAAAATTTAGATTCTTTCATTCCCATTAAACCATTTACTAAAATCCTTTTTTTCTAACCTCAAGACTCAAATCTTTGCCCATTAATGTAACATCGAGCATCAGTGTGTCTGTCTGTCCATAAATATTAATGTCTACCTTCATATCAACTGGGAGGACACTTGACTTGACATTAAGAGGTCTATCATCAATTTTTTAAGTCTTTCAATTCACGAGTCAAATGGTATAAAGATGCTAAATGTAGCTTTTCATTCATCAACACATACAGTTTACAGTCACAGAAGGACTCTGTGGTCATAAAGAGGACTTGTATCATGGCTGGTATCCTTTATCAGAATTTTTATATGTAATTTTCAGTGACATTTTCCTGCAGAAGACCAGCCAGCTCTGCGTTTCGTGCCACAGTGACACTCAAGTGCAAACGCAGCTACACAGAATTTGTCCCTTCGGCTCAAAAAGCAGCACATAATCCAACACACACACACTGTGTGTCCAGGAGTTCGAGGAATCGCAGTGAAACTATAAAATGGATGTGTTGATGGTTTATCACTTTTACAATGCTACACGTAGCACCTTTAACACCTTTAACCTGCCTGTGTGTGTGTGTGTGTGTTGAGTTTATCACCTACCTGCGTTTGAAGGTGAGGACGACGCCCAGGAGGATGATGATGAACATGAGGATCCCCGCGATCACGCCGGCCATTTTCACCGTGCTGTCCACCTGCTTCTCGGGCTCCATCGCATCCGAGTCCTGGGTGGACGCACCTACACACACACACATACATACACACACACACATGTCCACACATGCACACACACACAGGTATGCACACAGTCACATCGATAGGCAGCTACATACAAATACCTCTGCACATACACTCACACACAATAATGTGCATGCACACGGAGCCGAACACACACACACACACACTTGCAAACACACATCAAACCAGGTCATTCTTAATAAACACACTCTTTTACACACACGTATAAACACACATATGGAAGCCACAAACAAAGACACACTGGACGCGTTTGATCCCAAGGTGAAGATAGTTTGAACACGTGATAAAGAGCATCAGCACAACTTATAAACAGAATGGGGGGGGGGGACACACATCGGCGACATGCTGAACGACACACGAGGTGCTTTCACAAGAAGAGTTTTGTTAAAAATGAAACATGAAGGGGATAAAAATCCTTTTTAAACTCTGAATTTATTTCAGAGGAAACATTAACAACTGAGACTTTGAAATGCGATCGTCTTTAAAAAAATGTTTTTGATGTCATTTTCCAGGTCTGTGAATATTCCTTTGGATTAAAATAATAGACCTCATTCAGAGGCGTCGCTGCCACAAAGCTTGATATCCTCTGAACACCACAGGAAGTCACATCCTGAGGCACAGATAGCACTTATCGGACATTTACTGAGGAATACAGCCATGTAGATTAATGACATCAGCATATGTACGACACAGTCTCAAATTTAAAGTGTAAGGTTTGTACACATGAGCAGGAATTTAAGGAATCCAGTGTTTGAATCCTGTCTGTTTAAGCTAAAAACACTTTGAAAGATGAAAATATTCCTGAATGTCACAAACTTTAAGCGACAGGATTCATGAACACTTCAGTAACAGTGATGGACAGTTTGTGCTCACGTATGTGAAATCTATGGATTACAATTTGTGACAACCTGACCGGCCGTGATACTGTGCTGTACATAAAACTGTTTGTCAGAAAATTTTAAAATGGAAAAACAAAAACAGCAACAACCTTGTAGCCCTGAAAAAAAAGAAAAAAAAAGCTGGCACTTAATGAATTCTGACGGTGTGTTTGGTTCACTCCACAGACACAAAACACTCGCTTTCAAATAAAACATCAATGCAAAAGACAAATAAATATAAAAAATCTAGAAAAAGGAAAGAAAGGAAATCAAATATGAGTGTCAACAAATTCAAAGCTACAAGGTTTTCGGTTTTTTGTGTTTTTTTTTTGGGTTGTTTTATTTTGAAATCGTTCAAGGTTAGAAAAACTAAAAAATCTTCCCCAATGACAAACATAGAAGTTACACAAAAAGACATCAAGGTTTTCAAACTCCAAACATGCGCAGGGAAGATGCACGGTATGCAGGACTGGCTGTGCATCACTCAGACATACAGTGTTAGTCGCCGGCAGACAAATGAACAAACACAAGCCGACGGAAAAGAGAAAAAAAACTTGGGCAAGGTGAATTTAAGGATGATGTGCCGCTACACATTCACACAGATAAGAGCACCGCTATCGCTGTGTGGTTTTCATCTGAAAGGGCCAGGAGTCGACTTTCAATAGGCTGAATGTGAGAACAGTCGGTGAATGAGAAGGAAGGCACGTAAAAGAGAGTCACTTCTGAATGCAGAGAGGGGGGGTTCTTTACCGCCTGCCTGCCTGCCTGCCTGCCGCTCAGAGTTCAGCACTTTAACGTCGGTCTGATGATACAAACGCTTCGATCGTTCTTAAGTGATATCAAGGTAAAAAACGTGCTGAATAACCGGTGTGGATGTGGGACATTTTTGTACAATGAGCAGGGTTTTGGGCTGAATTCAGATCAGTCTGACGCCCTCTTTCCAGAATCTAACTGGCATTTAAAACAACGACAAGGCCTAAAGTGTTTGACAAAAAAAGTCGGCATCTTTGCCGTCTTCTCACGTTCAGAAGTCAAAAGATGAATCATTGTGCACCTGTTTTCAAAATTTGTCAAGCAGTTTCAAGCGAATGGGATGTAAAATTTTTCAATTTGGTTAAATGATTTCACTGTTTTTTAACCCTTGAAATGGTCATTTTACTTGCTGTAGCTTAAACTTTTTGTCTCTGAATTAGTTTGCAAGGGATAATGCTCTTAATGTAAAAAAAAGAACATAGGGAACGCAAGTATTCACTTAACAAAAATGTAAAAAACAAACTTCAGACAGTTTTTCTCTGCTGGAGATACTTGCAATTCCAAACGATGGCTAATAATCAATTTGAATGATCTAATGTTCACATATTTGAACTTCTTGCATTTCTCCATTTTTAAAATAAAATATATGAGGGTAAATCACAGAAGTTTGTTCGGGCTCTCGACTCGTGGAGTTAACCAGTTAACTTTGAAGCCTGATTAGCTTCAGCTGCATCTCTGTTCACATGCTCGGCCACTTAAACGCGGTCGATCCATCCTGTCTCACTAAATCCCCCCATCCTCGTCCTTGTTTACACCCTTTCACTCTCTCCTCCCTTCTCTCATCCCCTCTTATTCAGTCCTGTGCACAGCTCGTCCATCTCCCCCTCCCCACATGCTGTCTGGGGCCCATAATTGGCTCAAACGGCTCAACTTCTAACACACTGACCCTCCTCCTCCTCCTCCTCCTCCTCCTCGGCCTTCACTGTATCTGCCCCAAACTTACCCAATAAGACAACTTCTTCTCCAAAGTCCCCCCCGCCGTTCCTCCCATCCATTCATCCCTCTTAAGTATCCAATACTCATTTCATTAAACCTTTAAAATCATCAGCATTATGACTCAGTCTTTGCCAATGAACATTTGCTGCTGATTGGTCATTTTTATTCTTTTTACCCCCCCCAGTCATCTATTAACTAAAACTTTAACAGCTGTTGCAGAAGTTCAAACATAAGCCCAAAAAAACCTGGCTAAGTTTAAAGAAAAGATTGTTTCATTTGAGCAGGGATCTCAAACTCCGGACCCCCCGGACAACAGTCAGGTGTAGCTCCGCCTCTCTTTAGACCTAATCGCCCTTTTTTTCTACATCAGGTGGTGCCGTTGCTAACAAGGATGAGTTTATGTTTGTTAAAAGTCTGGTGCCTCTTACTTTCTGTACCTTCTGTGTCTGCATGACCTTTAAGGGGGGGTCCACACCAGAATTTGATGAGCTGAGAGTGAAACCACGCTGTTAAATCTCACTTTGGTCTCTAATGTGACATGAGTTTGCAGGCTTCAGAGTGAGGATTTGAGGGTTTGACACCAACCTAGGTTAACACAATCAAATAACAACGAAATATGTTTTTTATTTCTTCATTTTTTCTCTTGCTTTAATTCAAAAAGTTATGTTTTTTGTTGCTTTGTCTAGGATCTGTTGAATAGTTTCCCTGGATGTTTGTTGCTTTCACTTCAGTTGGTTTTTTTCATTAACCTGCCGTGTAAATAACATGAGGAAACAGAAAAAGCTGCTGACCTGTACTGCACGAAGGCTATTTATCAGCACCCAGAGCTGACACTTAAGATACCCAGGCTCTTCTTTATTGTTATAAAATGCATAAAATCCAGCATAAACTGATTAATTAAAACAGCAGCAAGTAAACAGATAGTTCAATGTAACCTCAGAGAGAAAATAAACAAGCACATCTTCAGTGAATAGCTGCCGACTTGACACCTTCCTCTTTAAGGCCACATGATATTTTCAGACGAAATCTTGTGTAACACTGAAAGAGTGTCAAGTGTTCCTCAGACGCCGGCTTCGAGTTTCACTTTCAACTCGGAGAGAAAAAAGCTGCTCTATTAGACACAAAAAGAAACGCAGACTAACTAAACTATTAATAAAGCTGCCACTTTCTGTGGCAGGATGAACGGGAAAAAAGGAGAGCAAGGTCGCATAACCCAGAGATACAAACATGAAGAAACAGGAAGAGTCAAGATGACACAGATGAGTTAAAAGTTCAAACAAAATAAAAAATTAATGAATCAAAAAAGGGGGGCACAGAAAGAAGGAAAAAAGGTAAAATGTGGGAGATGAAAAGATTCAGTCAACTTGAGAGAAAAAAGAGAGAAATAGAAACATCAAGTAATTATAACAATCAGAAATATTTGGAAGGAAACAAAGACAGGAAGAAATGTGGGCATTAAAAAAGAAAAACAGAGGAATGAAAGGTAAGACAAGAAGGGGGAAAAAAAGGCAGAAGGAGAACTGAAGAAAATAACTAACATGACAGTTAAGGAAAAAAAAAGAGCGGAAAGAGAGACAAGCGACCCTCAAGCAAAGGACCCTGGGATTTGTACACATGAATGCACCTGTTCTCTCACAGACATGCACCAAGCAGCCTCTTGTTATAACCTTGATAGACAAAGACAGCCGATTAATAGAGTAATACGGCTGCGTGGGAGTTCAGTTTAATCCCCTGTCTCTCTCATCTTCGCCCCCTCTGCAATAACAACACAAGGTTGGCGCTGGAATCCACTGAGCTAACAGCTTAAGCACCTAACCTTGGCACGCTTGGTAATAGCTGCCGCAGTCCTCAATGTGCTGCGGTGACGAGATGTTCTTTTAAAACCCCCCCCCGAATGCCTTCAATGACACACACGTTCGCAGTCTTTGTAACCCGATCACGGACAGCGTCCTTTTTTTTCTTCAAGCTGTATCACTCTTTAAAAAGAAAAAATTAGAAAAATACAGCTGTCACTCTCCATTCTTAGCTTTTAATACAGAGGGAGAGAAAAGAAAAGCAGCTTCTCCTTCCTGCATGTTTTAAATGGAAATGAGAACGGAGAGTGAAGTTTTAAGTGCTGCACTTTTTTTTGAAATTGCTGAATCCTCAACGTATAGTTTATATTCCTCAGTGATTACGGGATATTCACAGGTTTTTTTAAATTTTAAGTCTGCTTGAAAATAAAAAGGAAAAAGAAGAATGAAGCTCTTAGTTGTGGGTTAAAGGTCCAGTTTGCAGGGTTTAGTGTTAGCTAGCACCTCGATTTCTGAAGCGGTCATGCAGGAGACAGGTTCATATGTTTCCCTGCAGTCCGTGTGCTGGTAATCACCCCACAGGTGTAAACCCTAGTCCCCACCCCCCCCACCTCCCCCCCTACTCCCCACCCCTGAGTGATCCACAATATGTATCAGCTGACACATTACAATGTGACCACATTTGTTCACACTCCACCTGCATGGCGTTGCGTGCGACCGGGGTTCAACAGTTCATGATGTAACAGCAGAGGACCCCCCCCATCTGGCGACGAGTTCAGCTCCATTTAACACCGTGATTGGCCGAGCGCACAGGCCTCTCAGCCAATCAGACGAACTCTGACAGGGTTCTGAACACATCAGAGAAATTTTCTGACCATTTAAAGTTAAAATGAAGCAAATTATCTGAGCAAAAAAACAAAAAAGAGGATGGATCGACAATCGGCACAAACACAATATGGAGGACACCGCGGCCTCGTTTATTATCGTATTGTCACCTTCAGCTAACAGGTGGCTCATAAGAATACACAATTTATGGATCCATCTTGCTGTCTTGCTGCTGGTGCTGGCAGGTGGTGCGGGAATTATTTTCTTGGCACATATCAGGTCCCTAAAAAAGACAGTTGGAACAACAGAGGCGCTCATACCTGAGCTTTGTGTTCGACCATGCAAACGTCCTTTTCCTTCTCTTTAAAAATGAAAACAGACACCAGGATGTTGCTCTGACATCACAAAACGAAACTTGAAAACGACTCAAGTTCTTTATCCTGCGTTTGTGATATAAATTTTAATGTCAGATCTAAAAATACGAGTCCATTACCTGCTGTCTGAAGAGATATTTTACACCAAACGAGCGGGAGCATGCGGAGGTTAAAAGAGCGGCAGACTCATCAGTTCATACAGTGAAGAAGTACTTCACAGAGGGAATCAGTGGGTGGGGAGGGATGGGGGGTCTGAAATTCTTGATTTTTGCTGTAAAATCCTCCCAGGATGGAAGACATGACATATCGATCGGAGAGGTAGAACTGCCCGAACTGTGCCAGAATTCAGCACCGCTCGGTCTTCGCAGTGATTGGCTCTCTTATCAGGGGAAAACCGGAGGCCACGACAACGGCATGTTTCCCAGCATTCACAGGGAATATGAACCAGCTCAGACTGTGAATACGGTGCACAGTGATACTTCAGGGCTCCACCGCATGAGCTTAATGAGGTTCGGTGGATTATTCCGTCCAAAGGATTTGAATTTGATTAAATTTGGTGTCAAAAAGTTTATGTTATGTTGTTTAATTTCACTTCAAAACTGAAAACCGGAGCTGAAGCAGATTAGAGATGAATGTATCTAGACATTTCATGTCTTAATTAAGGTTTTTAAGTTTTCTCACTTCGAGGAGGACATGGATATAATATTCAAATATTTCTCCTCAACAGCAACCACGGTGTTACTACGTTTTTTTTTTTAATTTCTAATCCACAATCCTATAAGGAACTCTAAAAAAAGATCATCCATGAAGGGGTTCAAAATGTTGAAAAGGAGAGTTTTGTGCAGGATGGCGTGTGGTTTTTATTCTAAAAAAAAGAGGAAGTTAAATATTGTGTGCAGTCTGTTAATTTGTCGCCGGTGTGTCGTGTTTGAGGAAGAGCTGCCTTCAGTATTAATACAGATTGGAAACGGGATAAATGCATTAAAGCAAACTTCCTCAGCCAATATTAAACTGTAACAACATCGTGTAAGTCGTGATATCGACTGCATCCAAAAGACATTAATCCACACAGTTTCCTGTGTTCCTGAATGCTCACAAGCTGTGCGCTCAGTGTGTATGTGTGTGTGTGTGTGTAATATCCTTTTCATTTATACATTTTTCTGCAGTTTTTCTCTCTAATTTTTTTTACTTCTTCTACTTGGAGAGCATGATAAAATTATCAGGGAGGCATTATGGGTAAAACCAGAGATATTAAAAACATAATCTCATCCAAATGGAGAGAAGATTGATTCTCCTAGCTACCAACGCACTGCAGCAGCCCTGAATAGCATATTAAATGCTGCTTTTCTTGTGTTTGTGTGTGTGAGTGTGTGTGTGGCTGTGCACACATGTCACAGGTACAGCACAGATCAGCGTTCAAGCGTGGGTGAAGCTTTGTGTGTGTGTGTGTCTGTGTACACGAGCAAATTAACTTTTTCATTTATTTTGTTTTATGAACGTTTGCGTGCTACTAAAAATATCCTGAAATAGTCTTGTTTTATGTGATATGTACATAAACATAAACTTGTACACACACGCGCGCACACACACGCACACACACGCACAAACATGAAGGGCGATTGACAAGTTTGTGGCCTAATGCAGAAAGAGATGAGTTTCACGTGGACAATACCGTCCTCGACTTTCATCTCACAGCGCAGTGAACAGAGATGAGAGGACAAAGGTCAGTGTTATATAAATATAATATATACTCTTTATGTGTGTGTATGTGTTTGTGTGTGTGTGTGTGTGTGTGTGTGTGTGTGTGTTGTATCAGGGCTGATATAAAGGTTTTTTTTTTTTTTTTGCTATTGTTTGTCTGCAGCTATGGGGAGCATCCTCTGTGGATTAGTGTTAGCATGGCTGAGTGTGTTTAACAGGATTACTAATCTGAACTGTGCTGCCACAGCGCTCTGTGTGTGTGCATGTGCATGTGTGTGTGAATGTGTGTGTTTTAATGTGTGTGCGTGTGTCTGCATCTTTGTTCACCTTCATTCTTGAATGTGCCTTTGGATATAAATATAAAAATTTTTATGTGTGTCTCTGTATGTGTATTTGATGTGTGCATGTGGGTGCATTTTAATATGTGTGTGTGTGTGTGCATGTGGGTGTGTTTTTAATGTGCGTGTGTGTTTGTGTGTTTAAGTGTGTGTATGGTCAGATGGTGATGGATTAACGTATCTTAAGTCTCTATAACTTAGTAAACAATGGACAGTGCTAATGGTGTCTCTGACTTTCTTTCGTTGTCACAGGCACACACACACACATACACACACACACGTGTGCACACACACACACACACACACACACACACATATTACACTAGTTTCCATTAATGTTGGCATTAATGTTAAGGTCAGCAGGACACGGTTTACTAAGCACTTTAGAGCTTTTAAGAACTAAAACGACTTAAATGCTTCATCATCTGGTCTCTGCAGAGCTTTTTGGGGGTGTGTGTGTGCGTGTGGGGGGGCTGGGGGGAGGGTGACCACTGGAAAATGCATATGTGGTATAATACTGATATTATGCACTTTCCCCTAGATAAAAACCTATTCTCTTTATAAAAAGTGCTATAAAACAACAACCTAATATAAATAAAAATTGGAATTTTGTCAAATAAACTTTATTCTGTATCCTTGGATAACTACTTTTTTTTATATTTGATACTGAAAGTGCAGCTTTTTTTCTCTTTTTTAAAGGTTTATCCAGAGCATATATTGAATATATGTACAGAGCTTAAATGTGTCAGTGAGCGCTGGTGCGTGTTTGAAAGCGTATGTCTATTATGCTGTATGAATTATCCGTCCTCGCTCCGACCCGGATCTGTTGACAGCGACATGACAGCTTTTATACCCCTGCTGTACCTAATTTCTAAAAACATTCCCAAAACGCAATGCAACATGTCATATGAGGACCAAATCAATAACAGGGATACGCAAACACGCCGAGCAGAATGGAACTTTGATTCGCCCCTCGAAGGGAATTTGTTTCTGACGAGGTAAAGCAGCCAAAGGCCGAAGTGAATTGCATGGTGGGACACAGCTGCTGTGAGCTGACAGCCACAAAAGCTGGAGGGCTGGCAGGGAAGCGAGGCCTTGAAATGATAAAAAAAAAACAACCTGGAACCAAAAAAAGTGACAAAACACACGACTGAAACTCATTCTGAGGGACTTACAACAAACACACAGAACAGTGGATTTATATTCCAGACTAATTTAACTCAGATAAACTCGCAGCTCAGTCAGTAAATGTTAAATATGCTTTGGCACGCATGATACGTTAAATAGAGACTTTCATTAGCGATGCTCCAAACTGACGCACCAGCATATGGTATCATAAAAGCAGGAAGAACGCAGCTGTTCCGAGCTTGAGCCAAAGTTTCAAGTTTAAAGATGCAGTTCGAGCAGCATTATGTGACTATTTCAATTAAAAAACAACAGCCTCTAAATGATTTTAATGCTCCTCTGACTTGTAACAAGTTAAATGCTGCCTCCATCTTAATCAGTTCCTGCACACTGTGACTTATTGAGTGTTTAGGATCACATTGCTTTTTGTCACTCTGCCTCACACACCAACAACTTCAGCTGATTTTGGTGAAAGTGGATCACATTTTATGGAGAAAATGCTTCTGCTTTTGCCTCTGAGGTCCTTTGTTTGCCGTTTATGAACTCTCTCTCTGATTTACAGACTTTCCTGAAGTAACCTTGATCTATTTAGCCATGCTAGCTGCCAAGCTAACTGGTTCTGCTACTGGGACAAGTATGAGTTTATGACAGTGGTGTGTGTGTGCTTTGGAGGTAAAAAAAAAATGAAGCAGGACAGTAAACATTACTCAGTAGTGAGTTATATCCTTTTCGTGTGGATTAACAGAGCCACTAAACAGGTTTTGGTGATGAAAGAAAGTGATTAAGGCTCTTTTTTCCTCCATGTTTTCCAATTAAACAGCCATCACCATAATCTAGCATCCTAACTCAGACAGTTTATTAGCTACAGTAAAAAAAATTATGAACTAAATATGAAATAATAAAACGTTAAGTGATGTATCTCCCAATTATCCACTTTGTCCATCTCTTCATAGTATTTTTTGCACTCTCTTCCTCTTTTCTCTGTTTTTTCTGCCCTTCTTTCCCTCCCTCCATCCCTCTTTGCTGCTTTTTATCCCCAGATGTCGGTGAGTACTTTACGGCCCAGCCTGTAAGATTTACGCAGGGACAATTGAACATTTTGTTGCTGTGCTGTGGAGCAGATGGAAAATTCATGGCGGAGTTGGAAGGGCGAATTTAGCATAAGACAACAATTCTGCAGGATGTCTGTCTGGCGGAGAGCGAGGCAGGTACACCTGTCTGCATACACAATGCTACACTGAAAAAACCCAGAAGAATCCTTGAGCCTGAGTCTGTCTGCACCGCTGGATTTGTCTTTTCTTTTTTTCTTTCTGGATTTCTTCAAGAGTCACTTTCTGTCACACTCTGTCTCTTGTGTTTTTTTTCTTTCTCCTCTCTTTCTCTCTTGGGCTTTATTTCATTTTTTCTCTCTGGAATATGGACTTTTTCCCCTTTCCTCCCCCATTTCTGTCAGCTGCAGTTGAACCTTGCATGCTCTTTGTACGACTTAAACAGCATTTCATCCATCGCTGACAAGCATTGTGCCCTTAAAATGTCACATAATCGCTAAATATTCACCTTAAAAAAAACACCCCCGAGGAGAAGTTGTATTTTCTTTAAAAGTCTGACTCAATCTGCTGCAAATTCAGAGAGCAAACTGTCTCACTTAAGCAGCAGGCAGGCAGGCAGGCAGGCGGCACTCGGGGATGATGGGAAAACAGGAAGAGGACAGGTTGTAAAGAAGTGTGTGTGCGTGCATGTGTGTGTCTCATGGTGTAGGTCAATGACGAAGATAACTCAGATATGATTTCCTCAACATTTAACTTGTGCAGTCTAGTCATACTCTCACATCAGACACACACACGCAGACACACACACACACAGATAGCGATCCACATGTTGCATCAGTATTGCACAGCAGCAGACTCCGTTACAACACGACTCCGTACACCACCAATTATAATCAACCTCAGGACTAATGGTAATGGGAATTGAAGATGACATGTAATACGAGTGTATGGATGACCACGGGTGGATGCTACAGAACCTTCGCCTGCAGAGCAAACACACACACACACACACACACACACACTGACGATGGAGAAGTCCCACTTGTCAAAGCACGTTTTTCTGCTGCACTGAGGCATCATTTGGGAAATTAGTTCGCTTCAGATAATCCAAATATTAAGAAAAATGTGCAGTAACTAATGAAGAAGCTTCATGTCTGAATGTCCGATTTGTGTCATGTGTTAAAAGAATGAAGATGCTTTAATTTAGTATATAAACAAAAATTGCCCAACAGTGGGATTATACAACTTTAAAAGACCAAGGTCGAACAGATGAATGAAGTGGGACTTCTGCCACGTCAGCGGTGCTGTACGAACGTGATGTGATGTAAAACCAGAGCTGTGTTTGTTTCACAATCAAGTCAATCTGTTCAAAAGTGGCCTGACTTCAAAATTCAAAGGAGTTGTGTCCAGCCGTCCTTCCACAGTGCCGTATTATCTGGAATAAGGCCATCCTGAATATTTTCATTTATCACTCGACTAGTGGAGGAAAATGCTTTGGCTTGATTATATTTTAAATAAATTTGTAAGGCAGAACTAAGCTATACTATGACTGAGATCCTGTAAATGGATCAACAGAGACTGTATCTATATCTATTTGTAAAACTGAGGTTATTTCCCTTTTAAAACTTTTGGGTTTTTGAATTTAAGCGGAACAAAAGCTGAGAGGCTGCTGAGGAAGAAACGAGTGCTAACCAATCCCCTCACTAATTTCAATTTTCAAACTGATGGAGTGAAAGTGAGTCAGTCTGAGCCCAGACACAGTGTCAAAGAGAAACCTTTAATATTATCAGTTGTAGACAGCATGAAGTGGGTTAAACAGCGAGTCAAGTAACTGCTGTGACTCACTTAGTTGTAAAATGCTGAGTTACACAACTTATCCAAGTACTGAACACAGGTAACACATAGAAGTCTGAAGTAAGATGCATCACAATGTTGCATGTTGCTCTTATGGACTTACTGCAGTTTGATGCATCATAAATTGAATTACGCCTGTGCTTTCCTTTATTATACACGCCTTTGTTTTACTAATTTATCATTCATTAAGGATAATGTACACGGCGTTCATCCTTGAAAGTGTTATATGTCAAAAAGCAGCCGCACAATGCTCTGCGCTGAGATGAATTCCCACTGTAATGTGCCCATAGGTTTCTGCTTTCATTTGCATTGAGGTAAGCAACCGCAGTTCAATATGAACACAATCTATATTTATTCAATTTAGGATTTCACTTGTGTCCGCCGTTGTGCATGATATGCATAATTCTTCGTGCCGGGCCTCCGCAACCTCAATTTCCCTCAGGACAATACGTGTTATTGTATGCATGTGAAGTCATCTCATATTCCTGACAAAGAACTGTGACAGCAGTTTACAGCCGTGCTCGCCGCTGACTGATTCCCTGTTGCATCCACATTGTTTGAGTCAACATTTTGATCGTTGTTGTGGTTTCGCTGAAAGACATTTGTATTCTCCTCTGTCATGTTTCTGCATCGACAAATAAAATCCAGTGCAGTGAACAATGTTTAGCTCCTGCGTTTTGGATCTTAAAGAACACTGATGCATGAGAAAGTTTTACTCAAACACACTTGAAATGTGCAAATGAGATAAAATCTCAAGAAACCTCATGATAGCTAATTCTTTAATAATAATATTTATTTCTAAAGTAATTTATGTTTTACCGGGTTGATATTTATTTGGGAATGTGACTCATTTATGTACATAAATGCCTCATTTTTTGCGGAAGGTCGACGGTTTTAGAATTCTCTGTTTATCTCAGGAACAAATAAAAAAAAGATATTTCCATCGAATGTGCCACCTCTTTTAAATGAATCGAGCAATAAAAAAAAAAACAAGGTTCTTGGCTGTGAGTCCTTGTCCTTCCATTTACAGCAGTTCAAACGCTTTGACAAGTCTGTGAAGGCGACATACAACTGAAATGTTTGTATGTTCTGTTCGTGATGGTCAACACCAATGCCAGGGACTCATCACAGATGAAAGCATGATGCGATGCAGCGAGTTGCTGGATGTATTTTGTGCACAATAGTGGAAAATGGTGTTTGATAGATTCAAAGAGTTCAGTTTATTGGCTCAAACCAAACCAAACACCTCTGAAATCAATCCACCGCATAAGCAACCAATTCTGAATGTGCGTGCTGCCAAATTAGGGAACATCACACCTCAAAGGTTAAGCTACATGTTTAAGAGGGTTATGGTCTGTAAGTGTAGAGTGATGTGTTTAAAACGATGGTCAGCAGTACACTTAGCAAACCTATGCTAAGATAAAGTTAGCTTAACCTTTTCCTCACATCCAAGCATGTTGAGTTTCAGTCTAATTATTCTCTAAATAAATTATTTCATATGTGTAAGATGTTTATAATACATAGCTTATTTATTGTCTCTTAAATTGGCTTTTTATTTGACACATCAATAAAGACCCAAAAGCAAAAAATAATTCTTTGTTCTCATTCTTTTCTCTTTGATTTTCATTCTTTTTTTTAATTCAAGTCAAGCACTGTGGACGAGAAAACAAGGCAAACAGATTCAACTGTTAGCTTTCTGTCCCCTTATTTAGATTATGTTGACTGTGCATGAAACCAGTGAGGTTTTACTGCTCTGTGTGTGATTGTGCATGTGTGTGTGTTTGTGCATGTGTGTGTGTGTGCTTGTGTGGATGCAAGACAGAGAGAGGAAGGAGGAACAAACACAGCCAGCGACACTCGAAGCGGAGCAGACATGCAAACAAATGCAGTAAGATGGTGATGAGAAGGAAAGACAAGAAAACCAAAAGCATTAAAACAGAAAAAACAGAGAAAAGTCAAGAAACAAGGGGAGGAGGGGGGGGCAGGGTAGGGAAGGGACAACTGAAATGAAACAGGGTTCGTGTTGTGTTCATGGTTGTACTGGGATGAAAAAATATAACATAGGGAAGAAAAATATTCTGCCTATAAAAGCAATAATCACCTTCGCTTGGGATGACTAGAATGTACGGCGTTGTTATTTGTCCCCTACCTATTACCACTAAGGCCAAGGGCCGCACGTCCCCGCCGGAAAGCATGAGAAAGAGAGAGGGAAAGAGAGAAAAAACAAACAACAACAAAAAAAAGGAAAAAAGAAAGAAGAAAAAAGTCTAAGAAAAAAAGACGGATAGTTTTTTTTCTTTATCCATTTTCATCAAGGTTTAGATCTCCCTGGTTTTTTCAATTGCACAATCTGTCTGAGAGGAGAGAAATTGCAAGTGGTGAGAGAGAGAGATTAGCACTGGAACATTTAGACCAATAGGACATCTAACAGAATGAGAACAGGGATGTGATTGGCTGTGCTGGCAGGAAGTAAAGTGTCAGCGAGCATCCTCCTGACTTGGCCCTGCTTACAGATGTGTTGCTGGTGAGGATGTGTTTTACCCAAAAGAAGTGAGTCAGTGAATGCAGATGTGGTGCTGTGGGGTTGGGGAGAAGGGGGTGGGGGGGGTTAACATTTGAATCTGCTGAGTCTTGAGTCGGTTTGGCTTGACGGATTAATAAATAAATAAATAAATAAATAAATAAAATAAATAAATAAAGGGATTAGGAAAATGGAAGAGAAAAGAAATTAAGAAATGGTTTAAAAAAAGAAAAACAAACAAACAAACAAAAAAAAAGTAGGAACTTTGTGGCAAAGTTTGTGCAAACACACGTGGGTTTCACTGCAGAGGCTGAGTTTACCCAAAGACTCAATCAGATCAGTTTACACTCTCATCCAAGTTCAAAATCATCAGCTGACAGTTTAAAGTTTGAGGAAGCTTGATGGCTTAAGTGGCCTTAACTTTAACGTTTTATTGACTGAAGCTGCTGACTGATAGACTGGACGTCAATAACGAGTTAATAAAAGAAGGTTAAAGTCGTTACTGAACTATTTCTTATCCATATTTCTCTAATTCAAAGAGCAGAAAGACAAAATTTACAACTTACAGAAGCAAAACAGGATGAACTTTTTCCCAATTATAATCAAGTTTTGCATTTGGCCTTTTTACATGAAAGTCAGACTAAAGCGTGGCAGCGTCAGCATAAGTTTTGTTGCTATTGTTATGTGAAACTAAATTTGCAGGATGCACTAATTTAGAACAGAGTTAAAAAGTTCATCAAGTCTTTGAGGCCACATCAATTAACTGATATAAATAAATACGTAGCACTCGCAAATAACTGCAGCCCATAAATAGCATCTTTTCAGTAGGCCAGAAAACAAGCCAGCTACCTTCCCAAGTCAGCATTAGCTTATTAGGACTCTAGTGGGACTTTTTCTTTCTTACTTTATTTGGGTTCTCCTGAATAAAATAAACAGATTGTGTTTCTTGTCAGTGATAATAACATAAGTCTTGATTATTCTACTTTGTCTTCCTGCTTTCTGTTCAACTGAGCGCTTATAATGCGACCAAAAACATGGTTCTTTGGCTCTTTAAAATGACTTACACTGGATTCAGTTTCTCTGGCAGATGCTTGTATAACTAAACTTTAATTATGCATAAATCACTGCCTTCAGTTTTTTTTTTTTTTTTTTTTTAT